>CM028137.1:471777500-472377500 GCA_016271365.2 Neoceratodus forsteri
CAGTATTATGCTGCATTGCGTAAAATCAAAACACACTGAAAACAATATTTTACATCTGGAATAGTCTATCCTGAATAAATACAATATAAAAATGGTAAAATCATGACCCTACTGAAAGCAAGATATTGCATCTAATCTGGGACATCCTGAGTAAATACAGTACAAAAATGTGTAAAACGAAGATCACAATGACAATGAGATGTAGTATCTCCCCCAACACCACCCAGGATACAAAATATAGGATAAGAAATATTTAAAGAGCTAGTGCAGCCAAAACAGGCAGACATAAACATAATACAAATTTTAAGTAATAGTCAGTTGTAATGTTTTTATTTCTGAAGTATTTTCCTTTTTCCTTTTGTTCATCAGAAAGTATTCTATGTGGTAATATTGTGCCGGATGTGTGGAACAGCTCTTAGCCTAGCAGCTGACATAGCTTTTTCTACTGACCCACACTACATCATCAGCATTGTGATCCCACTGACTCTGACATCACAGGTGAATGGCCTGGCAGTCACTCACTTGCTGTTCCTAAGTAGCTGTGATGTCACAGTCATTGAGGTCACAATGCTGATGATATAATGTGAGTCAGTAGAGTAAGATATGTCAGCAGCCAGGCTAAGAGCTGTTCCACACAAAACACCTACTAACATCAGGTAAACTATCTTCTAATTAAACAAGGGAAAAGAAAAAGTATCTCAGATATAACAGGTAATGGTTAGCTGTTTCTAAAATCTAATACTAGTTTTAGGAAGTACACTAGCTCTTTAAAGGAACTTCACAGTGTTCACTTACATAAACAAACAGTATCTTTATTGTTTCATAATATATTAGATTGCAGTATTTATTTTGAATGTTGTGGCCATGATAATGGTGTGTACGTGTGTGTGTGTGTGTGTGTGTGTGTGTGTGTGTGTGTGTGTGTGTATGTGTGTGTGCTGTTGCTCAACATATTTTTTTCACCACAAAGCATAGCAAAAAATGCTTGCTGATTGCTATATAATTACTGTAGTTCAGATAGTTCACACAAGACCTGACATATGTCTGAGACAGGTCTTATCAGATAGTACCTTAAGTGGTTAAAAACAGTGTAAATCTTTGTACATTTTTTCCTGGGAAAAGGTGACATTTATGAGATATGAATCTTTCTTGAAAGAAAATACTTGTCCAACTGAAGCTAATAGCAATAAAATGTTTAAATACTGAGTGCGACCCCCTACCCTCTCTGCCGTTGCCATCTGACAACAATACCAGGTGGTCTGGGTTCAGGGAGTAATAAGTCACTTGGCACAAAGGCTAGGTTTGGCTACTCTGCACAGGGGCACCCAAGTAAGTCTGAACACAGGAAGCAATAACTGTAATGTCCAATACCAGAAGTGGGATTCTAAAGTGTGGCTTTTTATTCACATCCAAACAGAATAAACAAAGCATAGATGGACCCCCATGGGGCTACACTCCTGGTAATGCAGATTAAAGGAGACTTGAACACTTCCTCAACACTTCAGCCCTCAGGCTCTGAACCCACTGGGCACACAGCCCGGACTTGCACTCTGCTTTGGGTTACACAGCCCGAACTTGTACACTGTTGTGGGTTTTCCCTGGCTTGGCTCCCTTGCCAGCCACTTGGACACCTTCCATACTTCATGGAAACATTTTTTGGTGGCTCCCTAAACCACCTAAGAGCACCACGGCTTCATCAGGGAATCTTCCTTTCAATCCCACGTCTGGTTACTTTCCTCAGGCACTGCCAAGTACCTGAGAGAAAGTAAAAGATGTTTCAGAGCAAATCCGTAGAGGTGAATTTGGCTACTACTGATGGGGGGTCTCCCACCTCTCACTCCCACAATTCTCTCAGAACCAATGTAAACAGGCCATCAAGCTAGCGAAAAAGGCGTACCTCAACCACCTCCAGAAAACAAACCTCGGCAACCCTAGGACTTTCTGGTCCCACATCAACGAACTGATAAAGGGAAATAAAAAGACAGCCACTGGCCCTATCACGGCTAATGGGCAGGTACTGTATGATGAGGCACTAATTGCTGAAACCCTCAATACATTCTTCACAAACCCAGACAAACATAAGGCAGGGTCCTCGGTGCCCACCACCCAGTCCGCTCCTCAGGATCCCCCAATTCTTGACCACCCATTCTTTCACATGTGGCTGGCAAAGGTGAAAGAGGTCCTGGCCATCCCCAAAACCCTGAAAACAAGAGGTTCAGGAGGCCCGGATGGAATCAAAGCTAGATTGCTTAAAGACGGTGCCTCGGCACTCGCACGGCCACTCACCTGGCTCATTAACAGGTCCTTACTAGAAAGATCTGTCCCAGAGCTCTGGAAGTAGGCTCAAGTGGTCCTGATTCACAAGGGCGAGCCTGTGGAACCAATTGAGAACTACAGGCCTATCTCCCTGCTGCATACCCTGGCAAAAATCCAGGAGAAACAAGTCTATACCCAACTTAGGGAATACATTGAGACACACATGCTGATGTCCCCATAGCAACATGGCTTTAGAGCCGAACACGGGACTGATACTGCCTTAACTAAATTCTCTACTGATGTACTTAGAGAAATTGACTCTGGATCCAACACAGGTGCGGTTTTCATAGACCTTTCCAAGGCCTTCGACCTGCTGGATCACAGACTACTACTCCACAAACTCCTCCACATAGGCCTTGACACCCATGCCCTCAAATGGGTGGAAATCTACCTCTCTGGTCGCACACAGAGGGTCAGGTGGCAGGATAAACTCTCCAAACCACAGTCCCTAAAGGAGGGTGTACCCCAAGGTTCGATACTTGGGCCCCTATTATTCTCACTGTTTGTAAATGAACTGCACAACCACTGTGGGAGCAGCAATGCAATCCAATATGCAGATGATGCTGTTATTTACAAAGCCTCAGACAACTTGGATGACCTGGGCCCATCCCTCCAAAAGCATATCCTCATCATGGAGGAATGGCTCATCAAGAACAAAATGGTCCTTAATAACAACAAAACCAAAGCCATGTTGTTCGGACCTAGAGCCCTTGGACAAGACAGATCACAACTACTCCAACTTACATCTCTGGAGGGCAACAAACTGGAAGTAGTCTCCTCGACAAAGTACCTTGGCCTTACCCTCGACCAAGGTCTCACTTTCAAACAACATGTAGACCAAGTCACCAAAGTAATCCATACTAAACGCAGATTACTGTATCAGCTCAAGGAACAGCTGACCCCCAAAGCTAGGACTGTAATAGCATCTAGTGCCCTACTCCCAACACTAATATACGCTGCCCCGGTCCTTCAAGGTATCGCAGAGCTGGAGTAAAGTAAATTAAAGACTTTATACAATAAGGTGGTCCACTTTGCCTCCTTATCCCACTCAAGGAGCCACCACTGTGAGGCGTTAGTGAGGCTCAACTGGCCATCTTTTGAAGCTCACCTCAGGTACCCTGTACTCTGCCTAGCGAAAAAGCTAATTAGCCCCACGCATCCCCCAAGTCTCGATGGACTCCTAACAGTAAAGAGAAACCTGTGCAACCTCAGGTCCTCGGGCCAAATGCTACTAGAGGTCCCTAAGGTCAGGATTAAGGCAGGCTACAAGTCCTTCTCACATGCTGCCCCTTCCCTGTGGAACAACCTCCCATCGGTACCGTGCTTCCACACAAGACTCAAGACCCATCTGCTGTCAATGAGCAAATGCCAATGCTATGGTACCTGACACTACAAAAATGACCCTGGGTCAGCTCACTACCATACTTAAATCTCCAACCCCTGAACAGGTAGCACTAACTCCTCCTCCCCTCACAGAACCTATCCGATGGCTCTTAGATGTATGTTACCTAAAGAATTTACAGTACTGTCTCACTCCTTTGTATGACTGACGCACGACCAAATGAACAACAGCTTATTAGTTAGATATATGAAACCCATAGAAAAGACTGCTCTGTCTCTCTTATTTGTAAACTGCCGAATACTGTATACCCATAACCTGTATATGTATCACTGTCTAATATTTCATGTACTGTTATTCCCGGGTCGCCCCTGAAAAAGGGACCTCCGGGGCCCAGTGGGCCTACCCAGTCATCAAAATTCAATAAATAAATAAATAATACTGGGCCATTTCTCTGGACAGTAAACACCTCATCCTGTAAAGCTTTGCAATGTAGATTCTTGCTAAATGTATTTCACATTCCATCTACTTGTCTTGCTTCCCATTTGTGCTGGACTTGAACATACTTTTAAGTGGCATTGTCCGTTACTGTAGACCCCCCCACTGAGTTAAGCAGTCCAATCCCCAATTTCCTTCACTTTTTGTGCTGGACTTGAACATACTTGAATTAAGTGGCATTGCCCATTACTCTAGACCTCCTAAAGATTAAGCAGTCCAATCCCCACTTTCCAACTGTACTTGGCTGTCTTTTCCTGACCCCACAGTAACAGTCCCTCTAGTTTCCTTCTGTTCAGGTGAAAACACTTGGCCCTTTTTCAGAGCGAACTCACCCTTTGGTTGCAGGTGCCCCACAGGTGTTTCCTCCACAAGGAATCTTCCTCTCAGAGCTTCTGATGCCTCAGCACAACTTGAACAGGCAGCTTCTTTCCCTTAGCCGGACCCAGGGGGGTTGCCCCTGGAAAACAGGCAAACATTTCCCCCATCCTCAGGGATGGGGCTACTGAACCATTGAAAGCGGTCTCCACCACTTCAATTACCAGTTCCTGTGTTCCTCTTCAGATGGAAACACACACCTAACACAAAAGTAGATCTAAAACAGAGTTTAAAGCTCTGAGAGCCTGCACACACTCTGCTGCACTGCAGTCTCTTAGACTGCACACAGACTGCATACAGAATGGCTTCAAACTCCTCAGCGTTCTACTCTAACCTCCAACTGCAACATTCCAGTGTGGCTTATGCAGCTGTGATAGTTCTATTATGATGTCATCCCTCAGTCACATTTGGGACTGAGAACAAAGTGAGACAGTGTGAAATCCATTTAATTGGAGTTTCACAAGCTGCCTTCCCTGCCTACCACAAGGTCTTACTTGGATTCTAGTAGCCCCAGGTAACAAGGGGGTTACACTGAGTATTTAAATGTGCAAATTGTTGCATTTTGAAGGGGGTAAAGAAATTTCCAGTTTAATAGGCAATCAATATTTAACAAGCTGTTTCTGTTTCCTAGTGGCCCTCTGAGAAGCAGCTTTAGTGCTGTCTCCAAGATTCTAAACAGAAAGAAGGGAGTATTTTATTTTATTTGGTATAGTAATTTATAGTTGTGGAAGAATACATTGAAATGTCCAAAAAAGTGATTCACGTTCCTCCATTTTTCCAGCTACAGACAGCAAGATGGTTGAAAGCCCCACCCACAGCCATAAAAAAGTACATGGTAAATAATTAAGAGGAAGCACAGTGTTCAACTAGTGCAAAACATATCATATCTATAGAAAATCAATAGCAACAATTCAGCAAAGTGCAACTTGCAGAAAAATGAGGAAGGGAATGGAGATTGAGAGTACAATGTGGAAAAGTCCAAGGGAGTAGTGAACCAATAAATTAGGGCAGTAGGAGGAGTGAGTAATATGGACAGAGGAGGAGGATGGAGACTAGCCTATGATCAGTGGCAACTACAGGAGTGAGTAATGAAGTAACAGAGGAGGGATCTTAGAGATATAGAAACATAAAAAACATAGAAACATAGACAATGACCATAGAAAAAAGTCCAATGGTCCAGCAAGTCTGCCCAAATTCCCTATTTAGCCCTGTAACCTACTGTCCCTCCAGGAACTCAGCCATCCCCATCATTCCCCCATTCCCGTCCCAGCTTCTGCTGCCCTGAGCAACCACTATACCCTTCATTATATCCCAACAGTTCTTGAATCCACCAATAGTTTTAGCACACACCTCTTCACCAGTGAGACTGTTCCACAGCTTCACCACCCTTTCTGTAAATTAATATTTACTCATGCACCTTCTGAGCTTTTCCTCTTGTCAGTTTCCACTGATGTTTACATGACTGTGAACTAGTATTCACAATAAATATTTCTCTGAAGGTGACCTGATTAATTCATTTTACTGCAGGAAGTTGAAGGTCTGTATCATATCTCCCTTCTGGTCAATGGCAAGTACATGTTCAGTGCCTAGAGGTGCTTCTCATAGGACCTGCCCTGTTGTCCCTAAATCATTTTTGTGACCTTGTGCTGCATTGTCTCTGACCTATTTCCATCCTTACTGAGGTGAGGACTTCAAAACTGGACACAGTACTCCAGGTTTGGCCTCACTAAAGATCTATATAGGGGAAGTATTACTTCTTCCCTTCAGCTATCAGTACCCTTCCTAATACATCCCAGCATCCTACTCACTTTGTTTGTTTTTTTTGTTTTGGTTTTTCATTTAGATTTTTCTCCCATGGGGTGGTGGGCAGGCAAGGCTTCAGCTCTCTTAATGAGAAGTTTGGTTCAGCCTGTGAGTTCAACTCACTCGACTCAAGCTGTGACCCAGTCAGGTCCCACACAGATTTCCCCCCATTGTGGGGCCAGGGAGATGAGGCCATCCTCCCCTCTCAATGAATAATCTAGATTTCTTGGTAGAACTATGAGTCAGGAGCATGGCCAAGGCTTCATGGAGCCTGCCAGTGACCACTTTTTTAATTTTATCCCATCCCCGGTGCTGGGGTGCTCATGTCATTGTGTGCATGTGGAGGCATGAGCATGCGGTGGTGTCCTGCAGAACCCTCCCATATTTGGCACCCTCAAGCCTGCATTACCCTCAGACCTGGTGGCAGTCATTCTGCGGGAATGCCAATCCACCCTCCCCAGGAGAGGATAGCAGTCCTCCAGATGCTCAGTCCTCTCCCTCCCCAATTGACCACCAGCAACCTGTGCTTGCCACTAAACATGAGTCACCAGTGTGGCAGGAGGCAATGCAACAATGCCTCAACCCTCCATACCATTGGACCAGCTAGTACTCACTCTGTTATATGCCTTGTTTCACTGACTTGATTGTTTGAGGGCATCCCTGATAATGAATCCAAGGTCTAGTTCCTCAGCCATAGTGCTGAGTCTCACCACACCCATCCAATATTCTGCCCTGGGGTTCTTGTTCCCTAAGTGCATTACCTTGCAATTTGTGCCATTGAATTTCAACTGCCAAACCTTAGACCACCCCTCTAACTCTCATACTTCAGTCTGTATTTCCCTGATTCCCTCATCGCTATACACCTTCATACAGAGCTTAGTGTCATCTGCGAAGAGACACTGCCTACCCTGGATACCCTCCTCAATGTTGTTGATGAACATATTGAAGAGGACTGATCTCAGAACAGATCCCTGTGGTACCCTACTAATGACCTCCTTCTCTGCTGATATGACCCCATTGGCTACAACCCTCTGCTGCTTCCCCTTTAGCCAGTTACCTACCTAGTTTACGATGACCTTAGCCAACTCCAGATCCTCCATCTTCTTCAGCAAGAGTTAGTGAGGCACTGAGTTAATGGCCTTGTTGAAGCTGAAGTACAGCAAATCCATTGCATGGCCCCTATATGGAAGATTTGTCTGATCTAAAGCAGATCTTGGTAGGGTCTAACTTTGGCACCATTATCAAGATTCAAAGAATTTCCTCATGTGCAGTGGGTTGTATGACTGTGATGCTGTATGCTACAGTTCTATCCTACCACATTCACCTTTGCATTATCACTGAATTATTTATTTGTTTTTGTTAAGATTTTAATTACTGTGACTAGCTCATGGGCCAACAGACTGTATTCAGAAATGAATACAATTGGAAGTTCTAGTGGTGTTTGTCCCATTACCGGTGGCCTGAACCCAGCTGATGTATGATGAGTGTTCCCAACAACTGTTCTGAATCATGCACTGCCTACAGCAAGCACTGCTGCAATAGCAGTGACAGTAGCATCCATGACCACCAGGCTCATTTGCATGTGCTCCGCACAGGATCATTCATGCAGGGATGGGTCAGATCGTGAATGTTTGTGCAGTAAAGTCAAGTCTGAAACCCATTTATGATGTCTTCCCAGACAATAAAATAGCAATCCTCTAGCACCCATTTGCATGGCACAGTATGCCTCTCAATAGTGATGCCTGACTATGGGACCAACAATCAAAAACATTGACTGTGTAGCACTACTGATTAAGCACATCTAGTGCATGAGACAGGATCTATCATAAAGGTTGTGGTATTCATAAGATTCTTTATCCCAGGCACAGCATTGGTGCATAATCACCTGGGAACAGTCAATGCAATGTATAGGCTCATTAATATTGATGTGCCCACCCAGCCTGATTCATACTGGTCACTGCCATTGGGTGCCCTGAGACTATTTGGCAGGTTTGCTACAGTGCTATGATTGCCACACAATAAAACACTTGGGCAGGGTTTTCTGAATCCAGTGTAATGTTTGTTCCCATGGCTTTCCCAGAAGAAAGTATGCAACAGCAATAAACATCTATTAAAATATGCATAAAGGAAAATTTCTTAGACTCGGCAGACCCACTTACACTATATAACACTGCCCCACCACACTGCTCAACTCCAACGTTAACAAATAATGGTTTGCTAATGATTATTACCACTCTAGAATGTATCATCTTAGACTAGTACAGGATGTGACAAAATTATTCATGTGAATCTTCTTTTGGTGACAAGCTTAAACGTACCCTCAAGAGGAACAGCTGCTTTAAGCAGTTAGAAATAAATAGCATTTTATTATTGACACTGGAAGAATTGAAATAATTATTACAGCAGGTTACCAAGATAAATGCACATTAGTTACATGTGTTACCATAGATACTACCATGGAGCTTTGACCTAGTTTTGAGTACATCAGAACATAACACCCATGGTGTTAGTTAATATGGCTTTGGGAAGTGTTTTAAGTATGAAAATATACTGCGTTACTCATATTGGATTACATTTTACTTTCTATTCTATTTTAAATTGTTGGAGTTATAGCTATTGTTTTTATCAATAAAGGGATTACTTCTTGTGCTGGACTTATGGAAATACTGTATTGAACTTTAAAGAAAAAAACGTTGAATCATGGTATGCTTATTATCACTAGCACGAAAAAAATGTAGTCAATTGTTTCAAAATGTTGAAAGGGCATATTGAAAGTTTTCCTTCTTGTGACAGGGTAGCAAACCAGGTGGCATCTGGGGAACACTCTCAAAGACAACACTCTGGATACCAGTTGAAATGAAATTATGTCTGCTTTACTTCCAGTAACAGAATAAAATTAATAAAAAAAACAGCTTCTATTCAACTTAACAAATAATTCAACTCTGTCTCTTTCTGTCTTGACTGGCATCTAACTAAAACAGAAACCTATGCCTCTCTCCCTTTATTTCCCCGAGTGTTGCTTGTTAACAATCTTCCCCCTGAGGGGCAGCCAACACGCAGGTCAAGTAGTGCAATGAGGTTTTAAAGAGCCAATTTGAATGCAGTAGGAGTTTGGTAAAAATTCCACCACAGCCCCGGTCAAAACCTGTGCTACCTGTATTATAGGGTTCTGAAGTAGTTTATGGGCAAAAGGGGATTGAATGGACATACACTCCATCATGTACTCTCCCCCCTTTAGAGTCATGCCCATGGCATGTTTGGTAAAGGCCATGGACCTACCCTCCCAAGAGAAAAAATCTCTATTACTATGCTGGTGCATGTCCAGGGGTGCACATCAAATGAAAAAGGCTGCAGTCAGAAATACCCTCTAGTGATATGGGATTGGTAACACATATGCCGTGTAACCACTTGAGAGGGGGGCATGGTCAGTTATGAGACTGAACTTCTGTCCCCACTAGTAGCAGCGGTGGGGACCATCACTTACTTTACTGCCAGGCACTAATTTTTCCACCATGGAATATTGTTGCTGCCAGTGAAAAAGTTTGTGAGATTGATATGACAAGGTGAATGCCATCTTCAAAATCTTGTGATAACACTGCCCCCAGCCCTACCTCAGAGGCATCTATGTACAAAAGGAAAGCATGGTTAAAATCTGGACTTTGTATGACTAGTCCCTCACACAGTACATTTCTGATAGCATAAAAATGCTGTCTGTCTCTCAGGTGACAATCAGATTTTATTTGGGGCAGTTTTCTTGGGCTGGTCAGTCAGTGGGGTAGCAAAGTTAAGAATTTTGAAATGAACCATTTGTAACAGCCTGCAAATCCAAGAAAGGACCTAACCTGCTCCTTAGTAGTTGGGATGGGACAGTTAGCTAGGAAATTTACTTTGACAACAAACTCTGGTCAAGCTGATATGGCTGTGAAGAGCTTTTAGGAGCTGCAAGAGAGTTGAAAAGAATATGCGGTGCACTCACTGGTCCGGAGTCAGCTGTAACTAATACTGCAGTGATTACAGTACTGCACATGTGTAATACACATGCATGCACTGTTTGTCTCGGAGTCAGCTGAGCACAGCATACTGGCACTGACATCACTACATATGTGCAAAACTCACGCATACACAGTTTAAGTCAGCACTGCCATGTTTCACACAGCGGCCATCATTTCTGCAACTGCAGAAAGGAAGAGTAGTGCACTGGGAAGGGGGTGAGTTTGTGAGGCCCACGTTGGGGAAGATCTGCATAAAATCACTGGAAACTACTGTATGCCAGAGCACAGCTGGTCACGTGCTTCAACAGTGCTCTAATACAAATCTGATAATGGCATAATGTCTTCGGAGCTTGGCCCATGCAGCTGTAAAAATTAGACTCAGGAAGAGACTACTAACAAACTAGAGAGGTCTGGTCTGGGACTTGCTTGTCATCACAATCACTTTATCATTCTTTTCTAAGCAGTAATTTGTGGTAAATGTACCTTAACCATATTGATCTCAGAGCTGGTAGACTACTTCTGGTTTTCCCCTGTTTGTAGTAGGTGGGGGTAGTAGTAATCTTAAAGTGATAACTGACTGACTGACTGCCCTCTGTTCTAGCCTGGTGCTGTTTTTGCATTCCTGGATTATTCTTTTCTTCATTACTTAACAAACATACATTCACAGTGGTGCCTGTGCCTGCTGAGAAATAGAAATAGCTACTCTTGTCTCTTAATAGCTTGTACACAGTATTAGTATTATTTTCTTAAATGTCAGAAACAGAAGAGTGATTAGAGAGCATTCTTGGAGTTTCCTGCCTTTTGACTAAACAGTCCCACAGATGGTATGTGGTGGTAGCTGTCAGAGTTTCACGGCTCACACTGGTGCTTTAACTACTAAGCTATAAGGGCTGGTCAGAGTTCTGTGACTTGCCTGCCTTTGGACAAAATCTTTATCATCATCATCATCATCATCATCATCATCATCTTAAAGGTTGGTGGCAGTTGCACATATTGCAGCACTGGCACTTCCAGTAAGCTCTTGCACAGTCACATCATTCACTCCTCATCTCATTTCACTAATCATGCTGTTTATTACTACTAAATAGTGGGTTAATTGTTTTTTCCTACAGATATGTTGATTAAAAGCAGTTTAAAATTATTTTTTAACATACCGTTACCATGTAACAATAAAGGGTAGAAAAGGTTTAGATAAGGTTCTGATAAGGATCTGAACCTTTGTTTGCTTGTCAGAAACTTTCCAATCCCTATTACTCAGTCACCTTGGGGAAATAGGTGGCAGTAATGAGTCCATGTCTGAAGACAGGTTAACATCTAGCTAACAATAGCAAGACTACAGTTTGGAGCTTCTACACAACTGCCAAAGGTGTGTGTCTCTCTCCATCCCCAAGAGGCTTCATAGAAACATAGAAGTTGATGGCAGATAAGGACTGCAAGGCCCATCCAGTCTGCCCATGTCTTTTTGTGATGCAAGCCTTAACCTGCTCTGCTTTCACAATTAATTTTTTTTTACTGGACTACACAAAATAAAAAATGGATTTGTAGTTGCATAGGAAAAGGCTGGTGACTACAGCTGTGTCAAATGGGAAAATTCCAAATCTTCGGAATTTTGGTGAAACTTTGCAAAATTCTATGGAATTCCGTGGAATTTCATCAAAATGTCATGGAAGTTTACAAAATATAGTAAATCGGTTATAACTCAAGCTAGGGATCTGGTATTAGAATATATACTCTTTGGAACAATGGTCACAAACAAGCCAAATATCTTGTAATTTGGTTAGATAGTTTCAAAATTATAGAGGTTCGAATGTTGTCATTTTATTGTCCATGCAAAATGTCATGAACATTTTTTTATCTGTATATACTGTAACAATCTATTGGGTGAGGGATCTTAAATTTGGCATGGTTTCTTGAGGATAGGTGTTCTAACAATGTACCAGATTTCATGACAATACGATGCATCGTCTCAAAATGAAATGTGCTCAAAATCTGTCATCTTATTTTTTTCAGAAAATTTCATGAACAAATTTCATCTACATATAACTCAGGCATCTTTGGAGCTAGACATGTGTAAATTAGTATGGATAACTTTTTTGTAATGCTTATGGAATGATCTAATTATGGAGTGAATTAGAGAAGAGATTTTTAAGTTACAGGGGTTCAAAAAGCTGCTATGTAAATATTTTCAAAACTTTCTGAAAATTCAAAAATTTGAATGTTTGTAACTTCTCTGCTCTTGCATACATACAGTTAACATTTGACATGCATATCAATAGTCTGTGTATCCTGGTGTCTATCACAGCTGGATAAATTGGTTAAGCAGTCTTAATTTTGCAGAAGAAAAAAAATGATTACTAACATTTTCTCACATATTTATGATAGCATATCCTGTAGATGAAGCATACAGAATTTTTTTTGTGTGGAATTTAACATTAACAATGCACAGATCTCTACTTCATTTGATAAAGTGGGCTGTGCTTTTGCAGTCCTGCTATTCCTCACTGGTGACTATCCCTCCCCCCATTTTGGCATAGCTAGATTGACTCAGTAGAACTACTGATCCCACTGATATCCTCTTTGTTCTTTACAGTGACAAACTTCCTTAAAACATGAGTCGCTTACTTTCTTTCCTTTCAAGCTACCCTGTTGGAATAGACAGAATTCTTTTTTCCTGTGGCCCAAGACATTTTCTTCCCCTACTGCATGTTTCTGAGTACCTCTAAGTCCAAGACTCATGTAAACCAGGCTCCCTGGATCATAAATGTACTGGATGTGATCCTTAAATATCCTGCATTCAGGTTGGAAATGTTGACATGCTGTACTTTGTTGCTCCAACCTGGGGGCCTACCACTGTTGTGCTACCCAGCTCAGCTGTCCATTTCTTGGTGAAACTGTGCATCTAACTTCTGAACCTTTTGACTCCCTGTGCTACCTGCCTCTTATACCCCTAATTTTTGATTAGAACCCCTAGACAAGGCTGAGTGAAATTACAAAATTCCAGTTTTATGGAATTTTTCATGAGATGCTGCAATTTTCACAAAGACTCACGGGATTTTACTTAAAGTACAGATGCTATTTTGCAATTTTTTACAACAAACAATAAAATCAGCACACACAATCCTCTTTTAAGGTCCATGAACCTGCCAAATATAATGGTATTGCATTCTCTAGTTTTAAAGTTTCAGGGGTTTATAAATTTGATGGACTGGAGGGCAAAGTTTGCCTGTTTGCAGATGACACCAAAATCTCCAACAGAGTAGATGATCCAGATGGGATGGACAGAATGAGAAGAGAGCTGGATAAACTAGCAAAATGGTCTGGAGAGTGGCAACTGGGGTTTAATGCAAAGAAGTGCAAGATCATGCACATAGGGAAGAAAACCCCTGAAGCCACCAATAGGCTGGGAGGGGAGTTGTTGGCAGTCACAAGGGAAGAAAGAGACGTTGGCATCATCATCAACAATGACCTGAAATCATCCAAGCAGACCACTAAAGCAGTAGGTAAGGCTAGGGGGATGTTGGGGTATATTAGTAGGGGTATCACAAGTCGTAAGAGGGAGGTAATAATCCCTCTTTACAAGGCAATGGTTAGGCCCCATTTGGTGTACTGTATGCAGTACTGGAGGCCACACCTTCACAAGGACATTAACCAAATTGAGGCAGTCCAGATAAGGGCAACCAAAATGGTGCAGGGATTGCATCAGAAAATGTATGAGGACAGATTAACGGAGCTCAATATGTATAACCTACAGCAAAGGAGGGAGAGAGGTGATATGATTGAAACATTAAGACACCTTAAGGGTATTAACAAGGTGAAAGAGTCTAACATGTTTCAATATAAGAAAAATAGCAGGACAAGAAGACACAACATGAGATTAGAGGGAGGCCAATTAAGAGGTAATGTGAGGAAGTTCTTTTTCATAGAAAGGGTGGTAGATGCATTGAAAGGCCTACCTTAGGAAGTGGTGGATATGAATACAGTGCAGGGCTTCAAGCAGGCATGTGATAGGCATAAGGGAGCAATACAGATGAGTAAAATAGATAGGCCATTGACAGAGCAAAATTCAATGGCACATTCATGAGGTAGAAAAAGAAATGAGCAGACTACATGGGCCTTGTGGTCCTTATCTGCCCTCAACTTCTATGTTTCTGTTTCCATTTGTAGTTTACATTCTTTCAAAATTAGATATTTAAATGTTGTGAACGTTTGACTACTTTTCATTTAATCCCATTTAAAGCTGAAAAGATGAACGTTTTAAGAAATGACCATGTGGTATAGTAATTTAAATGTTTCAGCTCTGGTTAAATCTGGATATGTAGTTTTAAAATTAGAGGGAAATAACTAAAATTAAAACTTTGTCAACATGGTTGGCAGGCTATAACGTAGTCCCATTTAAGGCTAGAAATCTGAAACTATGTGCATATACAAATGTAGTGCGAGCCTGCATTCCTGGCAATTTTTGTAATATTTCAATGAATACTATCAAAGTTAGACTAAAATTACAGAAATTCAAATTTTGGCAAAACATTTGACTACCTATAACTCAGCTCCCATTAAAGCTTGAGACTTAAAACATGGTTCATATATGCATTCCATGTGCTTCTCTAAACCCTGATTTTGTTGAGAAATTTGGAGAGATAATTTTAAAATTATCTCAAAAAAACTGAAAATTATTTATTTTTTTCAACTCATCTTTATTCAAGAAGTAAGAATACATCTTTGTGATACAGGAGTTTGGTAGCCATGACCATGACAGATGCATTTAAATACATATAACAGTTTGGTAATTACATTCCATTATCCTGCTGTATAATTACTTGTCCTGGAACAAGTCCTTGCCTTCACCAAAGTCCATATTATCGCAAATTTCATATTCTAACAGTCTGACAATAATTAACATTTAATTAACTTTTTAGACTCCAACTTGGAGTCTTATGAACTAAATATAACTATCGCTATGCCTGGACACCATACTGGAAAACAAGGATGAGTAAAGCTAAAGTAGTACATAATTTACAGATCTTAAACATATGTTCAGGGGGTAAGGAGTGGGGGGGGGTATCAGGTGGGGGTGGGTGGCCTTCTCTGTTATTATAAAGTTGTTGCTTTACCTTTTAATGTGCAACATCCTCTTTTAGGCTATGTTTCTGATAGGGCTGACCTATTATGATCATTTTCAGGGGGCATTCTCCTACTGGTTGCTAGAACCTGAATTCCATTGCAACCGGGGATTCCATAAGTCCCTAATCTTCTCCTCCCTGAGATAGATTCATGCTGTTAGGCACTCCATCTCACAGATGGAGTTTACTCTATTTCGAAATTCTGGACCTGTGGGATAGTCTACTTTGAGCCAGTGGGATGTGAGGCATTTAAGGGCTGCCTCCATAAAAACCTGGGTTAGTTTTCTTTGAGGAATGGGGAGGTTCAAGACCGAGGGTAATCCCAATACCCATTCAGTCATGTCAACAGGAATATTCACCATCAGTACTGTGTTGGTGGAGATCCTCACCTCCTCCCAAAACCATCGTATAACTGGACAGTCCCAAAAGATATGGAGACGGGACCACACTGAGCCACAATTTCTACAGCATTTATCTGAATTGGTTGTATGGAAGTGTTTTGAAATCTTTGGTGTGTGAAAGAACCTAACCAAAATTTTCCAATAAAATTCACATCAGCTCGGTGAGGAAGTTACTCTCCAACCTAAAGTTACACGTTTCACCCAAGATTCCTCTGCTATTGGATTTATTCCCTCACTCTGCCATCCCTCTTTAATATTGAGTAATGGAATTGTCTCTTTCGGGGCCATCCTGGCATAAAGGTTTGAAATATATTTCCCTTTTGTTTTTACTATTACCATGCTATAAACAAAATCCTCCCAGGGATTCTTCTGTCTTCCTACAAGTGCAAGATGGCCAGGCATGTCTAGATAATGTCTTACCTGCAAGTACCTGAAGAATTCCGACCGGAGTAACTTAAATTTGACCTGAATTTGCTGAAAGGACAGGAGGATCCAATTTTCTACCATCTGTGCAAACCTCGTGATTTTACTTTTTTCCCATCTTTCATAGCCTTGATCCATGTGTGGGGGAAGGAAGTCTGGGTTATATCTAATTGATGACAAAGGACTTAAAGTGCCCCCTCCACCCATTTTGTGTCTGACTACCCTAAGAATTCTTATGGAATATTGCATCCATGGGTTATTTATTTGGTTTATGAAATTCCTAGAAAGGGTCAAATGTGGCAGAGTAAACAGAGGGAATGGACAATCTCAACTATTCTCTATTTCATACCACCCCGACTCTAGGCACTGTTTAGCTCAAATATTCACTGCCCCCATCTGACCGGCCAGGTAGTAATATTTTAGGTTGGGGAGCCTAAGGCCTCCCTCTGATTTTGCTCTCTGAAGTGTAGACTGCTTAATTTGAGGTCTGTGGAACCCCATATGTATTTACTAATACCTGTCTTAATTTTGTACCAGTAGCCTATAGGGATTGGGTCTGGCAGAGTGGTGAAAAGAAATAAAAACCTTGGAAGCAAATTCATCTTCACTGAATCTATCCTACCCACTAGAGATAGGGGGGAGCAGTGTCCATCTGACCATGCCTTCTGCATATCATTCCATAATTTGCTATAATTAATATTAAATAACTTGAATATGGTTGTGGTAATCTGTACTCCAAGATAGTTCATCTGAGTATTTTTCACCCAGGCAAATGGGAAACTCTTTTTGAACTCCAGGGGGAAGGTCCTGCTCAGCATCAGGGTCTCCGATTTGTTATAATTAATTTTATACCCAGAGACCATTCCAAAATACTCAAAGACCTGGAGCAGATACGGCACTGCGGACTCAGGATTTCCCCCCAACAATATGGATTTGTCAGCATGTAACGCAATTCTATGTTCTATAGATTCCGTAAATGCCCCCTCTATATCCTGGTTCTGGTAGATCGCTACTGCCGAGGGTTCTAGGAAAATAGCAAACAACACTGGGGATAGTGGACACCCCTGCCGAGTGCCTCTATGAATTGAAAATCTCCCAGAACTGACACTGTTTACTCTGACTTGTGCCTGAGGGGCAGTATATAGTTTTTCAATTATCCTTAAATATTTGGGGCCAAATTGCATTTTTTCCATTGTTTTTTGTAAAAGCAGCCAATTCACTCTATCAAACATTTTTTTCTGTGTCCATAGATATCACCAATTGGAAATTCATTTGATCTTTCTGGGCTGAAATAATGTTTAAAAGACATCTGATATTACCATATAAATACCTCCTAGCTATGAAACCTGTTTGGTTTGGGTGGACAAGTTTAGGGGCCACCTTCTGTAGTCGATCTGCCAGAATGCCAGTGAACAATTTAAGGTCCACATTTAACAAAGAAATGGGGCGGTAAGAGCCGAACTGCTCTGGGTCCTTGCCCTCCTTATGAATCACAGAGATCTGGGCATATCTCCACGAGTCTGGAGTTTCACCTTCCCCCCTGAATATAATGGAAGCATGCCAGGAGAATAGTCACTAATCCTCATGAAAGGTTCTATGGAACTTTGCTGGAAGACTGCCCAGGCCCGGGGATTTCTCGTTTCTTAAATCTTCAATTTCCAGTAACAACTCTTGCCTGGTAATTATGCCCTCCAAGAGTTCCCTATCCCTTGCTTCCAGACTACCCGGGGCAGCGGGTTCAGAAACTGCTGTACCTCCATCGGGTGAGAGCCCTCAGCTTCTGACCTGTATAAACTTTTATAAAAGTCAGAGAAGGTCTCCACTGTCTTCACAGGATCCTCCACCAGAGCATTCCTGCCCTCCGGTTTTCTGATCCTCCCACTCTTCTGTTAACTACCTGCTTTCTCAGGGCTGTCACCAGGACTTTCTCTGCACTATTGCCTTCTATATAATACTTTTGATTAACTCTACAAAGAATTCCCTCCCCCTGTCTGGCTAAAAGGTTTATAAGCTCTATTTGTTTCGCAAGCCCGTTTTCTTTATCAATAGGGTCGAGTGTTAACCAATGTCAGAATTCTACCTCCTGCAGGTCATTTTCTAGATTTCTTTGGTTTCCATTCTTTTATGTTTTTCTCTCAAGCTGTAGGAAATGATCTGGACCCTCAGGTATGCTTTAAGAGCATCCCAGACCACCGCAGGGCATGGGGTTCCACCCACATTAGTCCTAGGAACATCTCTATATGCTTTGAGATCTCCCCTTTGAAATTCTCTGAGTTTAGGAGACCAATATTCAACCACCAATTTGAATTTCTGGTGGTCTGCACAATTGTTTCACATCTAGAGGGGGGCATGGTCAGACCATGTCATGGGTAAAATATTACAGGTATGAATACAGGATGACCTCTCCCCGGGCAGTGGGAACATGTCTATATGGGAGTAACTCCTGTGCCTATAGGAGTAAAATGTAAAATCCTTCTCTTTGGGGTGGTGGAATCTCCAAACATCTCTTAATCCCAGTTCATCTATTAGTCTTTTAAGATATCCCCCCCCCCTTCAGAGTGGGCTGTGGGGCCTCTTTTGTCCCATTTGGCTAATATCACTCTGTTGAAGTCCTCCCCAATAATATGATGGGCCTCAGGCTCCACTAGGGTTTTCTATAGCTTCTTTTAAAGGAATGACTGGTTTTCCCAGGATTCATTTGGGGCATACAGATTTAGGAATACACACCCTAGCCCCAATAACTGTTACATGTAACCTAACGTAATAGCCCTCTGGGTCCATATCTGTGGAGTTAACTTTGATCAGGGAGTTTTTTTTCTAATTAATATTACCGTACCCCTCCTGAGTGAATGTTGTGACCAAGTGGCCCCATAAGCCTCCCCCACCCACATTCTGCACAGTTTTGAGCATTCAATCTCAGTAAGGTGGGATTCTTGAATAAATGCCACATCTGCTTGGTACCTGCCTAATTCTTGTAGGATCTGTGCCCTTTGAATTGGGCTGTTAAGGCCCTTGACATTATATGAAATAAATGTTAATGCCATCTTTGTGATTATGCATCATAGCTATCGTATATTTAAACCGGCCGTTAAGGACATTCCATTCCCCCCCTTACCTCGCTTTGCATCCCCTCCTTCCCCCCTTCTCTCCATTAAGAGTTCATCCAGGTATCTAAGAACAATAACTTCAACAATCTAATTATGGAACACTAAAGTAAGAAAAAATAATATTTAACCCCTCCAACACTTGGAGTAACTGTAACTGGTTGCTTCCAATAGTGTCTGTAACCCCTACCCCTGCTGTTGTCAGATGGGTGGGATGGTGCAACACCCTCGGTTACACCTAGCCAAAGCCCAAATGGGCTAAGGGGGTAATAAATCCTGTCAACACTTGGCTTCTACTGACAACACTTCCCCTAGCTCCCCCACGCTGCACCCACCCCCCAATAAGAACATAACTTATCTCAAACCTCAAATCCTCACCAAGCTGGAATAAATGTATAGATTTCAGAGCTCAAACAACAGTACAACATTTTAAAAGTTATTGGGAAAAAAGGTGTCACCTTTTTTCTTCATACGTCATATTAAAATATTGCTTCATGAGTCCCCTTCATAGTTCAGCCCGGTTTTTCTACTTATTAAGATAGACAGACATATTGTTCAACTAATGCACGCCTTTCATATAAATGTCTTTATCTTCCTATTTTCATTTTCATGCCCTCCACCTCTCTTTCGGCTCTTAGTCTGTCATCTTATGTTTGTCTCATTTCAACTTTTTAGGTAGAATCCTTCTGCTCAGGCCCCTTTACTTACAGGTCTGAAGAAAATGCTTCTGTCTTCTCTGGTTTCAAAGACCCATTTAGGCTGGCTCTTCATGCTAGGTTCTCTGCATTGCTTTTTGCTTAGCTTCTCTATTCTGTTTTGACCTTCTATCCAATCGTTGTGGCAGAGAGGAGCTCCAAGAGGGGGTCATGGCTCTCACTCCTTCGAGCTGGTCCAGGGGGAGGCTGTCTGACCGGTTTCTTGCGGTTGCTTGAGTTGCTTTACTTCTTGGGCCTGACAGTATGTACCAACGCTGACATACTAGCTCCTTGATCGACTCTGGGTCCAGTAGGGAGGTCACAGAAATGCCCCATTGCTTCAAGAATTTAGTTGCTTCCGAGATTTTGGAGAAAGCAAGAGTTCCAGAGTCTGTTATAATTTTTAAAGTAGCATGATAGTCTAAGACAGCCTTGACTCCTTTAGCCCAGAGCTGTTTTGGTATCTGGAATAGCTTCCTTCTTCAATCCATAGTAGCCGCGGCATAGTCATGTTCAAACAAGAGCCTCGTGTCCCCGAATGTAATCTCCTTCTTTGCCCATGCCCTCCTCAAAACCTCCAATTTGGTATGGTAATCTAAAAAGGCCACAATTACTGACCTGGGCCGGGCTTTTGGAACAGAGAGTCGAGCTGATAAAGATCTATGAGCTCTTATGATGTTGAGTGGGAAACCTGTCTCCAGTCCCAAGATGTCTCTCAAAAAACTTTCCATGTAGGAGGTCATTTCATCAGTTTCTGTACCCTCTGGAAGGCCATGTATACGAATATTTATTCCCCTTGACCTATTATCTAAATCCTCGAGCTTCTGTTGGAGCCAGATCTCTCAATCATGCAACTGGAGAATGGCACCATTGTGGAGATCCACCGCTTTGGAGGTTTCTGTAGCATTTCACTCAAGGTCAGTGATTTTTTGTTTATGTTCTTTTTGCTCCAACTTAATATCTGTCAAATCTTTTTGTATGCGCATAAGGATATTCCCTAATCTGTGCAGCTCCTTGTACAATTTCTTTGAGGTGATAGTAAATGCGGTCTCCTCCTCCTCCGAGCTGTCATCCGATGCAGGGTTGGAGCCAGAAGCACTCGAGTGCCGAGGTGATTCGCGGTCTAGGTCTAGCCCCTCCTGGTGTTTATTGCTACGATCAGATTTCTCTCCATCTGTCATAAAATCCTTCAGTCGCTGCCTCGTATTAGCCATCACATCATTGATTTTATGTTGTTTTCCTCTTGAAGCCAGCTTAGATCACAGATGGGGGTAAATTTAGGAGCAGCCCTGGTAGAGCCTCAGTGAGATCAGTCTGCCATTAATGCTGACATCACCGGAAGTCCTGAAAATAAAATTTTGATTAAATGTTTGGCAACCCATACATCTACCCACTTTTAATTTAGAATGCTGAAATTTGGTACACATTTGTAAGCTATAAGGTACTGTTTAGGTTCCTAATTAGGCATTATTTGGACACAAACATTTAAAATTATAGCAAAATAACTGAAATTTAAAAGTTTGTGAAATTCCACGGAATTCCATGAAATCAGAATGGTCATTCCACGGGCATTCCATGGGTGGAATTTTATATTCTGCACAGCTCTGCTGGTGACACTGTAGAGAGGAGGCTACTACAAAGCTGCCAAAGGCCCTCCAAAATGGGTTCACATGTCAAACAAACCTTTACCAGCTCTGCTTTCACAGTTTTTTTATTGGACTGCACAAAACAAAATGGTCCTGTGCTTATGAGGGAAATGACTGATGAAGCTGAAGACAGAGGCTACTATACAACTGCCAAAGGGTTGTACCTATCCCCAAAAAGGTTTCATACTTGAAATAATCCTTTACCGGCTCTGCTTTCACAGTATGTGTTTTTTGGTTTTGTTTACTAGAGTACACAAAACAAAACTTGTCCTGTATTTCATTGGGAAATGGCTGGTGATGCTAAAGATGGGGGCTACTATGCAACTTCCAAAGGGATATCCCTTCCCCCCAAAAAAGGATTCTCACGTGATGCAAGCCTTTAATGGCTCTGCTTTCTCAATTCTTTTTTATTGGACTACACAAACCAAAAATGACTGCATGCATGGGAAATGGCTAGTGACGCTGCAGACAGGGGTTACAATGCAACTGCCTAAGGGCTGTCCCTTCTGCCAAAACAGGATTCACACACACACACACACACACACACACACACACACACACACACACACACACACACACTCTGTTGTAAAATAAAACGTAAACTTTTTTCTTCTTATTAGGTCTTTTTCTGTAAAATGGTACAATCCATTTTCTTTCCTTGTTTAAAGCTTTTTCTTATTTTTTTAAACATTTTTTTCTTTTTTTTCTTCAGTTGTGCACTGTAAAGAAATGACAGTACAACTGTTTGTGCTGTACACTTGTGTGCACACTGACAACACAGCCTCCAGTCCGAGCAGTCATCCACGTCTCCCTCTTGCTTTTTCCAAATTTTCTTTTTTTACTTCTAAATGTTCTTCAAATTCTCTTCTGTTCTGGGCTTTTCTGCATGCAAGAAAGTGAATTCCTCCCCCCCTCCCCCGATTCACAGTCTCTGTGACATAGCCTCTCTTTCCTTTTTTCTCTGTTCATCTTTACTGTTCTTAATTTGCTTTCATAATCATAATTTTTCACAATCTTTTTAATGTTCTTCTGCAAATCTGCAGACTGTAAGTATTGTGGCTTCTGGTCCCCCCAACACACACAGTCGCTTCTCTAGTCAGTGTTTCGTTATCTTTTCTTTGCTTTTTTACAAAGTTTTCTTTTTTTTTTCTTTTTAGTTAAAAAAAAAAAAAATTCTCCTCCTGTCCTGTCTGTCCCCAGATCCTCATCCCTTTCTTCTCCTTGATTTGGACTGCTGAGTGCTGCTACAAATGAATGGTAGCAACCAGAAAATTCAGCTCCTTCCCCACTGCTTATTGCGTTGGAACAGTATCAAGGCATAGGTGCTGGAACCTATGGGTGCAGTGGTGCTGCAGCTGCCCACTTTTGCCCATGAGCATTCAAAGTGCTCTTTTGCTTGTAAACTCTATAGTTTTACCCTGTGCCCTTTACACCCCCACAACACTTTTCCCCATGTCCTGGCACCCATGTATCAAGGTCATAGTCACATGGCTATATATCATGGAAAACAATGATGAACCCAGATTAGTGAACAGGTCTTAATCTGAGCATTTGAATTTTGCCTTAGGTGATAAGGGAATTTAGTGAATCACCTCTTCTTCATTAGATGTTGTAGCTGTATATGTCCTACTTGTCCAGGACCATCTTGTAAATGAGCTTGATCAAGGATGTTTTTGCCTGGTTAAATAAAGTTTGATTGATTGATTGATTAATTGATTGAGTTGCACAGTCAGATTGCCTAGTAGTTTGGATTCCTGGTTTTACCTCAACAGCAGAGGTTTGACTCCAGCAATGGGAAAAACTCTTGGATGGTAGTGTTATTTTTAGAGCACACTGAAGAGTGAATGAGGAGATCCCAGGTTTAAATCCCATCACAGCCACTCACTACTCATGTGGTCATATGTGTGTCATGTGATGTCCCTGTGCATCATTCTACCCGGAGGTAAAATGGTTTGACAGCAGGCCTCCACTATAAAAATAAATGTTGTTCCAGCCTGTTGGCCCAGTGATAGCACTACTGCTTGTGACGCCAGTATCCCAAGTTCAGGAATGAACTCTGGTCACCAGGGGCTGGCTGAAATAAGGAGGTTGGAGCATCCAGTGGACAGTTCTTCTCCTTCAGTGGGGGAAGCATGCTGGATCCACCACTTGGCTGTCACCTACTGAAGGATAGGTTGTAGCATGGCTGAAGCAGTTACAGCAAGGGAAGGTGGGGATGTGACTAATGTCAGCATGACTCTCTACTGTATGGGTACATGCCGTCTGTGTGATTTATGGCGGCTTCCTAGGGGAGGGAACAATAAAGTGGAAAATTGGCAGTGGCTGGTCATATGAAGGCCTGCATGTCCCCCACATCCATCTTGGACTCCTTTTCTTGAACACTGGAGGCACTTCCAAGCTTTGCCTCTTATGTGGGTCGCTGGAAAGTGTGGGGAGGAACCTGCCAGGTTGCTGAAGTCAGATGCAGCATCAGGGAGCAAGTTGAGGGTGCAATGAAGTGGTGTGTTTCATGTGGCCCCGTGATATTACAGTGGATCAAGAAAAAGAAGCCTCAAGGGACAGGTGGAGACACTAGCAGCAGATGGAAGGTGTCCTAAGCAGAAGATTAGGCAGCATAAAGTGAACTGAAAAAAAAATTAGGAGATGTTGCATCTCAACTGGAATCATAAATAAATAAATAAATAAATATTGCTAATATTATAAATCACTTAAGGGTTTTCAGCCAAATCAGCATTCAGAGCTACAGGCACTCTTATCCTGTGTACAGTTGTCATTTCATGCTTGGAATGTAAAAACAGAGTGATGCATGAGGCAGAGCTAGGAGGAGGACCTTTTAAATTAGATGAAAAAAAAAAAACAGACTGAAAAACTTATCATAAATCACTCAAGGCAAGTTGAATGACTTTTAAGTTAACATGTGCTGCAAGGGATATCTTTTGTAGTTAACAAAATATCATCTCACTCTGGTTGGGGCAGGCAGAACTGCTCAGCTTTGCATCACAGTCCTCTTGCCTAAACAAACAAACCTGCCCAGGTTTTCAAGTTGACTGCATGGAGAAGGTATAATGGGGGACCTCCTTCACGTGACCTGAAATGGTCCTGTCACCGGTTGCACTTGCAGGAGCTGTGGTCAAGTAGGTGAGCCTTTTGGCCTTGTTTGAAGACCTTAAGGGAGGAACTTTCTTGCACTTTATTGGGAAGGGTGTTCCAGATGTTTGGGACTCCTATGGTGAAGTACCTAGACCATGTTTGGGTCCTTGCTTGGGGGATATAGAAGAGAGTGTGTTTAGATGACCTGAGAGGGCACCTGTCTGGTTTAGTCATTAGCAAGTCTTTGAGACTGGGGGGGCATCATTACTTCTAAATTGATAGGCTATGGATAGAGCAGAGTATTGCATCCTACCATCAAGTGAGGGAAAGTTTATGATTTGGAGGACTCTACAAGGATGATCTTTTAGGGAAGCCCTTGTGGCAAAGCATCTGTTAGCGTGGTATAGGGATTTATGTTTATTCCGCTCTGTGCTCCTGACTGTATGCAGGATGGGGAAGCCATACAGTAGAGTGGGCAGGTGGGTATATTTGGCAATTTTAGCCATGATTCATTGTAGAGGTATGGGCTTAGCCTATACAGGAGCCCTATTTTTAATGCAAGGTGTTGGTGAGGCTTTCAATGTGGTCCCTAAAGGTGATATCTTGGTCTAAGAGGACTCCCAGGTGCTTGACAGAGCTTACAACCTCAATCTGGGATCCATCTGAGAAACAGGTTTCTAGCAAGTCATGTCTTTGGGGGCCTAAGATTTTTGGTCCAAAGAGGATGTTTTTGGTTTTTTCCTGTTGAGGACCAGTTTGTTAATAAGTAGCTAGTTTTTAAGCGTGTGCAGGTCTCTTGAAAGTATAGCTTTCACATTGTTGACATCATTTGAGATGTGGTAAATAACCACGTTGTAAGCATATAGCAACAGTTTAGCTTCACTGCAATTGTTTGGCAGCTTGTTGACATAGAGTGAGAATAACAGTGGGCCCAATATTGATCCTTGCGGGACACCTTCTTGATGGGGCACTTGTCAGAGAACGCTCCATTCCATTTAACAAATTGTGGCCTGTCTGTTAGATAATCTGAGTACCACAGTAGCGATAGCTTGTCTAGACCTAAAAAGGTTAGTTTTGAGAGGAGTAGTTTGTGGTTTACAAGATCAAAACCCATATCGGTACCCAGAAAGCATGATAGGGGCACAGAGTTAGAACAGAGAGTTAATTTAATTATTACATATACTACACAGTGAAAGGAGATTGGTGATGTGACTCACTACAGCCCATTTTGAGAAAATAATCTAATACCTGGTTGGAATCCCCTGGTATTGGTATTTTCCCTGTTTCTGGTGCAAGTATTGTAGACATGAAAAAAGTTAAAACTCTTACAAGCAAGACCACAGGGAGAGACTTCTCAATAAGACAGATGATTACCTTTAATACAGCGGGTATAATGTATAGGGCAGAATGTATTTGCAGGGCTCACTATGTTGGAAAAACTATATGCCTGTTAAAGCAGAGAACAGGTGAACATATTAGAATCATAGAACACAAGAATGTGCAAACATAGAAACATAGAAACAGCCTACGTCGGCAGAAAAGGCTCACCAGGCCCACCCAGTCTTCCCAGTATGCCTAGCTAGCTACTAGGATTTTGCTATCTCCTACCATCCCCCCGATCCAAAAGACCCTTGTGTCTATCCCATGCTCTCTTGAATACCCCCACAGTTCCTGCTCCCACCACCTCACCTGGAAGTTTGTTCCAGTTATCCACCACCCTCTCTGTGAAGTAGAATTTTCTAATGTTTACTCTGAACTTCCCCCTTACTATCTGCATATCATGCCCCCTTGTTTTTGATTGCATCTTTAGCTGGAAGATGTCCGCTACTGGCACCCTGTTAACACCCTTGATGTATTTGAGAGTCTTAATCGGTCCCCCCTTTCACCTTCCTTGTTCTAGGGAGTACATGTTTAGGTCCTTCAGCTGTTCCTCATATGACAATTGACTGAGGCCCTTCACCATTTTTGTTACGCTCCTCTGGACACACTGAACTCTGTCCACATCCTTCTTGAGGTATGGTCTCCAGAACTGGACTCCATACTCAGGATGTGGCCTGGCCAGCTGCCTACACAAGGTCATTATGACATCCCACTTCCTGCTTGTTATTCCCCTACCAATACAACCCAACATCTTACTGGCCCTTGCTACTGCCTTCTCACAGTGCCTTGTCACCTTCAGGTCCCGTGAAATGATTATACCAAGGTCCATTTTCAGCTCATTAACCTCTAGGGCATGCCCCCACATCTGATATTCTGCTCCCTGGTTTTTCCTGCCTAAGTCCATGATCTTGCAGTTTTTTGTATTGAAGGACAATTGTCATTCCTGGGACCATTCCTCCAATTTCTCCAGATCCCTGCACATACTCTCAACCTCCTCAGATGTATCCACTCTATTGCAGATCTTTGTGTCATCCACGAATAGACATACTCTTCCCTCTAGTCCCACCGCTATGTCCCCTATAAATACATTAAAAAGGAGAGGCCCCAGCACCAACTACTGAGGTACTCCACTGTTGACTGTACCCTCCTTTGACAGTACCCCATTAACAGTTACCCTCTGCCTTCTGTCCCCCCCAGCCGTTTCTGCACCCACCTAATCACTACCAGCTCCAGCCCAAGACATCTCATTTTGTGCAGTAGTCTTCTGTGCGGCACAGAATCCAATGCCTTTTTGAAGTCGAGGTACGCAATGTCTGCAGACCCCCTCAATCCAATACCCTGGTCACCCAGTCAATGAACTCAGTCAAGTTCATTTAACACAACCTTCCCTCAGTGACCCTGTGTTGCCGCCACTCCTGTAGGCCATTGCCTTCTAGATAGCTAGTGATAATCTTCTTTAGCAGTTTCTCCATGAGTTTGCCCACCACAGATGTTAAACTCACCAGTCTATAATTGCCTGCCTCCTCCTTGCCCCCCCCTTATGAAAAGGGACCATATCTGCCCTTCTCCAGTCATCAGGGATCTCCCGTGAGTCAAAGGATTTGTTGAAGAGCCTGGTCAGAGGTACTGCTACTACTTTGCTAAGCTCCTTTAGTACTCTGAGGAGCACCCCATCTGGCCCCATTGCCTTATCCACTTTCAATCCCTCTAGCTCCCACAGGACCTCCTTCACCTTGAACGGACTGGAGTCAACCCCCCACCACCACCTTGTTTCCTCTGATTTTCCTAACCTCCCCATCCTTCTCTACCATGAACACTGAGCAGAAATAGTTGTTGAGTATTTCCACCTTCCCACGGACTTCTTCCACCGACCCTCTTCTTTATTTTTCAGCCTAACTATCCCCTCCTTTGACTTCCATCAACCCTCTTCTTTATTTTTCAGCCTGACTATCCCCTCCTTTGATTTTCTCCTCTTGCTCACATACCAGAAGAAGGTTTTATCCCCTTCCTTGACTATGTTGACTAGTCTCTCTTCTGTTCTTGCCTTTGCTCTCCTGACCTCCATATGTGCTTTCTTCTGTTTCTCCTGGTATATAGCCTTATCCTCCTCCTTCTGTGTCATTTTATACCTCCTAAACACCTTACTCTTTGCCCTGACCTTCTCTTTTAGTTTTCTATTAAACCAAAGTGGCTTCTTCTTCTTCTTCCTATTTTTATTTACCCTCTTGACGAAGAGGCTAGTGGCCTCCAAGATTGCCCCTTTTATTGTACCCCACATTTCATCCACCCCAAAGTCCCCCACCTCACCAATGCTTGTTGAATGCATTCCCCCATTTTCTTGAAGTGCACATGCCTGAAATCTAGCATCTTCACTGTGGGCCAATGAACATCAGTAGTCCTTTTTACTGTGAACCAAATGGTGCTGTGGTCACTAATGCCAAGGTTCTCCCCTATGGATAAAGAAAAAATAAGGCAGCACCAGCTCCCTGAGGAAGAGAGCATGCTCGAATCTGGTCGGGGCAGTTGAGAAGGGGTGCACTCTGTACTACAGAACTAATGTGAGCTGGTTGGATTGAAACAAATTACATCAATCCTGGTTGCTGGTGCTGCCTTATTTTTTCTTTATGCTGTAGTTTTTGGCATAGCACAACAGTAGTAGAGCTGCCTTTTTTGTTTTCGATCTCCCCTACGGATATCTCTCCCACCCGTTCCCTATTTGTAAGAATCAAGTCTAGGATTGTCTCCTCCCTGGTTGGTTCCCTTTCCAGCTGTTTCATGAGAGCTTCCTGTAGGGAGTCCATGATTTCCTTGCTACTGGTGGATGCTGCTGATGGGGTGCCCCACTCCACATCTGGCAAGTTGAAGTCCTACATAGGCAGCACCTCCCCTCTGTCTCCCATCCTCTGGATCTCCTCCATCACTGCCTTATCCACCTCATCCTGCTGCACTGGCTGCCTATATACCACCCCGGTACATATGACTTCTCCCTTCCCTTTGTCTAATGATACCCATATAGCCTCTGTCCCCCCAACCTACCCTGCAATTCCATGGTTAATGTGTTTCTCCACATTTAGTGCAACCCCCCACCCACTCTGTCCTTCATATAAAGTACATATCCCAGTATTGCCAAGTCCCAGTCCTGGCCCTCATGATTCTACAGCTCCATGATTTCCATTATGTCCAGGTATGCCTCAGCCATGACCATTGTTAAATCTGGGATCTTGTTTCCTAGGCTCTTGACATTGGTGCACATGGCTCTCCATTCACAGGACTTATTTTTTTGTCTGCTGGTGCATGTTTCCTTCCCCTCTCCACTATCCTCTTTTTTTCCATCCTGGGGGGAGGCTGGTAGCCCCCAATTTCTCCTGTCCCATGGTGTGGATTTGTACCTAATCCCCCCACTCCAATTTAGTTTAAACTATAGTTTTGTTCCATGAACCCTCCTAACTTGCACCTTATCACTGTTGTACCCTTCCTAATCAGGTGCAGTCTGTCTGGGGCAAATTATGATACCAGCCCATATTAAATTTATTCAAGGCCAGAGAATGTATTGCTAGTCTTTTTTGGGCATTGAAAACATTTCACTAGGTCCACAGGGAGGAAACTGTGATGTAGCTTTACTTAATTAAGCCCTTCATATCATGCTATCAGGGCAGAAAGGAGGTTAGAGTGCACTCAGATGGAAGTGAGGAGATCAAGAACATTTATTGTGGTATTGTACTCTATAAAGACAGTGCCAAAAGAATTCAACAGGTATGGCAAGCAGAGATACACCAGCTTGGCATAAATGTTGAATTCTTTGGTGCAGTCTTATACTGCACAGAATGCCCAGGAAGAAGAGTGACTTGACCACAGTGGGCTCAGGGAGGGTGGGCAGGGGTCAGAGAAACATCTCCAAACTGATCCAACTTCATAACTCCTATGCTGTTTTGGAGGAACAGGAATGCCCCATACAGGTACCAGTAGCTGGGACCAGGAAGGATGGTCAGGACCGGCAAGCTGGATCCCCAGTGGGCAGAGACCATGGAGGAGGGGGAAGCTTCTCCTAGTGGGGGACTCTATTGTCCAGGGTGTGAAATGCTGCATTGAGGGATGGGAAGCAAATCCATAGAATCACTAGGGCAATAGCCAGGAGAGAGGAGCTGGATGTCATTGCCCACCTGGGAACCAATGACCTGGTGAGGAGAAGGGTAGAGTTAGCCAGAGTCCAAGAAAATTTCAGGAAGCTGGGGGGGACCTGAAACAGGTGGCACATTCCATCTCATTCTCGGAGGTGCTACCTGTCCAAGGCATGGGGGAGGCCAGGGCGCTCCACATCCAAACCGTCAACTCCAGGTTGAAGGATTGGTTTGGAAGGGAAGCATTTTGCTTCATAGGAGACTGAGGCCCAACCTGGGCAGGTGCGAGCTTGTATCAGGAGGATGGCCTGCATCTGTCCGGAAAAGTGGACCTCAGTCCTTCGTAAGAAGTTGGAATGCTTTAGCAGAGAACATTTAAACTTGCCAAGGTGGGAGAGCCAGGAGAGAAAGATCACTTAGGAACCCCCCCATGAGAACACGCAAAAGTACAAGTTGACAACAGAAACAACTGACGTGAGTAGTAAGGGACAGGCAGGCGAAACGTTTATAAGGGGGGGATAGTGGGGTAAGAGCACATGATTGTGAATACCAGGGCAGGAGGTAAGAGGCAAAGTAGAGAAAACAGGAATGGGGGGGCAGGGTGTAAAACATGGAAGGTCATTTTCACAAATGCCTGCAGGCTGGGAAATAAGGTTCCAGACCTGGAAGCCTTGATGACGGATGCAGACCTTGACATAGCAGCAGTAACAGAGACATGGTATTCTGCTAATCACAGCTGGGACATCAATGTACTGATCTATACACTGTTCAGAAGGGACAGGGAAGGTAAAAAGGGGGGTGGTCCTGTACGTCAGAGAAGGCATAAAGGCTACAGAAGTACAGGGAAGGCAGGGGGAGGCCAAGGCAATGTGGGTCATCCTTGAACCAGGAAATGGCACAGTAATATGTACAGGGGTGATCTACAAACCTCCGGCACAGAGGGTGGAAGTGGACAGGTTACTAGTGGAGGAAATTCATGACATAGCAGCTAAAGGTGAAATCCTGTTGATGGGATATTTCAATATGCAGGACCTGGATTTGACCACCGAGACAGCTGCTTCAGCCAGAAGTACAACCATCCTGAAATCCCTGTAGGGGGTTGAGCCAACCAGGGACAAATTGATTCTTGAGCTGGTATTGACTAATAGGAACTGAGTTGAAGGAATCCAGGTGGAAGGGCAGCTGGGATCCAGTGACCACCACATGGTATGGTTTGGCATGGAGACAGGGACTCAATTAAGCCACACAAGGGCAAAAGTATTAGATTTCAGGAGAGTGGATTTAAATGAAATTAGAAGATGTTTAAGAGCAGTCCTGGAGAAGGTAGTGTTAATGGAGGGAGTGGAGGAACAGTGGGGGAGACTAAAAGGAGCCATTATGGAGTGAACTAACCAATGCATTAGGATAGTGACCAAAGGGAAAAGGAGAAAGAAGCCACTATGGTTCTCAAAAGAGGTAGGAGACAAAGTAAGGGCTAAAAGAACAAGTTTCAGGAAGTATAAGGGGACTCAAAGGGAAGTGGATAGGGAGGTGTACCTTGAATGTCTAAGAAAATCAAGGAAAGCTGTTAGGAAAGCCAAGGCAAAGACAGAGGAGGGTTTAGCACAGAATGTGAAAAAAGGGGACAAGACAATCTATCAGTGCATCAGTGATAGAAGAAAATATGGGGGGGTTGTGAGGCTCAAAGGGGAAGAGGGAGAGTGTAAGGATTGTGATCTAGACAAGGCAGAAATACTGAACAAATACTTCTGTTCAGTATTCCCTGAGGAACGAAAGGGTCAAGGACCACAGCTGGAGAGCAGAGGCAATCTGGGGGGAGGGAGTGGACATCAGTCCATTCACAGTGGAGAGAATGCTGGACGAACTCACAAAGCTAAAGGTGAATAAAGCCATGGGGCCAGATGGCATATACCTGAGATATTAAGGGAGTTGAGGAGGGAACTAGCAGCACCTCTGGCCACCCTGTTCACAAAGTCACTCAACACAAGGATGGTTCTAGAGGACTGGAGGAGGGCGCATGTAATCCCACTGTACAAAAGTGGTAGTAGGATGGAAGCAGGGAACTTCAGGCCAATCAGCCTCTCCTCAGTGGTGGGGAAGATCATGGAGACATTGCTGAAAGAAAGGATTGGGGCACACCTGGAATCCATTGGTGCCCAGGATCTGATGCAGCATGGATTCACATTAGAAATGTCTTGTCAAACAAATCTGATAGATTTTTTTGATTGGGTGACTGGGGAAGTGAAACAGGGAGGAGCCGTAGATGTTGCCTACCTAGATTTCAGAAAAGCCTTAGATACCGTCCCACAATGAAGGCTGGTTAACAGGATGAGTAGTCTGGGCATTGGGCATAAGGTGATACATTGGGTTAGAAACTGGCTGATGGACAGAAGGCAGAGGGTGGTGGTAAATGGGATCCAATCTCGGGAGAGAGGGTTGACCAATGGAGTGCCGCAAGGATCAGTACTGGGACCAGTCCTGTTCAATGTCTTCATTAGTGACTTTGCAGAGGGGCTGGAAGGAATTGTCTGTCTATTTGCTAATGATACCAAGATCTACGATGGGGGGGATACTCCACAAGGGGTGCAGAAAATGAAGGGGGACCTGGAGAAGCTTGAAAGATTGTCGTAGGTGTGGCAACTGAGGTTCAATGCAAAAAAGTGCAAGATAATGCACCTGGGTAGGGGGAACCCTGGAGCAAGGCCCCTAATTTTCTACGGCACATTGGGATCAAGTTCTGTGGCAAGATTACCATTTTCTGCAGAACTTCTGAAGCAGTGGTTTCTAATTTCTGCAGAAGTTCTTCGGCACTAACAAACTACCACATCACAGGGTCAGCTTGTCATCCTGACTTCACGTCCATTGCAATGGTTACAGCAATCAGGATGGGGCAAAGCACAGTAACACTAGTTCAAAAAATAACAGACTTATAGTAATAATTTTATGTCTGAAAAGGCAAACAAAAATCTGTCCCTTAGGGTCCTAGCCTATTTATTTTATTTTTTTAATTGCATAAATGAAATAAACAGAGGGGACCCTTATGTGATAAATAAGGTATTTCTATACTCGTGTAGTCTATACCAATCATGAGGTCCCCACTATGTATCACTTTTATATTTATATGTGCTGTCTGCACCACTCATGAGGTCCCCACTGTATATCACTTATATATGTATATGCAATCTGTAACATACATACAAATGTGTATATGTGTGTGTGTGTGTGTATATATAAATAATGGTAGCACGGTAGTACTACCATAGTTAGGGTTGAGTAGCACTTTTAAAGTTAAAGGGTGAAACTTTGCACCTTAATAACTTTGCCGCTGTTCAATGGATTTGCCTGAATTTTGGAATACACAATCAAAAATCATCCATCTTGGGGTCTGCCAACTTTCGTACTGGTCGGATATACGGCTGCAGAGTTATTAAGTCAGATCTGCGCACGTGTTTACGCATTCGGGTGAATTCTTTGCTTTCGTCACAGGTTTATTAATAGTTTGTGCGAAAGCAGTCCGAAACTTCAGGGAACGTGGTGGCTGGGGGTGCCCGTGTGCCTTTCAAAGATTTCATGAAAAATATTAAACGGTTCAAAAGTTATTCAAAACAAATTCTCATTATAAGTCAATGGGAAAGTTAATAAAAGTTCGAAAGTGTCGTAAATGCAGTTTTACTTTCGTAAATAGCCCTTTTACTTTCACAAATCCGCCATTTTGTTTTCAGTTGGTGATCAGAAAAATGCTTGCCATTTAAATTTGGGACCCTCTAGCAACCTAATTCTTTTTGTATTCACCTAGTCGGACTTTGAGGATGCAAGGCATGTCTTTATTTTGGGGTAAAACACCCCTGAAATATGTTTTTCAAATTTCTGAGAAAAGTACTTTCGCAAATTAGTGTCACACTAGCGACACTGTCGAATGAATTTGCGAAAGCTTTCGCAAACTTCGACAGTACTTTTTCAGACTATGGCCAAAACGACACTGGTTATTTGCCACTGTGCTGCTAAAGAACTGTGTGGTCTTTTGGCTTGAAATTTGGAGGGTAGGCAGCCAACATCTCACACGTGCAACTTTCAGGGCTCGCACCTCGAAAATGGTGCGAGATACATAATTTTTGTCATGAGTATGCGTCATGAGTATGCATAGCCTATGGTTACGCATACACAAAAACATAGCCAGGAAGCGCATGATTCATGTGACATTTAAATTTATTTCTATGTCATACGGATCCTGAGATATAAGTAATTTAGTATTCCAACAGCTCATTTTCTGCTCCGAGGCCCATTGTTATTCATACATTCTTTGTGCACACTGTGTTTCTTTATGCAGCTGTTGGGGAAAAACAGGGTATGCGCTTCTGTTAATGTTACAGTTGCTGTTTCCACTTGCTTTTACGTACCCACTGGCGTTTCTGTTCCTGTGTGCGCCACCACGTCCATTACCCTTTGCGTTCTGATTTTCGCTTGCGTTTGCTTTACTGTTACCATTTGCGTTTCCCCTACTGTTTGTGTTTACATTTCAGTTTGCGTCCCCATTTGCATTGCCATTTGCGTTTATGGCAGCCCTTTCATTTGCTTTACCATTTCTCTTTCACTTTGCGTCTTCGTTGCTGTTACTGTTACCATTTGCATTTGCAATTGTGTTACTGTACCCTTGCGCTTTACTGTTTGTGTTTCCATATGAGCTTGTGTTTCCTTTTGCATTTCTGTTTCCTTGGCTGCTATTGTTGCTGTTACTGTTACCATTCACCTTTACAATTGTGGTACTGTGCCCTTGCACACATCACATGGCGGGAGTCCGGGGCCCGCCGCTGCATTACTTTTACTATTTCTCATCATCATTCTCAAAAAGAAGGGAAATTCAAGGCAAAAAACCTCTGTTTAATGCATCAGTTAGGGTTGTTCCACAGTGACAAAAGCGAGGAAATTCGGTGTTAGGGTTGAAACCACACTTGGACCACTCCAGTCCACCCACCCAACCGGCATCGGGGTGCGGTTGGGGTTGTCGGTCCCAACTCTCACCCCATTCTCCTATTTCTCAGCTTCTTTACACATGTGATGGTGAAAGTTAGGGTCGACGCACTGACATGCTGGTTGGGTGGTGGGCTGGAGTGGTCCAAGTGTGGTTTCAACTCTAACACTGAATTTCCTCGCTTTGTCACTGTGGAACAACCCTAACTGATGCATTAAACAGAGTTTTTGCCTCTAATATATATATATATATATATATATATAAATATATATGTATATACACACACACACACACACACACACACACACAACACACACATAAGGGATATTCAATGGTGAGCTTTCGGATAAATGATTTATCTACATAAGTGCTGTTTGACCTCTGGTAACCTCACGAGTGGTGTAAGTCATGAGTGAGATGTCCGAGGTTAAACAGCACAAGTGTAGATAAATTATTTATCCAACAGTTCACCATTGTATATTTCATTTATGCAATAGGGATGCTTTCTGTCAGTGCAGGGACATTTGCTTTTGATTGTTTCTCTTTTTTGCATATGTTTGTCAAAAAAAATGGAAACAAATAGCATTTTCTGCTCTTTTTTGCGAAGTATAAAAAAATCTATAAGACATCTATAAATGAAATACCACTCATTTTGTAGATTATTTTGTGCTGAACAACTTTCATGCTCGCAGCACTATGTTATCTTTTCTCGTTTGAAAGTTATTTGCCTTTGAATATAGTTAGTACTGGTACTGAGGCTGAACATTCTAAATAAGTTCTGGAGTTATTGTGACATATCTACTATGGATGGGATATTCAGACTGCACCAGGCTGAGGTGCAAGCCTGGGCACAGCACAACTGGGATGTGCCAGGGCGTGATCTGGGCGATATTCAACGGTGCTGCACCATGGCTCAGCATCGTTGAATATGGCTCAGTGGCTTCCCACATTGCACATGGTGCAGTGGCACTGCACCAGTGCAAGTGGCAAGTGAGGAGCAGGGGGAATGTGCCAGCACAAGTATGGTTGCACTAGGTGCAGGAACCGTGATATTCAGTGGTGGGTATGCAAATGGGGCCATTATGCATGCAAGGCACAAACGGGGACATTTGCATGTCATTATGGCCCCATTTGCATGCAGGTGTGCTTATCCCCGGTGACTTGTGCCTCACGCCCTGCCAGGCTGCAACCATTGGGGACCGATGCCCCCTGCCCCTCGGCAGCAAAACGCCTCAATGCCCGTTCCTGGGCTATGTAATAGTATCATCATCCCTGGTGGTCCAGTGGACTGCATCCTGCCCGATCGCAGGCTATGTAATAATATTAACATCCCTGGTGGTCCAGTGGACCGAATCCTGCCCGATCATGGGCTCAAAATAAAGAACTATAACCCTGGTGGTCCAGTGGACCTGCTCCCAAGCTCGATCGAGGGCTACGTACATGAAAACACAGTGGTGGTCCAGTGGTACCCTCCCCACTCACCCATTCAGCCCCCCCAGTCAGCGGTGGGTGGCAGCTCCCACCGCAAGCTGCCTGCGCATACCAGCTTCGACAGTGTACAGTACAGCTGTACACCCATTGGTCCAGCATGGGCCAATGGGCAGCCACAAACTGACTGTACTACAGTCCCGATATGAATGGATCCATTCACATATTGGGATTAATGTGCAGTATGGTTCTGCATGCCCATTGACCCACAGTGGATCAATGGGCGACAGCTACTGCACGCTGTCAGTCGGTGGCGCACCAGGTGGCTTATGGTGGAGCTTCCACCTCCACTGACTGGGGAGGTGGTGGGGCTCAGTGGGCAGGTGGGGAGGGGTACCGCTGGACCACCAGGGTGTTTTCATGTACGTAGCCCATGATTGGGCTTGGGAGAGGGTCCGTTGGACCACCAGGGATATATATCTTTATTCTGAGCCCACGATTGGGCAGTATTCAGTCCACTGGACCACCAGGGATGTTAATAATATTACATAGCCCACGATCGGGCAGGATGCGGTCCACTGGACCACCAGGGATGATAATTATACTACATAGCCAGCGATCGGGCTGGAGAGCAGGTCCGCTGGACCACCTGGGATATTGGATCTTTCAAATGTATATCTATGCCCATGATAGGGCATTGGGGGGTGCTACCATGACGGATGGTGCAGTCAGAGCTCGGGTGGCCACCCACAGCTGGCAGCTGCTGTGTTGCGACCTGCAATATGGCAGCTCACCTGTGGGTGGCCAGCAGTTGCTCCTTTTATTTTAGGCTCAACTGTGTGCGGCGCAAGTAGGGGTTGTGCCTGCATCTGCTCAGTACATCCCGGGTTGATTATCAGGATGTGCGGAGTATGCATGGGCACACCCGCCCCTACTTGCGCTGTATACAATACTGATGCACCCTGGTGCATCGGGATTTGTGCCGGGCACTTTCTCCTTTTGAATATCATGTTGGGGTGCATCAGTGGGTTGCGCATGGTGCAACTGTGTTGTGCCATGTGCAACCCTTTTGAATATCCCAGCCTATGTGCATAAATCTATGATGATGCATCTACTATGTGTATAAATGTAAAATTTCACATTTATCACATAGTAGCTCAGATTTATCGCAATATGTGTGTGTGTGTATATATATTTTTTTTTTTATTTCCATGAAATTGTGTCCTCATTCATACAGGTCTCTTTGGAAATGGAATAAACAAAATAGAGGAGATGTTGCAAAACTCATTTTTCATGGCAACCTGCTTCCCCTGACAAATTATGTAGCACCACCAGGCCATGACATGCATGTGAACCCATTGTGAGACAAAGCTCTCCAGCCCATCACAATGTGTCCACCATGTGACAGAATGCTGCGCCATACCTTTCCAGGCTCAGAGCAGTGGTGTGATCCCCCAATCCTTGTGCTGCCCAGCCAGCTCCCAGAGCTCATCTCTGAACATGAGTTGCCGGCACGTGAACACAACATGCTACCCTCTGGCCCAACAGCTGGTCCTGCACACAAAATGTCTCCATAACTTTTAGGTGATTCTATCAACCAATGACAATATGCAATCAATAACACTGGCAAAAATGTGTACAGTGCAATTATTTATTTAGCAGGTCTATTCTTTCAACAGGTCTGCACATTATTATATTACACTTTTCTGGGCATAATTACTTTATTTTCCTTAAAAATGACAGGTTCATTCATTTTACCAGTTATTCATTTCAGATGGCATCTCTGTACCTTAAAGGCACACATACGTCTGTACAAAGTAAGGTATGGACTTAACAGGTCTATGCTATTGTCAAGGTTTTGTTTAGGTTACCCCAGTGTAATAACATAAGACTGAAAATTGTATTAGGCTGTGGTGCAGGCTGAACAAATATCACTGTACCTGATGTGCAGTGCCACCACCTCTGGCAGTGGGAGCTGTGGTAGATAAGTGACTATTCATTTCTGTGGCAGCATACAGCCATTTCATTAACTAATGTATGATGTTATTGCACTGATAACATCACATGTTGAGCATAGAGGGGTTTTAGATATAAAAAGAGGGGAAGGGAACCAGGTTCTATGGACAAATGGAAATATTAATAAAGAATCACCAAGAACAGTGAATTCTGCGGCACCACAGAAGTTCTACAGCAGATTGCAAGTTCTGCTCAAAATTCTGTGGCCACAGAATTCTAGGGGCTTTGCCCTGGGACATGCCACAGGATGGGGGTGGGCAGTGATGATGGTCATCAAAGAGGAAAGGGACCTAGTGGTTATCATATCTGATGGTCTTAAGGTATCAAAGCAGTGTGCAAAGGCTGCAGAGAGAACCAGTGGCATGTTGGGGTACAGTGGTATTACTAGTAGGAGGTGGGAGGTTGTGATGCCATTGTATAAAACACTGGTAAGGCCCTACCTGGAGTACTGCATGCAGTACTGGAGACCACACCAGCATATGGAAATAAACAAGGTGGAGGCTGTCCAGAGAAGAGCGACAACGATGGTGCATGGTTTGCACAACAAAACATATAAGGAGAGACTGAGACCTCAATATATACTCACTGGAGCAGAGGAGAGAAAGGGGCAATATGGTAGAAACTTTTAAGTACCTCAAGGGCGTAAACAAGGTGCAGATGGGGGATCTTTTCCAATGTAGAAAAGATATCAGAATGAGGGGGCATGATATGAAATTGGAGGGGGGTAGGTTAAAAAGTAACGTGAGGAAGTTTTTCTTCACAGAGAGGGTGGTGAACACTTGGAATAGTCTGCCACAAGTGGTGATGGGGCAAGCGCAGTGGAGGGGTTTAAACATGACTGGGACAATTACAAGGGAACCTTGGGCAGGAAGGGAGTGACAAAAAAATACTGACCACTTAGGGTGAGTGGATGCATACATGTATAGGGCCTACGGGCAGACTGCATGGACCTAGCAGTCCTTATCTGCTGACAATTCCTATGTTGCTATGTTTCACCAAGTTAAATTGTGTCAGTATTCATTTTTGAGTGGGGGATTGTGAGAAATGCCAGATGGTTGTTAATTCCTACCCACCTTTTCTTCTCCCTTGATGGCAAAAATGCTGCTTTAAGAATATGGGCTCAGTAGACCATTATGATCCATCATATTTTAAATAAACCCCAACTTTTTACATCCTGTGGTTACTGCCCACATTGGAAAACTGACCTTCTCACACCCCACTGAGTGCAGATAAAACCCCCTTTTTGTGTTGACAGATTTCTCCCCCAGTCTGCCAATTGCTTAGTGGCAGTGAATTTATGTAGCATTTTTTAATTCTGCATATCTATGCAGTTGCATAAAATGCCTACTGACATCCTTTGTAAGCTTCCCTCTATCAGTTTCTTCATCTTTCCTCCAGTGTTTACATTTACTGCAACTGTAAAGAGAACGTGTTTGGTACTAAAAATAAAAACAAATTTGCTGGTGGACTTTCTGTTTAAACATCACTGTTAAGGATAAGCTGTATTTTCAAAACGGAAATACCTGGAAGGGTCTAACAGATAATATTCACATTTTTGTTTATTTGTAGTTGTTACCATCTTCTCCATGTAGAACATCAGGCTGAGATGAGACATGATCTCAGTCTTCCCATACTCAGGGGTATTGACAGGACTGAACATATAGATATGTTCTCCAGTAGGATATAGGAACATGCTCTGAAGATCACAAATGGTAAGTTCAGGATAACATTAGCAAGCATATTTTGTCCCGGAGGGTGGTGGGCTTCTAAAATTAGCTGCCAATGGAGACTGTGGACATGAAGACAGTAGATTGGTCCCCAGTGTTTTCCATCCCTTAACTTTTGCCAGTACTGAATCCATCAGTGTGAAAACCCTGCACTGTCCCTGCCCCATGCTGTACAGTATCTACCCATGTGGATAAACAGAGGGCTTCAGCCTCTAGTGCTGCCAGGCTGCCACCTTTTATCGGTACTAAATCTATCACAGTGTGGAAACCCTGGACCGTCTTTTCTACACTACATCTGCACCTGTGGATTTAAGGAGGGCTTTAGTCACCAGTGGTGCCGGTCCTTTGCTGTTCACCAGTCACACACTGTACCTGTAGCTGTAGATAAACAAAAGGCTTTAGTCCCCAGTGCTGGCAGTCCCCCACCATTCATCAGAACTAAATGTAGACAGTGTGGAAACCAAGAACTGTCCTTGCCCCCACACTGTAGCTTTCTCTGTGGATTACCAGAGGGTGTAAAGCTCAAGTGGTGTCAGTCCTTCACATTTTACCAGCACTAAATCCATCACAGTGTGAGTACATTTGCTGCCCTACATGGTACCTGTGGATAAACCATGGGCTTTATCCCTCACTTTTACCAGCATTAAATTATTTACGGTGGGTGGGCGGTGGAAACCGACACTGTACCTGTCTCTGTGGATAAACAAGAGCTTCAGTTTACTGTCTAGTGCTGTCTGAGATGTACCTTTTATGAGCATTAAATACATCAGAGTGGAAAAGCCAGAATTGAACCCAATTCTGTGGATAAACAGAGGTGTTGTAAGCCCCCACCTTTCACTAGCACTGGATAGCAAATATACAAAGGCTGAACCGAAAAAAAATTATAAACAACAGAAGAAAATAGTTTCAGATTACAATAGATGCCCATAGGAACAAGGGTTAAAACTTTTTTTCCAATTGTAAGGGGAAGGGAGTGGAAGAGCATTTATGGAAGAAACAGTTGTCAGGAGCACCTGACAGAGTTCTGCAAAGACACACACACACACACACACACACACACACACACATTCTTAAGTGCAATTTTGCACACAATTCTTTTTTACTGCAATAAGTTTTCAGTTTGCAAATGCATTCTTTTTTATTACAATTTAAAAACAATATACAGCAATCCTCCAGAGGTAACATTAGGAAGCATATGTTGTCCTGAAGGGTGGTGGCCTTCTAAAATGACCTGCCAATAGAGACTGTGGACATGAAGACAGTAGAGTGGTCCCAAGTGTTGCCCATCCCGTAGCTTTTACCAGAACTGAATCCATCAGTGTGAGAACCCTGCACTGTCCCTGCCCTACCCTGTACCTACCCATGTGGATAAACAGAGGGCTTCAGCCTCTAGTGCTGTCAGTCTGCCACCTTTCATCAGCACTAAATATATCCCAGTGCAGAAACCCTGGACTGTCTATTCTACACTGCACTGCCCCTGTGGATTTATAGAGGGCTTCAGTCACCAGTGGTGCCAGTCCCTTACTGTTCACCAGTCACACACTGTACCTCTCACTGTGGAAAAATAAAAGGCTTTAGTCTCCAGTGCTGGCAGTCCCTCACCATTCACCAGAACTAAATGCAGGCAGTGTAGAAATGAAGCACTGCCCATGCCCCCACACTGTAGCTGTCCCTGTGGATTACACAGGGTTTAAAGCTCAAGTGGTGTCAGTCCCTCAAATTTTACCAGTGCTAAATCCATCACAGTGTGGACAAGTTTACACTTAGCCTGTCTCATATGGTACGTGTGGATAAACCAAGGGCATTATCCCTCATTTTTTAACAGCACTAAATTCATCACAGTGAGTGGGTGGGTAGCGGGAAGCCTGCACTGTACCTGTCTCTGTGGATAAACAAAGAGTTTTAATTTACTGTCTAGTGCTGTCTGGGTTGTACCTTTCATGAGCATTAAATACATCCCAGTGGAAAAGCCAGCCGTGAGCCTGATTCTGTTGATAAACAGAGGTGTTGCAAGCCCCCACCTTTCACTAGCACTGGATAGCAAATATACAAAGGTTGAATAGAAACAACATTAAGAAAAAGAAGAAAATGGTCTCAGATCTCAATAAATGCCCATCACAACAAGGGATAAAACTTTGTTCAGTCTGTGAGGGGAGAGGGAGTGGTAGAACTTTTGCAGGAGAAAGAGTTGTCAGGAACGTCTGACAGAGTTCTGTAAAGATACACACACACACACACACACACACACACACACACACACACATTCTTCAGTGCCAATTTGCACACATTTCTTTTATACTGCAGTGAGCTTCCAGTTTGCAAATGCATTCTTTTATCTTACATTATAAAAAAATACACAACATTCCTCCACAGTACTGAGAGTCTTGGTTTTGAATTACATGGACAAAGCTGTAGCTGGATTGTATGTAATTTGACAGTTGTCTGCTTAATAAGACACTGAGAGCTTCAGAGCTTCAATAAAGGAAACGTACGTGTATGTTTCTTCTTTTTGGCCATAACAAAAGTAATTTGCAACTCCTCTGGAGTTCCTCTAGAAGCTTGCTGTGTCCTCTGTTGGAAATTATGTCAGAGAGAGGCAAACAAACTGAAAAATTAGTGTTGGAACTGGTCTGTTCAACAGAGAGGAGTATTTCATTCAACTGGCCTAGTGATTTGCAGTTGTGGAAGGATACACTGAAAACTCCAAAAATGTGTGCTTCAGTATCCCATTTTTCCAGTTATAGCAAGACGGCTGCAGGCTCTGTCCACAGCCATAATAACCAGGTGTACACGGTCATTCCCAACCATACTTCCCAATTATTTTGTCTCCTGTCACCCTATGGCATATTTCACAGCATTGTCCATGGGACTTAATTCCCTGAACAATTGAAGTAAGACAGCCACATCCTGCAGGAGTCTTTCTCAATCAGGGCTAAATATGAAAACACCATCCAACTATGCTGCTGTGTACAGCCCATGGGGACAGAGGAAGCTGTCCATCATTCTCAGGGCTCCATGCAATCTGAAGGGAAGCACAGAAAATTAATAAAGGCCAAATGCGGTGACAAATGCCATTCTCTCATGTGACTGAGGAATTAGTAGGACTTGCAAATACCCCTTGGTCAGGTTGAGAGTTCTAATGTTACAAGCCTTCTCCAGTCAGTGCAAAAGTTCATCTACCTTTGGCACAGGGTATACATCCAACTTAGGTGCAGCATTAACATTTGGGAAGTCTGTACCAAAAGGGGTGGTCCCATCTGGTTTGGGACTTGCACAGTAGGGCTAGACCATTAACTCTGGGATTTCTCAATAACTCCCAACTCCAACATAGACTGAATTTCATCACATACTGTCTCACAGATTGTTTCCAGTAGTCTGTATGGTTGTGGTGTATCCTGACACCTGTGTCTGTGTAAATGTAATGCTCAATCATATGGGTTGGTCCTGGCTTCAGGGACAATAAATCTCCAAAATTGTTTACTAACATCTGGACTTCTTGCATTTAGGTCTGGAAGAGCTGGTCATCCATTGGGGCAGCATTCGGTTACTTTACAATTTTAGATCCTATGTCCAGGGTTACATTATCAATATCCTCATACATTGGCAGTATTGGGGCCTCTATATGATCTGCTGGGTCAATGAACAATACCTTCCTGTCTTTCCAGGGTTTCAACAAATTAAAAACAACTTCCTATAATCAAGAACCCCAGCCGCACAAAAAGTATCAAAAAGACATAATGAAACATTAGAAGTGTACATACAGCTGGCCCAGTGGTATGGAGGGCTGAGTCATTGATGCCTTAACTTCTGCCATGCTAGTGGCCCATGTTATCGGTGTAGCAGGTCAGCAGGGTTCGGCAGGGAAAGGAGAGGATTGAGAATCCTGTGGACAGTTCTCCTCTCCCAGGAGAGGATTGACCATCTGGAGGCCAGTTCTCCTCTTCTGGGAAGGGGTAGGATCAGATACCACCACTTGCCTGGCTCCTAGTAGTGGCTGGGGGCTGGCATGATTATCACTTTTGAGAGAGGGGGTGGAGACAGAGCAGACACATGGCATGCTTCATGCGAAAGCCTGTACAGCTTGGCTATTTGCATCATTCCACACTGCCACAGCTGCACTCAAGGATAGGCACAAACTCAGTGGAAAAAAGATCCCAGTCAAGTTGGATGACTGCTGACACTTGCAGCCTCTGCACCTAACACATGGGGGCTCTCCCTGAACTGGATCCTCACTTGGCAGGTTGAGGGATCACTGCCACTCTGCCATAGATGGTAAGCCATGGAGGAAGAAGGGAGCTAGACCTGCAAGGTTGGAGCTGGAACTGGGGGGGTCAGCAAGAATCTGGGCCAACTGGGACAGGGGGATAAAGAATATATAAAAAAAGTGTACATACAATATAAAACACTTTATCAACCACTAGTGCATCATTTGACTACATGTGTCAGTTCCAATTTCAACTCCTTGTCCATTTTGTTTGTAGTATAAAGACATCATAGACTACCTGCAAAAAAGGAAACATCAAAAGCCATGTAAAAAAAAACTGTCTTACTGTTTCACTACATTAAGATGTTAAAGTAATGGGCAAAATTAAAAGAGTATAGATCTCAAATATTTAGCATTTAGCATTTATGTAGTAGGGGCGCAAGTCATATAGACACTTAAGTTAGTACGCTTTCCTAAAGCATAAGTTTAAAACTATTCTCACATACCTAATCAAAATTATTATCTTACAGGTAATTCTATTTGATAAACAAAGCAAAAAGACTAGCGCACACCCTCCCCCCCCCACATAGCATAACATTTAAACTTTCAAATGCCAAAAATGGCTATATTTACTTTCAAGCTCCATGTGAGGAGAGGGTCCTCTTAGTTTCAGACTGAAATTCCAATTTGAGTAAGCTAAATCACCAACATCAAGGTGGGACCCTTCGATTTAGTCCCTAACTTCCAGTGCCTCAATGGCTACCTAGCTAACTGCTTTTATACTGTGCTCCCAGCAGGGATTTTGCACAGGTGATTTAACTTTCAAATCTTTATACTGTGCTCCCAGAAGGGATATAGCACAGACATTTTAAAGGGAGCAGGCTATAGAGGAGCACCATAAACTCCCCAAATTCAAGTAAAACCATAAAACCAAAGATAGCTGCTCAAACCTTTAAATTACTACACACTGGAATTCACATTAGTAATTTAAAGGTTTGAGCAGCTATCTTTGGTTTATATCCCTTCTGGGAGTGAGCACAATATAAAGATTTGAAAGTTAAATCACCTGTGCAAAATCCCTGCTGGGAGCACAGTATAAAAGCAGTTAGCTAGTAGCCATTGAGGCATTGGAAAGTTAGGGACTAAATCGAAGGGCTCCACCTTGACATTGGTGATTTAGCTTACTCAAATTGGAATTCCGGTCTGAAACTAAGAGGACCCTCTCCTCACATGGAGCTTGAAAGTAAATAAAGCCATTTTTGGCATTTGAAAGTTTAAATGTTATGCTATGTGGGGGGGGGGAAGGGTGTGCGCTAGTCTTTTTGCTTTGCTTGTTATTTGTCACCATCTAGCAGCACCCCTTATAAGAAATGTGAATTCCAGTGTGTAGTAATTTAAAAGTTTGAGCAGCTATCTTTGGTTTTATAATTCTATTTGATGCCTTTTGTGTGGCGGGAGTCACTAACTTGGATTTATTATTTGAAAGTGGTGAACTACAATCTGATTGGTAGATGAAATGTACCTGTTAGTGAGTATGCATATAAAATGTTACCTGCTCACAATACTGTATCATATAATGAAGCCCCTGATTGGAGGGGTGAAATATAAGGTGGACGGTTGCTTTTGCACCGTTGTCTGATTCCTTTTTGTGTGCTGCACTTCAAAACAGTTATGGAATAAACAAGTAGTTGTTTGTAACGCTAAGTTTTGGCATTTTTGTTCCTGCTGTAAGGGGGGAGTGCTGTCTTTTAAAAGACAGTTATTATACTCTAAGGAGACAACTGTGGGGAATGTATCTAAAATTATTTTTCTATTTTAAATACCTTAGACTATAAAATGGAAATACTATTAATGTTGGACGGGGAACTAGAAATTAAGTGTAAGGAATATAGCATGTACTTGTTGATGAAATCCTCATTTAAGCAGAATGCCATTATCTGTGACAAATGTATAACAAACAGAGCTTTACCGGGAGAAATGCAGGAAATGCAAATAAGGTTAGAAAAAATATAGGCAAGTTTGGACAAAACTGAGTTAGAGCTGTGAAATAGAAAAGCAACAGTATTAAAAGAGACAGCAAATTGTCACAGTCAAAAAACAGAAATTAAAATGCATGGGATTCTGATTGTCAGGGTAAAAGGAAAAGGATGGATGAGGACAAAGACACTGAACAATAGTGGTGCATGGTAAGGGGGAACCAAATGATCAAAGACAGCACAGTTAACAGATGTACCTCTCTTTAGTTTTTAGAATCAAAACTAGGTTCAGTATATTAGAAAATGAGGAAGAATAAATAAATACTGATCTGATATGAAGAGGAAATAAGGGAAAAGAAAATGAGGAAATAGAAATACAAATCACTGAAACAATAGTATTGATCGACTCTATCCTGAGATTTGCAGACAGCAAAATATGTGAAGGGAATAAAGAGCATACCCAAGTCATTTGTTGCCCAGCTGCCAAAACTAAAGATATAAAGCAATAGCTAAAAGAAACTTATTGAATCACAATAAAACTCTACCATTAATGATAAATCATGTGGGAACAAATGATATAAACAAAACCATGGTTCTAGAGATACAATAAGAATTTAGAGAAATAAGAAATATAATTAAGAAAAACAAATGTAAAGCAATATTTTTTGAAATACTACCAGTGCCATGAGCCAAACCGGAGCAAATAGTCAACATAAGAAAGGTAAATTATTGCCTGAGAATGTGGGAAACAAAGAAAAACTACATTCTGGAGAGATTGGGATACTTTCACATGCAGACTTATACTTCAAGGATGGTCTCCACATAAACAAAAAGAGGGTGGTGTTATTGGAAAAAGGATTAGAATGGCCAACAGTTTGGATTTAAACTGATTAATGGGAGGAAGGGAAATCATCCACAATAGTTCTACAAAGATGACTTCATCAACAGATTCAATTATTGAAGGGGTGTAAATAAAAAACTGAACTCAAATACAATATAAGATCCCTTAAAATTATTTATTTAAGTGTTAGAACCTTGAATAAAACACAGGACAATTTAAAACTAGTTATTACACTTAAGAATGATGATTCCATTGCTGTAGTCGAGACATAGTGGAATAATGATATAAATAGGGGGCAGGAACTTGAGAGGTATACACTATACAAAAGCAATAGGCAGCACAAGGTTGGAGGGGGGTGTGGCCTTATATGTAAACAGCTGTTTAAAAAGCTTACAAGTCACGGGTACTATGAATTCAAATGACGTTAAATTAGAATCTCTATGAACTGGCATAATAGGAAAACAAAACAATATAAAAGTTGTCACATGCTGCAGACCACCAAATGGTAATAGAGAATATAATGAGAACCTACTAAATGAAATTAGAAAGAAATGTGTGAAGAACAGGAAAGTACTAATAATGGGTGACTTGAAGTTTGGCCACATAGATTGGACAGATTACACAACTAATAACAGATCAGAAAATGAGTTTATGGATATAATTAATGAAAATGGATTGAAACAAATGGTGGAAGAACCAACCAGGTAAAATAACATACTAGATATAGTATTAATTAATGTGAAACGAAGAAGCAATAGTTCTGAAACTCAGGAAACACTAGGATCAAGCGATCATGCAGTGATTACAATCAAATTAGACTTTGGAGCTGGAAAGGTTGTAAATGATCACAAACTGTATAATTATAAAGCAGGAAATCATATTGAAATAATAAAACAACTAAGTCAGTGGAATTGGGAGGCTGAGTTCATGAAGAAATTAATTAATGCTAAAGGGGATATTTTGAAACATGAAATTCTGGCTCTAGAACAAAAATGAGTTCCTACCAAAAACAAATATAATAACAGCAGAATAAAGCCCAAGTGGATGAATATTAACATACATAGATTATTACCAAAGAAAGAAATAAATGTACAAACTGTGGCCTGAGGATAATACTGCAGTAAACAGGACCAGGTACATAAATATGGTCAAGAAATGTAAGTATGCCATATGGAAGAGTTAAAGAACCTATGAAAGATATTTCTCAAAAAAAATCAATTCAAAAAGCATTAAGGATAAGGAATTCTATGGGTGCATAAATTATTTAAAAGGGAATGTACCTATGATTGATTCAGTAACACATAATAGAAAGATAGCTAATACAATGAAGGATATGGCTGATGTGCTAAATGATTATTTCGACTCAGTATTCAATACTGAGCTGGAAGTGGGGTTATAGACAAATTCACACATTAGGGACAAAGAGCTATTTACAGAAGATAGGATAAGGGAGGAAATTAAGATGCCAGACCCCTTTAAATCTCTTGGGATTGAAAACCTAAACCCTTATCTGTTGCATAATACAGCTGATTACATTTGTAAACTGGTACGTAACTTATGTTCAGCATCTTTCTTAAAGGGGGAAATGGCATCAGACTGGAAACATGCTGTTGTTGTTCCAGACCACAAAAAGGTAGAAAGGATAACCCATCTAACTATAGACCAATTTGTTTAACACCAGTAATGGACAACATTATGGAAACAAATACTGAAAGATCATATAACAGATATAATGTTCAGCAAAGGTAAACTAGACAACACCCAATATGGCTCTGCAAGAACAGAGCATGTGCCTCTTATCTCATTGCTTTCTAGGAACCAATTAGTGAATTTTTTAATTTAAATAGTCCAAGTGATGTGATCTATCTTGATTTCACTAAGGCCTTTGACCAATGCCCCACAGGTGACTGATAAAGAAAGTGGGAAACATGGGTTTAGATACTAGGCTGCTAAATTGGATTGATGAATGGCTGGAAGGGAGGACATAGGTTACAAGAATAGGCGGATCATTGTAAAACTTCATTAAAGTGACAAGTGGAGTACTACAAGGTTCTGTCTTGGCACCAACAGTATTTACACTTTATTTATCAGACTTACATGTTGGAATCAAAAGTAACATCTCTAAGCTCATTGATGATACAAAAATAGGAGGTCCAGCCTAACTGTTGCAGATACATCAAAAATACAAGAGGATCTAGATAAAATACAAACCTGGGTGGATACATTTGGTATGAAATTTAATAAAGATAAATGCTGCATTATGCATTTTGGAAAACAAAATCCCAGAAAGCAATATTATTTATTATTATTTAATATTCTTGCCTTCATTATCCCATTCTGCTGAACCTCACTAGGGCAACGGCCCTTCAAATACAGAGCCCCCTGCTGGCTAAATTCCCTTAACACTGAGATGACTGAGGAAACAAAACTATGCCCATTTAAGGCCAAGCTGCTGCAGTACCTGGCCACTCTTAGTAACTGTGACTGCGTCACTTGTGCCTAATCCTACTGTTATTGATAGCTTACCTGTCCTGCATAGCACCCCTCTCCCCCCACTTCCTCCTCTGCCTGGTTTGACCCCACTGAGAACTTACCCCCACGTCCCCTCTTTATCCCCCCACCTTCCTGCTTTTTCTTCACAAATATTAATCTCCCCAATATTCACCCCCTCCCCGGTTTCCCCTCACCTCATCCCCTACTTTAAACCCCTTTCCCTTATCCCTCTCCAACATTACCCAGCCCTGCCCTATCACCTACTTATGTAACCCTGGGTAGATTCCTATCTAATCCTACCCTGTGACTACTCAACCCCTTATTCTGTCACCCCTTTGTCTCTGCCCCACCCTACCCCTGCTCTCATCTATTCTGTCCCCCCTCCTTTGGTCACCACCACTTCTGACCCTCCATAACTCTACCTGCACACTCTAAAGCTCAGCTACCAATATAAACTGCTTGTCCACCTTAGGTATGCTCCTAGTACTGTTGCAATAAAGCTGACCTCTCCTACCTGATGTATTCTAACTGTACTTGCTTGAATCTGTATCCGTATGTACCATAATGTACTTGCCTGCTGTATATACCCCTATCTGTTTTGTAATGTCTATGTACCTTGTCTATTGCCTTACGATGTGAAACCTCTGTAAACAAGCTTCTAGCTCAAAGGTATTATCCGAGATTCCAATAAATAAATACATTTGGGTAAAAATATCTCAGGCAGTGAGGTACAGGAAAAATATCTAGGGGTTATTATATAGCCTGGCCTGTTTTTCTCAATTAATAACAAGGTAATCAGTAATAAACACTAAGAACTTTAGCTAATTTAAAAATACATTTTTTAGCATACATACAGTTTTACTATGCCTCTATAGATCATTGGTTATGCCACATCTGGATTTGTGTTCTCAGTTTTGGGCAGCTGCATTGAAGAGACAAATTCAAGCATTATGAAAAGTCAACAGAGATTGACTAAGCAAATAAATGGTTTTGAGGGGCAGGATTATAAAAAAAAGACTAGAATCTCTAGGGGTTATTTAGTTTGAAATGAAGGAGAAAAACAGGGGGACTTATTACTACTTTACAATATACTTAGTGACAAGAATTTATGTACAGTGATGGGACTATGTTCAAAGATTGTACTCATATTACAAGAGGCCATCAACTGCAGTTACAAGGGAGAAGCTACAGGACAAATATCAGAGGATCTTATTTTACACAGAGAGTGGTAGGACCATGTAATTCTCTGCCTAATGAAGTTGTTCAAGCAAAAGACATTGTTGGTTTTAAAATGTTGTTGGATGTCTACATGTTGAAGATATCAGAACAGTCCACTTAGTAGTGAGGGACTAGGTAAGAAGGAACTCTAGGTCTATTCCTGTTCCTAAGCAACCTTTGTAACCTTAGTAATCTCTTTTACAAGATCCAGCATCCCTTCAGCTTGTCATCTGTACAATATTTCAAAGGGCAAGAACATAGTTCATCCCAATCTTTTGCCTCAGCTGACACAAATTTACACAATACAATTTTTTTAATCTACATTTTATTCCCCAGTGTTTCTGGGAGCTGGCAGGAGGGTGGTTCTGGCCCCTCCCTTTGTGGTGCTCACTTCAGGCCACGGTCAGCAACTCCATCACTGAGGACACAACTGGCAACATCATGAGCTTGCCAGCTCCTTTTTTTCCCTTGCCCTGCTACAGTGGCTCACACACATGTGGAGGCACATGCACATCGTGATACACAGTGCCCTCCTTATTCTTGCTGCTCTCTGACTGCACTACCCTCAGGCCTCCACCTGGGGGTAGCTGTGTGGTGGGGTGATGACGTCCCTCTCTGGAAAAGGAGAGCTGCCATATGGCTGCTCAATTCAACTCATCCCCAGCTGAACCCCAGTGACCAAGGCTTATTTCCCAAACCCAAGTCACCAGTGTAGTGAAAGGTGTGGTGTTCAGTGCCTCAACCCTAAACACCACTGGGCCAGCTAGACAGTACACTTTTTAATGATCTACTAAAGTGTTCCACTAAGCTGTAGGTCTATGGGCGATATATTGCTATCTAAATGGCCTTAACCTTCAGTAAAGCACACATCTCCCTCAGATGTTTTTACATAAAGTTGATGCCTTGCTCAGTCAGGATCTCCTTCAGCAGCCCAACTTGGGAAAACACTTTTATCAGTTGTTTTGCCACTGACCAGCTGTAGCGGAATACAGGGGAAAAGCATCAGGGTAACGGGTGGTGTAATCCGTTATAACCAATACATACTAATACCCAGATGTACTTTTTATCAAGTGTCCCACCTTATTAACTCCTATCACAAAACTTGGCCAACAAAAGATCCACTCACCAATTTTTTTTGACCAATTTTTGTGATAGGAGTTTGTTAGCATTGAATTGGTCCAGGTTCCTCCCTGAATAAATACTACTATTTTTTCCGAGGTTGGCTGAGCTGGATCAAGGTTCCTTTCCACCATATCAACTCCAATTCTTTCAAAAAAGGTGTTTATTACTAGCATAGGAATCAAAGGGGCTATTTTTATACTTCTGGGGGCCACCAACTGACACTTGGATAAGAAGTACAAAAATGCGCTGCTTCATTCTGTATACCTGGTCAGAAGAACTGGACAAGTATGCGTGCCTCAATTTTCTCCCTGCCCAAATAGAAACATAGAAACATAGAAGTTGACGGCAGATAAGGACCGCAAGGCCCATCCAGTCTGCCCATTTCTTTTTCTACCTTATAAATGTGCCATCGGCCTTTGCTCTGTCAGTGACCTATCTATTCATAGTCATTTGTATTGCTCCCTTATGCCTATCCATGCCTGTTTGAAGCCCTGCACTGTATTCATAGCCACCACTTCTTGTGGTAAGCCATTCCATGCATCTACCACCCTTTCTGTGAAAATTTCCTCACATTCCCCTTAATCGGCCTCCTCTAATCTCATGCTGTGTCCTCTTGTCCTGCTATTTTTCTTATATTTAAACATGTTAGACTCTTTCACCTTGTTTATGCCCTTAAGGTGTTTAAATGTCTCGATCATATCACCTCTCTCCCTCCTTTGCTCAAGGGTATACATATTGAGCTCCGTTAATCTGTCCTCATATGTCTTCTGATGCAGTCCCTGCACCATTTTGGTTCCCTTCTCTGGACTGCCTCAATTTGGTTAATGTCCTTGTGAAGGTGTGGCCTCCAATACTGCACGCAGTACTCAGATGGGGACTAACCAATGTTTATACAGAGGGATTATTACCTCTCTTACGACTTGTGATACCCCTACTAATACACCCTAACACCCCTAGCCTTACCTACTGCTTTAGAGGTCTGCTTGGATGATTTTAGGTCATCAGTGATGATGATGCCCAAGTCTCTTTCTTCCTTTGTGACTGCTAGCAACTCCTCCCAGCCTATAAGTGGCTTCGGGTTTCTCTTCCCTATGTGCATGATTTTGCACTTCTTTGCATTAAATCCCAGTTGCCACTCTTCTGACCATTCTGCTAGTTTATCCAGATCTCTTCTCATTCTGCCCACCCCATCTGGATCATCTACTCTGTTGCAGATCTTGGTGTCATCTGCAAACAGACAAGCCGGCAATGACCGGCAATAGGTGTATTATAGGTTAGCCTCAGTATCTCCCTTCTTGTAGACCTGGGAGCCACTGACTGGAAACATAAAGTCCCAGTTTGTTTCTCAGGTGCTACCTGGTCACAAAATATCATCTTTGAGTTGAACCCTGAAAAAAAAATTTGCTTTCTGTTTATTTGCCACTTCACCATTTACCACAGCTAGGTCCTGATAAGCATTCCTGATAACACCATCAGCCCTTTGTTCAGATATTATGTTAGCCAGGTTTTGGAAAATGCCTGGTCTCACCTCTGGAAAGGTCTTCTGATCTCCTGTAGAAGTGGATGCTGTGTACTTATTTGAGTCACCTTGGAGCTCCCTTGAACACATGTCCATGTGGTCTCCAACCACTACAGTCTCAGATAGAGGACCCTTTCCTTTTTCTTCCTCTGTTTCTGATCCTGGGAATTCTTAAGCTTCCATCCTGGGCCATATAGTTCAGAGTCAGTAAAGGGAAGTACAGTACATGTTCCAGTTCTTCTGTCTGTGTAACCTCCAGTGGACACAAACTTCGATTATTGCTATGGAAAAGGGTATGAAATCCTTCCCATTCTAAGCTCAAGACTACTGACCAGGGTAAGGTTTTGGAAATTCCCACTTTTATTATTCCTGCCCAGTTGCCTACATTTAACCATGCTGTGGCTGTAGATTTTTTATGAATACCTCCATGCAAGTAGGCAATATTTATGTGATCTCCCCACTGACTGAGGTTGGGTCTTAGCACAGATTCTTTAACCAATATCTGCCCACCAACCAATTCCTAAAGAGATGTAACTGTCTGATTCCTCACGTGCACTGGTAATGTATATGGGTTCTTGTCCTGGGACTCGTGTGTGGGTGGTAGTTATATAGTCTGAAAAATCAGTCCATGCTGCTAAAAACTTAACGATATGCCCCACATTACCACAACAAAAACATACAATGTTACTATCAGGTCTATGACCAGAGCCACTCCCATTTGATTTGCTGGAGAATTGGGTCTTGGGACTGGGGGAATTACATGGGGCCTGGGGATTATACTGTTTTGAAGTAGAGGGAAAACAATATTTCCCCACTTGACAACCATATACCATTAGCAGGGCGCTGTGATTATGGTGCCATTATGTGGGTGCCTCAACAAGGGGGTAAGTGACAAGTGAAATCTTGATTTCTAATCGCCCCACACTCACACCATGTTGGGCATCCACACAATTTCTTTACTTTTCATGTCATGCTCACCCAAGAGGAGGTTATCTTTCTTTTAGGGTGATGCGGGGGCACTGCTTCCTGGGATGGCACTTTGGCTCTCTAACATGCAGGAGGCGCAATGTGAGCTGCGATAATGCTGGACAGTATATTGCTGCACCTTAATCAATGTTGGTTTCCTAGCATGAGGACATGGGTGAACCCTTGACAACTTACTCGTAACAGCACGTTTGTTCCCATCCACAGCAAAGCTGTTCCTCCCTCTTCTTCAGGGATCTTTTCCTTGGATCGACAGCCAAGGTTCATCATATGTTCTGCTATTCTTAGCAAACTCTGGTCTTTCAGCTTCCAGCAAATATTCTGTGACCATCACTGCTACAGCCAGAGTGGTCTGTTCAAGTTGGCTTACCAAATCACAGACACAAACTTGTAATATGTTCTGGTACTGCTCCAGTACAATCAAATCCATAATCTCCTCTTTAGTGCATGCCACCAGTTATAATCAATGAGTATACAAGCCTTTTAATTAATGTGCCAGCACTCTAGATTGTGTTCCAACTTTGAAATCCACAGTGTAAAAATTCCATCAGTAACTCTCTTCAGTTTTCCAGCCTGGTCTAGGATAGCTGCATTTACCTGACTATAGTCTCTGGCAGCAGTGTCAGTTAGGCTTTTGTATGCAGCTTTGCCATTTCCAGTCAGGGATTGAGCAATGCAATTAGCCCAACTTTCTCATGGACAGGCAGTGGTATTGGCAACTCTTTCAGTTGTCATAAAGTAGGCTTTGCAGTCATCCACAAGACCCACTTTTTGGCAGTATGGGGTAGTGTCCTACAGCAACTAGATTCAATATGTCCTGAAGCTGGGGCACAGTTTCTTTCTATGTTTGCAACTGCTTCATAAACTCCTGGTGTTGCTCATCTTTCTGGCCCTCCAATTGCACTTGCTAGCCCATCAAGTCTCTTTGCATCACCAGTTGTGCCAGTTGTTTGTCTGAGTCTGCTGCTATGGCAACTGAACCTGCTGTTGCATAGAGACATAGAAACATAGACTTTGATGGCAGATAAGGACCGCTTGGCCCATCTAGTCTGCCCATTTCCCTACCTACAGGATAGGCCGCAGATCCTAGTTAACCAACAGCCTATTTCTTCCTACTCCCCACAAGAATTGCCTTATGTCTGTCCCATGCATTCTTGACTTCTCCACAGTTTCAGACCCCACAACCTCCTCAGGAAGGCTGTTCCATGCATCCACTACCCTCTCTGTGAAATAATACTTCCTCACATTGCCCCTGAACTGCCTCCCCATCTTTAAATTGTGTCCCCTTGTTCTTGCACATCTCTTTTTCTGAAAGATGCTGTCCTCTTGGACTTTGTTGATTCCACTGAGGTACTTAAAAGTTTCTATCATGTCCCCCCTCTACCTTCATTCCACAAGGGTATACATATTAAGCTCCTTTAGTCTCTCCTCATATGGCTTCTCTTGCAGACCCTGCACCATTTTAGTTGCCATCCTCTGGACTGCCTCTATCCTGTCTATGTCCTTGGGGAGATGGGGTCTCCAGAACTGGATGCAGTACTCCAGATGGGGTCTCACCAACTGTCTGTACAGAGGGATAACAACTTCCTGTTTTCTGCTGCTGATGCCTCTCCCTATGCATCCCAGTATACCCCCAGCCCTCCCTACTGCCTTCTCACATTGCTTGCTAACCTTAAGGTCATCTGATATGATTACCCCCCAGGTCCCTTTCCATTTTTGTTGTTGTTACTACCTCCCCCCCATTGTGTATTCTTCCCCTGGGTTCTTGTTTCCCAGGTGAATTATTTTGCACTTCTTTGCATTGAATCCTAGCTGCCACACATTTGACCATTCCTCTAACCTTGCCAAGTCCCTTCTCATCCTTTCCACCCCACCTTGTGCATCAACTCTGTTGCAGATCTTTGTGTCATCTGCAAAGAGACATACTTTTCTTTCCAGTCCCTCTGCAATGTCGCTTGTAAAGATATTGAAGAGGACCGTTCCTAATACTGAACCCAGTGGCACCCCACTAGTAAGCCCCCTTTCTTCGGAGTGGACTCCATTTACAATTACCCTCTGTGTCCTATTCTCCAGCCAATTCTTTACCCAGGCTATCATCTTGGGACCCACTCCCAGGCTGGCTAACTTGTATATTAATCTTTTGTGTGGGACTGAGTCAAATGCCTTGCTAAAGTCTAGGTAGGCCATGTCCACAGCCCCTCCCTGATCTACTACTTTGGTCACCCAGTCAAAGAAATCTATTAGATTCGTCTGGCATGACATTCCTGCTGTGAATCCATGCTGCCTTGGGTCCTGTGCCCCTCTGGCCTCTAGGTACTTGACAATTCTTTCCTTCAGAAGTGATTCCATCATTTTCCTTATCACTGAGGTTAAACTAACAGGTTTGTAGTTTCCTGCTTCTTCCCTGCTCCCACTTTTGTGAAGGGGAATCACATCTGCCCTCCTCTAGTCCTCAGGTACCACCCCATCCTCCATTGATTTGTTAAAGAGGGTAGTCAGTGGTGTCACTAGTTCTACCCTTAGTTCTTTTAGAATTCTGGGATGAATCCCATCAGGCCCCATTGCTTTGTCCACCTTCAGTTTTAAGAATTCTTTCATAACCCTTTCTTCTGTAAATTGGCTGGTATCAACTTCTGTATCCAGAGTGTTTCTATTGCTTGTTTTAGGTACCTCCCCCTCTTCATTTGTAAATACTGAGCAAAAATATTTGTTTAGTATCTCTGCCTTTTCACAGTCACCGTCTGCCCACCCCTCCCCTTTATTAAGCCTCACTATCCCTCCCTTAGTCTTCCTTCACTCCCTGATGTACCTAAAAAAGGTTTTATCCCCTTCTTAACTGAGTTGGCTATCTTTTCCTCAGTTCGGGCCTTTGCTGTTCTGACTGCCTTCCCAGCTTCCTTTTGCTTTAACTGATACAATTCTCTGTCCTGCTCCTTCTGTGATTCCTTGTACTTTCTGAATGCTTTCTTTTTCTCTTGAACCTTCACTGCCACCTCCTTTGAGAACCATAGTGGTTTCTTACATCGTTTCGTTTTGTTTATTTGCTTCACACAAAGGCTTGTTACCTCTGTGATGGCATTTTTTATTATTCCCCATTGTTCTTCCACCCCTCCTTCCTGCCCATTTGCTAGTGCATTCCTTAGGCACTCACCCATTTGGGCAAAGTCAGCTCTCCTGAAGTCCAGTACTTTTGCCTTTGTATGGCTTTACTCTATTGCTGTGTTTATTGTGAACCATACTGTTCAATGGTCGCTAGTTCCCAGATGGCTACCCACTTCTACATTTGTGATCCTCTCTCCATCTCCATTTGAGAGGACCAGGTCTAAGATTGCTCCCTCTTGAGTGGGTTTCAATATTAGTTGTCTAAGGCATGCCCCCTGTAGGGCATCTAGAATAACCCCACTCTTAGAAGTGGCTGCTGCAACTGCACTCCAGTTAACATCTGGCATATTCAGATCACCCATCAGCAATATCTCCCCTTTATCTGCCATTCTAAGTATACTTTCTATCATCTCCTTGTCCATTTCCTCCCCCTGAGAGGGGGGTCTGTATACAACCCCTGTGCAGATTGTGGTGCCATTGCCTGCCTCCAAATTGACCCACAGTGCTTCTTCTCCTCCTCCCTGTTTACCCTTTTGTTCTGTTGCTTTGATTCCTTCTCTTATGTAGAGAGCTACTCCTCCTCCTCTTTACCCTCCCTGTCCCTCCTGTAGATTGTGTATCCTGGTATGTTTACGTCCCAGTCATGGTTCTGTGTGTACCATGTTTCTGTGACTGCCATGATATCCAGATGTTCCTCCTCCATCAAGGTCACTAATTCAGGAAGCTTGTTACCCAGACTATGGGCATTGGTACTCATTGCTCTCCATTTTTTGATGGCTTTACCTTCTGTAGCAGCATCCCCCACTGACCTTTCTACCTTGGTCTTTTTCTCATTTAGTACCCCGTTTTGTAGGGGGAGGCTGGGATTTTCATGCTGCTTATCAGTGCCTCCCCCCTTGACTAGTTTAAAAGCTTGCCAATGAAGCATTTAAACGGATTGCCCAAAAGACTTGTTCCCTTCCTGGACAGATGCAGACCATCCTGCCAGTATAGGCTGGTGTCCCTCCAGCTGGAACCCCAGTCCCCAATGAAGTCAAAGCCCTGTGCTCCACACATTTTTTCAACCATTCGTTAATCTGCATGGTGCAAAGTACCCTCGCCTCACCAATGCCACTGACAGGCAGCACCTCTAAGAAGGATACTGTGTCTGCTACTTGTCTTAAGCCCCTCCCCAACTCTGTAAAGTCCTTCTGCACTGCTCTAATCTCATGATGAGCCAAGTCATTTGTCCCTAGGTGGACAATGACATCCAGCTCAGACTCCCGTGCAACTGTTCTCATGATTCTAAGGATGTGCTTCTTCTTGCGGATCAACTTGCATCTCATTGAAACAGAAATCTCTGTCTCTCTTCCTTTATTGGGCCCAGGTGCTGTTTGTTAACAACCCTCCCCCTGTGGTACATCCAACGCCAGAACAAGCAGTACATTCAGGTTTTAAAGGACCAACTTGAAAGCAGTGGGAGATTGGTGCAAATACCATCACAGCCCCATTCAAAACCTGCATTGCCTGTGTTGCAGGGTTTTGAAGCAGTTTACTGTAAAAGGAAAGTGACAGACATACACTCCATTACACTTCTGTAAAGAAATTATGTTTTATCATCCCCTATATTTAAATGGTTAGAGGCACCAATCAGGTTAGTGCAGTGTTAATTGTGAATAGCACAAGCTGACAAGGTGGGGGCCAGATTCAAACAACTCCAATATGTTCCATTGATCTGACAGTGCAACTACACAGAATATATCCCTGCGCCCGTGCAAATCAGGGGTCCCTCATCCACACAGGGCACAGTGACATACTCAGAGGTTTCAACAGACTAAAACGACTCCATCACAGTGATGCTTAATACTGCCAAAAACTCTGTCCTTATCCCAGCACAGAGGTGTCCACCATTGCCTACCCTATCTTCCAATATCAATCCCTGGTAGTCTTGTGGTTGTCCAAGCCCCAGGATGTTGTGTCATTCAATATCAGACCCAGGAATCTAGAAGCTCCCCCACCTCCATTGCCCTGTCCAAGCTGATGTAATAATGTTCTGGTAGTCTAGAGAACTCCCCACAAACCTTGAAAATACTAATGACCTCCATCCTGACCAAATCACTCAGGAACCTCTTCCCTGTGCCCCCCTCTACTCCAGTCAGCAAACCTAAAATACAGCATTAGAGATGGCGACCAGCACAGTCTTCTGTTCAGCTATTTCTATAGTAGGTGCATGATCACTCTCTGACAATCAGATGGTGGCCATCTGAGGTGATGAGATGAGGACTGTGCCTGTCCCTGTCTCTAATATTGTATTTTGGTTTAGGTGACTAGAGAAGGACGATGCAGAAAGGAGGGCCCTGAGCAAGTGGGTCAGGAGGGTAAGCTGGTTACACTTTCAGGGCAATGGGGTCTATTGGACAGCAGGGCATCATTATATCAGCCAGTACCAGCAATCGAGGGATGGGACCATTTACTAGACTACCAGGGCTATACTACATCAGCCCAGATGGGCAGTCTGGGGTGATGGGGTGATGGGGGGTTCACTAGACTACCAGACATTACTACATCAGCCTGAATTGATGATTATGGGATAGGGGTACACTAGACTAGTAGAGCATTACTAGGTCAGCCTGTTCAGGCACTTGAGGGGGCCAAATAGACTACCAGTACATTTCTACAATAGTCTGGACAGGCAATCTGGGGGTGCCTGGTCTGCTAGACTACCAGGGACTGCAAACACAGTACACGATTGTCAATTGGGGTTGGGGGAACTACTAGGCCAGCATAAACCGACAACCTAATACAGCAGGGAACCCTTGGGGGGTGAGGGCATCCAGTTAATACATGCTAATAAGCACATAATGGGAATCTAAATGTTTCACAGTGCCTTGTATGCACAATGGGCTCATTAACGTTTTTAGGGCTGAATATTAGGCCTGTGTCAGTGTACCACGTAGTCCTTTTGTACAATGTCAACACAGCCTTAAATTGTGTCAGTTAGCACACTTCAATCAGAGCACTAACAGTCTGAGTAATGTCCTCAAGCCAGATATGTGCTATTTGTCTTTGCAGCACTCCTGATTGTGCAGTGCACGCAGATGACTTTGACCATGGGAGCCTATATCTCTAATTGTACCTGACAATAGTTTACTGAATCTGTATGTTAAAAATAGAGGATAATGTATGGGCATCGGTGGTTAACTGCACTATACTAGCATCGAGTGCGCTCTCGAGGTTTTCCTAAGTTGCCAAGGGAACCACGAGAATGCTAGCATAGTGCAGTTGACCTCCAATGCCCATACATTGTCTTTTATAGTGTATGGTTAATGTGTGGATCATGGCTGCAAGCAAATGGACAATTAGATGTGCTGGCCTACCTTGCACAGAAGATTCTAGGACGCTGATTCGGTAGCAAGTAAAAAAAAACATTTAAAACACATCCTGGTGGCTCATACAGTTTTAAATCCATGTAAAAGATTAGCAAGAAGCTGTGACCGAAATAAATAAAATTACGACTGCGTAAGACAACAACAAAAAAAAAAAAACAGGCTCCGTGTCAAGGGTCAGGTCAAAAAACATGTGACTATCGCCTTCCAATGGTTATTGCAGTAGGTCAAAAGTCACGCATTTTGTATTGCGTAATGATGGCGATGTTCGGTTCAATTCTTTGGTGCTTTCAGATGTCCTGTTGAGAGAGAGAAGAAATAAATGAAAGAGGGCATTAAGGAAAGGCAAGTGAGGCAAATCTAACTTTCTACAGCTACGTGTTTGACTAGCTGTTTCATTGGGGTACTTCTAAACTGCACACGCATCCTTAGAGACAGTCGCGCAGCTGAAATACTTGTTATGCCATCGATATGACGTTCGAACGATGGGTTAACAACTATTGGACATCACATCGATGGTATAACAACATGAGTAAATACTAAATACCACCAACAGCTTAGTCTGGTTCAGATTCAGTTGCTTACCATCTGTTTCCCCCCTCCCCGGTCGCCCCTGAAAAAGGGACTTCTAGGCCCAGTGGGCTTACCAGGTCAACAAAATTCAACAAAACAAACAAACAAATGATGATTTTCATTGAGTAACTACGTTCTACCATACACTATTCTAATATTAACTGTCTTTCTCAATTTTGATGCATTTGAAAGCCATGTTATTTTATATGATGAATACTGTCATCTTTAAAATGATGACAGGAGAGATAACTAGAAGCAGTCTTTCTTCTCAAACATAGAAAATGATACCTCTTACTAATGATACTGAACAATACTGAGCAATCACCAATCATATATTTATTATCAAACATATTTTTTTAATAACCCCACTTTTATAAAATCAACATGCATTAGCAAGAAACTAGAGATTATTTTTAATTTTTTTTGTGGTGGGTGATAGGAGACTACATATTGTTGTTACAGTCCCAGCTCACAATACTGTGAAACATAAGAATGCAGTGCCATCCAGGTTTTCTAGTACAGAACTGCTAAACTGGAGATCACTGATTTAAATTCCATCAGATTCAATAGCTCTTTGTATAGCCTTAACGTAGGACTTGACCTCTCTGTCCTTCGACCAATTTACATATGAGATCTGACTTCTCAGTGGGACTACACAAGTTGTATGCTGTAGATTGTAAAATTAAAAAAAAAAGTTCAGTCAGAGATTTTCCAGAAAAGTGTAATGTGTGGACTGTAAAATCTTAGCATTATATTGAATCTGCAACAACTGTTTTGATAGGACTACAAATCCTGAAGCTGTACTACAGTGCTACTAAATAGTTTTTATATTAGATAGGGTGAAATGTCAACAGAAAACATATGCAACACACGTAAACCTATTTAAATTATGGAATAAAAAGATATATTATAAAAAGATAGGGTGAAATGCAAAACAGGTTTGAAGATTTTTTTGTAAACAAGGATTCCAAAAAAAATTCTTGTTTTCTAAAATGCGGTTGCCCTTAAGGGACAACCTAAATTGTCAATCAGATTCCTTAGGGAAAAGCACAGGGGGGCTGGACTGGATGGGGGTAGGAAGTCAGGCTCTGGTAGTGAGGAGGGGTCATGATGTCATCCCTCGATGACAAATATGACAAGGCAGGTGGCAGCAGGTAAGGACTGGATGGAGGTGGGGGGTGGTATGAGGGGGGGTATTTAGCATCAGCAGACCTAGGGTTTCCCCTCTTTTTGTTGGGACCTGAATTTAGCAGAGCTCAGCACTTCGACTGGCAAAGGATTGAACTGGAGGTAAGGTATTGTGGAAACATTAGGCCTGGCCACATGGCTGGGAGTGTGAGCATGGGGGCCTAGCATGGCCTGCAGGGGCCAGAAGGCTGTAGTGAGGGGGAGAAATAATTAATTACTGGTGGAGGCTACGTGTGGCCAAACAGGTAGTGGAGATGCACTACTAAAAAGTAATAAAATAAAAATGGAAGTATTTTAAGAGAATTTGCTGGTAGTTTTGTGTCAGGGAACTGAAGAGGCCTAGCAAGCTTGTAAGCTTGGGACCACATGGTGGGGGTATGAGCATTATGGCTGGAAGGGCTGAGTTATCTTAAGAAATGGGGGGGGGGGGATTCGGCTCTAGTTAAAAAAGTGGGTCCCAACCATGGACTAAGGTTTGGAAACTGAGAGCATTTAGGCTGTAATGGTAAATAAAGCATATCTGAGATGCATAGGGATCGCAGATGGCCCTTGGAGTCCAGATCCTCATCTGGCAATGCGTGCTGCAATGCTTCGGGCTGCTGCTGTTGTGGTAGGGGCTTTGGGATTGGCAGGGACCATTTTTATCGGTACCGGTTGTCACAGGAGGGATCAGGGAGCTGTTTTTCCTCTCAGGTCATGGCGGTTATCTTGGATACTCGCAGGCGGTAGGGCCCCGCTTGGTAGGGCTGGGGAGGACACTCGCTGAAGGAGTTTGGGCAGTTTTGTCTGGGCATGTGGGTGGCAGCATCCTCCCTTGTCTAGATCAGGCAAGCGTTCTTCCCCACAGGGAACCCTGGAGGTTCCTGGGTGATAGGCCACATGGGAGAGTAGTGAGTCCAGTGGGTCCTTGGTCACAGTGGCGCACCCGAGGTTTGGGAACTAAAAATAGGCATGGCCACTGGAGGATCATCATAGGTGGCCAGGGTGAGGTGGCGTTGGGCCACAAAGGGGGCGAGGAGCTCAGCAGGAAGAACAGGCTGGAGTGAGGCTTGACACCACGAGGGGGCCCAAGAATGCAGTGGCCGCACATGCGCAATGCAGCAATGGAGCAAGTGCATGTACGGCTAGGCTTTGGAGACCATGTTTGTAGTTCCGGTTTTCAACATAGTACACTGCTGGGGAACAGACAGGAAAGTAGCCATTATGCCTCATGCAAACATGTTGCTGTGTAGCTCAGTTGGCTAAGTGTTTACTTTATACTTAAACAAAGGACTGCCAGGGGTTCTATCAGAGCAGTTCACAGCTACAATAAATTACAGCAATGTTAAAAGGAAAGGAGTACTAACATGTGTAGCAGAGTGCAATAGAAATATTGAATCTGCAACAACAGTTTTTATAGGACTACAAATCATGAAGATGTACTACAGTGCTACTGAATAGTTTTTATATTAGATTGGGTGAAATGCAAAACAGGTTTGAAAATGTTTTTGTAAACGACAATTCCAAAAAAATCTTGTTTTGTAAATCCATAATTTCTTATCAAGTTATCCATTTACCTAATGTGATTATTTTTGTATTTAAAATAAAACATTTAAGGCACTGTGTGTTCTTTAAGGACAAAAGTTGAAAGTCCTTGCACACTGTGTCTTAGCATTCCTAATTCCCAATTCTGCATTAAAAATTTCAGTACTCCGTTTAAGGCTGGTGTATGACACAGTGGTTGGCATCATAGTACCTCACCTTTAGAGCCCTAGAATATGATGAAATTTAAAGTAGCATCCTTTTATCAGTCTACTCTGCTGCTGAACATTACCTTTGCCCATCTCACTGTGTGGATATTTAATAGTTGTTGCCTGATGTGTGAAAACTATACTGTTTTGTTTAGGGGTAGGTATTTTCAGCTCAGTTTGAACTTTTCTACGTAATATAGTCACAGATTTTCTTCATTAGATTTGCAATACTACAGATAATGTATATATGTTATTTCTGTATCAAAAAAAATGTGCTGCAGCCCGGTGGTACTGAGGGTTGAGGCGCCGGATGCCACACCTCACCCCACGTCAGCGACCCAGGTTCGGTGATGGACCCGGGCCACCAGGGGTCGGCAGGGAAAGAGAGGGATTGTGAGCCCAGCGACAGCTCTCCCTCTCTGGGGAAGGGTGGCCTGTCTGTCCTGTTGCTATACCACCATCTCCCGGATGAACCCGGGATTGACGATGAAGGTCAGGACACGCACAATAGGGAGGGGCAGCATCAGCCGAGAACCCAGGGAGGAGTTGCATCTCAACGCATGCCTCTCAATTGGCTCTCCTAGCGTGCTGACATCTGCAGGGGTAAGGATTACTGAAAAAAGAAAAAAAGGAACCCGTCACTCCTAGGTGATGACCCCTCCAAGTGCCAGACCACATCACCAGCCATCACCGGGGGCAGACTCCACTGTGATTCACCAGCTCCACTGCTGTTTGGGGGAAGGTAAGGGGTGTCCTTCCCTCGCCCTGCCCAGGGGGGTATACTGGGATACCTCCCTAGGCTCTCTGAGCGGGGGGGGATCACTCTAGGAGCAGATTCCTGTGGTGGTAAGGGATGCTGTGAAGGCTTGAGGGGATCTGGCTGAGTGGAGTGACATTGCAAAGGGAGGTGAATAAAGAGAATTAAAAAAAATGTACTGCATCAATTCTTGGTTAGCAAAAAAAAGTTTTATTAAATGCAAGCTGAAAATAGCAGAATAAAGACAGAGTCAGTTTTTCAACCATTTGATCTTTAGGAACAGTCTACAAAGACAAAATAAAGCATACAGTAATTGTCAAGTAGCAATGTTTTGTTTTGGCTCAGTATACGAGTTCCTGAATTCGGCCTAGTTCTGTAGTTTTCTATTTTAAGCAACATTTAAGAAGACTGAGCCCCATTCTCATCTATGAGCAACTGTCACTGAGGGTACAATAAGTAAGCACTTAGTGACAGAAACATCTTTATATCCTTGTATGGTACGGGTTATAAGCCCTCCCAGCATGGCTGATAGCCATATTGTAGAGCAGTTTGGAATTAATACATTCTGAATTCATGGAATTCCAATATAATTCCTAGAAATTCCATAAAATTCCAACATAATGTTGGCTGTAGTTAGCAGAATGTTTAACATTTCTTTATTTAGCCATAACTTAGTACTCTATTGAGGTATAGATCATCATTTGACATGATTATTTAATGAAATGTACCCTAAAGCGATGCCAAATATAATGACATGTGGATGCATTATTTCAAAATTATCGAGTCTCAGAATCTGCAATTTATTTTTTTTATTTTTTTTTTGGGGGGGCAATTTCATTAAACTTCTTACCTGCTTATAACTGTGCCACCTTATGTGCTAGATCCATCATGTGAACATGATTACATATGTTTTTTTATAAAGGTTATAGAATTGACTAAATACAGAGATATTTGGTTTAGAAATGTCTGTGTTACAGGGATTAAAAATTTCAGTATGTAATTGTTTGTGAAATTTTGTGAAAACTTTATAAACATGTGGAAGTTTGTAACTTATCTGCCCTTGCAGGAAGAGATCTGCCATTTGTCATGCATATCCAATGTTAATGCATTCTGGTATCTAACAAAACTGCATAATATTGGTTAAATGGTTTTAAATTTACAGTGGAAATACCAAAAATGATTATTGGAAACATTTTCTCAAATATTTATGGTAGCACAATAAGTAAAGCCTCCTGAAATTACTTTGTGGAATTTTACATTCACAGAACATGAACTATATCACTAGTGCATATTATATATTACAACATTTTGCTTCACTGGTACAGTTTTGGTGAAGTGTTGATTGCAATGTTTTTGCTTCACTGGTGCAGTACTGATGAAGAGGTGATATTTGAGCAATAAGGCATGGCGCATGACAGGGTGCTTCATGTTGTCGGCGTCAATGTGGAGAGGATGTTGCTTCACCTTCACATATTTTTTATAATTGTCTGCACCTTGACACCTTCAGGCAGAAAGTATCGCAAAGGATTGGCAATTTGTTTCAACCACTAACTCCCGTCTTTTTGTAATTAAGTACTGGGTCTTCACACCTTTAGGAACTAAAGGGGCTAATGTTTTGTATTCATGGTATATATGTGTGGTGACATATAATGAAGCTGTTACACATTGTTGGTTACAACAATCCCCTTCCACTGTAAGTCAATGGATATAGCTTATTAGAAATATACAAACTATGGAGGCTTTAACATATCAGGTACAAAATAGAAAGGAGACATTTTTAGAATGTTGGACTCAGTGGGATTTGATAATGGGACAAAAAGAATAAGTACTGGAGTAATATTTTTCGGTACTTGTGGGGGCACATGATATCAGTTTTAGTAGTTTTTTCTTTCTTCTTTTTTTATGGGTTCTGTATTAACTATTCTCTGCAGAATGGAGTCCCCCCCCCCACCTTTCTTTTCTTTAAGTTTTGTTTTTATAATGCCTCAAGTGTTAGAGCCATGAATATTTTTGCCTTGTTTTGCTTGGATTTTATTCCTGTTTATTCTTGTATATTAGTAATTGTTATTATTATTCTTATACATATGATCGTGATCGTGATTGCTCATTTCATAGTCTTTTCTGCATGTAAGTACTTGTATTTAGCTTACATTATTGAGATATGTATATGTTTTCAGTTTGTTATAGTATTGTTGTTCAGTAAAGTAAGTATTAAAAAAGGCATGGCAGTGTGTGTGTTATTGTGTGATAACATCACTCCTCAGGTGGTTGAAGCATGAGGCCATAGGCTGAGTGGTTTCAGCACCTGAGGAGTGACATTATTACATAATAACATACACTCTGGAGTTCCTTGTTGGTATTATACAAAGGCTCACTTGTAAATAAAAAAATAAAAAAAATATATGTTTTTTGTAACTTTTATATTTGATTTTTGTATGTGGATATCTACTTATAGAAAAAAGCTGTAGTTTATTTTCTTTGCCACAAGGTGCTGCTGTGTGAATGACACTGCCTGCTGAGATAAATAGCCTTTCTCTGAATCTACAGTGGAATCACTGGGGCATTCACTGAGCTGGGCACTGGGTAAATTGTTTCATTATGAGGGGAGTGTGAAACTGTGTCGGCTTCATGTTGGCTTGTATGGAGAGGCAGAGGTTAATTTCCATGTTCTGTGTTCACCTGCGTCCCTGGACTTCATACAGTGATGTTATTGTGAAATAACATCACTGTTGCAGGCACCAACTGACAAATCAGAATTCAGGAAATGTCCTTACCATCGTATAATTACCTATGAGAAGTTCCTACTTCGCCTAACCTTCCCAATGAGTTTTATTGATGAAGTGGTACTTCTTCATGAAAGTCATTTTAAAGTGGCAACTTTGCTGGTGAATTGACATGTGTTTTCTTGACAACGTGCCACTTTGCCTCCTGGAATGTTCACATAGTTGGCATTCCACACTTTATAAAGTTGTAAAACTTCAAGAATTCATTTGAGAAGTGAAGTTTCCCAAATTCGCACATCTCTAAGCACTATGTCATCTGATTAGCTAAAGTTGAGCTGTGGTATCTCCCTTAATTGCTCTCCACCCCCAACCCCCTGATATTGTCTTTGTTCTCCTAAGTGACACATTCCCATAAAAAGAGTCAACTACTCCTTTCTGCATAAGACCTATCCTGTTGTAATAGACATAATTCCTCCTTCTTGGTGCCCTTTAAAGTATCTTCCCCCCACTACATCATTTTGAGTATCACTATGTCTTAGACTGGCAGGTACATCAGGGTCTCAGGATAGTCAATTTTTACTGAATATGATTCTTAGAGAACTTGCATTCATCTTGGAAATGTTGAAACTCTTGCTTCCCTGCTGCAACTTGGGGGTCTACTGTTCTTGTGCTACCCATCTCAGCTGTCTATATCTTGGAGAAACCATGCATCTACATCTTGCAACTGGTGACCCCCTGCACTAGCTACTTCCCAGTCCCCATCCTTTAATTTGCAGACCACATACTTCATGTCCCTTAATAAATCCAGTACCCCAACCCTTTTGGCACAACTACAGCACATCCTGAGTATGCAAGTATTCCTTGCACTAGAATGTCATCTAACATGCCAGAAAAAGAAAATGCTTTTTCCTTCAATAGAATCTTAGAAAGATTAAGTTTATCTAATTTAAGCCACTGCTATTCCTCATAGACTGCAGAACCATATGGGCGTTGGGAGAAATTTTCTTTGAAGACTTTTACCATAGCAACACAACTCATTCAATAAGTAACAACCTCACATCCGAGGACATGTCATCCTATCACATGCAGTGCTTAGCTATGGATCACACTCACTGCACCTGCATAGCAGGTGGGAAAATCAACTTGCCAGCAATAGCATAAAGGATCTGCGATGCCCATACAATGATCCTGCTTTTACAATGGAGACCATTAAGAACGCAGCCTTATAACTACCCTGTCTAACTAGTCTTTTCCTTTCTCCTGTATGGCAGGTCAGGAATTTGCCTGGGAAATATTCATGGGTATGGATGCCACATAATTATCATGAAATTCAGCAATTTTCACAAAGACTCATGAAATCTGACTTTTAAGTATGGTGTTATTTTGCAGTATTTGGCTGCTTACAACATGGCAATTCTTTCAGCAAAAGATAATAAAGTTGACAACACAAAGCCTCATTTTACATTCTATGAACCTGCAACATTTAATGTTATTATGTTCCCTAGTTTTAAAGTTGCAGGATTTATAATGTTGCAGTTGACAACCTTCCAAATTTAATTAAAAAAATTATGAAAGCTTGGCTGCATATAATCCAGCGTCCTTTAAAGTTAAAAATGTGAAATATGGCATACTTAACCATATGATATAGTAGTTTAAATGTTCCAGATTTGGTGAAATTTTGTGAAAGTGTTTTAAAATTAGATGGAAATAACTAAAAGTTAAATGTTGGCAAAAGGTTCATCTGTCTATAATTCAGTTCCCTTTTAGCTAGGAATTTAAAACTTAGAACAAATCTACCTGTGTAATGTAACAGTATTCCTGCCAAATGTTGCAACATTTAAATGAATGCTTCCAAAATTTTACAGAAATGTCTGAAATGTTAAATTTGGCAAAATGTTTGGCTGCCTATAACATAATACCCTTTACACCTGGAAACCTAAAACTTGGTACACATACCAATTTTGTATTGTATGGGTTTTTAAATCCTTAAAATGTTGAGAAATTTTGATCATTTTTAAAATCAGTTGGAAATAACTGAAAATTACATTTAATGAAATGTTTGCCCAGCTATAACTCAACACCCTTTAAAGGTAGAACTCTGAAGCTTGGTAAACTTCTACATATGGTACGGGCCTGTACATCTTTCTACTTTAGTAATATTTGTGTGTACTTATAAAATTAGACCAACAAAACATAAATTTTATTATTGTCACAATGATGTTGAATTTTCATGTAAATAGAAATTACATTGAAACAGAATGGTTATTTTGCTATACTTCTGTGGTCAGAAGGTATATTCCCCACAGTTCATTCTAACCATGACAAGAAAGAAGCAGGGACCAACATGCAAAAGGCAGATAAGAACTTGCATAATGAATGGCAAACCTAGTGACTAGCTCTATATGTAGGAAACAATTAGCCATTTAGCTAAATCATCTATTCTTTTAGCAACTGCTTTTTTTTGTTCCAGCTACTTCTTAAAATGCTTGGGATGCTGGTAACCCAAGTTCTGGAATGAGCTCAAGTATTATGGAACTAAACATGGGAAGAGGATTGAGTGTCCCAGAGGAAGCTCTCCTCCTCTGAAGAGGGAGGGATGTAACAGCCCTCTTGTAACTGTCAGGTGACCACAGATAGGTGTGCAAGCAAAGCCCAAGCTAGGGAGTAGAGACACTGATGGAGCTTGACATAGGATTCACACCTGTGCACATGCAGTTCAAATAGCTCCAGCTAGCTGGCCCAGTGGCACAGAGGGCTGAAGCACTGGATGCTTTACGTCTCACCTTGCCAGCTACCCATGTTTGGAAATGAGCATGGGTTGCCGGGGGTCAGCCAGGGGGTAGGGCTGGGAGAGGATAGAGTGGCCACCAGGCATCTCTCCTCTCCTGGATTGCAGAGGTAGGCCTCTCTGGCTCTTGACTGCCACCAAGTGGAGGCTTGCTGATAGAGTCAGAGCACTGGAGGGGCTGGCAATAGGCCAGGTGGGCAGATTGTGGTGCGCTTGGTGCCAGTGCGCATACATGCCTCCATGCACATGCACTGCCATGAATAGCAGAGATCCCAGAGATGTAAGGGGTGAAAAAAAACAGAAAGAAAAAGAACCCCCAGATGCAGGATGAAGACCAACCCACTGCAGACTCTGAAGCAGTGGCTGGGTATGCACAACAAGTCCTGTGGCAGAGGACGCTGGTGCAAAGTAAGTCCCAGGGAGACAGGTAACAGGGCTGGGGGGCAGTGAGATGGGTACAGCCGGAGGAAGGAGAATAAAGAAATCATGAAAACAAAATAGCTGAAGCTTGTTGACATCTCAGAGGAATGGGACAACACTGGAAAATATCCCGGTTGTAGTGATGCCAGCTCCTGCTCCACAGGGCCCAATGGCCCCAGAGTGCAGACCTTGGAAATGTTTCAGGACAAAGCACAGACCTCCAACAGGCATGGCATACCCCGTTCACTCAGCCCTGAGGAGTAAGCCAGGGATGAACAAGGAGGCAGGGGTAAGTCTGTGAGAAGGCATGTGGCTGGGCTGGTGATGGGGGCAGCCAATGAAGGCAGGCTGTGGATTGGGGAAAATAGAGTCTAACAAACAAAAATAGGCTTAGCTGTACAGTATGAGTGAAAATTAATCTGAATATGCAGTTAGAACAAGTGTAATAATTGATTTATTCAAAACAACGTGTTGCTAGGAAAAATAAACAGCTACTCTTAATTGTCCTAATGGTTGATGACATACATGGAAATTAACACTTATTTTTATGGACATATGCAAAAATAAACGTTTACTTTTATGCATGTTTACCTAGAAGTTTGGATAGTAGTATTGATGTGTATATGTTTATACCAACCACAATTCCTCCCCAGCCAAAAACCCTATAACCCAAGGACAAACTACAGGTCCAGAATTATGCTTCACAGGTCAGCTGTTTTAAGTTGCTGGTCTGGGTCTGTCCTCCAAAGGTCTGCTGCTCCATGTTGGCCATGCAAGATCAGTTCTAACTTTCTTCACTCAGGACCTTCAGCCCTGCTGCATGAAGCACAAGACCAGTCATAACTTTCTTCAAATCAAATAAAATTTTATTTAGTATAGTGTGCTTTCTCATTTTGATTCAAGGTACTTTACAAGTGAGACAGAGGCAATTTAAAATAATATATCAACAATAAAATAAATTAAAACAAGAATATGATTTCCTAATAATACAATGACTAAAACTAGTTCTAGTCAGGAAGGAAGGCCTGGCTAAATAAAAAATATTTTTATCTCCTTCTTCAAAGATTCTATGGTGTTCAAATCTCTTACTGGATGAGGGAGAGAGTTCCAGAGGGTTGCTGCCATATACGAAAAGGCATGAGCACCAGATGTTGCCAGATGAACCCTCAGAACGTCTAAAAAACCCTCATCAGTTGAGCGGAGGGAGCAGGTGAGGCTGTAGGTTCGAAGGAGACAGTGGTTCAAGTGGTAGACAAGAAGTACAGGAACTCAGGCATTGGCAAATATGAAACGCAGAATGAAGTTCCTCAATCTGAAGGATAGCTGTGTCAAGACACAGTTATCTGTTTATACACTTTGTAGATTCAATTAGAGATATTGAAGTATTTCTAGGAAAATAGCATTTTAGTACAAGTCAAATGTTGTTATGGAAACCATGATTTCAGGTCACATGCCCAGAAACTGTAATTGTGTTGCTGGTTTAAGAATTTCAGTTCCAGTGTCAGAGGGAAGAAGTACAGGAACTCCGTTCCTGCTGCAAAAAAGGTACAGGAGCTGAGTTCCTGTGTGTTCCTGTTCACTTTCATCACTGGAAGGAGGTCTTGCAGGTAACCAGGCCCCTAACCATGTAGGGATTTATAGGTCAGCAAGCTGACTTTGAAGGTGATCCACCATCTAATAGGCAGCCAGTGCAGAGAGCTCAGCACAGGTGTAATATGGCACAATCTTGGCAGACCGGTCAACAATCTGGCCGTAGCATTCTTCACTAGCTGCAGGCAGTGAAGATCAACCCCTGATAGCCCCAGGTAGAGGGCATTGCAGTAATCGATCCACAAGGTCACGAAAGCGTGAACCAGTGGTGGCAGATCACCCGGGGGTATGAAGTGTCTAATCCTGGCAATATTCCTCAGATGTTAAAATGAACTCTGAACCATGGCTGACACCTGATATTTAAGTGTCAGACCGCAGTTCAGGACCATGCCACAATTTCTCACCTCAACTGAAGTGAGCAACTGGTAATTCCCAAACCTAAGCCCCGAGACTCGACCAGATTGCCCATTCATGCCCAGGTGACCAGGTTCACCACTGGCACCTCAGTCTTGTCCGGATTCAACCTTAGCCAACTGGTCCTCATCCAGTCTTGGATTTTGGCGAGGCACTGATTGAATAATGAAACTGCTTCCTGCTGCTCAGGTGCAAAAGACAGGTATAGCTGAGCAAAATACAAAGACCCTGCTGGCCCTATACAAAGCAACATATTACTCACAACTGCCTTCATGTAGGGCCCTGCAGGGGCTGAGCAAGCACAAGATCATGCATAACTTTCTTCACACAGGGTGCCTGAAGTAGGAGATCTGTCATAACATTATTCACACTGGCCCTGAACCTATAGTATAAAGCAGCAGACCCATAGGGACATGGCCCTGGACTTATACCTTGCTCATGGGTCACTAGGCTACAGTCTGTGTGAGGTGATGGTAATTAGGGCTGAAAAACCCTTTGTCACATTTCCCTCCTTTTTGGCAATGGAACCCCAACATGCATAAACATGTTTTTCACGTGAATTTCCTTAATTTTTTGGAAAGTACAGTAGAGATGTAACTTGTGTCACACAGGGCCATTTGAGCCTGGTTCAAAACAGGAGCTAAGTACTAACATCTGTGACCAAAGCAGGATATGCTCTATATCGGCCCTTCAGGCTTTGCAGAAGGCAACAGCCGAGTCCTAACTTGACCTGCCCAAACTGGTATGTGCAGGATCTTTTGGACCCTGTGTGAGGTGAGAATATAACCTTTTTTTCTATTTTGTTTGGTAAAATCTTCTTGATGACTTTTGCGTTTTTGTATTTTTTTTTTTTTTGTATTTTGCTGGATAGTGCAATATCTTTTATTAGACCATCCATCCATCTGGGAGGGGAACCACAATCCCTAGTGGATGGTTTAAATGTTACTTTCATGAACATTTAAACTAGCCAAGGGGGGGTGGCAGAAGGAATCGGAGAGTTGGAAACTGCCTCCTTTATAGCTGAAGTAGAGAGTAACGAGAAACAGAGGGAAGAGGAATCTCCCAGGGTGAAAATTAATAAAAGGAGCAGGGTGGTAGAGATAAAGAGGGACAGGAATAGGAGCATTATAATGACAGATGGGAAGTCAAAAAGGAAAATAGGGGGGGGAAACAAGGATAATGGAATCAAAATCTAGAAAGCCATGTGTGCGAATGCTAGAAGTCTATGAAATAAGATTTTGGACCTAGATGCTATCATGGCTGAGGCAGACCTGGATATTATGGTCATTAACGAGACATGGTGCAATGAAAACCATGACTGGGACATGGCTATACAGGGCTATACTCTGTTCAGGAAGGACTGGGTAGGAAGGAATGGAGGAGGTGTGGTGTTATACATTAGGGAAAGCATAAAAGCCACACAGATACAGGGGGAGAAAGATGTAATGTGGGTCTCCCTTGAGATGGAGAATGGAGCCACTGTTTGCACTGCAGTTAATTACAGACCTCCAGCACAGAGGGAGGAATTAGAGAAGGTACTGGTGAAATCCATTGGCAAGATGGCAAAAAAAGGGAGGTGCTGCTGGCAGGTGACTTCACCAGCTAGATGTAGATTTGAGCCTACAGCAGCAGCTTCAGCTAGAAGCAGGGACCTGCAGGGGCATTCCTCAGACAACTAGTCAGTGAACCCACTCATGATGGGGCAATTCTGGACCTGGTACTGGCTAACAGATAGGGACCAGTGATTATCTTATTGTGTGGTCAATATAAGGACAACAGTGGATTTAAAACACACAAATGTGAGGGTCTTGGACTTCAGGAAGGCAGATTTTAAAAAGAAATATAGAAACATAGAAACATAGAATTTGAAAGCAGATATGGACTGCTTGGCCCACCTAGTCTGCCCATTTCCCTACCTAACGGATAAGCTGCAGATCCTAGTTAACCAATGGCCTACTTCCTCCTTCCCCCCACTAGAATTGCTTTAGGTCAGTCCCATGCATTCTTGAATTCCCCCCACTGTTTTTGACTCTGTGACCTCCTCAGGAATGCTGTTCCATGTATCCATAACCCTCTCTGTGAAGAAATACTTCCTGACACTACCTCTGAGTTCTCCCCCCTCTATCTTCAAATTGTGCCCCCTTGTTCCTGCACATCTCTTTTTCTAAAAGATGCTACCCTCTTCGACTTTGTTGATTCCCTTGAGGTATCTGAAAGTTTCTAACATGTCCCCACTCTTCCTCCTTTCCTCGAGGCTATACATCTTAAGCTCGTTTAGTATTTCTTCATATGTCTTCTGGTGCAGACCCTGCACCATTTTGGTTGCCCTCCTCTGGACAGCCACCGCCTTGTCTATGTCTTTGTGGAGATGAGTTCTCCAGAACTATGTACACAGTACTCCAGATGTGGTCTTACGAACTGTCTGTACAGAGGGCCAACAACTTAATGTTTTCTACTGGTGATGCCTCTCCCTGTGCATCCCAGTATCCCCCCCAGCCCTCCTTACTACTTTCTCACATTGCTGGCCCACCTTTAGGTCTTCTGATATGACTACCCCAAGGTCCCTTTTCATTTTTGTTGTTGTCAGTATCTCACCCCCCATTGTGTACTGTTGCACTGGGTTTTTGTTTCCCAGGTGCATGACTTTGCACTTCTTTGCATGGAATCTAAGCTGCCATACATTTGACCATTCATCCAACCTTGCCAAGTTCCTTTTCATCCTTTCCACCCCACCTTGCATATCAATCCTGTTGCAGATCTTTGTGTCATCTGCCAAGAGACATACTTTCCCTTCCAGTCCCTCTGCAATGTCACTTATAAAGACATTAAAAAGAGACCGACCACAGTACTAAACCCTGCAGTACCCAACTAGTAACCCTCCTTTCTTCACTGTGGACTCCGTTTACTGCTACCCACTATGTCCTGTTGTCCAGCCAGTCTTTTACTCAGGTTACCACCCTGGGACCCACTCCCAGGCTGGTTAACTTGTTTGTTAATGATTTTTGCGGGACTGTGTCAAATTCCTTGCTAAAGTCTAGGTAGGCCATGTCCACAGCCCCTCCCTGGTCTACTACTTTGGTCACCCAGTCAAAGAAATCAATTCGATTTGTTTGACATGACCTTCCTGCTGTGAATTCAAGCTGCTTTGGGTCCTGTACCCCACTGGCTTCTAGGTACTCAACAATTCTTTCCTTCAGAAGTGATTCCATCATTTTCCCTACCACTGAGGTCAAACTGACAGGTCTGTAGTTTTCTGCCTCTGTCTTGCTCCCACTTTTGTGAAGGGGAATCACATCCACCCTTCTCCAGTCCTCAGATACCACACCATCCTCCCATGATTTATTAAAAAGGGTAGTTAGTGGTGTTACTAGTTCTTCCCTTAGTTCTTTTAGAATTCTGGGGTGAATTCCATCAGGCCCCATTGCTTTATCCACCTTCAGCTTTAAGAGTTCTTTCAGAATCCTTTCTTCTGTGAAGGGACTAAAATCAACCCCTCTATCCAGAGTGCTTCTTTTGACTGGCTTAGGTATCTCCCCCTGCTTTTCCATTGTGAATACTGAGCAGAAATATTCGTTCAGTATCCCTGCTTTTTCACTGTCACTCTCAGCCCAACCACCTTCCTCTTTATTGAGTCTCAGTATCCCTGCCTTCATCTTTCTTTGCTCCCTAATGTACCTATAAAAGGTTTTATCCCCCTTCTTAACCGAGTTAGCTATCTTTTCCTTGGTTTGGGCCTTTGCTATTCTGACTGCCTTCCTCGCTTCCTTCTGCTTTAACTAGTAAAGTTCTCTGTCCTGCTCCTTCTGTGTTTCCTTATACTTCCTGAATGCTATTTTTTTCTCCCTTACCTTCCCGTCACCTCTTTTGAGAACCATAGTGTATTTTTCTTTCATTACGATTTGTTTATTTGCTTCACAGAAAGGCATGTTGCCTCTGTGATGGCAGTTTTGATGTTTCACCATTGTTGCTCTACCCTACCTTCTTGCCTGTTTGCTAGTGTTTTTCTGAGGCACTCTCCTATTTTGACAAAATCAGCCCCACTGAAGTCCAGTACCTTCACTTTTGTGTGGCTTGACTCTACAGCTAAGTTCATCGTGAACCACACTGTTTGGTGGTCACTTGTTCCCAGATGGCTACCCACTTCAAGATCAGAGATCCTCTCTCTGTCCCCATTTGGGAGTACCAGGTCTAAGATTGCTGTCTCCCGAGTGGATTTCAAAACTAGCTTTCTGAGGCATGCCCCCTGTAGGGCATCCAGAATGGCCCTGCTCTTGGATGTGGCTGCAGCAAAGGTGCTCCAGTTAGCATCTGGCATACTCAGGTCTCCCAGCAGCAATATCTCCCCTTTCTCTGCCATCCCAAGGATGCCTTCTATCATTTCCTTGTCCATTTCCTCCCCCTGAGACGGTGGTCTGCATACAACCTCTGTGCAGATTTTGGAGCCATTTCCAGTCTCCAGCATGACCCACAGTGCCTCCTTTCCTTCCTGTTTACCCTTTAGTTCTGTTGCTTAGATCCCTTCCCTTACATAGAGAGCTACTCCTCATCCTCCTCTTCTTCTGTCCCTGTCCCTCCTATAGATTGTGTACCCTGGTATGTTGACATCCCAGTCATGGTTCTCTGTGTACCATGTTTCTGTGACTGCCATGATATCCAGGCATCCCTCTTCCATCAAGGCCACTATTTCTGGGAGCTTTTTACCTAGACTATGGGCATTGGTACTCATTACCCTCCATTTTTTATGGCTTTATTTCTTTTTGCCCCATCCTTGTCCTTACTGCCTTGTCATTTTCTCCATCTACCCCTGCCCTTATCCCTATCAACTGCTCTATCTTGGTGTTTACCTCACTAACTATCCTGATTTTTTGGGGGGGGCTAGGATTTCCCCTTCTCCTTTTCAGTGCCTCCCCCCTTGGCTAGTTTAAATGCTTGCCAATGAAGCATTTAAACCTATCACCTAGGATCCTGGTTCCCCTCCTGGATAGATGCATACCATTGTGCCTGTATAGGCCTGCATCCCTCCAGGTGGAGCCCCAGTCCCCAATGAAGCCAAATCCCTGAGCTCTGCACCAGATTTTCAACCAGGCATTGAATCCCATGGTGTGGAGTACCCTAGCCTCATCCATGCCATAGACAGGTAGCACTTCCGAGAATGTTACCATGTGTGCTACTTGTCTTAGGCCCCTCCCTAACTGCACAAACTCCTGTTGCACTGCTCTGATCTCATTCTCAGCCAGGTCATTCATCCCTAGGTGGATAATGACATCCAGCTCACTCCCCCTTGCAGCTGCTCCCATGATCCTGAGGATTCATTTCATGTTCCTCCAAGCCATGGCACCGGGCAGGCACCTTACCTCCCTTTCTCCTCCCTCCCCCAGTTCTACCCCCCTAACAATTGAGTCCCCCACCAGGAGTTGTTTCCTTCCCCTGTGGGGTCCTGTGCCATTGTTCTGTGGGTCTCCTTTGTGAAGGTTCCCAGCATCTTCCTTGGTCTCCACTGTGGGTGCCTCCATAGAGGAACCATGCTCTGCCAGAGTGGTGAAAGAATTGTGGAGAGGTACAACTGGAGGTATGCACCTCTGTTCCACCACCCTCACCCTCCCTGAGTCCACCATGGTCCAACCACTCCTTTTTTTTCACAACCTCTGAGGCAGTGGCAGTGGCCTGGGTGGTCCCTGTGTAGGGGAGCAGGTTTCCCGAATCATTGCCAGGTCAGCATGGAGACGAGCAACCTCCTCCCACAGACCAGAGAGGTGCCTGCAAATAGGGCAGCAATGCAGTTTCCAGAATGTCTCCTGGAAGACTGCTGTTCCACAGTCAGTGCATTGCACCACTGCCCACATGCCTGTGTCTCTTTCTGTTACAGACGCTTGTCTTTTTTTTTGTTCTTGTTTTAGTGTGTGCAAGCTTGTGAGTGTCTCTACCCCTTTCAGTGTGCTGTGCCTTTAAGGATATGAGCAGGTGTATGTTTTTATCAGTTTTGGGGAAGTGATGTCAGAACCCCTGCTATAAAGAAGTTATGTGCTTGGGGCAGGTGGGTTGAGGGGAAGGGTGGGAGGGAGTAAACCGATGCCATCCGGAAACAATCAACTACAACTCTGACCCTCCACCCCAGGGAGTGTCTTCCTTCCTTTCAGACACCTATTTCACAGAGGTTAAGTAACAGGTCTAGTCACAAATGACTGCAACTGTCTCCCAGCTACAGTTCCTCCCTGGCAAATTAAACTTAAAACTAAGACAAGTCAACCCCAAAAACAGAATCAATACTAGTTACTTACACAAGTCCAAAAAGTAATAATTCAGTTCAGTGTAGTCTAGAAAATAACCTCCTTGATTTATGGAAGCTCTGGCTGCTTTCTCTCTGTGTGTCTCTGCAGCTTTTCATCCTCAAGAGAGGTCTTCCCCCTTTGGGTTAGCCTCCTCAGCAAGGGACACTAGGACAAAAAGCCTGAAGGACCCTTCCACCAACAGTGAGGGGTTCACTAGTTGATAGGAATGCCATTTGCCCCACCTGACAGAGATCTCCTTGCAGGCAATCTGATAGTGGCATGCCAAAACCCATCCAGGCCGGGCATGTGTCTGCTAGCCATGCCCCCAAGCCGCATAATAGGCACCCTATGGAGACCATGTGCAGGTACCTCTGTCCTCATGTTACCATTGCACTGTCCAGCAACTCCCAATCTATGATCATGTTTGCAATGACTGTGTCTCTTACTATTGAGTTATTTGTTACAAATTTCACAAATCCCTTTGGAGGAGGTGAAAAACGTCTAGAAAAACAGTCTTATGGGGAACTCCAGAAACAATTCTCCAAAAGCCCTATGGTGATCCCACATAGTGGTATGAATGGTGCCCTATACTGACCTGGCTTTTTCCTCTCCATGCATTTTGTGAGTGTATGAATTGTACTCCCTGTCCCCTCTTACTGCCCCTTGACATTGGCCCATTACCTCTACTTAAACTTGAAAGATTGCAAGCATGTTGAATCTGTGGATCATGGATTGCAAACTTTTTATCTTATATTGCCTTTAGATAGGTTGACATGTTGAAAGTGATAACATACCAAATGTTGTTTAATTTCTAATCTCTGTTTACTGACCACCTGTGCAGATTTTAATTAAGTTCTAAGCATAGTTTGCTTCTATGGCAATATTGTATCAGTTGGAGATGAAAATAATGGCCAGCTGCAGTGTTTGAAGAAGTAATGTATATTTAGTGTAAGTATAGATAAAAAACAACATCAAAACATATTTTGAAGAAAAACAACTACATGACACTAACATACCTAGCAGGAAGTCAGCCACCATGTAGAGAAGAGAAAAACACTTTCTGGCTTTTGTACAAATTTAAAAAAAAGATCAAATGTCAAACATTTGCTTTTATTAGAAGTATATCATTATTCTAAAGACATATTTTGCATTTTCAGAGATTACAATATTTGCTTGTAAGTCATGTACTGTACTTTGCAAAAACACAGTCACCTACATTCAATAATTATTCCTATCGATGCACAAATATATGATTATGAAATATAATTTACATCATTATCTACCTGTCTAAAGTGCAAGAAATGCACTTGTGAACAGTTATCTAAGAACCTCATCTGTGCTTCTCTATGCCAGTCCCTCCATCCAACATACCCCAACTATATATAGTCATAACTATGGTGATTACATGAAGATGACACAACTGCATGCTGTTCCACACTTCATTTCAAAATTGACATATAACTAATATAAGAAATGATGGAATACAGGCCACATGCAATGTCAAAGTACTATAGGGAGGAACACATATAAAAATTGTAATGACTGCAGTCATGAAAAAGAAAACCATGCAAAACTAAACACAAGAATGAGGCACCAGGCCTGGAAAAAGGGACAAAGCAAACAAATGGCAATGATATATCCAAGGCAATATTTATTGAAAAACGTCAGACAACAACTCAACAGTGGCTACCAAAGAACAAGATAAATAACAGTGCTTCAGTTGTCACAAGAGACAGTCCATTCATAGGAGCACTCCTTACGGTATACAGAGGAACCTTGAGTGAGGGCTGCCAAGTTAGTGAGTAAGTGGATGAAATTAAAATTCAGGCTATGTTTTATTAGTTAGTTGTTGTTTAACCAGGCATAGCACACTAAGCTGAAAGCTTTTTTACAGGAGCGACCTGGGAGCACAAGGAGGTTAAGTGACTTGCTCAGGGTCACACAGTATGCATGTGGAAGCTGTGGGATTCAAACCCAGGTCTGGTCTGCTGGATGTCACCAGATTTGCAGCTCAGAGCCTTAGACCACTGCGCTATACTGCCTCCCATTAGTGGTTTATAAACTGGCCAAGCCATGCCTGAGTCAAAACACATCCTATGGGATGCTGGTTAACACCATGGGCCCAATTTTCAAATGGTTTAGGGCAACAGTTCTCAAACTTTTTCATAGTGAGCCTCCCCTAAGCCATGGAAAAGATCTTGAGCCTCCCCCCAAAATGCTGAAATATTTTTGGGCCTCCCCATAGAAAAACAGCCTATGTTTCACAGTACATCAGGAATAAATTGAAACCTCTTTGCATAGCTGGATCTCATGTTATTAAGCTTATTATAACACCCTCCCCCCAAACAGGACAACCTACTTGCTCCAATATTTTGATTCTTGAACCATTGTTACCCCTTACTGTCATACTTTCATGGGTTAGACTGTGTTTTCTGTTTCCCCCCCTAACTGGAATAACAATCCTGCCAACCTCTGCCTCTCCCCCTGCTCGTAAACAACTTCTCAGGGGTCATTTTGCTCCCTCCTGCTCTTATTCCTAGTGCCTTTATGGTTGACTCTTCTATTTGGACAGTTCTGTTGCCAGTCTAATTGATCAATTGTTCCTCACATTGTTAGTTCATTGTTCTTAATTTGTTTGCATGTTTATTCATTTTGTATTGCTTAAGTGTTTTGCAGTTACATTTTGAATTCTATTCTCTCACTACCCTTCCCTGGGTACACCTGAAATAAGCCATGGCACAGTGTACAGTACCTTCCCTGGTCACAGACTAGTGAATAAATATATAAATTCACCTACTATTATCCTCTTTAGGTTTGCCTTATCCCTTCACACAAAATCTATAAATTTGAAACTGAACTATGACACTTTTTCAAGACTTGCTTGAGCCTCCCCTGGAACAGGTTGGGGCCTCCCCAGGGAGGCTGGCCTCACCATTTGAGAACCCCTGGTTTAGGGGGAACACAAGGGACTTGCATCCAAAGAGTTTGACAAAAGAGGTGACTTGCTTCACAACTTACAACAAATGCGATTTTCTAAGCAGCCTGCATCCAAGCCAAAGACAGCTGTGTCAAAGTTCCCCTACATCACAGGTTGCACTAAACAGCCAGGTGCACCAGGTCATAAGACACCTTGCACCATGGTGGGGCTGCAACATCCCCTTTTCTGGGATTTTCAAAGCTCCACCATGGACGCAGAAAGAAGCACCAGTTAGTCTAGCAAGGAGGTGGTCTAACTGGGTTGTGCCAGTGGGGTGCTGTAGTGCAGGGGGAAGGAGGTGCACACTAGGGGCACCAGAGGTGGCAGGTGGGGTGTCGTGGCAAAGCTGGTCATCACCAGCAGTGACATGTGTGGAAATATTATTATGATTGTTGACAGCTACTGCTTGCAATGTACTTGCATCCTTGGTAGTCTAGTGGCCCTTCCCCCATGATCCCTCCAGCGTCATATAATCCATAGTGGTAATGTTCTCTCCCCTTGTTCCTCAATCTCCCCCAAGTGTGTGTAAAAAAAATTCCCTGGTCCTATCGCACCCACCCCCAATCTCTGATCTGACCCGGTAAAACTGCATAATAGTCCCTGGTGGTCTAGTGGAGCCCCCACCCTCTCCACCCCATCTGGCATCACTCAGCCTCCCTGCTCTCCCCCCCACACATACTAGGAGGAGATCAGGGAGCATGGGGGGCACTGTACCACCAGGGATTATATGACACCGGGGGGATTGTGAGGGGGGCACTTGACTACCAAGGATGCAAGTACATTTGGGTGGCTGCTGTCAACAATTATAATAATATTTCTGCACACATCAGTGGCACCCAGATGGGTGTCATGCCACTGATGCTGATGGCCAGCTTTGCCATGATTCCACACCTGCAATATCTATCCTGTGCCACTTATGCTCCTAGTCCCATCCTGGCAAGGTGTTTTCTCCACCCCAAAAGTATCCTGGTCACTCAAATGTTGCATCAGGTGTAGGGGGGTTGGATCCCTGTGGCAAAATCTGCAGATGAGCCACCTGTTTGGCACAGCTAGTCACTTGCAGCAACCAGGGTAGTTTGGCACAGGGACCCTGCTTTTTGTAAAATTGGGTGCAGGGTCCCTGGTGCACCCAGGGTTTGCTCCAACCCTTTGAGAGATGCAACTCACGTCACTCTAAGGGTGCTTTGAAAATCAGGCTCTGTGAATAAATGAGCAGTAGATGAAACAATTCTACTGCTGTTTTCTCTGGAGCATTACAAAATAGGTGAATGAGAGCACAATCCATGTTTTACTGGTATTCCATATGCTAACAATGCAAGAAAAGCTGAAACTGAACTGCAACAATCAGGATCATAAATGAGAGAGCCAAAGCATAGACACCATATAAAAAGCAAGACTGGTGGATCTCTGAAGTCACTCGTGTGTTGGTGACCAGCTCAAGTTTTTTTCTACCCCAGTCCTCCAAACTGGATACTAGATTTAATAATTTAGAAATCTGCAGCATACATATATGAGTTTGTAAACACAAGTTTGATTAGCATATGAGTGGAAAAGCACCTGAGCATGAATACAAGCCTTTTCTAGTTCTTTGATATTACAACAAATGAAAAATCAGCTTTGTGGAATGTGAAGGACTGAATGCCAATAAAGGTTTTAGAAAATACAGAAGTTATGTGTCAAGTAAAGATAAATCATCATGGAAGGCTTTCTGTCACATTTATAGGGGGACTATGCTATCACGATGAGCAAGAGAAAAAGTCAAAAAAATACAAGCTAATGCCAAGCTGATGTAAAGATATCCAAGGTGCAGCAACCATGTTTCAGAAATACATCCCCCAAAAACACAGAGAAGAACAAGCAGGAAATGATAGGGAAGCAGAAAAGGCAGAGCAGCCAGTGAGCCACAGCAGTAATGGTAGAAAATGTGACCAGTCCATAGCAGACCCCACAAAATTATGCACAATTAAAAATAGCATGTTGCTCAAATATGTAACCAAACCTAGAGCTGGGCTTGTGGGTCTCCATATTCAGAAGATTAGCGCCCTGCGCAACCAGATTGTGCTAGTGCAAATAGCAGATTGCATCTCAATGCCATTTCCACCCATTTGCACTGCCCTGGTTAGAAGTGCTAGTGACTGAGCACAAAGTTAATGTATTCAGTGCTAGAGATGTGAAGTTTTAATTCACAGGCAAAGTTAAGTCAAAGTCATCAAATTCGCCTCCATTTTACAAAGTTTTTCTATTTAATAGGAAATTTGCCAGTGGTAATTTTGCCTTGCAACTTCACCTGTAACTTCTTCTTGAGGTACACAGAGGCAAAGTTTGATCAAAATGATTTCTACCAACTACTCCTTTTGGGATTTTTAGGCATTACTTGATTAATATCTGAAACCTGGTATGGTTATAGTCCAAGAGTATAGTAGGTGCATATTTGATGCATTTTTGATGATTATCAGACTTAAATTGAGGATTTGGAACCATGGTCAAATTGCAGGGAATTTTGGGGTGTTGTGCACAACCCATGAATTTTTCAAGGGGTATTTTGAGTTATTATTGTAATACATATCGAAACACTATTTTGGATGTATAGAGTGTCCCCTAACTCCAAAGAATGGTGGAGTTATGGCTATTTAAAGTTGCAGTGTTATCCTATTGGACATTAGGGTTAGGGTTACTGTGGTCTCTTGCAACCTATACAATAAACAAGTCCCCTGGGGCAAGCAGAGGACCCACATGGGTACTGGGGTGCAACACGGGTAAACAAATTATTAACTACAAGTAACAGCAGACAACAACTACAACTACAGAATCAGGGATCGGCAGTGTGATCTGAAAAACTACTACTAAAAATAACCAAAAAGGGTATTTTTTTTAACAGAACAGAGATTAAAATGACATGGGTAACAAGCAATTTAAAATTAATTACAACAAAAAGTGACAGAACACTGCCACATTAAGAAAACTATAACTAAAAAATAACTAAAACTGCTACAGAAAGACACAGGCAAAATACTTTACTTACACATGCCACACTAAACCACAGAAATAACAAGCATTTGCCAATGCCGAATGTTGTCTTGCTGGCACTGGCATTGGTAATGCAGGAGTTAGAGAGATGCATAATAGGAATGGCAGTGAAGTAGTGAACTGACGCCAACCGCACTGCCACACTCAGAGACTGACAGGTATTGGGGTGTGCCTTTGGGTCGTTGTCCATAATGCTCACACCGTTTCATCTCACCCTGCCCTGCGCACACCGACAAGTGTTGTGGTGTACCTTGGGGTCTTTGGGCCTTATGCTTACCCCATTTCATAAGGAAATACACTGAGATGAGTGCAGTATAGGAGAATGGGCTGAGCTCTGGGGCTGAAGACTCCAAGGCACACCTCAATGCCTGTTCTGGCTGCAGGATGGGGGTGGGGGTGGAATGGCGTGAACATTACAGCCGACAATCCCAAGTCATACCCCTGATGTCTGTCAGTCTCTACAGGGTGGGGCATTATGGTTGGAAACCCTAATGCCCCAGGTGTTTGTTGGTATTTTCAATTCAAATTTTCAACATGGGCTTTTTGTGACCCCACCTCATGAACAGTGGCACCATTAGTTCATTAGCGGAAAGGTGACTTTGCACAGTGACTGTGCCATTTGGTGCCATGGGTGTGAAAACACATTTCGGGAAGGATGTGAAAAATGACAGCTGTACTCTTCATCAGGAGGTGTAAAAAAATGGCAATGTTGAAAATCTGGAGTAAAAATATGAAAAATTGGTGAAGTCACGAGCTTGCATAGAAACTGCGCAAAGCATGCCCGTAACACAATTATTTAGGAAATGTTTTAACCAAATTTTCAACATAGGCATTTTGGGACCTCTGATCTTGAACAGTGTCACTGTGATTTTGTTAATCTGTCCCAAACATTGATTTCCCACAGCGACTGCGCCAAAGTGAGCCACATGTGTAAAACACATTTCAGGCAGGATATAAAAATTGACATCTGTGCTGTTCATAAGGAGGTGTGAAAAAATAGCAATGTTGAAAATCTGGAGTGAAAATATAAAAAATTGTTGAAGTTACGAGCGTGCTTGGAAACTGCACAACGCACACTCGTAACACCATCTTTTTTTGGAATTTTTTCACCAAATTTGCAACATAGGTTTTTTGGAAGCCCACCTCATGAACAGTGGCTGTTGTTTCATTAATTAGTCCTGAAAGGTGATTCTGCACAGTGACCTCAAAATTATCTTTTGGCACTGAATAACGAGATCACAGTGCATGTGTTCATCATGTGGGGTCCCAAGAACCCAATATTGAAAATCTGGAGCCAAAATTCAAAAACATGACTGAGATATCCACATAAGTTGCCATTATACAGCTTACCAGCATTTCTTCAGTTTGTGGCTGGCTTTGAAAAGTCCAGATATGTTCCTGCTCCATCGAAGATTGCGAAGCCGGCCCTCCAGAGTTAAGTATGGGGTGAGGGGGGTGTGGGGAGGGTGTGTGTGCAGATGGTGGGTGCAGGTTGGGTAGGAGGGTGCCTTAGACAATGGACCATTTTATTTTTTTCAGGTAAAAAAAAAAGGACACTGCCACGCGGGACAGTATTCTTTCATTACAGGTTAAATAAAACAAATGTTTGGCACACTGGGGTGGTCTCCCAGTATGCCACACAATGGGGGTGGGGTGGGGGCAGGAACATGCCGATGGGATCAGCTTTCTGTTAAACGGAGGCACACTGGGTTGGGCTCCCAGTGTGCCACACAATCTGTGTGTGTGTGAGGGGGAGGGGTGGCAGACATGCCAACAGGGGGATTGGGCACCCTCGAAGTTGGCTTTCTTTTGACATTGTGTGGTGGATAGCAGGAGCCACCACCATGTTTATTTGAAATGTTTGACCAGGCAAGGCACGAAGGTGAGGCATGTCATCTGTGCCACTGCATGACGAGCTTGTCTTGGATTGCAGTGATACACTTCTTTAAAGTTGGTGGCACTTTGCATAAACTTTTGTCAGCACTAGCATGCTGGCTCATTGGAGAATGAGGGACGCACATTCTAAAGCATGCCCTGCATTCAACAATGCTCTGCATTTCTCCTACTACCTCAAGATGTTGCTTGCATGTGTGCAAGACAACATAAAATGAGAAATTACTCACTACAGATTAAAAATGAGGAACAGGAAAGAGTGAGGAAATCAAAATATAACACAAAACTCCTGCTTAGACAGAAAAGCTCCTGGTCTCCAGACCACTGCTTCACAGACTGACAAAACAGAAACCACTACTTTAAAGTAAATAACCAGTGAAAAAATAAACATGCAAAAAAAAAAACTCACAAATCTAGCAGCACAAGGTCCTCTAGAAAATTTGTGAGCAATTTGGATTCTAAAACCTCAGTTTTTTTAGATATTTTAAAAGGTTTTTTTTTCTCAGACAAGCACACACAGACTTCTCTACTACTCTGTCTTCAGACGACTGCACTGAAGACAACTTCCTCGTAGCATAAAGCTTGTTTCAGCAACATGTGACCTCCAATCCCATAATTCTTTGCATACTTCCCCTATGTACCAAACTTCACAAGCGAAGTTATTAATTTCGCATTTTGCAAGGTTATCAGTTTACTGTGAATTTGGACTTCACAAGGCAGATCAACTTTAGGAAATGAGGCAAATTCGTAAATTAAAACTTCTCTCATCATGATTCACTACTGATGGGGGGTGATGTCAATATTTTGTGCAGTAAGATATTCAATGGTTTAGTGTTGCACTAGTGGCATTTAGAGTGACAACATAGTACAAATCGAGGTCTATAAAACACAGGTCTTAACCCTGGGCAAATTCCAGAGGCAGGGTAAAAGCACAGCAGTATGCACAGCAAAAAAACAAAATGGCACACCTTTTGTACCTCATTCAGGTGGTCATGGAGGATGAGGAGTGGGACAATTCCCCCATGGGCTGCTGCACAGGACCTGGTGGCATTATGTTGCAAACAGACAGTACCATCCACTAGTCACATTCAATGTCCTCAGTGACAATAAATCATATGTCAGCACTGGCTCAACAGGCCCATGTTCATGCAACTGTGTGAGCTGCTGCATGATCAGCTCAGGAGAGACACCCACCACAGCCATGCAATGGCAGTAGAGCTCAAAGTGACAGCAGCACTGTGCTTCCTGGCCACAGGAACATTCTAAATACTTGCGGGTGACACCACCAGTATCACACAGTCTACCACCTTGTGCCTGTTTGGCCAGCTCCCAGATGCTATGCTGGCCCATGCTACAGAGTTCATCATATTTACTACAACACTAGCAGAGTGAACTGCAAGCAGCCAGCAATTCTGACAGGTTGCACACCTACTGGCCATACTGAGTGCTGGTGGCTGCACCTATGTTGCCATCCATGAACCCACATGGGATGGAGTTCAGGCCCATGTGAATAGAAAGGGTTTTCACTCCACCAACTGTCAGGTGCTGTCTAATGCAACATGGAGCATCATCAGTGCCCTTGCAAAGTACCCCTGCAATGCCCATGATACCTTCATCTTGCATAATTCCATCTTGTGCCAGAGGTTCAAAGGTAAGGCTATACCTAGTGGGCACCTTATAAGTGAAGATATGCCAAAGGCCACCCCTCTCTTAGTTGACATTGATGTCATTAATTAATGCCCCTTTTCTACACAGGCAACAATGTATATGCCCTGCATCCCTGGCTGCTAACACCTGTTCTACACTGTGCATCCATTGCAGTGGATTGGAACAATGTGGCACACATAGCTACATTCGTTGTTATTGAGCAGGTCTTTGGCATGATCCAGATGTGGTTCAGATGCCTTGACTGTTCTGGTGGTGCCATACAATAAACCCTCAGAAGGCCTATGTCATATTCCTTGCCTGTTGCATACTACACAATATGGCACTGAATGGTGGAATATGCTTGCCAACCCAAGTGGGAAACATTGAAGTGGATGAAGAGCCAGCAGACCAAATGATGAAGGAGCTGCTCAACAGGTGTAACCCCAGGATGATTTGGTCCAGGGAGTATCGAGACAACCACATCAAACACCTCTTTGGACCCAGATGGTGAGTACAAAGCACACAGGAGTAATGTTTTAACAAAATGTATTCCTAAGTCATAAAGAAAGCGCAAGACAAAATAGGGATTAACAGAAATAACAAACCATCCAGGAATGGAGGATGAAAATAAAGAACAAGTCATCCAAACAGGGGGGGTACAAAGGGGAATGAAAATAAATAAGTCATCCAGGCAGGGTGAGTACAAAGGGTGATTAAAAGAAATAACAAGCCACCCATATGGGAGAGTACAAAGGGGGATGAAAATAAATAACAAGCTATCCAGGCAGGGGTAGGGGGGGCAAAGGGGTATGAAAAGAAATAACATGCCAACCAAGTGGGAGGAGTCACGAGAGAGCCAAAAATGAATACAAAGCTTGAGTGGCAAACAGGTATGAAAAGAAATAAACATTCCAATCAGGCAGGGGGGGTTCAAAGGAGGGGTTGAAAACAACAAAAAAAAAACATTCAGTGGAGGGGGGGGAGATGAAGGGGGATTGAAGTAAGTAAAAGTCATCCGGTGGGGGGAAGGGTTATTGCTATGGGTAGCATGAGGTGGCACATTCGGAGTAGGACTCGGGGGACACATACACCATAGGTGCAACCTGAATCACCACCATTAACACAGACATGGCACATATGTTGTGTCTGAGAGGGCAGAAGAGGGGGACATCAACCACACAACAGGGGATGCATGTGAGGATGGAGTGAGTCACTGATGGTCATGGCCCCAAGGGGTACTGACCTCTCCAAGGAGCAGGCCATGTCCAGGGATGCATGGCATCATGCCACCATGCACTGGCATGGGAAGTACCCTGGATGTGCAGGAATCCAGCTGCCTGCATATCAGGGGTGGCTTGATGCTGAGGCATCTGCCATGGGGTGTTACTCCCCCCACTGAAATGGCCATTGCTGTGGCTGGCATCCAAGGTGCTGGATACCATGTGTGCAGCCTCCAGCATGGTGGTGGTGCATATCCCATGCAAGCCAGCCACAAGGGACTGCTCCATTCTCCTAAAGCCAGCATCCATGGACCACTGTAGTGCACAGAAGGCTGACATGTGCTGCACATGAAAGTCCTCTGCATGCTGCTTGTGGTCCTGCAGCATGTGGCAAATGCAGCCCATTTCAGCCTGCAGGCCCTCCTGGGCCCCCATGGTGGACTGCAGCATCTGCCTATTGGCTGCCTCCTTATGCCAGCATGGACTTTTCTAGGGGACAGGGTCTGGCTGCAGCCTAGCCCTTTGTTTGGGCTGGGGTTGCACCATGGTGAGATCTGTACCAGGTACCTGGGTCCTGGCTGGTCACTGGTGGCTGGGCTGGTGGGATTGTGCTTAGCCAGCAGGGCATTCACCATGTCAGGGAAAGGGACCTGTGGCAGCAGGATAGAGGCTGTGCTGGGGGCAGGGTCCTGGAGTGGTGCAGTGGTGGCTGGACTGGGGGCATAGGCTGGGGGCAGTATTGCAATGACCATGTCATGGGGGGGCTGGGCTCCATCTGTAGGGGAGGAAGCAGGGACAGGCAACTCATCCTTGTCCAATATGGACTCTTCTCTCCACCATTCCTCTATATATGTCTTATCATCCTCTTTCTCACTGTTGGAGTCTGTGTTGGCCCAGCATGGGTGAGCCTCAGGGGCAGAAGCTGGTATAATGGGCTCCGGAACATCCATGGCAGTGGTGTTCACCACCAAGGACTGGAGTGTTGAGAGAAAAGAAGAGAGTGATATTGCAGAGTAATGCACATACCTGTATGTTGACCATGGCAGCGTGCAGATCCAGTGGACTGTGTACCACCACACATGCCACCCAAGCATTGTAGTGCTGATAGGCCCCCAGTGGTGTACAGATCACACATCTCTCATCTCCGGTGATCACACAGTATACAACACATATGAAGCAAAGTAGGGAATTATCACAGAGATATCAACGCCACCATGCAGCCCACATGCATTCTGCATCACATCCAATAAGCAGGGTCAAATTGGGTAATCGAGCCCACCTGGAAAGTAGATAAAGTGGCCAAACTGGAAAATGGGAGAGCCCAGGGTAACATACAAATGTCAATATTCCTTGTAAATGTGTTGCACTAGCTCTATGTTTGTACATTACATGTAAAGCAGTGCTACAAATATTCCATTTAATCAGATAAAGTAATAGCTGATAAATGCAAGAAGCCTTGGAGTGCAGAAGGTGACCAGTAACCAAACTGAAGTGGGGAAACAATTGGCAATGTCATGGCATCCTGGTGGGTCAGTCTGACTCTGCCAAGATTTACACCATTACATACAGTGCAAGTAAGAATGACGTCCTACATGTGTGGTGTACCACAGATCATGCAGGATGCATGCATAGGTCTACAGAAGGATGTGTAAGCAGAACACAGATATGTACAGTACAATCCGTACTTGCACATCTTGCTTGTCTGGACATGGCCCATGTCAGCAGGTCCCCTAAAAGTCATGCAAACCCCAACACTACTGGTGCATGTGCACCTACAAGTTCAATGTGATGGGGATAACATGGTCACTCACATGTCTGGCTTTTGAAACCATCTTCCGTGTCAACATTCATCTTCCCTTGGCACATGGTCCCAGCCATCGCCTCCTCTGCAGGGGTTAGGGTCAGTGCAGTAATGGGGCCACTGCTTGTGGCCTGGATGTTTTCTGGGCTTGGTCTATCATCTCCTTTTTGTTCCTTTTCAGGTCGGTGGCCAACTTTAGCACATCCTTCTGGGTCAGGCCTCTTCCACCGAGTGCATTGACTCCCTCTTTTATCTGTTATCAGGCTTTGTGGATTGTGGTCCTGGTCACCTTCCATCAGCTGATCAAGTTTTCATTGGCCACTTAGGCCTGGGCCATGCCCTACACCTCCTCCTTTGAGAATTTGCATTTTCTCTGGTGCTCTTCCCCCATCATGCTACCTGTTAGAAATGGAGAGGATGAACAGCACTGAACATTGTATACACACCCCAAAGCAAAGGTACTGTGGTGTGCAGGCCTCAGTGCCTCTGGCCGAGACATGTACATATTTCTGAATAGCTGGGTTCAGTACAAGCTGCCTCCCTAGCACTCTCCTTAGCCATGTGCAGATACAGAAATAGTCTAGTCCTGATATAGCACAAGCACAATGTTTTAATAACCCATGTCCCTACTGTAGGCCATATCACAATACACTTACCTGTAGCCACCTGCAGTACTGCAATAGAATCTCTGTGGTGCTCTTTGCTCCTCTTGCATGTTCTACACACAATTGCAGATAAATGAATACAATCCAGGAATGGACTTCCAGTAATATCACCATCTCTTATGCAGCCTTAAATATGGAGCTTTGGCCACGATCCCCAAGATAACCTTAAAATTAGTATCATTTCAAGCTACCTAAATTACTTTTACCTGCACAAGTGCTTTGTTGGGTGAGGTGTTTGAGACTGTCATAACTTTATTTGTTAAAGGGCAGGGTATGGGAGAGTTTTTTTTTTATGGTTCGATCGCTGCATTCCACTTGGCGGCAGTATGGCGTAAGGTGGATCCAACTCTGTTGCTCAGCTTAATAATGCAGCCATTCTGGACTGGAGAACCATGCGGTGGAAACGGACTCCCGGGTTGATTGGTTGGAACAGGTGTTGGTGTGTTTTTTACAGGATAAACAGCTCTTGGCAGACAGGTGAGAAGACTTGGAAAACTGATTGAGGAGAAATAATTTTCACATTTATGGTGTGCTAGAGGGGCAGAAGGCAAAGACATAGATGACTTATGCTCCCTGGCAATTGAACAAGCCCACCAAACCCTTTCTCCCAAACCGAATGGCTCAAATTCAAGACCTAGATCAATTGTGCATTTTCCCAGTTGTACTAATAAGCATGGTTTATTAACTAGTGCCTAGCATAAAGGGAAAATTATTTACAAAGGGCATCATATATTTTTTGACAATGATTATTCCCCAGTTCTTCTTACTAAATATAGAGCCTATGGTCCAACTGTGCAGTTCTTAAAAAGAGCATAAACTGAAGTTCACCACCACTTATCCAGCCTGACTGTGTTTTCTTCCCTGATGGCCCACGGATTTTCTATAACCATGAAGAGGCAGCTCAGGAATGGGCCCAATTTTCAAAGAACCTTTAGCGTGACACAAGTTATGTTGCTCTAAGGGCTGTGCCAAATTCTTGGTGTGCCAGGGACCCTGTGCCTGATTTTATAAAAATCAGGGTCCCTGTTATAAACTTTCTTCAGTTTACCACAAGTTGACTACTGTGCCAATGATTGCTTTTGCCTGAGCAATTGGCGCGGGATCCACCCCCTCCGGTGCAACAATAGAGGGTCCAGGATGGTAGAGGGTGAAGCTGCTGGATAGGAGGGGACATGGGGCAGAAGGGGCATTGGAGGTAGGGGGATTCAGGCTGAAAGTAGGGCATAAATGGGAGCCTGTGGCACCTGGCAGGGTGCATTTTCTTTTGTATGTATTTATGTGTTTCCCATCAATACTTATAGTAAAGCAAAGTACTGTACCCCTATGTTATATTGTATGGGGTTGGGGGTCCAGGAACAGAATGTGCAGCTGCCAGGGCAGTATGCACCTGGGCCCATGGCATATTCTGTTCCAGGACCCCCCCTGTACAATATATATATCCCTGATGTCCCCTAAAATTATCGCTGATGTCCTCTAGAAATTTTTACATATCTCCCATGGTGGTCTAGCAGACAACCCCATCCTCGATGTCCCTCAGATATCTTTATATGTCATCCCTGGTAGTCTTGTAGACTCCCCAATCCCTGCTCTCCCCCAAACCATTTATGTAACATTCCCTGGTGGTCTTATGGAACCAAATCCCCCACCCCAGCAGGCAGTGCCCCACCACCCCACTCCCCCCATCCCTTTCATGAGCTGATGATCAGCACAGCCCTCCTCACGTCAACATGGCTGTCAAGTAGCACATACTGTATACCATATGATCTCGTTGACATTGATTGATAGCTCAGAGTGAGCTGTCATTCCATGAGTGTGTACTGCATACAGTACACGCTCCTTGACAGGTCAGTCGGCAGCCATCAATAGGGGAGGGCTGTGCTGGAGCTGGGGCACTACCTGCTGGGGTGGGGGGCTGCTAGACCACCAGGGAATGCTACGTAATTGGTATTGAGGGAGAGTGGGGATTGGGGGGGTTCCGCTAGACTACCATGGATAACATATAAATATATCTGAGGAACACTGGGGATCCAGGAGAGAGGTCTGCAAGACCACCAAGGAAGACATGAAAATATTTCTAGAGGACATCAGGGATTGGGGGGTCCCCTAGACCACTAGACCACCTGGAGAGATATCTGTGTAGTTAATGGGGAGATCAGGACTAGGGAGGAGGGACTGCAGTACTTTGAGACCATTGTAATTCATATTACTACATATTACAGTACTGCAAACTATATGTTATACTATATGGGGGGGAGGGTCCTGGGACAGAATGTGCCATGGCCCCAGGTGGGCAAAGCCCTGGCAGCTGCCTGTTCTGTCCCTGGACACCTTGTACATTATAACATATAGGTACAGTACTTTGCTTTTCTGTAATAGGTATTAATGGAAAATACAAGAATACATACTACAGAAAAAGCAAGCCACCGGGTGCCACAGGCTCCTAGTAATGCCCAGTTTTTGCCCTGACTCCCCCATGCCGCCTCCCATTCCCCAGACCTCCTTTCACTGGTGCAAGCCATTTAGACCACCTCCTGGCTGGTCTAAGTGGTGCCCTTTGCTGTGTCGACAGCGGGGCTTGTAAAATTCCCAAATATGGAAATGTTGCAGCCCCACCGTGGTGCAAGATCTCTTGCAACCTGATGTACTTGGCTGTATGCTGCAGCCTTGGTGAAAGGGAGCTTTGGTGCAGCAGGGTCAGAATTTGAAGCAGGCTGCATCAGAAAATTCTGTTTGACTCAAGTTGAGATGCAAGTCATCTCTTTCATCAAACTCTTTTGATGCAAGTACCTTGCGTTGATCTATCACTTTTGAAAATTGTGCTTTATGTTTTTGATTTGCCTCTTAAATTCCCCTGGCTTCTGTTGTTAGTTAATGCTATCATGTCATGCTGTGAGTTACTCTTTTTGGATATGAATGGCTTGTATTGTAGTGGACTGCACTGGCTTTCATTAGTTTTCTATTCACTGCTAAAGTGCTTACAGGGACAAACACAGAGGATAAAGAAAAGATAGGGTAAAGGACCAAGGAGAAAGACTGAAACAGAACTGCTTATGGAGACATTATTTTGTTGAAAGTTGTTTTCTTTTTTTTAGTGATATATGGCTGTCTCTGTTTTTGTTTCTTTGTTTCTCTGAAATTGTGCATTGGTTGTTCATTTTTTAGTGGATGGTGATTTTTTTGTTGTGGGGTAATTGAGTCAGGGATAAATCTGTTTACGTCACCATTGTTTTTCTTTTGCGACTCTCAATATATTATGTAGATAATATGGCTCGACCTCCCCAACTTCCCTCACTGCATATTTCTTTTATCTGTCCCATCATGGTATTTTCTGCCTTGATGTGAACATTATTTCTCTGTTGTATATATGGGCCCAGATATTCAAAAGGGTTGTACATGGTGCAACAGTGTTGCACCATGTGCAACCCACTGATGTGCCCTAGCATGGTATTCAAATGGGAATTGTGCCTGGCAGAAATCCCGATGCTCTGGAGCACATCAGTAATGTATGCGGCCCAGGTGGGGGGGGGTGCCCATGCATACTCTGCACATCCCGAAATTTAGCCTGGGATGTGCTGAGTCCATGCATGCACAACCCCTACTTGTGCCGCACAAAGCTGATCCAAAAAAAAAAGGAACAACGGCTGGCCACCCACAGGTGAGCTGCTGTATTGCAGGGCACAACACGGCAGCTGCCACCTCTGGGTGGCCACTCGAGCTCCGGCTGCACCTGGCAGCACCCCCCCATGCCCGATCGTTGGTATACCTACAAAAATGACCCTCCAAACTCCCTGGTGGTCCAGTGGACCACTGTCAGCCTGATCGCAGGCTTAAGTAAAATAAATAACAATCCAAACTCCCTAGTGGTCCAGTGGACCGCTGTCAGCCTGATCGCGGGCTTGAGTAAAGTAAATAACAATCCAAACTCCCTGGTGGAGGGGGGGCTTGGCCAGCCGCTGAGCTTAATGGACCCCTGAGCTTGGAGCGCTCGCAAATCCCCACCACATGCCCATGTAAAACCCGTTCCTTACCTGCACTTTGCGCTTTTTTTTGCTTTGTGCGGCTAAAGTGAGTAGTTCTTCCTTCAGTGGCCCCATTTTAGATCTCCCCCAGCACAGGAAGTACCTGGAATACCCATCGCTTGTTTCCCAGTCTGGTGGCCTGGCCTACTGTCGAAATGGAGCCTGCTCCTCCTCTCTCACACTCAGAGGGCGGGCCTGGCAGAAATAAGGCAGATGTTCATCGAAATATTGCATCGCATGGAGAATCTTGATTCTGCTATGTGGAAAAACACAGCGGACATAGTTGATCTACCTCAATGGGCATGTATTACGGAGCACAGGCTTTCAGAAGCAGAAGATGGCTGTCGGCAAACCGGGTCACGATTGCAAGACCAAGACCGACTTATCCATCAGCTATGGGCCCAGGTGGAGGACTTGGAAAACTATAGTAGGCGGAACAATTTGAGATTTGTGGGATTTCCTGAGGGCTGTGAAGAGTCTGATGCTATCGGCTTCTTACAAAAGGAGCTCCCCCACTGGGCTGGCACTCTGAATCACCGCCAGAGATCAATAGGGCTCACAGAACTCTGGTACCTCGCCCTGCTCCTGGAGATCATCCTCGTACCATATTGGCCTGCTTTCTTCGGTTTCAAGACCGAGAATCTATTACTAGGCTGGCACGCCAAACAAAAGAGCTTATATGGAAGGGCCACAGGATCCAGATCTTCGCGGATTACTCCCTGGAGCTAACAGCATGTCATAGGGCTTTCACTGCCTGTGCTGATTTGGGGTTAGAATACTCCTTGAGATACCCAGCTTGCCTTCGCATTATCCTGAATGGATCTCCACGATTATTTGACAGTCCGTCAGCTGCAAAGAAATTCTTGGCATCCCAGGCCCCTAAATTTAACAGGGGTATACCCAGGGAATCACACAATTTGGGGGCCACAGCTATGGAGAATTCTACGTAAGCATCTACAACCCCCCCCTTCTAAGTCCACTCAACATGTAGCCCCACAGCCCAGGACCCCATCTCGCTCTGCCCCTCAGAAATCCCCAGGGAGCAAAAAGAAAAATAGAAGGAGGGCTTGTCTTGATGGGGCTCATATCAATAAGACTCCCAGGCTCCGTTCCTGGAGTCACAGTGTCAGTCCCGATTCCTTGGCCTCACACTCCTCCTTGCAGCTGGACATGAGCAATAATCAGTTTCGAGCCTTAACGGACCTTCCAACTGATGGACCCCAGCTGGACCCATCCTTGCCACCTAGGCTGTCTTCCAAGGGCAACAAATCCCACGCTGCACGTTCTCTCTTCTGGGCTGATGCCGCTGATCCACTTGCTCCTGAGACTTCCATCTCTATGGATGTTGCATCCAGCCACTCAACATCCCTCTGCCCTACAGCAGCTTCCTCTCCCATTCCCAAATTAGTGGAATGAATGTGACTTGGTTTGTCTCTTGTTGTCTCTGTTGTTTTTTTTCCGATATTTTTGGTGGCTAGCCAAGCTCTCCTTTCTTGGGTACATGCCCTTTATGTTTGGGCATTTCGGGTACTCTAGTACTCTAGGGGGCAAGGACCCAGAGATAGGGTTCCTGCTTGCTTGCTTTTGTACCTTATCCCGTTTCTCTTGGGCCCTCCCTCTGTGTGGGCATGACTAGGAGACTCCTAGTCATATGCAGCATGATACAGCTCCTCCCTGTCAACTCGCTAGATCCTTACAGCCCCACAGCCTTTAACTATTGTATGGAGCGAATAATAGGGGTAGGAGGGCCTGTTTTCTCAGACTGCTGCAACTTATATGCCGATGTTTGCCACTTTATTCAAATTGATTTGCAGGATGTTGACTATATTGGTGGGATATTGCGTAGAGAGTCTCTGGGCAGTGGGTTGTCCTATTTCTCTCTTGCCGTAGTTAAATAACTACTTACCTCCCAGCGATTCCTGCTGGTATCTGGGCCGTAAGTTGGTCGATGCGGTCAGCAGGAGCTGGTCTGTTATGGGGGAAGGGTTTTGGGGAGGGAGGGGGGTGGGGGAGAGGGATACTTACATTTGTTGTTATTCAACGTTATGGTTGTTGTTTGTAGTTAACGTTCAGGCTCTACTGAGCCCTTTTCAGGAATGTGTAATTTTATATATTGTTAGTAGTTTTGGCATTCTGAATTTTTAGATTCTGACCCACTTCCATCAAGGTCTTTTTAGGGGAGAGGGTTTCCATCCTGGGGGATTATGCCTCTGGCCCAGGTACTTTCTGATACATATCGCCTCTGCCATGATCCCATCCAGGTCAAGTGGAGACTAACTTTATCTCCTGGAATGTCCGGGGACTTAACTCTCACATTAAACAGAAGAAAGTCTTGCTCCATCTGAAAAAGTTCAGACCCTCGATAGTCCTCCTTCAGGAGATGAAACTCTCCTCTGCTGAAGCAATGAAGCTTAGACAGGGCTGGGTAGTGGAAGAGCTACACAGAGTGGCTGACTCTCACAAATGGGGGTTTCAATACTTTTACATAAAACCCTGGGGTGGAAAGTTAAAAGACATTCCCACGACACAGAGGGGAGATGGATCATGGCTGAAATGGAGACACCAGAAGGCCCCTTGGTCCTAGTTAATTTATATGCTCCCAACCAGGACTGTCCCCTTTTTTTCCACATGGTTAACCAGGCCCTCACAGATTTCAACACCCATAAAGTCCCAATACTTCTGGGTGGTGATTTTAATCTGGTACTCGACCATTCTATTGACAGAAGCAACAAGGCCCCCGAACCACATAGGCAGGCAAAAAAAGCCCTTCTGAGGCTAATGGATGAACATGGACTGTTGAATGCATGGAGAGCCTTACACCCTGGGGTACAGGGTAATACATGCTTCTCACAAACTCACGGTTCATCCAGTATACTAGATCTATGTTTAGCCTCCTCTGGACTTTACGATAGGGTGTCTTCCTCTTGTATGCACCCCATCTATGTTTCAGATCACGCCCCTCTGGAAATTCAGGTTAAATTGGGACAGGACCACCTCTATTCCCCCTCTTGGCATTTGGATCCCCTTCTCCTTGAGGACGGGACTTTCAGAAGTGGTTGGGCCCTGCAATTACCGAATACTGGACTAATAATGATAATAGGGAGGTCTGAGACACCACCCTATTGGAAGTCTTTAAGGTGACAATAAGGGACAGAATAATGGCTTTTGCTTTGGCTAGGAGACGCCGCCGGGAAGCGGATCAGAGGGCATTAGAAAAACAACTTTATCTCCTGGAAACCCAGTATAAATCTCTCCAAGATAAACCTCCACCCCAGTCCCTGCTCGCACAATTGGCGAGTACCATAATTTCCCTGAACGCTCACTTAACCTGCCAGGCTGAACTGAATCTAAGGCGTGTACGTCATGCCTACTGGGAGGGTGGAGAGAAGGCTAGCAAACTTCTGGCATATTGACTTAAGCAGCAGGAAATGTCCAAGAGGATACACGCTTTAAAAGACCATACTGGGGTCCCGTGTTATTCCACTGCATGGGGTTAATGACATCATGGTCCAGTTTTATAGGCAGTTATATGCTTCCCCTTGCCCCCCTAGTCTGCCTGCTACTCAAAGATTCCTGGATTCATTACCCATTCCTAAGCTTCCTCCATCCAATGTTAAATTGCTGGAAGCCCCAATCACTGTGGAAGAAGTGGATAGGGCTATTCAATCCATGAATCTTCGTAAAGCCATGGGACTGATTGACTCCCCATCGATTTCTATCAGGTCCAGGGCATTAACCTTGCCCCGTATTTAGTCCGGATGTTCAGGCACTCCCTACTTACAGGACTTCTACCCCCTTTCCTGAGGGAAGCTACTATTACTGTACTCCCCAAGAAGGGGAAGGATCTACTTTCTCCGGGCAGTTACCGTCCCATCTCCCTTATTAATGTGGATGCCAAAATTCTGGCAAAAGTCCTTGCCAGTAGGCTGGAACCGCTCCTATCAGGACTGGTCCATCCCTCTCAAGCTGGCTTTGTTAAGAGGCGTCTGGGGTCTGACCATCACAGAACACTTCTCTTGATAATGCACTACTCCAAATTGTCAAAAAAAACTTTTGTTGCTTTAGCTGTTGACTTTGAAAAGGCTTTTGATTCGGTAGAGTGGTCATACCTGTTTCATACCCTTTCCTCAATGGGGGTAGGACCCGGATTTCTCTCCTGGATTAAACTGTTGTATGCTTCTCCCTTAGCTAGAGTACTGACAAATGGTAATCTATCTCTGCCTTTTCAATTACAGAAAGGTACGAGACATGATTGTCCCCTTTCCCCCCTTTTGTTCATTTTAGCCATTGAGCCCCTGGCCATTGCGCTCCGGGAATCACCCTCCATTCCTGGAATACTGATGGGAGGCACCACTCTCAAGACATTTCTATACGCTGATGATCTTTTGGTCACCACTGAATGCACCCCACAGGTGATTCAATCCATTCTACATACATTGACTGTATTTTTGGGAATATCAGACCTTAGGATTAACCACACCAAAACTGAGGTGCTCCTCCTAAATTCAGTACCCTCTGGTATAGACTTTGCTGCCTTGGGTCTCAAATGGTCCCCCAATGGTATAAAATATCTAGGTATCATCTTACATCCTAATCTGTCCAAAATGCTTACAGCCAACTTCTCTCCCTTGGTGGAGTCACTTAAACAGGATATGGCCCCTGGAAGGCCTTGAGGTTCTCACTAGCTGGGAAAATAGACTCCATCAAGATGATGGCAGCCCCCAATATCTTATATTTGTTGTCCCATCTCCCTATACCTATTCCTTCAAAATGGTTCCAAAAACTGGAAGCTGTCATTTGCAACTTCCTTTGGGAAGGCTCCCGGCCACGGTGTAGCAAGCTTAAACTTTGCCAGCACTGGAGCAGGGGGGTTGGGGACTTCCATGGCTTCAGGGCTATCATATGGCCTTCATCTTGGCCCAGACTAACCTATGGTTCTCTAATATTGGTTTCACTTCACCTACCTGGCTCCCATTGGAGGCATCATTATTACAAGCCCCCTCCCCTGCGGTGGCACTGTATAGTAAGAAAAATCTCCCACTGAATCTCCCCCCTCCCATTCTACTGTCCATTCAATACTGGCAAAGAGTCTTAACTCTCTTAGGCCAGGATTTAACACCTTGGAGGTTCATGCCTCTCTGGAACAATCATGCCTTGGTAGTGGATGGTAGTATGATCCACTGGAAAGCATGGGAATCTTAGGGTATCTCTTTGGTAAACGATCTTCTGCTCCCAGATTCTAGTACAATGGACACCTTTGAGGCATTACAATCCAGATACTACCTCCCGGCTTCACATTTTTGGAGATATCTCCAAATTAGGGATGCCATCACCCATCTTCCTAATTCTCCTAAAAATAAGGGGTCTCAATTAAGGTCACATCCTATCATGTCTTTGTTACATCACCCTAGGAACAGAGCCAGTGTGATTTATAATGCCCTTAGAGATGCCTCTGCAAATCCCACCTTGTCAGCTAGAGCCCAATGGGAAAATGATTTTTGTTCTCCTATCTCTGAGCTCCAGTGGGACCATGCTTGGGTGAGATTACACGTGTCGTGTAGGGATGGGCGCACCCATCTCATTATGAACAAGACCCTTCATAGGTGGTATAGGGATCTGGTTAAACTTAAAAAGATGGGGCTCCTCCAGCATGATAATTGCTGGAGATGTGGCAGTCAACGGGCTCATCTTTATCATATACTCTGGGAGTGTCCCAATCTCCAGCACTTCTGGATTGCGATTCAAGATATGTGTGCTTTCCTGTTTCTCATGTAGTACCAGATCCCACTCTCCTCCTCTTAGGCTGTGCCCATTCTCATACACTCAAGCATTGTCCTGGGGCCCAATGTGTCACAGCTGTGGGGGCTATAGCCAAAAGACCTATCTTAATGAGATGGCAGTCCCCAGAGGCCCCATCCTTCCAAGAGTTCCTTCAGGCATTAGCCCAAGGAGCTATATATGAGAGGCTCTCTAGTTTTGCGGGGGGTTCTTTGGTCCAATTTGACACACACTGGCAGCCATATCTCCATTCCAAGCACTGTCATTATGTCCAATCCTAGGTGGTCTACAATCCCCTGGTGGTCCTTGTCCTATCTGGAGTGTATAGGCTGTCCCGTTTTTTTTTTCTCATTATCTGTTGAGGTCTTTTTTTATCTCAGAATCAGTTTGCCTTTTTTTTTTCTTTTTTGGTGTATATAGTTCAAATTAGTGTTAGGCCTGACCCAGGACTCAACTCCGTTTACCATACCCTATCATAGGCCTCATACGCCACTGTTATTTTGGGTTTCGCCAGTCAATAACCCCGACTCCCACTCCTTTGGGTGGGAAGGTCTAGGTAGGCCCTGACAATTTTTGGATACTGAGTTTTTTTTTTCTTCTGTTGTCCTTCACATGCAGATCCACATTATACTGTATTGTCTAGGATATATTCATTTCATATGACAGTGCTTTCTCATTTACCCCTCTTATACTTGGTATTCCTTATGTTTGTATCTCTTTTGTCCATACCAAATGTTGCAGTATGGTTTCATATTCCATCTCAGCATCATATATCTGTCTATGTGTCCTGTTTGAAATAACAATAAAATCTTTAACAACAAACTCCCTGGTGGTCCAGTGGACTGCTGTCAGCCTGATTGTGGGCTTAAGTGAAGTAAATAACAATCCAAACTTCCTGGTGGTCCAGTGGACCACTGTCAGCCTGATCGCGGGCTTAAGTAAAATAAAAAACAATCTAATATCCCTGGTGGTCCAGTGGACCCCCCTACCCACCTTCCCACTTAGCCCTACTGCCCAGTCCCCCCCGATCAGCGGCGGCAGCAGCACCCCACCCACCTGCCGCCCCGCTGCCTGCCGACTGACACTGTCAGTAGGGCTGTATGTCTATTGGTCCACAGCGTGAGCCAATGGGCGTGCAGCCTGTACCATACTACACATTCCTGATATGTGACCATTCACATATCTGGAATGTGTACTAATACAGGCTGCACGTCCATTGGCTCAGCGCTGTGGACCAATGGCGATACAGCCCTACCGATGGCGCCAGTCAGTGGGCGGTGGGGTGGCAGGCGGGAGGGCGCTGCCACCTGCCACTGACAGGGGGGATCGGGCCGGTGGGGCTCAGAGGGCTGGTGGGGAGGGGGGTCCACTGGACCACCAGGGATATTGGATTGTTTTTTAGTTTACTTAAGCCCATGATCAGGCTGACAGCAGTCCACTGGACCACCCAGGATATTGTATTGTATTTTATTTTACAAATGCCCAAGATTGGACTGACAGCAGTCCACTGGACCACCAGGGATATTGGATTGTATTTTATTTTACAAATGCCCGCGATCGGGTTGACAGCAGTCCACTGGACCACCAGGGATATTGGATTGTTTTTTTTTATTTTACTTAAGCCCGTGATTGGGCTGTGGGGCATATTGCCGCGCTGCAGGGGTAGCTGGTCCCCGATGGCTGCTGCCTGGCAGGGTGCCAAGTGCAAGTCAACAGAGATTGGCGCACCTGCATTGAAATGGGGCCATAATGACATGCAAATGGCCCCATTTGTGCCTTGCATGCATTATGGCCCCATTTGCATGTGCACTTTTGAATATCGCGGTTGCTACGTATAGCGCAATGGAACTTACGCTAGTGCATCCCGCTGCTCCACTCTGGCCACTTGTGCTGGTGCAGTGCCACTGCACCATGTGCACTGTGGGTGGCCAGAGTGTGATATTCAATGAAACTGTGCCATGGCGCAGCTCCGTTGAATATTGCCCAGTCCACACCCCTGAGCAGCCAAGTTGCGCTGCGCCCATGCTTGTGCCACAGCCTGGCACAGTTTGAATATCCGGGCCACTGTATACTGTGAGATCTGAAATATGCAGCATGGGTTTTGGCCTTAGGAAGCCTGTTGGATTGATTCTGTAGGTACTCACAGCCTCTTTTATTAGCTTGCTTTAAATGATTTATTAACTGTAGATTATGTCTCTTTGCTGATAAAGGCTTTCTCTGGCCACTTAAGCAATATACCCTGGGTACTTGCTATGTTATGTTTTTGGGCAATGCATTTTAGGGAACTTCAACTATTAGTTTTTATGCTTATGCAGTGTCAGTGGCTCAGTAGGTAGCACACTCGCCTCTGAGGCCGGGAGATCAGAGGGCTGTGGGTTCAGTTCCTACATCTGGCACTTGGCTTAATATCCTAGTACTGACACTGTAATGCAGCATGAGAGGGGTGCTGCATTTCTGAGGTGCCGTCTTTCGGATGAGACGTTAAACCGAGGTCCCATCTGCCTGGATTGGTGGTAGTTCAGGTGGATGTTAAAGATCCCATGGCACTTATCGAAAAAGAGTAGGGGAATTTCCCCGGTGTCCTGGCCAAATTTCCCTCATTCACTAAAAAAATACCACCAACAGCTTAATCTGGTTCAAGGTCAGTTGGCATTCATCTGTATCCCCCTCCCCCGGGTCGTGCCTGAAAATAGGCAGGATTTATCTAGTGCACTTACCCGGTCAACAAAAGCTAAATAAATAAATAAAATAAATAGTTTGGTCCTCAGGCGGCAGAAACTGATATTATGCCCTGGCAGCATGAGTTGCCCTGGTTGAAGTATGATGGGGGGATATGCAGTTTTCCTTTTAGTATGATTTTTTGTCATTATTACACTTTCTCTTTAAGATATATTTACTCTCTAGTGTTATAGGTGCAGGACAGTGGGAAGGCGAAACCTTCTTTTGGTATTACTTGCTTTTTTACATGTTAGGACAGCCCTGAATAATTTGATCTCTTTTGCTTTCTTTTTTGCCTTGCAGGTCTACGATAAAGTAATTTTTTTTGTGATGACCCCTACTTTCTTTTTAGAGGAGAGATTGGGAGTTTTTTGCTCAATTCCTTGTTGTACTATTAATATTTTTGATTAAGGGAAGTTTATTTTTGTACCAGAATATCTAATGTTGCTGTACTTAGTTATAAGCTACCATAGCTTAGATAGGCTTGCATGTTGGGAATTTACTTGATTTCAAGTGATTTAGTTGTCAAATCTAGTGATGTTATTTAATGGTCATTTCCTGGGGAAATTTTGGGGATCAGGGCCTGCACATGCCAAGATTTATGGAAAAGGTGGTTAGAGTTGTTCAGGACCATGTTCTAACTGAATTCTGAGAGCTTGGGCTTGCCCAAACACCCCCGTGACACTTAATTGCCATCTGGCATTACCTAGGAGCAAGGTTTTAACCGATGCTCCCAGCCTTTGAAGTACACCATTTTTTCTTCAATGTTGTTTTTTATTTCTGTCTTGGTTCAGGTTACAGCCTCACCCTGTTGGTGAACATTTTTTCATTGGGTTGGTTTATTGTTTTATTCTTTGATTTGGATACATTAGTCAAAGCACTAGTTTTTTTTGCTAATCTCTATACCAGACTTTGGTAAATGGTACAGCTGCTATTTAAGGGGGGTATTCCATGTACTATCAAATGTTTTTGAAGGAGACCATCTTTGATGCTCAATCTTATGACTTCCTTCACTATAGTAATCTCCTAAAATGTTAATGGAGTCCATAACACCATAAAATGTTTTCATATTTTGCAATTCCTGTGTCAGGAGAAAGCTGATATTTTTTTTGTAGAGACTTACCTGACCCCAGAGGAGAACAAGAAGTTCCTGAGACTAGGATTTGCCCACATTTTTTCTCATATTATGGATCGAGCTGTTGGAGATGTGTTTTGACCCTATTAAGCCTACTATTACTCAAAAAATTTAATCTATAAATGAATGGCTTAGGAAATGGTGCTTCTCACAAAATATTCCATGCATTACACACTGGGAAAACTTTCATGATAGAAACTCTCTGTTTTGTTGGGATGGACTGCACCTCAGTCGAAGGGGTAGCTCCTTACTGGGGAAGAGCTTCACAACTGTCATAAATCAGAATTTAAACTAAAAAGGATGGGGGAGAATGGGACATTGCCCAAGTCTCTAAAACACAACTCAGCAACCTCATCCGATAATATATGCAAATTTCTTAGTTTAAATGCAAGGGCACTTAACTTACTCAAGTTGGGGGAACTGGAAGAAAAATGTAACATTTTGAATTTGGGTGTCATTGCAGTGACAGAAACCTGGTGGGACTCTGCATCCATATGCTCTAGAAATATCCCTAACTATAAACTTTAATACAAAAATTGATTAGATAAACTTGGTGGTGGAGTATGCATCTATGTTAGGAATGACATCCCTTCTTATGAACTTCATCTTCCATCTTCGACTGAAAATCTATGGGTTAATATTCAATTAAAAAATCAGTCACATATCACTATAGGAAATTGTTATAGACCCCCCTCAGCAAATATGGAATACACCACTAATCTCCTTCAAGAAATTCCTACATTGGCAGATAAAGGAGATGTTATCATCCTGGGAGATTTCAATATGCCATCAATTGACTGGAATACTCTTGTTGGACATACCAATATTGAAAAGCAGTTGATAAATATCATCATGGAAGCAGGGCTTGAGCAAATTGTTAAGGAACCTAGAAGGGGTCAAAATATTCTAGACCTTCTTCTTACTAACATTGAACAAAAAATAAATAATTTTCAAATTGGTGACCCCCTTGGAAATAGTGATCACTTTTCTCTTCTATTTGAAATTCCCTTTGAATTTACACCCCCTAGAGGGTGCCGATTCATGAAAGATTACAATAGAGCTAACTTCCAAGCTATTAATAAAGAAATTGCAAACATTAATTGGGAAACCTTGCTCTCTAAATTACCTACCGAGAAGGCTTGGAATTCATTTAAATATATAATAAGCAACTTAGAAAATCAGTATATACCAAATAAAAAAATTTATAATAATAAAGGGAAGGTCCCAGTATGGTTCAATAAAGCCATTAAATCCCAAATCAGACTTAAAACTAAACTGTTTAGCAAATTAAAAACTAGCTTACAATCTAATAAAGACATATGATTAACTAAATACAGAACTGCAAATAAAACATTGAAAAATATGATAAAAATAGCCAAAGTCAAATTGGAATATAAACTAGCCCATACCGAAGACTGTCATAAGTCACTTTATTCTTACCTAAATAACAAAAAAGGTAACTCTAGGGAAATTGGTCCAATATTCAACATGGGAACCAAATGTGAATCAGACATTGATACTGCAAACCTCTTTAATAAATATTTTTGTTCAGTTTTTCTCCATCTGACAATAATGCTTATAGAACATCTCATTCTCTACCTCATTTAACTATTCCAAAAATTAACATGTCGGACATTCAACCGGCAATTGGTAAACTAAAATCAACTACAAGCCCAGGCCCTGACAATATTCACCCAAAATTTCTTAAAGTGACCTCCCAGTTTATCTCTCTCCCCTTTGTTAATCATCTTTAATAAATCGTTACAGGAAAGTCGAATACCTAATGATTGGCGTACAGCAACTGTCACACCAATATTTAAGAAGGGAAATTGAGGAAATGTCGAAAATTATCGTCCCATTAGTTTGACCTCTGTTGTGGGAAAACTTATGGAGAGGATTATCAAAGGGAAGTTAGAGGATGAGATTACAACTAAAGGTATAGCAGATTTAACTCAACATGGCTTTATGCCAGGTCACTCATGTACCACAAACTTAATTGCTTTTTATAATATAATTAGTAGATACCTTGATAATGGAATTCCTACAGATGTAATACAACTTGATTTCAGTAAAGCATTTGATAAGGTACCACATACTAAACTTTTACAGAAATTAAAAACATTTGGCATATCAATGTACCTTGTTGACTGGATATCTGACTGGCTTACATGTAGAACTCAAAAAGTCAAATTTAACAATATACTATCTGACTGGGGCTTGGTGACGAGTGGGGTTCCTCAGGGTTCGGTATTGGGACCCACTTTGTTTAACTTATTCATCAGTGATATGCAAGCTGGACCAAATAACTATCTTTCAAAGTTTGCGGATGACACCAAACTGGGGGGTAAAGTGAACGACCTTAATAATTTGGAAACTTTAGTTGCTGACTTAGGGAAAATAGAACAGTGGGCAATTGAGAACGGAATGTTTTTCAATCATGAGAAATGTGTGGTTCTTCATTTTGGAAGAAACAATCCAATGAGTGATTACTATCTTAATAATATTAAACTCAAAACATCAAGTTGTGAAAAAGACCTGGGGATACTAATAAATAACAAACTTACATCTAGGGAACACTGTTTAAAAACAGCTAAAATGACTAATGGTCTTTTAAAACAAATCAAACGTACTTTTGTAACCCGTACTGAACAATTCATTATTCCCTTGTACAGGACTTTTATAAGACCTTATATTGACTATGGCTCCCAGTTCTGGAACCCCTATCTTAAGGGTGACATATCTTGCCTGGAACATATTCAGAGAAGAGCAACTAAAATAGTTCCAACACTTAAACATCTTGACTATACTACAAGACTGAAACATACTGGTTTACACTCACTGGAAGTTAGGAGAAAAAGAGGCGATTTATTAATGATTTATAAAATATGTCAATCACCCACTCTTATGACCCAATGTGGACTTGATTATTCAACTAGAAGGATAGTCCCTAGATTACATAATAAACAGCTAGAAATACAACCTTTTCATACTAATAAGAGGGAAATTTTTCAACATACGAGCAGCAAGGCTGTGGAACACTTTGCCCAAAGAATTAATCACCAAATCTAGTTTTGATGCATTTAAATACAACTTAGATCTATGGATAAGGGAGAATCTATGTTGAGCTATAATGTCCCACAAAATGTGGGGGACAATCTCGATGGTACTCGGCCTTCTTTTGTCCCTAAAACCAAGTAATACCAAGTAACCAAGTAATACCAAGTAAGCTATGGCCTTTCTTTTGAAATACATGATGCGAAGACTGACACCTCTGGCTGCTATGTCTTAGTAGTTCGAAATCTGTATGGTCACCCATTAACTTTAACAAACACGTATTCCCCTCCTGGAACTACACAGGGAACATTGCAACTTTTCTAAATTATTGACTCATTTGCAGGGATAATTGATTTGGGGGGTGATTTCAATCTGATACTGAACAAGAAACCTCTGTCTTGAAGGCCCATCGTCTTTCCACCGTGCAAAAATATATGTGAAAAGTATTATATCAATTTGGTGTTCTAGATACATGGCACCATTTATACTCTACTAAACATGAATTTACACATTACTCCACTTTGTCATTTGTGTTCTGCTAGACTTGATTATATTTGTTTCTATGGCTGAACATATATATATTCGTCATGACGTCTATCATGGTCCACTTCATTTTTCTAACCAAACCCTGGTTGCAGATCTCTTTCCATAGTAAACCAAAAAAAACATCTCCCCTGGCATATACATTCTGGTTTATTGAGCGATCAAAACCTTCTATCCATTATTCAAAGTCAAATTCTACAGATTCTGAAGGATAATGATACCAGTACCATAACACCTAGTAATCCGTGGGACACCCTGAAGACAGTTTTGCATGGATCCGTGATTGCATATGCTATGGCTCAATAAAAAATAGAGAATGGAAACTTTGTGATCTTCAAAATACTTTACATACATGCCAGTCTTTTCATATGCAAGGGGATACATATGTGCGGACATAATTACTAACTGTCAAATCACAGGTTCAACAGCTTTTAGATCGAAATGTTGAACATTTACTTTTTTATCTTAGGCATCAGTATTATGAAGGTGGAGCTTGTGGCACTCATACCTTAGCCAGTTGCCTTCTAGCATGCTGAATCATTATTAAACTTTGGGATCCCCAAACAAGTTTTACTACATGTTGTGAAGTTGATATTCAACTGATTTTTCAGACTTTTTATTCCACTTTATATGCTCAGGAAGGTTCTGCACCTTCACAGCATCAAATGCAAGCTTTTCTTCAACAAGCTAAACTCCCAAAGCTTACAGAAGAACAAGCTATAAGAGTTTTTATTTATTTATTTAAAAGTTGATTACCAGGAAAGGCACACTGAACCAAGGCTCTATTCCAGGTGCGACCCAGGGCAGGGCATGGGTACAATGTAAAAATGTTACAAGAATAGTATAAACACAAGTTTGTCACAATATACAAATGTTACAATATACAAATGTTGCAAGAATAGTATAAACAAAAGAGTTGTCACAATATTCAAATGTTGAAAGAGTAAAAAGGACATTGGATATAGACACAATGTACAGTGTTACAAGAGTAGTTTAAAGCAGTACATTTGTTGGACAGCAAGAATAATTGCAACTGGAAGGAGTGAGACAGGTACAGAGTAGTAGAGACTAAGGTAAGACAACTAAATAATTCTACATGGGACTATACACAAGTAATTAGGATCAGAGACAATAATAAGCAGCTGAAAAGCAGGCAACAGTAAGGGTACTACTTTTGGGATTGGTGGAATACACCCTAGGGTGCAACCAGAGAGTAAGAGATGGTATTGATGCAGGTCAGCAGAGGGAGGATGGATAGGAGAATGGGAAGGGGACTAGAGTTTGGTGGAGGGGGGAATGGCAGAGGCAGGGGAGTAGGGAGAGATGCCTGAAGTAGTTTTTAATGGACACCGAGGTTGGCAGGCTGTGAACAGTGAGAGGTAGTGAGTTCCAAAAAGGTAGGGATGCAGTAGGCAAAGGCTTGTTTACCTGTGAGAGAATGTGGGGTTGCTAAGGAGAATGAACTAGGGTTGCAGGAGTAGTGGACATAACACGGGCAGGGGGCTGGGAATAACAGAGAGGAGAGGTAGGAGGGGAGAGTATGGAACCAGAACTTGGCAGTGAAGGATACAAAGTGTGCAAGCCAATGACTGGCTTGGGGGAGGAGAACTGTTTGGTATAGGAGGCAGTGATACATTTGATATGGGACGTTTGAGGCTTAGTGGCAAAAGGCTTGGAACAGGGGGTCTAGTTTGGCAAGGGAGGATTGGGGGGGCTGAGTTGTAGACCATGTCAGCATAATTGAACAAGGGTAGGATAAGCATGGTTATTATTTCTCTCCTGATGGGAAGGGGGAGACAGTATTTGTGCCTATGCAACATATCTAGTTTGGGATGGATGTTGTTGTGAATTGAGTCGACATGATGGGAGAAATCTAGTTTGGGATCAAGCCATACTCCCAAGTACTTGTAGCTGTCCACTGCCGAGATTATGGACCCATCTAGAGTGGTGAAGAAGAGTGAGGAGGACATTTTGACCAGCTTCTCACATATTTTCTGAGTCAGCCTGGAGGATGATTTCAATTTGGGATAGGGAGAACCCAGAAGCAAAAATCATGGAATCATCAGCGTACATCTGAACATGTGATGTGGGCAGACAGATGGCAGATTATTTATGAAAATGGAGAAAAGGGTTGCACCAAGAATTGACCCCTGAGGGACTCCAGCTAGGAGGGGAAGAGGGGCGGATTTAGATTTACCCAGCTGCACGAACTGAAACCTGTCAGAGAGGTTGGCCTTGAACCAGTCAATGGCAGGAGAGAAGGCCAATTGATGTAAGTTCATCAACTAGAAATCTTTGGGCAATGGAGTCAAATGCTTTGGCTAGATCTACGAAGATGGACTAGTCAGATGACCCTTGTCCATGGTGATATGAATGGGATTAGCGAGGTGGAGCAGAGATGAGGAGGTGGAGTTGTGATGATGAAAGCCAGATTAATAAGGGGTTAGGATGTCATTAGTGAACAGGAAGGAGATTAGTAATTTGGAGATGAGGGATTCTAGGATCTTGGAGAGGGTGGGGAGGAGTGAGCTCGGTCTGTAGTTGCCATGATTAGAGGGGTCACCCCCTTTATGTAAGGGGATGACTCTGTCCAACTTCCAGGTTTTGGATAAAGAGCCTGTAATGAGAGAGAAATTAAAAAGATGGGTTATTTAAGGAATGATGGCCAAAGCAGAGATTTTGAAAAGTAAGGGGTTAATACTGCCTGGACTTTGTTTGGAGGAGTTTAGTGCTTTGAGGGTGTGGAGTACCACTACTGGGGTAAGGGGGGAAGTTACAGTAGGGAGGAGGAGGGGGGAGAGGAGAGTCTGTGCAATGAGAGAGTTGACAGTGAGTATGACTGAATGGGGGGTGAGTTGATGTATATAGGGGGAGAGAGGGGAGAGGGTGGCAGCTCCAAGGGTAAGGCACAGGTGGTGAAAAAGTGACATATGAAGGAGGCAGCATCAATGGCCTCATCTGGGGACTGGGAGCTGGGAGGGATTGGGGAGGGAGTCTAACAGGGAGACTGGAAAGTCTTTCAACAAGTGGCTGGGGTAGAATGGCAGTCATCAAGTTGTGCCTTAAAAAAATCAGCTTTGGCTGTATTCACTGGCTTTACGCAGGTGTCCCTAAGTTGTTTGTATTTGTGGAGGTCTGAGATGTTGGAGAAGGCCTTTTAGGCTTTCCAGGCTCAATATCTATTTTTGAAGAGTTTCACCAGGTGAGGAGAGATCCAGGGCAGGTGTCTGTGTGATGGCATCAGCCTCTTGAAGGGGCATGGGAGTTCCAGACATTAAGGAAAGCAGAGTTGAAGGCTGTCAGTGCAGAGCCAATGTCTGGAGCGGTGAAGACACTACGCTAGTCAGTGAGTTATAAGTCGGCCAGCAGAGACTGTTGCTTCAGAGACCTTTTGGGCCTGAACCACATGTACTTCAGAAAGGGGAAGGGGTTTGAGACTTCTGTGGCAGTGGGTGATATAGTGAAGGCATCTGTGAGTGTACTGACTAAGGAGTATTTATCTGGGTTATTGGTTAGAATCCAGTCAATTAGAGAGTGGTTGTAGGAGTGGAGGTTGAGTCTGGTGGGGTCTGGTATTAGTTGTGAGAGATTAAGGGACTCTGTTTCTTGTATGGATGAGCTAGTGGGGCAGACCAATTTAGAGTAAAATTGCCCAGGATAAGGAGCTCACCAGAAGAGGAGTGGGAAAGGAGGTAGGTGAGTTTAGAGAGACTGTAGATGCAGGGGAGGGATTGGGGGGGAGGGAGAACAATTAGCAATGAAAAGGGGTGAAGAGGTGAGGAAAATCAGTTTGGAGAGGCATAGTACATGAGACTTGGGGACAGCCTCCTGGTGGACAGTGGTTGTCTGGAAGGACTTGTTGATGTAAGTGGCAACACCACCACTGCATTTATCCTTGTCCTGGTGAGAGATGTAGTACCTTGAGATTGCTACTAAGGCGTCTGGGATTTTGGTGGATAACCAAGTCTGTGTGATACAAAAGATGTTGGGAGAGGATTGTGATATCCAAGTCTTGATGTAATCTAGTTTCAGTAGGAGGCTCCTAGCATTTATATGGTAGATGGCTAGCCATTAGAGAGGGAGCGGCAGATACAAGGGGTAATAGAGTCTGGCCCGGGGTTAGGTTCAGTGTCACCAGAGAGGAGGAGAAATAAGAGGCAGGGGAAAAGGAATTTTGGGAGGGGTTTCTTTCTAAGTGGGATGGGGGTGAGTCCTGGGTTTGAGGGCCAGGAGAGTAGGAAGATGGCTGGGTGGGAGGGGACCAGAAGGGGAGGAGGAGGAGGAACAGGGTGCTGTAGAGGGGAGGGAAGGGTTGAAGAAATGAAGGGGCTGAGCCACCAGAGTGGGTGAGAGGGGAAGGGGGGACTGAGGGTAGTGTTTGGAGGGATACTAAGGGACAGCAGAGCTAGCAAGGTGGCAATGAGGGCCATGTAGAGCAGATTGGATAGAGTTGGCATTATGATCATTAGCAGGTGTGCTGCTTGGATAAGATTGGCTGAGAGCAGGGAGGAGATAGGTGGCTTCAGTGATGCAACAGTAGGGGTGCTTCCTCTGGGGGAGAAGGTCAGGGGTTCTAGTTCCAATGCAGACTGCTGGAGAGATGTGTATAGAAGAGCCAAGAACAGGTGTTGTGGAGTGAATCAGTAGGGAGATGGGTAGGAGGATAGAGATCTAAGTGCCAGCCGAGGGAGGGTGTTTGAGTGCACCATAGTGACCGCTATTTGGCAGACAGTATAAGATTCCAATGGGGAAGTCAGCTGATAGAATCTAGAACAAGATGTCACATGACAGATCATGTGACATCCATTAGGTATATATTTGGGGGCAGACCAGAGTGGGAGGGTGGGGGGCAGTCATCAAGAAACAACAATGGGCTAACACAGGTGTACTAGGGCACTGCTTTCAAGGGCTGCAAGTTTTCTGGTCACCTTATTCAGAAGCCCCTTGTATCCTGCATTGCTCTGCGGGTGAAGAAATGCTGCAGAGAGGGCTGTAGGAGTGAGCCTGTGGGGGGAAGAAAGTACAAGTTAAGCACAGAGGGAAACAAAAGAATTCAGATAGCGGAGGACAGTTGGGGGAGGGGGAGCAACTGTGCATGCACGGACAGGTTGTGGAAGGAGGAATATATTCAACATTCAACCCAAAATAACTCCTGAGACCTGTAAACAATGGTAAGTGCAAAATCTAATTAAAGAACACTACGCTGACTTTAAATGTAAGCGAGTGTTTGCTCCAGCACATTAAAGTACACTCAGTAAAGACTGTAGTCGGCAGAGCTGGAAACAAATGTTTGAAGCCCAGAAAAACAATCAGTGAAGCTCTGCCAATGGATTAATAGTTAAAAAACAAATGCACTAAAACAGTCTTTTCCTAACTAACACGGGTGCACTAGGGCACCACTCTCAAGGGCTGCAAGTTTTCCTGTCACCTTATTCAGAGGCATCCTGTATCTTGTATCACGTCACAGGTGAAGAAATGCTGCAGGGAGGGCTATAGGATGAGCATTGTTCAGAAGCTCCCTGATCCTGCATCACTCCGCAGGTGAAGAAATGCTGTAGAGAGAGCTGTAGGAGTGAGCCTTCAGAGGCTCCCTGTATCCTGTGTTCCTCCATAGGTGAAGAAATGCTGCAGATAGAGGACTGTAGGAGTGAGCCTTGTTCAGAGGCTCCCTGTATCCTGCATTGCTCTGCAGGTGAAGAAATGCTGCACAGAATCCAGTAGGAGATTAAAAGTCCCCATTACACTGGAAGAGATTATCTGGAGCATTTTCTCTGCTAATACAGCAAAGTACCCAGTGTAAGAGAGTTTTCCTTCTGAATTCTATAAATCATTCCCCATGCTGGAGCTTTAAGCACCATTATCATTGTGATTTTTTTGCTCTATTCAAGCCGGAGAACCTCCTACTTCTTCTTGGCAAGATGCGATTAAATCAGCTGTTCCTAAGCCTGATAAAGATCAACTGTCCTCAGCCTCGTGTAGGCCAATATTGATTTTAAATGTTGACTGCAAGTTACTTACCTCCATTTGGGCCTCTAGATTAGAAGACCTTTTTTGGCTTGGTTTCCTTGCTTGGCCAGGACCAGATAGGGTTTGTATATAAGTGGCAACCTCTTGATAATGTCCACAGGATAGAATTGGTTTTGGATTATGGTACACAGAGATCTTTACCACTGGTCCTGGCTAGCATGGGCATGGAAAAGGCCTTTGATCAGGTGTCATGGTCCTTTTTGTGGAATACCCTAGAAGCTTTTGGTTTTCCTTCAACTTTTCTTATATTAATACAATCTCTTTACAGCAGTCCTTGTGCATTTGTTAAAGTGAATGAGTCTCTTTTGACACTTTTGCATTGGAGCATGGTACCAGGCAGGGGTGCCCCTTGTCTCAGCTTTTATTTGCATTATATACTGAACTACCAGCACAAAATTTTCAACATTCATCTTGGTTTCAAGGAATCCCCCTGGGAGGAAGGGAGTACACATTGCTTTATTTGCAGATGATATTTTACTTACAGTTATTCAACCTACTGAATCCCTATTGGTGACCAATGAGATCTTATCCTCTGAGCAGGTAGCAGATTTCTGATCAATCAATCAATCAATCAATCACTTTATTTAACCAAGCATAAATTAGCCAGCCATTAAATGTTCATCAGACCGAGGTTTTAGCTTTTAACTATGAGCCCCCACAAAAAATGATTAAGGATATATGACATATTCGCTGGAATAGAAATTATTTGAAATATTTAGGTTTTACTTGACTAAAAATCTGGGTCATTTGGAGTTTCTTAATTATGAACCCCTGACTGCAGCCATGCAGGACCACTGGTCATCTCTTGGTCTTTCCTTTTTAAATCAGGTTGCTGCTGTTTGTCAAACTGTATTACCTCATATCTTATTTTTTCTTCAGACTCTTCCATTGTTCCCTAGTAGTGTGTACTTCTGTGACTGGAATAGGTGCTCTCTCATTTTCTCTGGAAAGGTCAGCAGCCCAGACTTTGGTTTTCTTTACTTCATTTACATTTTGCTAACAGTGGGTTAACTCTCAAAGGTTTATATCTTTATGCTTTGGCTGGTCATCTCTGCCTAGTTTGCCATTGAACATCTAATGGTTAACATGCTCCTTGGAAACATATTGAATTCTCTCTTGATATCTATGATGTGAGTAAAATCTTCTGTTCCTTCCCCCATATTATGTCCTTTTTTCCAAATTGTTCCAGTACACAGCCACAACCCTTTGGGTATGGCACAAAGTGCATAATGTATATTTGGGTGACATTGCTTTCCTTTTAGGAGCAGTTGCCAGGATGCACATTACTTTTTTAAGTGCAATGCATTATTTTCCTTATCACTGGGCCAAGTATGGCCTTGTTGATTTGTACCAGTTCCTTGATGTGAATGGAGTTAAACCTTTCTCAGTTCTCCAGGTGGGATATTCTCTGCCTGATTCTGTCTACTTTTGCTATTTGCAACTTTGTGCTTATATTCATTCTGTGCCTCCATTTCTTAGCCAACTTCCAGCCTAACCTCCAGCTTTATTTACACAGTTTGTTCTTCATCAACAGGATGAAGTAGGGGAGCACCTTATACTGTAGGTAGGTTATATGCCACCTTGCAAGACTTATATATAGAGGGTGGGATATTCAAAGGGGTTGCGCATGGCACAACAGTGTTGCACCATGCGTAACCCACTGATGTGCCCAGCATGATATTCAAAAGGGGATGTTGCACCACGCAGATCCCAATGCACTGGGGCACACCAGTAATGTATGCGGCGCAAGTGCAGGGGGTGTGCCCATGCATATTCCGCACATCCCGATATTCAGCCTGGGATGTGCGGCGTATATGCTGGTGCAACCCCTACTTGCACCACACACTGGTGCTCAAAGTTGAGCCAAAAATAAATAGGAGCAAGGGCCGGCCACCCACAGGTGAACTGAAATATTGCAGGGTGCAACACAGCAGCCGCCAGCTGTGGGTGGCCATCTGAGCTCCGGAGCCAGGGTCTGTCGGTGTTGCACCCCCCCATGCCCAATAACAGGCATTGTAATAGATATGATATCTCTGGTGGTCCAGTGGACTGCTTCCAGCCTGATCATGGGCATAAGTATGAAAATAAACATGTCCAATATCCCTGGTGGTCCAGTGGACTGCTTCCAGCCTGATCACAGGCATAAGTATAAAATAAAACATCTCCAATATCCCTGGTGGTTCAGTGGACTGCTTCCAGCCCAATCATGGGCATAAATAATTAATAAAACATGTCCAATATCCCTGGTGGTCCAGTGGACTGCTTCCAGGCTGATCGCAGGCATAAGTATAGAAATTAACATTTTAAATTATCCCTGGTGGTCCCGCTTGTACACCCTCCCACCCACCTGAGCCCCACCACCACACTCCCCCAGGTCAGGCAGGCAGCAGCTCACCCACACAAGTTCGCCGGCTGCCCGCCGACCGACTCGTGCAGTACAGCTACCGCCCATTGGTCCACAGCGTGACAATGGGCATGCAGATCGTATTAACTATAAAGTCCCGATATGTGAATGGATCCATTCATATCTGAACTGTATAGTATGGCACAGTTCATTTCACCTGGCTCCACGCCAGATCTCAATGGGCGACAGCTGTACTGTACGCAGTCGGGCGGGCAGCCTGGCGACTTGCAGGTGGGGAGCTGCCACCTGCCACTGATGGGGGTGGGTGGGAGGGTCTCAGTGGTGGGTGGGGAGGGCAGTACTGCTGACCACCAGGGCTGATTTAAAATATTTTTTTAATACTTATGCCCGTGATTGGGCTGGAAGTGGTCCACTGGAAAACCAGGGATATTGTACATATTTTATTTCATACTCATGCCCCCGATCAGGCTGGAAGCGATCCACTGGACCATCAGGGATATTGGACATGTGTTTTAGTATACATATGCCCGTGATCAGGCATTGGGGCACTTTGCCGCGAAGTGCAGGGGGCGTCGGTCCCTGATGGCTGCAGCCTGGCAGGCGCCAGGCGCAAGTCGCTGGGGATCAGCCCACCTGCATGCAAATGGTGACCATAATGACATGCTAATGGCCCCAGTTGCGGCTTGCATGCATTATGGCCCCATTTGCATATCCACCGCAGAATATCACAGTTCCTGCACCTAGCGCAACTGCACTTGAGCTGGCGCATCCCCCTGCTCCTCTCTTGCCACTTGCGCTGGTACAGTGCCACTTCACCATGTGCAATGCTGGAGGCCACATTGCCATATTCAATGGTGCTGAGCCATTTTGCAGCACCGTTGAATATCACCCAGCTCACTCCCTGGCGTATCCCAGTTGTGCTGTGCCCAGGCTTGCACTCCTGCCTGGCGGACTTTGAATATCCCACCCCTATGTACATTTTCAGCACATACTGTGTGGAACTTAGATTTCCATTTCCCTATAATTTTTATGAACGGGAAAGATGCTTCCTCCCAATTTATAAACTTTCCATGACCCTTTATGTATGGGAATTTGCATAGGAATGACGAATGAGGTTCTTTAAAACTCCTGCAGTATAAGTGAAGTATAAGGGGGTCGGACAAGGGATGTGTTGGTGAGCTGGCAGGGAGACATTAGCAGATCAGGCTCATATCTACTGGGCATCTCCTAGTCTGACAAATTTCTGGGATCAGGTGTCTTAGGTATTAGGTTTGTTGTTTGATATTCTACACCTTTTGTCTCCATTTTTGGTTCTTCTGAATATTCCTCCAAATCCCTTTCTAACAGAAGCAGACAATATAAGCTACTTTTAATATTAATTATAGAAGCTAAAAAAGTAATTTCCAAACTATGGCTTAAACCACAGCCCCATTCACTGCAGCAATGGGTGGATTTTATAAATACTCTTTATTTTTTAGAAACGTGATCCTATTACTATTTACACCACATTTTAGTTTTTGTATGACATTTGGCATTGTTGGGTATTATATAAATTGGAATTGGATTCTAGTTTTGTTCCTTGATGCTTTGTTTATTATTGCTAACTGGGTGATTTCTGATGAATTTTAATCACAATAGTTTGACAGAGTCTTTAAGATAAACATTGCATGTTGTTGTCTTTATTCTGGCCATGTAGTGTTGTTCCTTTCTAATTACTTGTTTGTGCCCATTGTAAATAGTTCACTTTTTACTCTGCCTGTGCGTGTTAATGTTTGTACTTTTCTATTTTGTACTGTACCTTTTTAATAAAAAAAAGTCAGAAAAAAAGAATACAATCCAGTAATGGAATGAAAATGTAGATTTAGGGCACTGACTGAGAAATTAGCTCATCTATATACACTGTTTGAATATTACAAGTCTGCACACACACACAAAAAAAAAGTAAACATGTGGGGAGTAGTGCGATGTAATGGCTGTGGGGCAGCAGTCTTCTGGGAGTCTTTCTGGAGGCTGAGATGCTGCCCTATTTGCAGACAACTCTCTGCCCTGAGGGAGAAAGTTGCCCATCTTCAGGCCACACTGGACAGTAGTAAGGGAACCTTCCCCCAGGCCACACTGGACAGTAGGAAGGGAACCTCCCCATCCAGGGAGCACCACGAGCCACCACCGCACCTCAAAGGTTGCAAAGAAAGCACAGCAGTTGGACCACAGTGGGCTCAGGGAGGGTGAGGATGGTGGAACAGAGGCACACCCAGTCAGTTGTTCCACTCCACAATCCATACACCATTCGGGGGGAGCATAGCTCCCCTATGGATGCACCCGCAGAGGAGACTAAGGAGGCTGAGGACAGCTGTCACAAGGGAGGCCCACAGGAAGGAGGCAGAGGACACCACAGAGAAAGGAAGCAGCTCCTGGTGGGGGACTCAATTATTAGGGGGTTAGAACTGGGGGGAGCAGGGAAAACTGAAGTAAGGTGCCTGCCTGGTGCCATGGCTTGGAGGGACAGGAAGCGCATCCTCAGTATCATGAGAACAGCTGCACGGGAGTCTGAGCTGGATGTCATTGTCCACCTAGGGACAAATGCCTTGGCTCATTATGAGATCAGAGCAGTGCAGGAGGACTTTGTAGAGTTGGGGAGGGGCCTAAGACAAGTAGCACACACAGTATCCTTCTCAGAGGTGCTGCCTGTCAATGGCATGGGTGAGGCGAGGGTACTTTGCACCATGCAGTTTAATGAATGGTTGAAAAAATGGTGTGGCGCACAGGGGTTTGGCTTCATTGGGGACTGGGGTTCCACCTGGAGGGACACCAGTCTATACTGGCAGGATGATCTGCATCTGCCCAGGAAGGGAACAAGTCTTTTGATCAATCGGTTTAAATGCTTCATTGGCAAGCTTTTAAACTAGTCAAGGGGAGGCAATTGATAAGAGCAGGAAAATCCCAGCCTCTCTACAAAACAGGGTACTAAATGAGAAAAAGACCGAGGTAGAAAGGTCAGTGGGGATGCTGCAACAGAAGGTAAAGCCATCAAAAAATGGAGAGCAATGAGTACCAATGCCCGTAGTCTGAGTAACAAGCTTCCTGAATTAGTGGCCTTGATGGAGGAGGAACATCTGGATATCATGGCAGTCACAGAAACATGGTACACACAAAACCATGACTGGGACGAAAACATACCAGGATACACTATCTACAGGAGGGACAGGGAGGGTAAAAGAGGAGGAGGAGTAGCTCTTTACATAAGGGAAGGAATCAAAGCAACAGAACAAAAGGGTAAACAGGGAGGAGAAGAAGCACTGTGGGTAAATTTGGAGACCGGCAATGGCACCACAATCTCACAGGGTTAGAACAGACCTCTCTCAGGGGAGGAAATGGACAAGGAAATGACAGAAAGTATACTTAGAATGGCAGAAAAAGGGAGCTATTGCTGATGGGTGATCTGAATATGCCAGATGTTAACTGGAGTGCAGTTGCAGCAGCCACTCAAGAGTGGGGTTATTCTAGATGTCCTACAGGGGGCATGCCTTAGACAACTAGTATTGGAGCCCACTCGAGAGGGAGCAATCTTAGACCTGGTTCTCTCAAATGGAGATGGAGAGAGGATCACAGATGTAGAAATGGGTAGCCATCTGGGAACTAGCGACCATCGAACAGTATGGTTCACAATAAACACAGCAATAGAGTCAAGCCATACAAAAGCAAAAGTACTGGACTTTAGGAGGGCTGTCTTTGCCAAAATGGGTGAGTACATAAGGAATGCACTAGCAAATGGGCAGGATGGAGGAGTGGAAGAACAATGGGGAATAATAAAAACTGCCATCACAGAGGTAACAAGCCTTTGTGTGAAGCAAATAAACAAAACGAAACGATGTAAGAAACCACTATGGTTCTCAAAGGAAGTGGCTGTGAAGGTTCAAGAGAAAAAGAAAGCATTCAGAAAGTACAAGGAATCACAGAAGGAGCAGGACAGAGAACTGTATCAGTTAAAGCAAAAGGAAGCTGGGAAGGCAGTCAGAACAGCAAAGGCCCAAACCGAGGAAAAGATAGCCAACTCAGTTAAGAAGGGGGATAAAACCTTTATAGGTACATCAGGGAGCGAAGGAAGACCAAGGAGGGATAGTGAGGCTTAATAAAGGGAGGAGGGAGGTGGGCAGAGGGTGACTGTGAAAAGGCAGAGATAGTAAACAAATATGTTTGCTCAGTATTTACAAATGAATTGGGAGAGGTACCTAAAACAAACAGTAGAAACACTCTGGATTCAGAAGTTGATACCAGCCCATTTATAGAAGAAAAGGTTCTGAAAGAACTCTTAAAACTGAAAGTGGACAAAGCAATGGGGCCTGATGGGATTCATCCCAGAATTCTAAAATAACTAAGGGTATAACTAGTGACAGCACTGACTACCCTCTTTAACAAATCATGGGAGGATGGGGTGGTACCCGAGGACTGGAGGAGGGCAGATGTGATTCTCCTTCACAAAAGTTGGAGCAAGGCAGAAGCAGGAAACTACAGACCTGTTAGTTTAACCTCAGTGATAGGGAAAATGATGGAATCACTTCTGAAGGAAAGAATCGCGAGTATCTAGAGGCCAGAGGGCACAGGACCCAAGGCAGCATGGATTCACAGCAGGAAGGTCATGCCAGATGAATCTAATAGATTTATTTGACTGGGTGACCGAAGTAGTAGATCAGGAAGGGGCTGTGGACATGGCCTACCTAGACTTTAGCAAGGCATTTGACACAGTCCCACACAAAAGATTAATATACAAGTTAGCCAGCCTGGGAGTGGGTCCCAAGATGACAGCCTGGGTAAAGAATTGGCTGGAGAATAGGACACAGAGAGTAATAGAAAATGGAGTCCACTCTGAAGAAAGGGGGGTTACTAGTGGGGTACCGCAGGGTTCAGTATTAGGACCGGTCCTCTTCAATGTCTTTATAAGCGACATTGCAGAGGGACTGGAAGGAAAAGTATGTCTCTTTGCAGATGACACAAAGATCTGCAACAGAGTTGATGCACAAGGTGAGGTGGAAAGGATGAGAAGGACTTGGCAAGGTTAGAGGAATGGTCAAATGTATGGCAGCTTAGATTCAATGCTAAGAAGTGCAAGGTAATGCACCTGGGAAACAAAATCCCAGGGGTAGAGTACACAATGGGGGGTGAGATACTAACAACAACAAAGATGGAAAGGGACATGGGGGTAGTCATATCAGATGACCTAAAGGTGGGCAAGCAATGTGAGAGGGCAGCAAGGAGGGCTTGGGGGATACTGGGATGCATAGGGAGTGGTATCACCAGTAGAAAACAGGAAGTTATTATTATGGAAGACATATGAAGAGAGACTTAAGGAGCTTAATATGTATAGCCTCAAGGAAAGGAGGGTGAAGGGGGACATGATAGAAACTTTTAAGTACCTCAAGGGAATCAACAAAGTACAAGAGGGTAGCATCTTTCAAAAAAAGATGTGTGCAAGAACAAGGGAGCACAATTTGAAGATGGAGGGGCGGCTCAGAGGTAATTTAAGGAGTATTTTTTCACAGAGGTTGTGGATGCATGCAACGGCCTTCCGGAGGAGGGTTGTGGAGTCAAAAACAGTAGTGGAATTCAAGCATGCGTGGGACAGTCATAAGGCAATTCTAGGGGGTGGGAGTAGGAAGAAGTAGGCTGCTGGCTAACTAGGATCTGTAGCTTATCCATTAGGTAGGGAAATGGGCAGACTGGGTGGGCCAAGTGGTCCTTATCTGCCATCAAATTCTATGTTTCTATGCCCAACTGCTATCATCTTTGCAATACCATTGCAATGACACTAATGTTTCATCCCACGCAGCACAGACATGAAGTCACATGTCTTTGACAATGTCTGATTGCTGCACCAGCATGCATGCTTTGATGTCACAGTATGGCACTGTGCATGTGCAGCATAGAGCAGTGCATGTGTAGCATGCACACATGCAGCTAAGCACCTGCCACTTTTGACTGGCTTCCCCTACCCAGAAAAAACACATAGCATTGTGCCTTTCCATGCTAATACAGTGCTAATGCTAGGTGAGTGGAGGTGAATACTGCCGTCTGCATGTATGGTTGCTGTGATATCCGGGTGTGGTACTGCTTTCATGATACTAAACTTGTATGTTACTTTCCCTGAGGGAAATGTGCAATATACAGTACCCGTGTGTACCCATTGAGTCCATTCTGTCCTGTGGGATCTGATCTGCTGTATAGACCAATATAATGTCGTAGTGATGCCACTAACATTCTTTCTGGTATTCAAGTGTTTCCTCAGTATGCTGTCCTTCAAATGACAGTCCCAGTAGTCTAGTGTATCCCACTTTCTAGCTATGGCTGCCGACATTCATACCACACTGATCTGGTCCCACAAAGACATTGGTCCCCTGATGTCTGTACACATCTAGGCAGCACTCCAATTATCCCCCACAGCTGTTTTTATTAATGGCGTTTGAGGGGGTCATTACAAAATGGGTTGTGACAGGGTAAGTTGACAATGTTCCACATGTCACCTCTGCCCCCTTCCATGTGCCATCACATTTTGATGTTAAGGGCCGACCCACTGGCACGGCAGTTGGATTTCCGCTTGGGACACCGGTGACTCAGGTTCGAGAACGGATCCAGGGAGTCAGAGGGCTGACAGGAAGAGAAGGATTGAGCATCCTCTGGACTGCTCTCCTTCTCCTGGGGAAGGGGGGTAGAATGTCCAGTGACTGAGGGACCCCTGGCGGAAGCAGGTGGAAACACAGGGAACAGGCACCAGCACATAGGAGTGGCGGGACAGACGCTGGATGTCATTGCATGTCCTTGCCCCTGGGGCAGTCTAGAAAAGTGCTGCTCGCCACTATTGATGAAGCCCACTCTTGGCTTGAATTAGCTCTCAGGCTAGCTCCCTGACCTATCCCATCAGATGCAGCACTTAGGGCTGGTGCCGCAACCCTGCCCTGGGGGCAAGCCAGGTGATATCAAGGAGTTGCAGCCAATGTGAGAGTGGAAGTCGTAGGGTCCTTGACTGGGCTGAGTTACTGGGTGGTCTGTGGCAGGAAAAAGTATAATAAATAAAAACATTTTGATGTTAGCTGGTTCAGAAGGCCTTTAGGACTCCCACTTAATATAGACTGAGGGGGGTGAAGTCAAGGGAATGTCACAAAATCAGCTTGCTACAATTTTGTGACAGTCCCTAATGACTGAGAATTAGGTACTTTAAGACCAGCTCCGTCAACAAGGCTTCAGACCTGGACATAGAATAAATAACCTTAAATCAAATATATTACTTTTAATAAAGATTTCTTTAAATATTATTAAACTACTGGAAGACATGCAGTAGATAGCCATTCATGAGCTGATATTCAACACAGTGACACAACATTAATTGGATTTAAATAAGCATGGAACATACATATATAATATATATTTTTTAATGTATAGTGTTCATAGGATATATCAGTCACAGATATTTTTAGAAGTACTGTACATGTTGTGTGAAAAAATGGAGATTCGATTAGAAAAATAAATTTACATAGCATGTGACTAAGGAAGCACAACATTGAATGGTCAGTTTGCTATTGTGCTAGAGGAAGGTATTTGCAGGGTAAGGTACTAGAAAGATCAACACTGAAACTTTCCTTTCTAGTAGATCTGGTAATGCTAGTAGATTTGCTAAACCTGTATTTTAAATCCAAAAACTAAAGTGGTTTCTTCATGATACTGGTGACTGATGTAGATTTCCATATGAATCTTTGGTCATCAAGGTCATATCACTTCAAGCATGTTGGTGCCATGACCTCAATTACACAGCAATCAAGGATTAGTTCTGATGGAATCACAGCTATTCCATACTGGCCTAGAACAGAAAACAGCTAGCAGGGGAGCTTTTCCTACTAAGGGCATATTTTTTTCAGAGGGCCTGATTCTGTTTTCCACAGTGGGTGGGTGGCACAGAATGTATAATTTGTGTCTGTTCGGTTGTTGTGATATGAGAAATTTATACATAACATGGACTGAACAATGCAGGAGAGGCATCCCCCTACTATTATGGTGTAATGTATACCAACAATGTAACTATCGAAGGACATTATTATGGATAGTGACAGTTAATATTCTTGTCCAGCACTTGCAGATTCAGTATTTTGTATTGTTTCAGCATGTTCCCACTTCAAATCAAAATGTTACACTGTACCACTGCCTCCATGATTCCAGGCCTCCCACTCCCTTAACCCATTTTGTTTCAAGCAGTTCTTGTTTTTTATCTACCAATCTCTGCAATGTTACAAATAGTTCCAGGTGTCAAACAGTCTGTGACCTGGGTGTGATGGTTACTATGCTATTTGGATGCCTGAATGGCAATCTGTCCCTCTTCCCCAATTTTCTAATTACTCACAGATGGCTTCATTAAGCATAGTTTGATGGGTTTTTGAACATAGCGTAGGTAAGATTGCCACTGAAGCCAGCTTTCTACCAGGTGCTATGTCTGAGTGATATCCTTCCTTCCTTCCTTTCTTCCTTCCTTTCTTCCTTCTTTCTTTCTTCATTTTTCCATTAGCATTCCAGCTCCCAAGGGTCATCTGATGGTCCACAAGAAGTGCTTCAAGTTTCTGCATTGGTGACCTGGGATCAGAGACAGGTGAGGCTGCGGTGTGCTACCAAATATAATATGAGCTGACTTAAAAGAGAGAGGTGTCTGGCAACTTGTGCCACAGCATCCCCTTAAAGTTGGTCAGGGAGCCTACTACTCCATGAGATGTGGCACATGCCCAGTGAGGGCTAAAGCATGCAAGCCTGCCTGAGACTGCACTGGAACCAGAGGGAATGGGAAGTTAGTGGGAATGGGAGATGTAAACAGGAATGCAAGGTGTACCAGTCTACCAGTGTGATGGCACCAGCACTCTTAGGTACATCTCCATGTGGGTCCCCACTGACCTGATGGTGACAGAAGTAGAGGCTGTGATGAGAGGTCAGTTGGGTACTGCCTGAAAGTAGCAGCAGGTGACAGACTGTCAATCAATGAGCACATACACTATACAGTATGGGATCAGTGACAGTTCAGTTGGCGACCGGGCATGGAGGTGAGAGCTGGTCTGAGTCAGTCACCAGCTGTGTTTCAGGATGGCGGAGCAGGGTGGGGTGGTGGGCACTACCTGCTGGGGTGGGGATCCACTATGCCACCAAGGAAGCGTGTGTGTCTTTTGTAAGATTATGGTGACATCGGTGATTGGGGCTGGTGAAGGGGGGCACTATACCACTAGGAAAATGTATATTATTAAATACGACTATGGCAACATTGGGGGATTAAGGAATGGGGTCCACTAGACCACCAGAAAGGGGTATATAAATATGACTATGACGACATCGGGGCTGGGGAGTGGGAACCGTGGCACATTGCCGCAAACAGGTCAACTATCCCTGAGGTCTACAATACTTAGAATTTCTCCTTCTGGGAGAGTTCTGAAAATCTCACTTTTAGGAATGTTGCAGCTTACGTCTGCCACATGCACTTTATTGCCATGTCACAGTCCAATTTAGAGTACACAGGCAGTGCAAACCCCATTTGGGTCAGGAAGGCTACCATTGAGAATTGCTCCTGGTGCATCATTTGGTGCAAGGAGCACTTTATGCCATTCATTGTGGTGCAAGCCCCTTGTGCTGTGCCACAAGCTTTGAGAGCTGAGCCCTTGGTCTACAAACACAGGGGTTGAACCTGTTGTCCCTGAATGTAAGGCAAGTTTCTTTCTTTCTTTCTTTCTTTATTTCTTTCTTTTTTTCTTTCTTTCTTCTGTCTTTCTTTTTTCTTTTCTTTCTTTCTTTTGCAAATTTTTGACACAGAAAAAAGACGTAATGTAATACACTTTTCAAAAGCATACAACAAGGATAAGCCTGTTTTTTTTTTCAAAACGTACATGTGTCCAGATTATTAGGCCAGCATTTTAGTTTACTAGTTCATTGGGCAACTAAGTATGATGTGCTTCTACAAAATAGACTGAATGATAAGTACTGTAGGCTTTAGCTTAGATTAGTAATGTATGGATGAGCTTAGTGCTGATGATTAGTTTGTAATTAAAAGCTTGCTTCTTGATAAGGTACTTAATAATGCTGTGCAGAACATGGGATCCTTCTGGCAGAAAGGCAGTTCCACTTCTGAAATGCTGTTTGGGATTTTTCAGGGTAATTACTCATCATTCCTAAAGCAGCCTGTGGATTCTTTATTGAAACTAAGGACTCTGATTCTGCAAGTGGCTTTTGCATTCATGCTGCTTGATTATAAACCTGTAGAAGGCCATTCCATGGTTCAAGTGTTACCCTAGTATTTGTATTGTACAAATGATGCAAGCTGAAGGAAACAGAATAGCATTCCAATGTTGTGAAAGGGCTGTTTATGCAAACTGTGGAATAGGAGTTAATCAGTCAGTATAGAGTCCACAAAAGGGTGAACAAATTAGGAGATTGTTAACTTCAGTTCAGCTTCTATTTGGACCTCACTGAGTTTAATTCTCAAAGATTGGTGCAAGCTGCACCAGCAGCAGCTTGCACGAATCTCCAATGCACTTTTGCCAAAGACACTTTTAAGTCTCTTGTAACGGGGTTCTGCAGGCTAAAAGTAGCGGTACATAATCCCCTTTACCACCTCTTGCCAACCCTGCAAATCCCAACCTGCTGCACCCTCCCCTCATCCCCTGCACCCTCCCAGCACCCTCCCCTCATTCTCAAGTCACATCTTTATAACTCATTCAGCAGCTGGCAAAGTTCCAGGAGTAGGAAAATGTTTATTAAAAAATGTCTGGGGATGGAGGAGTAGGAGGGGAGGAAATGACTGAGGTGAGTGAGGGGTTGATCATGGGACTCGCCCTGGTCACTCAGCTAGAGTTTCAGCATTCTTTGATTAATAGTCTGAAGGCTTAAGTCATCCCAAAGTGGTTCAACATTTCTACTGTGCTGAAATGAAGGTACTATAAAAGTGCTCAACTGAGGCACAGTCACCAGACAAAGATTTGTCCCTAGCTCTTCCTTAATGCAGCTGATATTGCACATATGTTACCTAGGTCATATGGGTATGGCCACCATCTGGAACTTGATTATGTAACAGCTCTCTTATCATGTAAATTAAGCTATTTCTTGCCTTTACTTTATGGATTTTCTACCTATACACCATTATGCAATAGATGTGGCCCATTTGTTATACAGTGGGTGGTGGCATTGAATACCCCCTTGCTTATTTGAAATAAAGCAGCTGTGTGGAAGTGATTCTCAGAAATAGTAGCCTGTCCCTTGTACCTACTGTATAAGAAAAAGTGTAATACACACACAAATCATGCACAATGTAATTATCACAATACCTTTGTGCCTCTGCACAGTTGGATTTGTGCCAAACTAACTGATGCTTTAAATGTAGGAAGCCCTGTGCTGAGTACAGACTCAAGGAACAAACCTCAAGTTTGTGTGGTGCTAAGTTGTTTTGTGTTGTGCTAAAGCTGTGAACATCTGATCCTCAGTGCTATATAATGTTCCCCCCAACAGTGCTGATTGAAAATTGTAAGTGGTATGGGTTAAAGTGACACAGACAAATTTCAAAATCAGTATATGCTACTATCCTACATTTATTCTTATAATGAGTTAAACTTTTTGTAATTCAAATGAAATCTGCGTTTTAAGCAAATAGCTGGATGGCGGTTAAGCTGTGCAACTTCAGTTCAGTAAAACAACTATGGTCATGTCTTTGGCTACAACTAGGCAAACTTCACCAACTATGCATAGCACAAAGTGTCACTGCACAGTTCTACAGTTGGCGAAATGAACACTTCACCATGCTAAGACTTCACATGACATAATGATGGTAACTTCAACAGTGAAGTACCAATATGTGTAGCTTATCACCTGGTAAACTAGAACTTTGCTGGTAAAGTGCTGCTTCATGAAATTTTAGATTTTAGCTTAAAAATCTCCCCACCCTTGTAGCATCTTTAACCAAACTCCTCCCAGTCCTGACTCTTAAGAAGGGTCTCTCCCCCTCCCTAGTAGCACCTACTATTACTCTCCTTTACACCACCAAAGTTAAAGTCAGTAAAAGTAGTAAAATGCATATAGGCACTAGTCATCATCATGTTGAACATACCATTCCCCACTGATGCAGTAATCCCAACACTAACCCTCAACCCTCCAGCCCTGATCCAGTATAATTCAAGCAACTACCCAGCCTCAATGCACCCAATCAGAAGCTCCTCCCCCCATGCACCCATTATGAAGGTAAAAGTGCAGGTCAGAATCATTAAAATCACATGCCACAGAATTAATGTGCATCTCTGGCTAGGTAACCAGCACAATCCTTCCTTCCACCTTGTCTGGCAACAGCAATCTCAGTGAATAAAAGCACATGTAAACGTACAGTAAACTGGTGAGCAGTATTTGCATGCACACACTATTATTCATTGAGGTGGATAGTGGCTGACTGAAGTGGTGGGAGGGTCTTTGCTGGTCTCCCAGGTAGTGACGTACTGTAATTTTATTTGATGACACCTGTGATGATGAATTTGAACTTCTGTATAATTTACTTTTACAAGGGTAGCATGCAGAGAGAACTGAACTGGGCAGCTCCAGAGTAGAACCAGAAACCTGCAGTGGCCAAGCTATGCTCCAGCAGTGCTGCATAAGGTAGCTGGCAGCAAAGTCTGGATTTAAATTTCCTTGCATGCTTAAGCACAAGCCCTCTGTAACCTGCCTGTTCCTTGGTTAAATTTAATACCTTTGCTGCCATGGATTGACTACCTAGAGGGTATTGTGGAGGGTTTACTTGCATTATACTAGATTGGGTCTTACATTAAGATTGTGGTGAAGCATAGGAGAAGGGTTAGTGTCATGTGATGAGAACTACTGTTATGGCTTTTGCTACTTTCGTGACTTTTCGGTGCTACAAGGTGGTAGGGACTGAGTCTTTTTAATGGTCAGGGCTAGGAAGGAAGGTGGATAATGAAGCTGTGAGGATAAGGAATTTTTTAATGTTTTATTTTTTTAAAGAAAACTTTGCTGATGTGGATCATAAAACTATGTGAAGTACCATATCAATTTATTTATTTAGCTTTTGTTAACCAGGTAAGTGCACTAGCCATAAAATGACTATTTTCAGGCACGACCCGGGAGAGTACAGACATGCAGAAACTTAACAGGATAACAATTTATAAGTGCTTTACATACAATGAGTTAGAGTGGATACAATATATCAGAACATACAAAGTAAAGCGCTTTACATACAATGAGTTAAAGTGGATACAATATATCAGAGACATACAGAGTAGACCATTCATAAGTTCATAGGTGCCTACCTATGCAATGAATAGAGAGGACCTTGGACAAAAAATTATCAGGTGACATATCATAGGAACAGAACAAGGTACCCAAAAACAAAAACAGGTAATACAAAAGGAAGAAATAACCATTGAGAGCAGGGGATGTCATTAAGGAAAAGGTCAGTAAGTGAGGAAGAGGGGGAGCGAGCCATGAAATTAGATTATATGAGTGTATGTAAGTGTAAGGGAGATGCCTACAGTGCAAGATTGTATATGGGCAGGGAAAGGGAGCCGGGACAGGCTGAGGCAGTAAGAGAGTTATAGAGATGTGAGGAAATACTATTGTATGGCCAGAGACATCAGTCATTAGGCAGGGTGAAAGCAGGAACAGGTATCGGCAATCAGCAGTGTGAAATGACACACTTCGCACAAGCTTTGCAAACTGAATTTTAATTTGTTGCTTCTTTACAAATAATGACTTTCCAATTTCTGTTTCTGTGCATTTATCTTTATAAGAGTTATGTTAAAAAATGTTAATTAAAACAGTTTTAATTACTGACTGAATCTTAAGGGCAATCAATTTTCAATGAGCTCTCTGTAAATAAGTACAAATCTAAAAATATGTTAAAAAGCAGATTCAAAATGGGGGGGGGGTCACTGTAGAAGAAAAGGGAAAAACAGCTTTCTAAAATATAATACAATTTATGAACCCAACTTTTCTGATAACATGGTGTACTGCTTTATTTTTAGTTATATTTTGTTGAGTTTATTGTAAACAATTGTACAACATTTGCCAACAGTCATGCACATCACAGTACATATTATATTTTATAATTACATTTTGTAGTCAGGATATTGCATAGAACCATAGAAACATAGACTTTGACGGCAGATAAGGACTGCTTGACCCACCTAGTCTGCCCATTTCCCTACCTACAGGATAAGCTGCAGATCCTAGTTAACCAACAGCCTATTTCTTCCTAACCCCCCCACCAGAATTGCCTTATGTCTGTCCCATGCATTCTTGGATTCTCCCACAGTTTTAGACCCCACAACCCCCTCAGGAAGGCTGTTCCATGTGTCCACCACCCTTTCTGTGAAAAAAATACTTTCTGACATAGTCCCTCAGCTGTCCCCCCCTCTATCTTCTAAATGTATTCCCTTGTTCTTGCACATCTCTTTTTCTGAAAGATGCTGCCCTCTTGGACTTCGTTGATTCCACGAGGTACTTACTTTCACAAGGGTATACTTATTAAGCTCCTTTAGTCTCTCCTCATATGGCTTCTCTTGCAGACCCTGCACCATTTTAGTTGCCCTCCTCTGGACTGCCTCCATCCTATCTATGTCCTTGTGGAGATGGGGTCTCCAGAACTGGATGCAGTACTCCAGATGGGGTCTCACCAACTGTCTGTACAGAGGTATAACAACTTCCTGTTTTCTGCTGGTGATGCCTCTCTCCCTATACATCCCAGTATCCCCCAGCTCTTACTACTGCCTTCTCACATTGCTTGTGAACCTTAAGGTCATCTGATATGATTACCACCAGGTCCCTTTCCATTTTTCTTGTTGTTACTACCTCCCCCCCATTGTGTGATCTTCCACTGGGTTTTTGTTTCCCAGCTGCATTATTTTGCACTTCTTTGCATTGAACCCAAGCTGCCATACTTCTGAGCATTCCTCCAACTTTGCCAAGTCCCTTCTCATCCTTTCCACGCCTCCTTGTGTATCAACCCTGTTGCAGATCTTTGTGTCACCTGCAAAGAGGCATACTTTTCCTTCCAGTCCCTATACAATGTCACTTACAAAGACATTAAAAAGGATTGGACCCAGTACTGAACCCTGCGGTACCCCACTAGTAACCCCTCTTTCTTCAGAGTGGACTCCATTTACAATTATCTTCAGTGTCCTGTTGTCCAGCCAATGTTTTACTCAGGCTACCACCCTGGGACCCACTCCCAGGCTGGTTAATTTGATTGTTAATCTTTTGTGTGGTCCTGTGTCAAATGCCATACTAAAGTCTAGGTAGGCCTTGTCCACAGCCCCTCCCACATCTACTACTTTGGTCACTCAGTCAAAGAAATCAATTAGATTCATCTGACATGACCTTCCTGCTGTGAACCCAAGCTGACTTGGGTCCTGTGCCCCACTGGCATCTAGGTACTCAACTGTTCTTTCCTTCAGAAGTGACTCCATCACTTTCCCTACCACAGAGGTCAAACTGACAGGTCTGTAGTTTCCTGCCTCTGTCTTGGTCCCACTTTTGTGAAGGGGAATCACATCCGCCTTCCTCCAGTCCTCAGGTACTACACCATCCTCCCATTACTTATTAAAAAGAGTAGCCAGTGGTATCACTAGTTCTCCCCTTAATTCTTTTAGAATTCTGGGGTGAATTCTGTCAGGCCCCATTATTTTGTCCACCTTCAGTTTTAGGAGTTCTTTCAGAACCCTTTCTTCTGTGAAAGGGCTGGGATCAACTCCCCTATACAGAGCGCTTCTGTTAATTTGATTAGGCACCTCCCCCTCCTCCTCTCTGTGAATACTGAACAGAAGTATTTGTTCAGTATCCCTGCTTTTTCACTGTCCCTCTCTACCCACCCACCGTCCACTCTCTTCATCCTCACTGTCCCTCCCTTTGTCTTTCTATGCTCCCTGATGTACCTATAAAAAGACTTTATCCCCCTTTTTAACTGAGTTGGCTATCTTTTCCTCAGTTTGGGCCTTTGCTATTCTGACTTCCCTCTCTGCTTTCTTCTGCCTTAACTGGTACAGTTCTCTGTCCTGCTCCTTCTGTGTTTCCTTATACTTCCTAAAAGCTATCTTTTTCTTACTAACCTTCCCCACCACCTCTTTTGAGAACCATAGTGGCCTTTTCTTTTGTTTTGATTTCTTTATTTGCTTCACTCAAAGGCTTTATGCCCCTGTGATGGTAGTTTTGAAGTTTCCCCATTGTTGCTCCACCACTCCTCCTAGTCTGTTTGCTAGTGCTTTTCTGAGGCACTTTCCCATCTTGCCAAAGTCAGCCCTCCTGAAGTCCAGTACCCTCACTTTTGTATGACTTGACTCTGTAGCTGAGATTATCATGAACCACACTATTTGGTGGTCACTTGTTCCCAGATAGCTACCCACTTCTAGATCTGAGATCCTCTCACTGTCCCCATTTGAGAGTACAAGGTCTAAGATTGCTCCCTCATGAGTGGGTTCCAAAACTAGCTGTCTGAGGCATGCCACCTGTAGGACATCAAGAATGGCCCTGCTCTTGGATGTGGCTGCAGCAAAGGTGCTCCATTTAACATCTGGCATATTCAGATCCCCCATCAAAAGTATCTCCCCTTTCTCTGCCATCCTATGTATGCCTTCTATCATATCCTTGTCCATTTCCTCCCCCAACATGGGGGTCTGTATACAACCCCTGTGCAGACTGTGGTGCCATTTCCAGTCTCTAAGGTGACCCACAATGCCTCCTCTCCTCCCTGCTAACTCTTTTGTTCCATTGCTTTTATTCCTTCCCTTACATAGAGAGCTGCTTCTCTAGCTCTTCTCCACTCCCTGTCTCTCCTGTAGGTTGTGTACCATTGTATGTTAACATCCCAGTCATGGTTCTTTGTGTACCATGTTTCTGTGACTGCCACAATATCCAGGCATCCCTCTTCCATCAAGGCCACCAGTTCAGGGAGCTTGTTGCCCAGACTACGGGCATTGGTACTTATTATCCTTCAATTTCTTGATGGCCTTACCCCTTTTTGCCCCATCCCTGTCCTTATTGCCATTGTCATTTTCTCCATTTACCCCTGCCCTTCTCCCTATCAACATCTCTATCTTGGTGTTTACCTCACTTATTACCCTGATTTTTTGGGGGTCATAGGATTTTCCTGCTCCTTTCCAGTGCCTCCCCCCTTGGCTAGTTTAAATGCTTACCAATGAAGCATTTAAATCTATCACCTAGGATCCTGGGTCCCCTCCTGGACAGAGGCAGACCATCATGCCAGTATAGGCCTGCATCAATCCAGGTGGACCCCCAGCCCCCAATGAAGGCAACTCCTTGAGCTCTGCACTAGTTTTACAACCACTGATTGAATCCCATGGTGTGGAGCACCTTAGCCTCACCCATGCCATTGACAGGCAGCACCTACGAGAAGGTTGCATGCTACTTGTCTACGGCCCCTCCCAAACTCCCAATACTCTTCCTGCACTGCTCTGATCCCTTTCTCAGCCAGGTCATTTGTCTCTAGGTGGACAATGACATCCAGCTCCCTCTCCCGTGCAGCTGCTCCAGTGATCCTGAGTATTCACTTCCTGTCCCTCCTAGCATTGGTGCGAGGCAGGCATCTTACCTCCCTCTCCTCTTCCTCCCCCAGTTCCACCCCCCTAACAATGGAGTCCCCCACCAGGAGTTGTTTCCTTCCCCTGTGGGGTGCCATGCCACCCTCCTGTGGCTGTCCTTTGTGGAGGTTCCCAGCATATTCCTTGGTCTCCACTGTGGTTGCCTCCACAGAGAAACCACACTTTGCCAGAATGGCATATGAATTGTGGAGAGGTACAACTGGTTGGATGCATCTCTGTTCTACCACCCTCACCCTCCTTGAGCCCACTGTGATCCAACCACTCCTCTTTTTTGGCAATCTCTGAGGCAATGGCAGTGGCCCTAGTGGTCCCTGGGTGGAAGATGAGGTCCCTCAAATCCTGGCCAATTCATCCTGGAGATGAACAACCTCCTCCCTCAGCCCAGAGAGGTGCCTGCAGATGGGACAACACTGCATCCATCAGAACGTCTCCCAGAAGACGGCTGCTCCACAGCCACTGCACTGCACCACTCCCATCATGTCTTATTTATGGCCCTTTAACTGTTGTTTTGAAATATTTACTCTTTCCACTATTTATTTTTTTTTTATTTTATTTTATGTTTTTTTATTATGTGCCCTTATTTCTTGGTACTGTACTGTACTGAGTCATTTCCAGACATAAACACAATAAACAAGTGTATTTGTTCATACTGATTATTACCATAAGCAAGGACTAGTTTTAAAAAATAATAAATGAGTGCACCCATTATGTTAGCTTAATCATCCCCTAAGTATTTGTAATAGAAATATGAAGATATTAAAATATCACTTCAAGCAAGCTGGTAAAATTCAAAGTTGCATGGCTAGGGGACTGGGAACTCCTGATCTTCTGTTCACAATATGTTTTTTATCCTCTTCCTGCCCCCCGTTCTGGTGTCCAGACTTTTTCAGGTGAAGGTCCCAATTCGGCATTACTCATACCTTAGACAAGGCTGTGTTAGAGGGCTGCTTACTGTGGGTCTCCCCAGCTGCCACCATAGTATCCTTGCTGGTGACCTGTCATATTTTTTTTCTGCTGGGCTCCTTCACCACTAGTTGTTTGTTTGCTGACTTGATCCATGTTGTCTCAGTTTGCAAACAAAAGTAGTAGAACAGTATATCAATCTGCTCTGTGTCATTTAGGCAAGAAGGAACTGCTTGGTAGAAGCAACAGGAATGCCAGTGTTATACCCAAGAATACTAATACTCAGATACTTGGGAGGAGGTCAAGTGAGAAATATTTGTAACTCAGTTCTAGGCACTAACAGCTTAAGAAGCAATAATAGTTGAGAAGGTGTAGGTTGTTGTGGAATAAGTCACGGTCATAAGATTACATTCCTCCAATCATAGTACATCATTTTTCAAATCCATTTTTTAAGTATATCTTGGTAAGACAGCCTTCTTTTAACACTCCTTTCTCTTTCAATTTGCATTGTTAGAGTATAACAGGGTACATTTTAGGAGTATACACATGTGGTGTTATATTTATAAAAGATTCTGGCTAATACACAGACATGAGATAACATTCAGAGAAAATGTTCATGCAAAACAAGACATGTTTTAACCCTTGCAGGGTCGAGGACTGATATATCAGTCCAAAATTCCTATATGTTCTAATTCTGTCGGCAGCCTAAGGGTTAATATAGCAGGCTAAAAAATATTGCAAGCTTCATTAGAACATAACAGTTTGGTGCAACTGTCAAAGAGACCCAAACCCACAGTACTGTCTAACCATAAATAATGCATTAGCATTCTGCCTACTCAGTAGTACAGTATGTGTCAGTGGTACGTAAAGCTATTGATGAAACAGGCCAGCTGCCTGTTACTGCTTTGCAATTATATTGTTGCATCAGGCAGATTAAAAAGTGTATAACATTTATTATTGATGAAAGATTTTTGACACATCACATTCCCACTCTTAAATATAAACATATGTTCAAAACAGATTTTGCTTTAAGACAGCAATGACTGCAATAATTTATTTCAAAAATGTGAAACAGCAGAGGCAAGTGTATGAAGTGTTTTTTTTTTATAGAATTCCCACAGATATTTCTTGTTTAAATATTTTACATGTGACCTTGGGTCAAGAAATATCACCACTAAGCAATTTAACTGCCAAATATATGACATACTGCAACAGTTCTGATCGTGGATCTCCAAGAAAGAATATTTAATTTCATAGCCACAACACTGCACATGTGCCTCTACAAATGAATAATGGTAATATTTACCTGGGATATGAATAAGCTCTAGAACAAGCACATGGGATTTTAAATTTAGGAAATAAATACATTTCACAAAAACCAAAAGAGTGAGCGCTGGAGAAAGAGTCACTGACATACAGCAAAGTTATTAGGATTTTCTTCATTTACATAGCAGTTCAATTTAAAGACAACCCAACTGTTTACAGTGACATATTGATAAAGTGTAAAGCCCTATGAGGATGGAAACAATTAGTGACATTGACCTGAGTGTTCTAATAGAATAGTGGTGAAACAAACCATTTTAAAATGAACAAATACATGCTGATCTACTGTATTAGACCTGCATTTGAAACTAGTGAAATACATCTAGGCAGATTAGGATGGCTGCCAAGCAACATATTAAGCTACTTTATCGTAGGATTACATTACAATTTATGCAATTTATGTATTCTCAATGAGAATTTTGTTTCTAGGATTCATGTGTCAAAACCTTGTAAAAAATATTACACACTACAGGTCATAATGAAGCCGTTTTTTTGGAGTCTAATCTTTCTTCTCTAGACTACCAGACAGTACCATCTAACATGCCGTCTAGCCCAGTTGCCCACCATATCCAGGTACATGCCCTAACAAACAAGTTCCCCTGTTGCTTGCTCCATTTGTTGATGCCCTCTAGGGAACATGCTTTTCCCAGCAGGAGCAAGATCCAATCTGGGAGGTGTGTGTCAGGTCATTGGTGTGGAGCCTGCAAGAGGCTAGTTCCATCCTGCCACTGTAGTGATTCCTCCATGATTTTCTACCAAGGGCTTTATCAGTGTGCAGTGATACAGAGTGTGCTTGTGCAGCTGTGCACAAGTCTGCTACAGAGTCTGCAGCAGTCCCAAAACCTTAGGCAACCTCTGCATACCCTGCTGCCCAGCTTCAGCTTGGCAGCAGTTGAATAGCTGAGGATGAAAACTCTCATCTCCGATAGAGGAGAGCTGCACACTAGGGTGCTCATAACTCCTTTCTCTTGGTTACATTCTGCAACCCAATCCAGTTACAGAACTCAGGCCTATGGGGCAGCAAAAAGGTGACCTGCAACTGCACTAGCTGGCTGGATCATGATCAACCATTTTTAAATAAATACCAAAGTGTTGGCACAGTGACAGTCGTGCCATCAGTGATTCCAGTGACCTGGGTTTTGGGCCCGCTCCTGGGGCAGGCCAGATAGAGGAGGATAGCATCCCAGGGGATGCTGACCTTTTACTGGGAGAGTAGGTGCTTTACTTTGCCATGTTATTGTCACATTGGTGATGACCACAAGATGCCATGTAGGCAGAACAACTGTGGATGTGATGGCTGATGTACGCCTCTGTGCAGCAGCATATTTTGGTGATTTATCTTTTTAACTTTGCCTTTCCTAAGGTCTAATTCCTGCTGTTTTATTAACTGAATCTAAGTATATGTTTTACGGAAATAATGTTTTTTATCTAGGTTTATGTACAATGCATTGGTCTTTTGAAATGGGATTTTGGAAATAAAATTGTCTTTGCTTTGTTAAAGAAGACTGTATTTTGGTTTCAGATATAGATTTATTATAAACCAACAGTATTAAAAAATGACACGGCATCCAGATGGGGCCAAAAATATTAGAACTTGGACCCAGCATTTAATGCTGTGTTACTCTTGGGCCTTATACAATGTGAAGGTCCCTGAAGAGAATGCTGATATCATCAGTCTCATGAGGTTTGAGTACCCCAAATTTCCCACCACAGGGTATATGTAATGAAGAAATTCAGTAGGTGAAAGGGAAGTTATGGGTCTGAGAGGGAGCATGGTTGACTGGCTGAGGTCTGTGTCCAGAAGCAGAAATAATATATGAAAAAATAGATTATTGTGTCACACTTCGTACATTATTGCCCCTAAATGATTTACTTAAATGAAACCAATGGCTTCAATGTGGCAAAACATAAATGTAATATAATCTGATGAACTAAAAGTAGTCTTCAAGTAAGAAACTTCCCATATTTGAAATGGAGTACTACTTCAAATGGCAAAAGACAGTATTTTTGTGAACAGTCTTTTCACCAACCATTATAAATATCTTTACTGCTGTATACAAAGAAAGGTATTCCTATGTACCTTGTCACAAGAGCTATGTGAAAAGTTTTTTTGTTTTTCTGCAAGTGAAATTCACATTAATTTTACACTATTGAATTTGTGGGATTTTGAGGAGTCTTTGAAACAGTTCACAGAAGTCTGCCACAGAGAGATTCCTCAAATTGTGGGGTAAAAATTTACAAAAAAAAAAGAACCCAAATCGTGGTTATTAGTTCCTTCCTCACAGAAACAAAGTAAATATTTTTTGTTCTGCAATAACTCCTCACATCATGGGAGAAAAGAAAACATCAAGTTGCATGGATAAACTCACAAGTTGTGTGAACAACATTCAAATACTGCCAATTTCATGAAATGAAGAATATCAGAAAATGGTTCTTCATTTTGTGAATTTTATAAATTTTGCATGAATAGCCAGTCTGGTTCCATACCTGCTGAGATAAAGAAACAAGCAGAAGAAGCCCGTTCCTCCAGCAGGACAATATACGGGAGAAAGCTTGGATAATGAATCACTCACTAAAAAGGTATTGTGTTTTCAGAATTAGATTTATTATAAACTGACAGTGTTAAAAATATCCAATGTTTCAGCTATTGTTTTCTACTTCTTCATGAATATTGTACAAACTTCATTTAATTGTTTTTTACTGTACTTTCTTTTGGAAATACAAGTTCCTCAGTACCACTCCAAGATAGGTATGGGCTCTATATATATTAAGATTCCAGTTCAAGCCCTTTGCCATGAGATAAGTATAGGACCAAGAAAATGCAGCATGCATTTTCTTTACCACAACATCAAATGATTGCCTGCTCTGAGTAGCTCAGAGTAGCAGCAAGCATATCAATATAAGAGAGAATTCAATCTATGTAACAGTGATGCATTATTGTATATTGGGACTACAATCTTAATAATACACACACACACAAACACACACACACACACACACACACACACATATATATATAATGTGTGTATATATATATATATATATATATATATATATATATATATATACATACATACATACAATAGGGGCGAGCTGATAACACTTAAAATAATAGAACATATCACTTTACCCCAATTGTAGCCAACTGACATTTGTCACGCTGGAGTGTGATAAATGCAGCCAACTGACATTTATCACACTCTGCTTACCTCACCAGAGTGCGATAAATCCTGTTGCCTGACATTTATACCTACTGTGCTTACCTCATCAGCATTGATTTCAACTGTGCTGATCTCACCCAGCAAAACTCAGAGTCTGCCTAAGTGTTGGAAATGCTTTCATGCACCTGCAACTCCCTCTTTTACTCTTATCTTGTGCATTCTATGAAAGCCCCAAAGCAAGTAACCAGCAGCCTGACTTTCATACTAGGAAAAAAGACAAAAGAGAGCAAAGCCTTCCACATCCATGAAAACCTCAACTATCAAGGAAAACAGCCTGCTTCATCCAAAGGGCAAGACAGTGTTTCAGCTTGTTTTATCAGAATTTTCTTTCTTTGTCCTGTGTCTTCTTTGTTTATTCCTCAAGATAAACTGAAATAAAAAAAAATAAACACATTCTGGAAACCCCTATTGTATAAATCGCATGCATGATGTGCAGATCATGTGAAGTGGAAAATATTCTCAGTCCTGCAGAATGAGCTCTGGATACAGTCACTCATGCCTTCAGCACTCATGGGTATCCAGAGCTTACTCTGCAGGAGTGAGAATATTTTTCCAAATCACATTCCTGCCTATCATGTATCTCCTATATATACAGTAACGTCCCCCAGGATGAAACACAATTTTGCAGCATTTTGCAGCAGTCTGCAGAATGCTGCAGCAGACCTACTGAATAAAGCAATGTAATTTCAATGACAAATAGTCCCTTTTGTCATTCTGGAAAATGTGACACTGCCAGGATGAAGTGAATGCAATTTTCCTGTATGACAAAAGGGACTAATTGCCACTGAAATTACATTGCTTTATTCAGTAGGTCTGCAGTAGCCTACTGCAGAGTGCTTTAAAAGTGAGTTTCATGATGGGGGATGCCACTGTAAATAGCAAAATGGGGATGAGAGCAATATCAGTGTGATAACCTTAGTTTATTTCCACTGCAGTGTGATAAATAGTGATGACATCAATAGAGTTAAAATAAATGTTGTTTATTCATACACTGCTGATGTCACCACTAACACTACAGCCTGCATTCTAAATGGATCTGATTCACAAAAGTTTTTGTTTCTCAATGCTACCTGCAACTAACTCAATTAGCATTGCAAAGGACACTCACCTGTGTCCCATAGTGTTTCTGAGACTCCCAACGCATTACTATGCTGATCTCAGCTTCACTACAACTTGCATTCTAAATTAAACTGCTTCACAAAAAGGTTTTTGTTTCTCAATGCAACCTGCAACTTACTCAATTAGCATCGCAAAGAATACTCACCTGTCTCATATAGTGTTTCTGAGACTCCCAGCCCATTCAGAAAAACTCACACACACTCAGACCACACACAGAAACAGCAAACGGCACACAAAAACAGGAAAAGAACACAGGAAAACATAACAATATGCTTGGAGCTCTCACCCCCATTGTATAAATAGCACACATTATGTGCAGATCGTGTGCTATGGAAAATATTCTCACTCCTGCAGAGTGATCACTGGATACTCTCACTTGTGTCTTTGGCACTCATTAGTATACGGAGCTCACTCTGCAGAAGTGAGAATATTTTCCATATCACACTCTTGCCCATCATGTATCCCCCCCTCTCTCTCTCTCTATATATATATATATATATATATATGTATATTTCATTGCAAAAAGCTTTGTTAATGCATCAGTTAGGTTAAAGCAACAAAAGTAGGAAATTAGATGTTAGGGTTGGGTCCTAACCCACCCACCACCCCCTCCATCCTCCACAGACTGACAGATGAAGGGATGTGCCATGGGTTCATCAGGCTCAACTCTCACTCCATTCCATCTGTAAACAGGTTGACATGCTACAGTAAAGAAGAATGGGGTGAAAGTTAGGCCTCATGACTCCATTGCACACCCAGCATCTGTCAGTCTATGAAGGATGGGTGGTGGGGTGGTGGGGGGTTAGGAGCTCAACCCTAGCATCTCATTTCCCCACTTTTGTCACTTTATTCCTAACTGATGCATTAACAAAGTTTTTTGCAATGAATTTCCTTACTTTTGAAAAAGTGTAATAGAACTAGTAAATGGTATGTGTTGTCTCACCACACTGCTCATTTGTGCATAATGATATGCATCTTTGGAAGCACAGGCCCTCCAGGCCCTGCACTCCCACTTACACATAACTAGGTAGCCACACTTTAGCCCTATAGGGCAAGGAACACTTGTAACACTAATTTGCCAATATCTCAGCAACCATAGCAGCTATGAAAAAAATTCAGCTGTTGTAATCATGACAGTGAAACCTCCATGTGATATCAATGAAATCTGTATCTTACACCATTTCTGAGACACAGGCACCAAAAAGCACTGTGGGTGCCACATTGTTATCCTATGGGAAAAATCTCAACTTCACTATGGCATATCTATGGAACCAATGAAATTCTTTACACCTAAACAGCATAATTCACATCTCTGGAACACCCCCTTTATACCCTACAAATTTCAAGCCAAAAGACCAAACCATTTATTTACAGTGTAATGTACCTGGTAACTGGTATGTGTTGGTGAAATGAGGGCCCTTCAGGCCTCACTCTCAAACCAAACTGCCTATTTGTGCATAATGCCATGTGTCTGTGGAAGCACAGCCCCTCCAGGCCCTGTGCGCCCACTTACACCTAACAATGGAGCGATACAGTAGCCCAGTAGACCTGAAAAGGAACCCTGGTAACACTAATTTGCCAATATCTCAGTAACTGTACAGCCTAGGAAAAAAATTCCATTGCAGGTGTAATCTTGACTTCAAAATTTCCTTGCATGCTAAGTTCACCTAAAGGTGATTGTAGCCCTAGGAGTGGAAGCTGTGTACACCTCCCCATACCACCCCCAAACAGATGGATTGGTAGAGCGTTTCAATAAGACACTGAAAAAGATGATTCAGAAGTATGTATCAGACGAGGGAAAACACTGGGATCTCTACTTGCCACTCCTTCTGTTCGCATATAGAGAAGTGCCCCAGGCATCTACTGGCTTTTCACCATTCGAGCTATTATACGGCAAGAATCCTAGGGGCCTTCTAGATGTCATTAAGGAACAGTGGGAGAATGGTAATCATGTAGAGACACCTACCACCTTGGAATATGTCACCCAGATGCATCAGAGGGTAGCCAAATATGCTCAATTAGCACAAGAACAGAATCGGGAAAAGCAGCAGTACCAGAAAGAGAGATATGACCAGGGAGAAGGGAGTAAACAGTTCCAGCCAGGAGAGTGTGTCTTACTGTTACTACCTTCCTCTGACAACAAGCTCACCATGCAATGGCAGGGTCCATATGTTGTACGGAGACAAACTGGGCCTGTTAATTTTGAAATTGAGGTACCAGATAGAAGACAGAAAGTGAAGGTGTACCATGCTAACTTACTTAAAACATGGTGTGAGCGAGTTGAATCTGATGTACCCTCAAATATATATGTTTGCCCCGTTCAGTCCGAGGAAACTGAGTTGGATCTTGCTTACAAGAGGTTGGACACCAAAGTATTCAAGCTCCAATGGAAGTTAACCCGCGACTTACAAAAGACCAGAAAGCAGAGCTAGATACCCTGTTACATCAGTTTGACAGTACTTTCACCTGTATACCAGGAGAACGGGCGAAATAAAGCACCACATTCATGTAACCCAGGAATCACCTATTAGGGTTAAGCCCTACAGATTACCTGAAAAAGTAAAAGATGATGTTGTAAAAGAGATACGAAAGATGAAAGAAATGGGGGTGATAGAAGAGACCAACAGTGATTGGGGCTTCCCTATGGTAATTGTACCGAAAAAAGAGGGAGGGGTTAGGATATGTCTGGATTTTCGCAAGTTAAATGCAATATCTAAATTTGATGGTTATCCTATGCCCCGCGTCGATGACATCATCGATCACCTCGGTCAAGCCCAGTATATCACCACATTAGAGCTCACAAAAATGTACTGGAAGATCCCATTGGATGTGGAGGCCAAGGAAAAGACTGCCTTCAGTACCCCCATTGGATTGTTTCAATTTGTAACAATGCCATTTGGCCTTCACGGTGCCCCCGCTACTTTTCAATGGCTCATGGACACGATTCTTAGACCACACTTGTTATACAGTGCAGCCTACCTGGATGATGTGATAATATTTAGCCCCACATGGGAAGAACACCTGAAACATCTAAATGCAGTACTGAGCACTATTACCCAGGTAGGCCTCACCATTAATCCTACAAAGTGCTCTATAGCAATGACAGAGACAAGATACTTAGGCTTTGTAATTGGCCAAGGACAGGTAAAACCCGAAATAGGGAAAGTGGACGCTGTAGCCAAAAGTCCATGACCAGTAACTCAAAAACATGTTCGGTCCTTCCTAGGCCTGGCTGGTTATTACCGGCGTTTTGTCCCTAATTTCGCTACCATTGCTAGCCCTCTGATAGAATTGACTAAGAAAAACAGACCTACAATGGTAGCTTGGTCACCAGCCTGTGAAGAGGCATTTTGTGCTATCAAAGCTGCCTTATGTTCATCCCCCATATTAAAGAGCCCAGATTTTGCCAACCTTTTATTGTGCAGACCGACACTTCCAATACTGGTATTGGTGCTGTCTTAACCCAGATACAGGATGAAGAAGAACATCCTGTAATCTATATAAGTAGAAAGCTGCATCTGAGAGAGACCAAATATTCTGCTATAGAAAAAGAATGTTTGGCCCTAAAGTGGGCAGTAGAGACTCTGAGATACTATTTGTGGGGTACAGAATTTGAAGTGTGGACCGATCATAATCCTCTTTGTTGGATCCATGTGATGAAGGAGAAGAATCCGAGGATTATGAGGTGGTACCTGGCTTCACAGCCATATAAATTGTTAGTAAAACACAGATCTGGGACCGCAAATAGCAATGCAGATTTTATGTCTCGGTTTGGGGCAGATATAACTGTACAGACAGAATTAGACCTCGGGGTAATGATTGATAAAAAGTTGGAGGGCAACCTCTGAATTATTTTTATTTGAGTTTAAGGGACCCCGAGGTGAAACTTTGGAAGTGGGTGGGCTGAAGCTCCATCTCTCCTTGTGAGAGATCTATTTCTTCTGTCTGTAAGTAAAAGCAGTAAAAAAAAAAAAAAGGAAAGTTCCTTTAGAGAAAGCCCTGTCTGTTGGCTTCCTCTTAAGTGGGGAGGAGTATGTAATAGGTGCTGTGTGAATCCTGGAATGAGCACGCTTTCTCTTTAAATCAAATCTGTTGCAACAGTAATTCTTTGTCTTGTACTATTCTAATTCTTCTCCCTGTGTTCCCCAACTATCTGGAAGGCCACCTGTAGTTGTTCTGTGTATCCCTATTTTATTTCCTTCTTTCATTTCTTCTTGCTCTTCCATGTTTGCACTGTGCCCCTGATTACACCTTTAAATCATTTAGCTAGGACAAACCCAATGAAAACAGCCCTTATTTGCCTTCTTGTGTAGCTTAGGGTTTGAAACTACAGGGTGAAATGAAAGACAAGCTGAGTGTCTTTCTGGCTGCTTCTGTCACCCTCCAAGCAAAATAAACTGCAGAGATTTTTTTTTTAAAACAAAATAGAATGTGTGCTCAAAGTAACCTGTAGTTTGGTTCTTCAGTTAATGTTACCTGCAGTTTAAAGTTCAGTGTTCAAATGCGGCTGCTTGGTGCTTGCTATTTTCTGTGTGATAGACTGAAAATAAGCATGTTTGTCTCCTCCGGCTTTTGCAGCCCATTTTGTTTTGTTTCTTTTTAAAACACATTTCTTTCTGAAAAGAGACTCTTGTATGTTAACAGACTTATGCTTTGTATGCTATGTTTTAAGTAAAAGAAAACTTGTACTGCTGTGCTAGAAAATATAGTCTTACCTATTTAGTGTTTCTTACAGCCTGGGCTCTCCTCCATCCCCCTGACTCTGTTATAGGGTCAGGCAACCATTTTCTCAGTTTGTTTATAGTCAGAAGTGATGGGAGGAGCCTTACTGTTTGGAAGTGCACACATAGAAAGGATTTCCCTTATTATTATTACTACTAGCTTATGTCATTGTGTTTCTAACAAACTATTGTAGGTTTTCTTTAACTCTAAACTAAACAGTAAATGTTCTGGAAGATTTTAGTCTTTAGTTATAAAAAGGGGCGAAGCCTAGTTGGTCACCTGATCCTACTCCTGTATAAAAGGACCAGGTCTGGGAGCATTTTTTTAGTTGGTGATAGGGTGCTGACCCTATCAGACCCCTAGCTCTTTTCTAGGTGGGATTTTGTTTCCATTTGAAGCTATACTGAACTGTTATGCCTTTATTTGATGTCTTCTTGTTTATGATTATTTTCTTTTGACAAAATCAGTCTGCTTTTGTTTATTTCCATTGCATGAATAAATACTTATTTTATTTGGCATCCTGACACTGTGTTGGACCTCCTTACTATCCACGTTTACAGTGATCTAAGCTGCAGGTAGCAAAAAATCCATATCTTGCTTTGTTGTTGTGATACGAGCACCGAAAGTCACTATGGGTGCTGCAGTGTTATCTATGGGAAAAATCTCAACTTCGTAATGACATATCTATAGAGCTGATACATTTGTTCACACCAAAACAGCATAATTCACATCTCAGGACACCCCCTTTATATCCTGCAAATATCAAGTAAAAAAAAAAAAAACGTTTATTTACAGTGCAGTGGCAAAGTTTTTAAAATTCTAGTTCTTGAGGTAGCAAAATCCCTGACCGCAATGTCAATCCCCATTTGTGAACTGTCAAAATCGGCATCCATGAGGAATCCTTGACCATCTGATTTTGGCCATCAGGTCCCTAACTGATGGTCAAGGATTTTGCTACATTGCAAAAGAGAATTGCTCGCAGATGGGGATTTTGTCAGCTCACAAACAGGGATTTTGCCATTTCACAAAAAGGGATTCAAAAACCCAACCCCTTTCATGAGCTGACAAAATCCTTCTCTGCAAGCTGATCCCCTTGCAAGCAGCAGCAAAATCCTTGACCATGAGTCAATCCTCTTCCATGAGAAGGACCATCTGTTCCCTAAGTGACGATCAAGGATTTTGCTACCTCGTGAAAGGGGATCGGCTCACAGACGGGGATTCTGTCAGCTTGTGAAAGGGGATCAGAAGCGAGCAGCGAACAAAGAATTTCAAAATTTGAAATGGCTGTTTTTTGGCCAAAAAGAACCAAACCAATGTTATAGGTTTGTAGAGGGCATCACCCTGAACAAAACCCATGCCTTATTGCAACATGAAGTCACCCGTGGAGGAAGCTAAGACATTTTGTTTGGGGGAAAAAATGAAAACAAGATGGTGGCTCGCAAAAGGGGAATTTTTTCTCACAGACTGGCATTTTTTAAATCCTCTTTCGTGAGCTGAGAAAATCCTTGACCTTGAGCCCAATCTCCTTTCGCAAAAAATACATATAAATCTTGCCGTGAACTGAGCATGCTCAGAATCCAAAAATTCAAAATTAAAATGAAATAACTTTGGAAAGGATTAATATTTTTGTCCAAACCAATGCTGGATTCTTCTTTGACCCAAACACTTTCTACCCTGAAAGTTTAGGACCAAAGGACCAAATGGTGTAGTTGCAGCATGATGGGCAATAACCGTGTCAAAAGTGGTGAAAAATGCATTTTTCAGCACTTTGCTGTACAAAAACCATAAGTCCAACCAAAACACAACTTAGCAAATCTAAGAGATCTACCACATCAGACCACACATTCCAAATTTTGTGTAAATCCATTGAACGATTGCAAAGTTATTGACATGCATAATTTGGGGTTTAACAATAAACTGCCTACTCAATCCTAACTGTACTTGTGCAACCATGCTAGTATAATATATATATATATATCTATATATATATATACGGTATATATATATATATATATATATATATATATATATATAATATATATATATAGTGGTGTGGTAGGGTTGAGCAGGCACTTTAATGTTAAACCTCAAAGTTTGCACTTTAATAACTTTGCAACTGTTAAATGGATTTATACCCAATTTGGTATGCGCTGTCCCATGGGGTAGATCTCTTGACTTGCCCAGTTTTGTTCTGGTGCAATATGTGAATTCTGAGATACAGATAGTGAAAAACCTTAAAAGTCACTGTTTTTTGCCATTTTTTCTCACTGCCCTGCTCAAAGACAATGTTGAGTATTAGTCTACAATTGTTATGGTAGAAAGAGGTTTGGTCACATAACTACTCTGTGTTTTTTGGTGAAAATATATTAATCTGATCCAAAGTTATTGAATTTTTAAGGTCCCATTATTTCCAATGGGAGTTCTACTTTCCAGGATCGATTTCTGTAATGTGAAAAGGATTTTGCTCGGATGACCATGGACCCTTTTTCTTAAGGGGCCAATCCTTGTTTGCCAGAAAAAGATTGCTTTTTTTGTGAGCTGCCATCTTGTTTTTTATTTTTGGCACAAACTGTCATAACTGTGCCCACAGCTGTCTTTTACAGACATCAACTCAAGTATCTTGCTCATTGGCGGTTGATGAGCTCTCCTGTGTGTTTTTTTTAATGTTTGCTATGCCCTTCAAAGCTTTTAATTCCTTTTTTGTCACTTGTTAACTTTCTTTTGTGTCAGTCCTTTTTCTTCTTGGTGAAAAAGGAAACTGGGTGGCATAAAAGGAATCACAGAATGGCCATCTGATCATGAAAAGAAATTGATGATCATCTGGTTGGAACAGACAGAGCCATCTGGTCGCAGATAAGAATGAAGTATTTTCCTCAGCCAGTTTCCTTTTTTTGCCATGAAGAAAAAGGGTGGTGAAAAAGGAATTTCTGTTCCAAAAATGGATTCATGGGATGACCTTCTGATCGGGAAAAAAGGGATTTGGGGCCATATGATCCCAACAGACAGTCAACTGGTCATCAAAATGGATCCTTTTTCATCAGACGGAATCCTTTTCTGCCACCATAGCAAAGCATTGAGGAAAAGGATTTCCGTTGGTGAAAAAGGATGTTTTATTGCTTTTTTGTTATGGGTTCTCGTTAAAACACCCTGTCCCTGGAAAATCCCAGGTGTCTAGAAGCATCCCCACCCTGTTTGCTTATATATATATAATTTTTTATTTTATGCTGAAAATAATATTTTTTTTCCCAGTCGAGCTTTGTTCCCATATCCGTGGTATCTAGTGGTACCCCACACCCTCCAATACCCATTTTATTTCTCTTTTTGGTGGTCCTCCCACCCTGCCATGTCATTTAACCTGTGAATAAAAGAAAAAAAGTCCCTCAGTGTCTTTGTTTTATTTCAAAACCTTTAAGAAAACAGTGCATCACTTATCACTTCTGCACCTCCCACATGACCACCCCCTGTGCACCCAACTCCCCACACACCATCACTGACCTGAAGAGGTTCCAGGTTCAAGATCTGCTCTCCTGATTGAAGACACATCCTGCTGCTGGAACCAGTGACTGCAATATGTGAAATTAAGGTAAATGTGCTTAAATGTATTTCAATGGGGGTTTCACCTTTTATGTATGACTCAGCCATTTATTGAGATTTTTTTGAGATTTTGACACTCTCTTTTTATCCCTCTGCAAAGCCCACTTCATGATCCCTGTCTGGTCAACTCCTGTCCCTGGTACCCCTCTTCCTCACTCTACCTAACCCTCCCCATCCCTCCCCTCTCTAGCTTTTCTCCTACCGTTCCTTCTAACCTTACTCCTAACCCCTCTCACCAGTTGGACAAAGTCACCTATATGACCACTTCTCCCCCTTTTTCCCTTTCATTCTCTCTGACCTCCCCCTTTTTTTACCTTCTGCATAATTTGGGAGCCCTGGTAGACAAAGTCAACTTTTAACTGCCCCCCAACCCTTCCTTTCTGGGTGCCACTTCTCATGTTACTGTTTTATCTACTGCCTTATCCCTAACTGCAATTTCTTTTGTAAACTGTTCTTCTAATGTTGTGTTGCTATGAATTTAGTGGCTCATTGTATATGTATGTATCATCACTTGTAAGCAGGTTTTCTGTGATTTCCTTGTTTTTGTGAATTTTAAACTGCTATGTACTCTTTCTTGTTGTAATGATGTGTAACATTTATAAAATAACCTCTGGTTCAAAGGTGTTATAATCCTAGTAATAAATAAATACATACATATATACATACATAAATGAATAAATACATTTTCAATATACCCTTTTAGGGACCCCGCCTCATGAACAGTATGACTGTTGTTACTCAACTCCCATCGGAAAGGTGATTTCGGGGTCAGCTGATGCAATCATCTTTCTGGTGGGATGTCTGCACCAACAGTCATATTGTTCATGAGGTAGCATCATAAGAAGGCTATGTTGAAAATTTGGGATCAAAATTTCAAAAAATGGCTGTGTTATGACCTTTTATTGCAACTTCACTATGCACACTCGTAACTTTTACCATTTTCAATATTTTCATACCATATTTTAACATAGTCTTCTTATTCCCCCACCTCATGCATGTGACAGCTCTCAATTTTTCAAATCCTGGCCAAAATGAGTTTTCACATCTGTGGCACAGAATGGTGTTTTAATTGTGCAAAATTATGTTTTGGTGGGGAATTGGAAATTTTCTGTACAGGGTACATGTGGTTAGGTCATAAGGAGGCTATTGTTACACGAGGTCCCTGCACCCTAACTGGTACCCTCAGAGGTACCCCATAGACATCTAGTGCTTAGGCATCTGTTATACTAACATATAGGGCTAAGGGCATCTACCGAACAAGAGTAGATGTCAGGATATGTACGCATATTGTTGTAATACCCTTTGCTTGCTAATACATATATTCTTCAATGTATTTTCTGTGTATTTCTTACTTGTAAGATGCCAAGACACCTGTATCCTTGGAATAATTATGATCTGTAAGTCGGCATTGCCATCTTTTGCTGATTTGCGCTGCTAAACTGAGTTATGTAAGACTCTGTATAAGAACTCTTTTGTTTCACAAACTGATGACTACTATAAAATTGTATAATGTTATCTTGGACCGTGGAGCCTCCTCTAATTTAGCCAATAGGGCTCATCTCTGTAACTAGAAATGTTTCTATCTTACAGTAACCATAGTAATTATCATAGGTATATAATGTGATACACCAGTCTTGTACCTCAGAGATCCCAAGAGACACAAAGAAACCTCAAGGTATAGGGAATGCTTAGCACTGGCTCCCAGTTCGTATTGGTAAGAACTGCTTAGGGTAACTGTGATTTTATCCTTTTTGGTAGTAATAAACAAGTTTATTACTCTTATGCAGCATGTCTGTGATTACTTGCATTCCCAATATTGCCAAGAACCTGAAAGTGAGGATTAGACCTCCTGACAATTGGCGACTGTGTGCAGGCGATATTTGGTGTTTGTAAGTTTTCACTAGTTGCTATCACTTTTCCCTTTCCCACGGCGACAGTAGGTGTACATTCCCATATCATCTTTCCTATTTTAAAACCAGTTTGTAGTCACTTACAAAGTCTGGCTGTCTTCTTTTTGGGTGTGGTCGATGCCGACTCAACTCACTTCATTACAGCTCTGAATTGTAAGCCTACAACTTTTACAGAAGCCCGGCTGTATCTAAAGTGCTCCTGCTGTGGATCGATACATAGCACGGCACCTTTTTCACAGTTTGATTTTTTGTTCCCTCCCACACAATGGCCACCGTATCAAATATCTGTGCAGAACTGAGACCTGATGTCTCGAATTTCCTTGCCTCCCATGAAGGATGGGCTGGCTTCATGCAGGATGCAAGTCAATCCGAAAACCCTATACTGGGGATTTCAACCCAGTACACAGAGATGAGACAATCAACCAATAAGCGTCAAGCTAAAGGGCAGATGGTTGCGACTCTCTATGCTGCTCTGGAAGCCTCCAAAGTGAGGTTTCAAACCCTTGATCTGCAAATCTCATCTCTTAAGCAACAGACGGGTTTGCAGGAAACAGAATGTGTTAGACTGCAGCAGAATTTGGAGTCCGAACTTCAAACTGCGGAATGAAAAGGATTCACTTTTGCATCATTCAGCTCAAGCTGGAGAACAAGAACTTTGTATGTTGAGGCAGGAGTGTGAAAGTTTGAGACATGATAAGGGACAGGCATTGCATATGAATGACTTGTTAAGTACAGCGAATGCACAGTTGAGTGAGGAGATTGGAGTGCTACAGGACGAGATGAACCAGGTATGTAATGACTTAGAAGTGGCTACTAGGGACAATCGCGAACTGAGCGCCGTGTATAGAATGTTGCAGAAGCAAATGCAGGATGAGGTTGATATGGATGTTGCAACTGTGAGTCATGCTGAATGAAAAACTAAGATGGCGAAACTGCGCCATCAGTGGGAGGTACTGGCTGGACATGTTAAGATGATGGGAGGCGTAGCCCCTGCCTTACACACGTCATCTGAAGGGGAGGTATCAGATGATGACATCTCTCAGTACAATGCCCAGTCACACCTTTACTATGGCTCAGAACCCCCACCCAGCCATCCACAACATGGCGGGTCCCCACTCCACCCACACCATGTCATACGTCATCAATGTCGTGACGCCCATCATGGAAGATGCCAACATGGCAGCCCCCATGATGGGGGGAGCAGGCCCAGACCTGGTCCCGATGGCACCACCGATAGCCGTTATTAATGTGGAAGACAGGCAAGAGATAGAAACAATGATTGAAACTGCAATAGGTAATGTACCTCTTCCTGAGAGAAGTAAATGGGCATTAAAACCCAGATAAGGCAGCTTCTACAAGAGGCTGGCACTCAGGATGGTATCATTCTTTCTGAGGCCAAGGCTGCAGCTCGGGCCACCCTGGACCACTCCCAAGACAATCTACCTCTGCCTGATTGACCCAATAATCCCTTACAAATGGTCTACTCTGTTCAGCAAATAGCTGACAGTATTGGTCGGATGAACCCGTCTGACAACCTCAGCTGTCACTTAGAAAAGGTGCATTTTAAAGGTGAGATGCTTAGTCTCGCTGCAGAATACCAGGTCCAGATACTACGCCAAACCATCAATCCTAGTTTGTGGACCAAACTCCCTGATGCCATCTGCCAGGATGGGAACGCCACCTTTGATGAGGTTGCAGCTGAGCTCTTTTCTGCTCACAGCCCAGGTGTAGTAGGAATGATGCTTGCATACCCTGTAAAACAGAATGCAAAGGAAAGTCCAGCGACTTACCACCAGAGACTGTGGATGACCTACCAAGCAGGAAAGCACCTGGCACAAGAAGCTGCAGATGTAGATCTTATTGCGTATAAGACCCTGTTCCTTAGGAACATGATTCCTGCAGTACGAGAAAAGGTAGAGCCAACCACCTACCCCAATACGGACAGGTTTGCCGACATCCTTTGGAAAACTAAGAGAGTGTGCCAAATCTACATCCATGATCTGGGCTCAGGTTCCAAGAAAGTAGCCACTGTGGAGCCTATTTCAGAGGCCACAATGCACTACACTGTGGAAGGGCAGGCCCAACATCAACGGGCCCGTCCAGCCGATAACCAGCACCTCCAACAGACCCAACACCAACAACAACCACAACAGCAGCAACAATGGGGTAGGAACTGGAATTGGCATAAGAATAAAAAGCATAAGAACAAGGGTAAACCACAACAACAAAGAACAGGCCCTTCATATAGGGATATAGCCAAGGAAAATTGGAAATTCCGAGAGCTCCTGGGACAAGTGCGCTCTGTGGCAGATGCTGTTCCTGCTCAGGCCCTTGCGGCTGTACAACTGGCAACCCAGACCCCAACAGGTCACGGTGATACTGGAAGTGCAGGCCCTCAGGACCATACAGGTCTGAACCCGGAAGCTCCTCCCTATATAGCATCGATGCGGCATGGTGAAGAGATTCAAAGAAGCCAGGCCCAACTTCTCCATGCTCCCAGTAGTGCAGATTGACAATTACAGGCCCCAGTCTGGATTGTAAACAAGCTGATCTTGGATACAAACAGAATGCCCAGCACCGAGGCTGAGGTCGGGGGCCGCCTACTTGTAGTCTTGCTAGATACAGGTGCGGCTGTACCTGTATTACATGATGAACACCCAGACACATCTCCTTGGTCCACCGGACGGAGGACCAACATGTCAGGAGTAGAAGGTACTAGGCTACCTGCATGCCATTCTCTACCCCTGCCGGTAGAGTTAGGCCATTTAAAGGCCTCACACACTTTCCAACTGATGGTAATGCATGATCATCCTAGTATCATAGGAACTGATTTTCTCACACCACATGGCTGTGTGGTGGATCTGGCTAATATGCTACTGATACAGATTCAGGGTCAATACCACACCATTTTGATCTCTGATTCACACATTGTGGCAACAATTTCTGCTAACAACAAAGAGTATAATGTCATAGATTTGTTCAAGGATCATGAGCTTTTCCAAAGCTTCTCCCCATTTTGCAGCGACATTTGGAAGCATTTGCAGTCAACAAACATGACTGTGGCAGAGTGCACACTGTCATCGAAGTGCCAGGCCCAGCACATGAGAGGCAAAGGCAGTACCCTTTTCCAACTGAGGCCTTCCCTTCTCTCAGAGAAACAATCAAGTCACTTCTCAAGCAAGGAGTAATCAGAACTTATGTTTCTACTGCTAACTCCCTAGTGTGGCCCATGAAAAAACCCACAGGTGCCTGGAGACTTACTATTGACTACAGGAAACTGAATCAGGTCACCCTCAGTTGTTCCCCAACTGTGGCATCAGCACCCTATGTGCTACGACTTTTGACCCCTGACCTGAAATAGTTCAATGCCCTGGATATCTCCAATGGTTTTTGATCATTACCATTGGCACCCAAGAGTCAATATAAGTTTGCCTTCATCTTCGAAGGAAGACAGTACACGTGGACTTGCTTACCCCAGGGATTCCATAATAGCCTGTCCCTGTTCCATCTGCATATGGTGGATGCCCACGAGGGTTTCTCTACTTCCCAAAATCTCTTGCAGTATGTGGATGACCTGTTGCTGGCAACTGCCATGCAGGAACAACACCTGGATCTCTTGGATGAACTACTGACTCTCATTCGGAGAGCAGGCCTGAAATGCAATCCAGCAAAAGCACAGCTATGTCAGAAGGAAGTACTCTTTCCGGGTCTAAAAATAACTGACTAAGGTTGAAGCCCTACCTGGAGGAAGATACAGGGATTACAAGACTTGCCATTGCCCACCGGCGTGGTAACTCTTTGAAGGTTTCTAGGTATAGTGAATTATTCGAAAGATTTTATTTGTGATTTTGCTCAGAAAGCTGCTCCTCTGTATGAACTACTGAAAAAGGACATCCCATGGACTTGGGGACCTATACATATTCAGGCTGTGATGTCACTGAAGCAGGCCTTGGCCTCCCCCCCAGCTCTGGTCAACCCCAATCCAGCACTACCATTCCATCTGGAATGTGCCACCTCTGATATTGCCATGTCAGGAGTACTGGCCCAGAAGGCTCATTGCACCCTGAGACCTATTGCATATGTATCATAGCTCTTGACCCCAGTGGAACAGAAGTACAGCCTTTGTGAAAGGAACCTTCTGGTCACCTACTCGGCTGTCAAGCACTTTCTGTATATCATTGGGTACTCTCCCCTGATCAACACCAACCACACACCAACTACCTTTCTGCTGTCAGATAGAGTGAAGGATGGGTCAGTATCTAACACTAGGCTGATACACAGGTCACTTCTTCTCCAGGATAGAGACATACAGGTACACCCAACAAAAATTCCATCTATGCTGGCTCATGGACTCCTTTTCCAAGGAGAACTCCATGACTGTACACTGCAATCACCTGATCTTCCAGATCCAGGTCCTTTCCTCCCTGCCATGCCACAAATACTTGATAACACCTCTCTGTGTCACATCTTTACTGATGGTTCAGCATCCTACTATCAGGGAGAACAAATTGCAGGGATGGGCATTCTAGTGATTTACCCTTACAGGAACACTGTTAAAATATCTAAGCATTGCAGTGTAGCATCATCCTAGTATGCAGAGAAGGCAGTGGTGGCCTGTGCCCTCGAGTTCATCCAGCATGGGACCGAGGATACTATCATTTTCACAGACTCTAATTGGGTTTGTTGTTCTCTTACAGAATTCCTTCCTTTCAGGCAGAAATACTCCTTCTTGTCCTCTGATGGCAGCCCAGTGAAGTACAAGGATTTGGTAATATACATTCATTCATTGGCACAAAAATTTGCACACAAACTCTATGTACACAAAGTCAAAGCTCACTCTCTCCATGACCTCTGTCATGCCTTCAATGACACAGCAGACACCCTCACCAAGGAGGGGGCCCAAGAGGGGGACACCTGAATGATGCACCATCCAGAGGCCAATGTGGCCGTACATATACCAGCACTCAGGAAAAAACCTGAACCCTTTTCCCCCTTGGACCTCTCAGCAGCCCAACATGTAGATACTGAACTCAAAGAAGTGTTCAGATTCCTTGACAAGAGTACCGGAGAGAAACTCCCTACACACAACCCCTACCGGAGGCATGAAGACAAGTTACACTTGTCACCAGATGATTCCACCACCAAGTTGTTGGTGATCTCGACAACTCAGGTCTGAATTCTTGCACCAAGTGCATGACACACCCACTGGCGAGCACCAAGGAGTGGAAAATACCCTCCAAAGGCTTAAGACCACCGTCTGGTGGCCTGGTGTCACCAAAGATGTTAAACAGTACATAGACAATTGTCTCATTTTTGTGCAAAACAACCCCATCCCTGCCAAGCGAAATGCCAAACTTTAACCATAACGACACTCTGGCCCTTGGCATGCCATACAGATTGATTTTATTGGCCCCCTGACCAATACCAGCAGAAATAACAAGTATGCTCTTGTGGTAACTGACCTCTTCTCTAAGTGGGTTGAAGCCTTCCCCACTAAGACATGCACTGCTAAAACCACTGCCAAAATCCTGGTGGAACAGATTTTCTCCAGGTGGGGCCTACCTCTTAAGGTAGACTCTGACAAAGGAACCAGTTTTACTGGTGAGTTGATGAAAGAATCCCTCGAACTCCTTGGAGTTCAACAAAAGTTCCACATACCTAACACCCCCAATCTTCAGGTCAAGTAAAGAGTGCCAACAGATGGATTAGGCAAATGCTTTCCAAATTCATTGAGGACAATCCCAAAACCTGGGATTCCCTACTGCCATTACTCCTTATGGCAATTAGGGGCACACCCTCAGCCACCACCCAGCTCATACCCTTTGAGGTAATGACTGGAAGACAGATGAGATTACCCGTACACCTATTGTTTGACCTGCACACCCCCACTGCAGACCATGTGTCTGTAGATCAATATATGGAAAAACTCATAAAAGACCTCATACACTCACATTTGTATGCTGCCAACTGTATGGGCAAGGCCCAGCAACAATCCAAAATACAATTTGACAAACATGCACAAGAAGTGGATTGGCAGGTTGGAGATCAGGTAATGGTACTCTGATTTGCACATCCCACCCATTCCTTCTCCAATAAATGGGAAGGCCCATACCCCATCATCAACAAGCTCAGTCCAGCAGTCTATCAAGTTAGATTCCTGCATAAAAATAAACTGACTGATAAATGGTTACATGCAAACCAACTGAAACTGTATAAAGGAGCTTAATTATTTTTCTTCACCCCATTGTGCAGAATAGTACTAACTTATTAATGTTTGATTTTGCTTTTCAGATCACTGACAAGATGGCTATCTTGTTCCATTATCTCCTCATCTCAGGAGTTATCTCCTGCATCCAAGGCACGGTACCAAACCTCCTACCACACCTTGATCATCCAGAATCTCCTTCAAAGGGAGTTTCCATCAATATAACCTATAGTCTGATTACTGTCCAGGAAGGTTCCAATGCTTAACTCACTGCCTTGGTTGTTGCTCCTGATAAATCTACCCTACAAATTGAGTGGCAAACCACATCGCAAGGACAAATTCTCCCTGTGGCCAAACTCTCCAAAGGAACTTTCCAGGGTTGGCCCAATGCTAAATTATCCCCAAATGGTTCTCTATCATTGTTACAAACTGCTCTTAGACATTCTGGTTTATACAACATTATTGCCTTAATTGATCCTTCGTACTGTAATTCTTTGTCTAAGGATTCTGCTAGAAAATTTTGTGTTGTACACCTCATGGCTTCTGCTTCCATGCATCTCTCTGTATTACCACCCACTGATAAACAGCTTTTGGAATGTCCAAAGCACACACCTGATCCCCGTAGTGGTCTAACAGCCACTGCCCTCCCTGGTTCATTGATCAATAACTTATAATTTATGCATATACCTGTTTTGTTCAATCTTATTTACTGGAATATGAAAGAATTTGGTATGTGTCACAATACTAATATGTCAGCATTTTATAGTTCATTATTGCTTGATAGTTTAGCTGCATTTCAGATTCGTACTCAAGACCCTATTGCCAGGGTCCATTCTACTGAACAGAGAGGCAACTTCAGGAGAAAACCCAATCTGATGATCAAAGTCATAAACGTAAAACATGTGAAGTTGACAGTTCTGATGTCACAACAGGTGCAACAGGTACTGTCACAGGCCTTTTTGGTATGGCTATGTCTATTTGGAATAAAGCAGACATTGCTGTTATCAAATCTCATTCTGACAAGTTCTCCACTGGTTGGGTTAACAATATACCACCCCTATTATTGCATGGTGTGGATGGCCTTAGTCAGGAAGAAAGATACACTGTATACAACATGCACGACATTGATAAGGCATTTACAGACTCTAAAGACATGATTAATGCACACATTGCACAGAACAACAGAGAAGTAGATAAACAATACATTGCTAGAGAAATCCTCTGCTCTGCCTGTGGCTCATACATTATCACTACCATCAACAATCTCTTCCGTGATCTAGAATCGGGATGATTCACTGATATCATACATAACAGACGCGTTTCCAAATGGTATTGTCCACAGCGTAAAACCCCTAGCTGTATTGCTATGCTTATGCAACAATCTCTAACCATTCCTCTTTCTACAGCTAGGAACCTGGGTTTTGTGACCAGGTACCCTAACACTGGTCCTTGTTTCACTGCTAAGAAATGTTCCATAAGAGATACTATGTTTGTTTCTTTTACTGTTTCTTTACCATGTTTTGATCCCACTACAGCCTTGTTTGACAAGCTTGCACTGGTACATTCTATTGGGCACTTGGATGAAGACATCTAAAGAGAATGCCTGGATCTACCACCTCTACTGGTTTTCCATCCTTTCCTGGACGCCTGGGTGGCTCCGCACACGGACTGCTGTGTGAAGAAGCAATACATTTACTTGTGTTGATGTGATGTATTTGATGTTATTCAACCTGTTTGTGGTTATTCTCCAGATAGCATTGATTGGACATTCACCATGGATGATAACGTCATCAAAAATGGCATGGATTTCTCGGATTCTTCTTTGGCTGTGGATAAGCTCTACTAATCATATCATGAGGAGGTTCATCGCTTGTCAACATGGATTTCAAAGATGACCTACACTTGCCCTGTCCAGTTGCAAAAGTGGAGACTCCCTACTGTTCGCTCTCAGTACAATTCTGATGGGGAGTACTGTGTGGTAACTAACTTTAAATGCTATACTTATGGATCTGTGACATGTGTTATTGATAATCCCAATTTTTGTTTTGTCCCCCACCAGAAGACTGTCATTGGACATACCGTTATAATCTCTGTACCCCTTATGGATGCAGACATCATTGATGGTAACCCTGATTACCTGCTCACACTTTCCGTATTCTTACCATATTTTAATGTACAAATAGACCCACTTACACTTACATTAAAATCACTTTTAGACAGGAAAGACACACACCTCATCCATATCAGCAATAATATGACCAAGGCCAATGAAGCTATCCTTTCATTGATTAATGATGGTGACATGAATGATACATTGACTAACACCTGGTTAGAAATTACTTTTAAAGGTTTTGTTATTATACAAGCATTTTTAATATTTGTTTTGAGTATTATGCTATGCTGCCTACGGTGCACACTGCACCAACACCATGAGCAGCTCGAGTTCCTTTACAAAGTTCACGCGTCAGGTTTATAAACGACCACTGCTCCCTGACCTTTCCCTGGATTTGCCTGTGTTGCCCATGGAGGCAAATAATGGGAGAATGTTACATGAGGTCCCTGCACCCTAATTGGTACCCTCAGTGGTACACCGTAGACAGCTAGTGCTTAGGCATATATTATACTAACATATAGGGCTAAGGACATCTACTGTACAAGAGTAGATGTCAGAATATGTACGCATATTGTTGTAATACACTTTGCTGGCTAATACATATATTCTTCTACATATTTTCTGTGTATTTCTTACTTGTAAGATGCCGACACCTGTATCCTTGGAATAATTATGATATGTAAGTCGGCATTGCCATCTTTTGGTGATTTGTACTACTACACTGAGTTATGTAAGACTCTGTATAAGAACTCTTTTGTTTCACAAAGTGATGACTACTACAAAATTGTATAATGTTATCTTGGACCGTGGAGCCTCCTCTAATTTAGCCAATAGGACTCATCTCTGTAACTAGAAATGTTTCTATCTTACAGTAACCATAGTAATTATCATAGGTATATAATGTGATACACCAGTCTTGTACCTCGGAGATCCCAAGAGACACAAAGAAACCTTGAGGTATAGGGAACGCTTAGCACTGGCTCCCAGTTCATATTTGTAAGAACTGCTTAGGGCAACTGTGAGTTTATCCTTTTTGGTAGTAATAAACAAGTTTATTACTCTTATGCAATGTGTCTGTGATTACTTGCATTCCCAATATTGCCAAGAACCTGAAAGTGAGGTTTAGACCTCCTGACACTATATAGAACATTTTGGGTCAAAATGATTAGAAATGGCACAGTCATGACTATTTGTTGCAGTTTCACTATGAATGCTCATAACTTTGGGTACTGAAAATATTTTGTGCCCAAATTTTCAAGATAGCCTTCTTATTACATCACTTCAAGTATGTCACAGCTGTCATTTTTCATATCCTGGCTAAAATGTGTTTTTGCACCTGTGGTGCAGAATGGCATTGCGTTTGTGTGGAGTTATGTTTTGGCATGGATTGAAAAATGTTCTGTATTGGGCACATGAGGTAGGGTAATAGCATGGCTACAGTGACAGTTTGGTCACTGTTGTCCTATAACTGGAAGCACAGGGGCCAGAGTGGTTCCACAGCTACACATATACACATCTATAGAGGGATGAGAGTGCAGAGCTCAGTGGGACCTGTGTTCCTACAGACAAATAAGGATGCAATTATACCATCTCAAAAAGTAAGGAAATACATTTCAAAAAAACTTTATTATTGCATCAGTCTGGGTTAAACCATCAAAAGTAGGGAAATGAGGCATCAGGGTTTCCAACCCCAACACACCATTTCCCACCCTGCACAGACCCACAGGTGGGCAGGGGTCTGTCTTGGGGCCATAAACCCTAACGCTCACCCCATTCTCCTATGCTGCACCCATGTCACCTTATTGTCTAATGGAATGGGGTGAGCATTAGGGTTGATGTACCCGAGACAGATTCCCCCCACCTGTGGGTCTGTGCAGGGTGGGGGATGGAGTGTTAGGATTGGAAACCCAAATGCCACATGTTAATACTTTTGTCAGTTTAACCCTAACTGATGTATTAACAAAGGTTTTTGCAATATATATATATCTATATAGATATATATATCTATATAGATATATAGATATATCTATATATCTATATATCTATATAGATATATAGATATATCTATATATCTATATAGATATATATATATAGATAGATATATAGAGGTAGCACGGTAGTGCTACCATAGTTAGGGTTGAGGAGCCATTTACATGTTAAACCTAAAATTTTGCACCTTAATAACTTTGCAACCTTTCAATGGATTTGCCTGAAATACATGATCAAGAACCATAGATCTTGGGATCTGCCAACTTTCGTACTGTTCGGAAATACGGCTGTGGAGTTATTAAGCATGATCTGCATGTGTGTTTATGCTTTTCTGGAATTCTTTGGTCATCTTTAGAGGTTGCACAGTTTTCACGACCGGTCCAAAATCTTCAGGGACCATGCAGCTGGGGTCCCCGATGTGCCTTTTGAAGATTTTGTGAAAAAATATTAAACAGTTCAAAAGCTTTTCAAAAAACAAGTTCCCATTATAAGTCAGTGGGAGAAGTTAACAAAAAGTTCGACAGTGTCGCAAATGCAGTTCTTACTTTCGCAAATGGCCCTTTTACGGTCACAAATCCATCATTTTGTTTCAGTTAGTCATCAGAAAAATGCTTGCCATTTAAATTTGGGACCCTCTAGCAACCTAATTATTTTTGTATTCACCTAGTAGGACCCTGAGGATGCTAGGCACGTCTCATTTTGGGGTAAAACACCCCAGAAATATGTTTTTCAAATTTCTGGAAAAAGTACCTTCGCAAAGTACTTTCGCATTTGCGACACTGTCGAATGAATTTGCGAAAGCTTTCGCAAAGTTCGACAGTACTTTTCCAGGCTGTGTGAAAATGACAGCAATTCTTTGCCACCCTGCTGCAAAAGAATGGTTTGGTCTTGTGAGCTGAAATTTGGAGGGAATGCAGCCAACATGTCACAGATGTACCTTTCAGTGTTTTGGTGCAAAAATATTATAGGGCGGCAAAGTCATGGCACTCCAAAGTTGATGCTTTTTCCCATAGGATAACATTACGGCATCCGCCGCATTACAGGAATCCTTTGCCGCCCTGCTGCAAAATAATGGCTTGGTCTTTTGGGCTGAAATTTGGAGAGAAAAAAAACAACATCTTACAGAGGTCCCTTTTAGTGGTTTAGTGAAAAAATATTACAGGGAGCCAAAGTTATGACTCTCTGAACTTCTTTTTTTCCCCATAGGATAACATTACGGCTTTCGCCGTGCCTTTCAGGGCCCGTATCTCAAAAACAGTGTGAGATATGGAATTTTCATCGGAAAAATGCTCAGCCCCCAAAAGGGGGCTAAGTGCATAATAATAGGTCTCAGTGCAGAAAATGAGGAGTTGAAATACTAAATTGCTTATATCTCAGGAACCGTACAATGTAGAAAATAAATTTAAATCTCATATTATTTATGACTTTCCTGGCTAGTTTTGCACTTAGCCCTCTAGTGGGGGGGGGGGCTAAGCATTTTTCTGATGAAAAGTCTGTATCTCAAAGCGTTTTGAGATACAGGCTCCGAAAGCCGTGCCGGAGGCAGTAATGTTAGCCTATGGGAAAATCATCAACTTTGGAGTGACATAACTTTGCAGCCCTCTAGTATTTTGTCACCAACCTTCCAAAAGACACATCTGTGGGATCTTGGCTTTCTTCCCTCCAAATTTCAGCCCGAAAGACTGAACTGTTCTTATGCAGCAGGGTGACAAAGTTTTTTTATTGTTTTGGGCATAGTGTCGCAAAGTAGTGTAGCAATTTGCAAAAAAAATCACAAAAGTGTCGAATGTGCGACACTACTTTGTGACACTACTGTTTACAAACATTTTAAAAACATATTTCTGGGGTGTTTAATCCCCCAAAAAAGACATGGCTAGCATCCTCAGGGCTTGACTAGGTGAACACAGAAAGAATTGTGTCCCTAGAGGGTCCCAAATTTAAATGCCAAGCATTTCTGTGACCACCAACTGAAAACAACATGGCAGATTTGCAACACTACAGGGGTCATTTGCAGCACTAAAAACTTCATTTGTGACACTTTTTACACTTTTTATTAACTTTTCCCATTGACTATAATGGGAAACTTGCTGTTTGACTAACTTTTGATCCGTTTAATATTTGTTCACTAAATTTTTGAAAGGCACATCAGGGACCCGTGCTGCATGTTCACTGAAGGTTTCAGACTGGTCATGCAAACCAATCAACCTGTCAGAGTGAGTAAAGAATGCACATAAATATGTAATTTGTGCATTATTCAGTGCTCTGTAGTGCCACAACCGTACATCCGACCATAACGAAATATGGCAGATCCAAAGATTGATGGTACCAGACTGAGCATGACAAATTTCAAGCAAATCCATCATATGGTGGCAAAGTTATTAAGCTGCCAAAGTTCAGATTTAACCTTAAATGGGATACTCAACCCTAACTATAGTGGCACTACTGCCACTATAATATATATGTGTGTGTATACAATATATATATACAGTATATATATATATATATATATATATAATATACACTTTGCAAAAACTCATTAATGCATCAGTTAGGGTTGATATCAAACTGTAAAAAGGAGGGAAATATGATATTTGGGTTTCCTGCCCTAGCACCCCACCCCCACCCTGCACACACCAACAGGCATTGGGGGTGTGCCTTGGGGTCATCAGCACTAACACTCACTCCATTACATAACTAAATAATCTGAGATGGGTACAGTATAAGAGAATGGGGTGAACGTTAGGGCTGATGACCCCAAAGCACATCTCCGGTGCCTGGTTGTTTGTGCAGGGTGGTAGTGGGGTGTTAGGGTTGGAAACCTTAACATCATGGGCCCGATTCCAATAGAGTGAGTAGAGCATGGCGCAGCATGTGCAAGTGCATAAAGTTATGACCAAACCCTTGTGGCATGCGAGGTGCGCCCTCTTCCAAGACAAATGCCAGTTATGATGTAAAAATGCTGAATTATGCATGTTGCAAGGTACTCCTGCAACACACAGTGTAACAGGCAATAGCAGTCATAGCAGTTATGCATGTCGCAACCCTACGACTATATAAAAGTGTTCAAGTTGCAGACATGGCATAGGTGCTACACATGCGAGAAATATGGCAGGTAGCAGTGTGGAGGCAGCAACTGTGGTGAAACATAGAAAGCAGAATTTCACAAATGAGGAAACCAATGTCCTTCTACTGGGCAAGGGCGGGGAATGGGACCTGCACCGCAAGTACAAGGAGGCATGGGAGAAGGTGGCGAAAAAGGTGAATGCAATGGCCAATGCTAAGTGCACCATGTGTGACCTCCAGAAGTGGGTCAGTGACCTCAAGCACCATGCGAAGGCCAAGGAGGCCTATAACAGGTGGCAGGCAGTGGCCACAGGAGGTGGGCCACAGGAGGAGAGGCCCCTCAGTGGCCAAGAGGAGAGGATACTGGTATTCCTGAGCCAGCACTGCATCCATGGGGTTATGGACCTGGACACGATCTGGATGACCTCAGGGACAGGTAAGTGGATGACCAGCACTGCCCCCAGTGCATGGAACAGCAATGTAGGGGTGGGAATGGAGGCACGTATGGTCAGCATGACAAGGTGTGGCAGCATTGATGCACTGTCATTCCTCAGCAGGTGCAGCAGCAATGGACACAGGGACAGGTAAGTGGATGACTGACATTGCCCCAAGTGCATAGGACATCAATGTAGGGGTGGGAATGTAGGCATGTGTGGTCGGCATGACAGGGTGTGGTAACACTGATGCACTGTCATTACCCCACGGGTGCAGCGGACACTGGGACAGGTACACTGGCTGCCAGTGCTGCCCCCAGTGTGTGGGACAGCAATGCAGGGGTGGGAATGCAGGCATGCATGGAGGGAATAACATGGTAGGGTAGCACTGATGCACTGTTGTCCTCCTACAGGTGCAGTGGATACAGGGGCAGAGGACAGTGGTGGAACAGGCACCGAGCTGGAGCCGGAACACGCACAGCCAACCAGCCAACAGGCCACCATGTTGGACACCCCTATTGGTGCTGATGCAGTGCAGCCAGACAAAGCCCCAACACCTGTGGTGAGGGACCCGCAGGCAGTGGAGGAGCAACTGAGGGAGAAGGAAGAGGGACTGGACATCAGTGATCTCTTCAGCTGTGGCAGCATAGCTGACAATAAAGTGCAGAACCTTCGCCCGGCATCATATGACAGTCTGGAGGTGACCCTGGATAACCACACTATCCCTACAGAAGGATGACACAGTTTGGTCCATAGACTATGCCAGGTTCTGCAGAACCCTCTTGACCACACACGAGGAACAGTTCCAGATGCTGGGCTGCATCCGGCTCAGCATGGACGCACACTACAAGGTCATGGAGGAGCACATAGGCACCCTCATAGGGGTGCTAGAGACAGGGACACACAGCACAGAGGCGGCCATAGAGTGACTCATGGATGCCATGCTCACCTCCCAAGCTAGTGTGCAGGCATGAGCGATCACCCAACTGGCCATAGCTGTGGAGAGGTCGGTGGGCCAGCAGACCAGGCAGGTGGACATACTGTCCTCGGCGCTACAGGATGCACTCATGGCCAGCCACTGCAAGGCACATCTTGGAGGGACACCACTACGCAGGCACCACAGGTGGTGCAACTGCCACTAACACCACCACAACAGCCACCAACCGCTACAGCAACAACACCACCACCACCAGGGGCAGCAGGGCCAGCAGTGGCACTCTCCCCACCACCCCCTCCACTGCCACCACCAACATCATCACCAGCAACAACACTGTCACAGCTGACACCACCCCCATCACTACCAACACTGCCAGAAACACCAATGCCACAGCCACACCACCCCAACCATCACCACCACCACCAGTAGCACCGGTGCAACAGCAACCAACACAGCTACCACCAACACCACCGGTGGCACCACTGGGGGCCAGACTACTGATGCGAACGGTCACAGTGACACCCACCTCTATGGCCGGGACATGTGGCAGAGGGTGCAGGGTGCAGGACAAGTGCCAGAAGGGGTGGGTCAGCACATCCCAGGTGGCAGCACACCCGCAGGCTACAAATGACAGTTGGCAACTCAGCATGGGACTGGGGACTGTGCCAGGCCAATCAGCAACTGCCCCAGGGAGGCGTGGAAGATGTCAGAGGACAGCATTGCCAATGGGACTGTTGGACAGTGGTGGACCTGCAGCCATGCAACAAGGGCAGGGTGGGTCCAGTGATGCCACAGGGGCAGATGAGCCTGAAGCACAGGATTCTGGGCAGGGTGCGTGCACCCCCAAGTGCAGGAGGACTGGGCAGCAGCACAAGGCTGATAACTGACCATGCCACTATGGTGCACCACTGCAATGGGTGGAGGGCAGTGGGCATTGGGCAGGGTGGCAGTATGGGAGGGCACTGTGTGTGGACATGTGGTGTGCAGGGGGTGTGTGAGTGCACTGCATGCAGGTGTGAGTGCAATTTTGAACAGCATGTGTTGGGTGTGTATGCTGTGAACTGTCACTGGATGTGGGTGTGTGTATATGGTTATTGTCACACATGTATTGTAGCATGGCACCATGTCACAACTAAACCAATTACACACTGTGCACTATGCAACTGTGTGGAATCAATTAAACATTATGCACTATACAACTGTGTGGCCTCACTCATTCCAATGGCCATGATAGCAGGTGATGCATGTAGCGTAGAACAGGTGTCTGAGATGGGTGCATGGCCCATATCACACCTGCACAGCAAAAAAGTAGGCCACATATACATGTAGGCCACAATTGTGGCATGCGTTAGCATTCTGCGCGTATGTGTGTTGTGTGTACACAGGCCGCAGGTGCATGTCAGCATGGCAGACTGCATGTGTGGGCCATACATATGCCATGTGTGAGGTGGGGCCATGAAGGTGAGAGACAGGCCACACAGCCCACATGCTGAACTGGCAACAGTGAACTACAGAGCTGGGAGGCAGAGGGCAGAGCTGGACTTCCACTGAGCTGGACAACTGCAGAGAGGTAAACAAGGGTGTTGGCAGGAATACCCACTGTACACAGATGTGTACTGTTGTGGTGTGTACCTGTCCCACACCATATGCACCTGGGTTACCAATATCACTGTACCCAGTTGTACATGTGTCAGTGTGGCCTGCTGAGCAGTGTCTGTACCTGTGAAACATACTAGTAGGTACCACATGTACATGTGTACCTCACCATAGCTTTGCACACATCCCTCCATCCCCCTTCGGTGAAATGGAGGCTATCAAACTGTGGGACACATGTGCAGACAGTGGACCACTGCAGCAGACCCTATCTCTGGATGCCAGAACACTGTTAAACTGCCTGCCTATCTCCAACAGTCAGCTACGACCTGTAAACAATGGCTTGTGAAGCATGCCACAGAAGACTGTGCCTGCACCTGCTGACAGTGCATGTGGACCTAGTACCCACATAGGGGAACAGGGAGAACTGTTGATGTAAAATGTGGACCTGGCATGCACCAATGCAGCACACAGGCAGGGCAGCTATACGTAGGGGGGCTGCACAGCATCACTGAACAGAGTCCTGGGTGCATCCAAGGCCAGACATGTGCTGGTTGAAGTTGTGCCTCAGCTGCACAGCAGACCTGCACCCCTGTAGATGGTGACCCCATGCACTGGAAGGTGGTGCAGGGTGGAACACCACAGCTGTACCTGACCACTGTGGTGGGTGGCGATGTGGGGGAGTGAGGTGTGGGCAGCTTTTGTGAGGTCACCCACTGCACAGTGTATGCGTATGGCACCACACTGCACTGTCATGCAGGGGGTGGTGTGAGGCAGTGGCGTGTACACTGTTGCATGGGGGTAGGGCCTGCAGGGGCATGTGTGTACAGCAGGCACTCTTGTGCTGCACCCCAGGGATGGCACACGGGATGCATTGCTGCACACATGCCCTGTGTGGTATCCTGTCTACAAGTGATGATGCTGGGCAGCATGTAGGGATGTGAAACAGTATGGTGCCAAGTACTGTGCACTGACACATTTGTTGTGACATGTTTCCTTGCAGGTCAGAGCCGCACATACCAGATATCCCCCATGACAGGTGAAACTGCTCAGACAACATGTCCCACCGCAGTAGACTCAGCCTGAATGGGAGGGCACACAATTTTACACAGGCTGAGACTGTGCAGCTCATGATTCACATGCAGCAGTGGGGGATGGCACTCATCCCACCTGGCTGCAGGGCACACACAGTGCAGGAGTGGGCACAGGCATGGAGGATGATGGGGCACATATAGGTGCCAGAAGCAGCGTGCCCTGCACCATGCACCAGCTGCAGCACCGCTGGCAAGACATGGCATGGAGGGACCCAGGGATCCTGCAGTGGCTGCTGGATATAATGCAGCAGAGGGATGTGGAGATGTGCACGGGTAAGGCACCAGGTGCAGGTGGGTATTCCATCATCTAGCCGCATGATGTTGCCATGCTGCCACACGGGCCATGGCCAGCACAGGTGCATGCACGTGACTGTGTTCCCCTTCCTCACAGGTGCAGAACATGGTGACCAGGGTCTGCAGGGGCAGCTGGATGGTGCACAGTAGCGCGCACAGGAACAGCAGCATGAGTTGATGCACTGGAGGTCAGGTAGGTGCATGCACTCTATGCCATGTATTGTGTCCTTGCTGTGGTGGCCGCCGTGGCAGTGGTGGTGACTGAATGTTACTTGGGTGTGCAGTGTGTCCCAGTACAGCACTGACCACCACCATTGCTTCCTTACTGGTGTGCGGAGCAGACTGATGCCCCCCACAGAGCCCTGCTGTGGGCATGGAGGTGAAGGCAGAGGACACAGCAGCCTACCAGCCCCACAACCAGTGCTGGATACACAGGGTTCACCCTATCCCGCCATCACTGGAGGTGGAGGGGGATCAGCCAGACACCACAGACAGTGGGCAGCAGGGGATGGTGGAGCTGCCAGAGGTGGAGGTGGCGGAGGACGACAGACAAGCTGCAGGGTGCCAGGGGCACTCCTTCAGCATGATGGTGTGGCAGCAGCTGTGTCACCACCTATGGAGACATTGGCAGATGCAGTGCAGGCAGCTGAGGGACTAGTGGCATTGGAGCTGCCCACTGCTGAGCTGGAGGTGGAGGAGCAGCTGGCGGAGACGCATGAGGTGGTTGCACTCCCAGCTGCTGAGCAGGTGGAGCATGAGGCCATGCTGGCCTTGGATGATGCAGACCACCAGTCAAACAGCAGTGGCATGGTCCAGCTGCAGCTGGGTGGACAGGATGCTGGAGATGGATCACCTGGAGAACAGCATTGGCTGTGGACTATGAGGTACCCGGGACAGCAGCCAGCAGGTGAACAGCAGCTCATTGTGCTGGTGTACGCCATTGTGGCAGACTTGATGCACCTGCATGGCTCTCTGGGTGCTTTTCTCACGGTGCTGCAGAGGTCCTAGCACCGCACACTGTGAACAGGGGCCATGGACTATGGAACTTTCATCCTGTGGACTGCTGGTAGCTATAGACCTGTTGCGGGGCATCCTTTCATGTGTATGTGGGGTGGGGGGCCAGTGGGCAGTGGGTGGTGTGCAGGGAGGGCTGCATCTCATGTGTGTGGGGGGCTGTGGGGGTCGTGTTTGGGTGGGGTACATATGGGGTGCCATCTGCTGTGTGTTACTGATGGGTGGGGTGGGCATTGTACACATGGGGTGGGGGGTCCTGTACATATGGGGTGGCATGGGGGCATGTCCACCTGGGATGGGGGTGGGGTCTGTACATAGCAGGTGTAATGTATTGGTGCTGGGGGGCATTGTTTGCTCCTGCTGTTGGTGTTGATGTTACTGTTTATATCCTTGTTCATTAGTGTGTTGTACTGTTCCATTAAATGTTGTGTTTACACCCCTGGCTTTGTGCATCTGTCTCTGGTATGCCTGGGCATGCATGTATGTATGTCTGTGTGTGACACCGTGCACATGGGAGCATGCATGTGGCAGGCCTGTGACATCTCATGTGAGTCCCCAATGTGCACATGGTATCTGTGTGCCAGCTGTGCACCTCACAGCCTTGGGTGCACACCAGTGGTCACGTCCACACGGTGTTCTGTGTGCAGCAGTGCACTTTGCTGGGTCCAGTTCACACGTCACCACACCATGCATGTCCTGGCTGTCTGGTGGCCATGGGCCAGTATGGCTCCTTTCCACAAAGGGGTGTGGTGGTCCCTGCGGGTGGCACCAGTGGTACAACACAATGGAGCATCCTACAGCCATACATATGCAGGTCTGTGCCACCCAGTGCTGTGTCCCTGTTGTGGTTGCACTGTTTACATGTATCAGTGGCCATGGCAGGTGCAGTGTGTCTGGTGGCACCATTGTCGCAGCATTGCTCCTCTGCCCTGTGTGTGTCCATCACCCAACTGTGTCTTTGTCCATGTGTGCTGTGGTCCTCTGTGTGATGCCTGTGGTGCCATCCCACAATTGTGGTCATGCCTCACAGATGCTGTACGACACGCATGGGCACTGTTCCAGCTCCAGTGCTGCCACTCATGTCTCATTGCAGCTGGCAGGCAGTACCTCCTCCCCCTGAGGCACAGTGGTGATGGCATGGGTGCTGTGCTGTTGTTGGGGCTGCATTGCACCACAGTGTGTCCCCGTACTGCTGCAGGTGCCATCGTGGTTGTGCTGGTGGTGTGGGGGGGGTTGGTGGTGGTGGTGGCAGTGGTGTTGGAGCGCTCAGTTGTGGATTCATTATGCCACCTCAGAAGAACTGCTGATCAGCTCATGTCATGCACAGTGGCCCACTGTTACACCACTATGCACCTGGTGTACCACCATGACGTCCAGATCTCCATCACCCTGCTGCAGTGCACCATTCTGGTCACTATTGTGCATTGGAACACTGTGTGCCAGGGTGATGTTGTGGAGGATGCAGCAGGTGAGCATGATCCTGCATTCCATTGCAGGGCTGTACTTGAGTGCACCCCCCGAGGTGTCAAGGCATCGGAATTGGGACTTCAGTAGTCCGAAGGTGCGCTCTGTTACCCCTCTGGTGCTGGTGTGGGCTCATTGTACCTGACCTCAGTTGCTGTGTGGGGTGTCCTCACAGGGGTTATCAACCATGGCATCTGGGGATATCCACTGTTTCTTGTGGAGGGGAGAAGTTAGCTGCATGTTGCTGTGTGCACCCCAGTCAACAGCATCCCACTATCCTCTGCATGGCATGCACTGCTGTATGTACATGCACTCACATGCAGGTGCACACTGTCAGTCACATACACATCCTTGGCTATGTCCATGCACTGCTTGTGCTTCCCTTGACATTGTGTGACCTTCCCAGGCCCTTGTATGTTGCATGGTGTGTGTATCATGCCCCCTGCCTGACTCCTGTGTGTGGGATGCCACATATCTGCTTGGCTATCACCCCTGTCCACTGCAGTGCCTGTCCACCCTGTGCCCCCATTGTGCCATTGTGTTTCCACATGCACTGTCTGCCACATGCACGCACACTGCCACACGCACACCTTTGCAGTACTCATTCCCCATGGTACATACCTAGAAGCCATTCTCCAGTCCCCTCTCTCAAAGGTCTCATGTAGCCAACAGTTCCTGTAGATGTGGGAGTCGTGGCAGGATCCGGGGTACTTGGCCATCGCATCTAGGATGTGACCCCACTGTCTGAGACCACCTGGATGTTCATTGAGTGGACCCCCCTTCCTGTTGATGTATGCATCCTCATCCTCACTTGGGGCCCTGATGGCCACGTGTGTGCAGTTGATGGCACCTAGCACATGGGGGAACAGCACCACATTATAGAATGCCTGCTTCACCTGACGCTGCTGTTGGGCTTCCCGAGGGGAGCTGATATGTTGTGAGGTGCGCCATGTGAGGGCCGTGAGGAACCTCATCAAGTGTTTGGACACTGTCGGCTGGGAGATGCCCACTGTGTTCCCTGTGGGCGTTTAGAAAGTGCCGGTGGCCAGGAAGCACAGCGCTGTGCTCACGGACACCTCCAGTGGTAGTGGGAGGCCCCTGTTGATGGTGCTGCATAGGTCACCACCCAGGTCCTGGCATAGCTCCCTGATGCAGCTCTTGCTGAGCCTATCACATGCTAGGGACTGCTGCTCAGTCATCCTTGAAGGTCTAGTGAGGGCATCTTACTCTGTGCACCGGTGGCCTTGATACCACTGGTCGATACTGTGGCTCACTCACCTGGGTCCTGCCTCTGTGCCTGGCATGCCTGAGCTCACGGTGCTCTGCTAAAATAATTCCCAGTAAGGCTTCAATAGCTGACATTGCTGTGTGTCACACTACACTACTGTCTGCTGTCTGGCTATGTGGAGGGGGGATTTATATAGCCTGTGCTCTAGTTAGACCAGCTATTCCTTGGTCTAACTTACATCAGCTACTTCGGGCATATTTACTTATGCCACCTGTTCTGGAATAGCAGTTTCATCATACTGGTGTGTTCCACATGTCAGAAGCCGCATTATGCAGTTGCACAAGCCTTCTTTGGTGTAACTGTGCCATATCTTGTGTTTGGCATAGTGGTTGTGGGTTGCAGTGTAAGAGATGTTTCGGAATTGTGCGTTTAGCAAGTCGCTGGCATAACTTGTGATTTGCACCATTAGGACTGGTGTGCTGCGTTCATGCCTTGAGTAGCTGTCTTGGAATCGGGCCCTGTATTTCCATCCTTTTTATTGTTTAATATCAACCCTAACTGATGCATTAACAGTGTTTTGACAAAGAATGTCCTTACTTTTTGGGATAATGTAATCGTAGCTTTATTTGCCTGTGGGAATGCAGGGCCACCCATCTATAATTTTCTTAGATACAGTAATCATATCCTTGTTTGCCTGTGTGAGTGATTGCCCTGTGGGCCCTGTACTCCAATCCCTCTGTGGATATGTATATGTACATTGCTGTTGAAGGACCCTACGCTTCCATTTATAGGACAACAGCTAGACAACCAAAGAATTAGAGAGTTCAATGACTGGCTTTGGAAATGGTGTGTTTAAGAACAGTTTGCCTGTATAGGGAAGTGAGGGTCATATGGGAGGATGAGGACTTATATGGAAAGGACAGGCTACATCTCAGTGACAGGGGTGCAAGAGCACTGGAGGGTCTACAAGGTTATATAGACAAGGTTTTAAGTGGGGGGGTTAAACTGGTAAGGGGGGTATGAAGCTAGGAAGAGGGAGGGGTTTACAGGATGAGGGAAAGCCTAGTTGGCACTCCCCTGCAAAAAGGGGCAGGTAGGAAAGTGAGAGGGATAGGGAGATATAGGGCAGGGAGGATGGGGGGATAGATGGTGGAAAGGATTGTTTGCAAATGCCAGGTGTTTGGGGAACAAAATAGAGGACTTGGGGGCTATAATAGTGGTTGAAAGCCTGGACTTTGTGGCCCTAATGGAGACCTGGTGGTCAGAACATCACATGTGGTTGAAGTGGGTATCTTGAGGTATAGACTTTTTAGGAGTTACAGGACTGGTAGAAAGGGGTAAGGGGTAGCATTGTATATCAAGGACAACATCAGGGCAACAGAGGGGCAGGAGGAACAAGGGGAGGTGGAGCTCCTGTAAGTCACGATTGAGAAATGGTCAGGTGATTGTTAAGACTGGGTGTGATTTACAGACTTCCTACATTTAGGGAGGAAGTGAACAGGAAGCTGTTGCAGGCAGTTCAAAGGATGGCACTCATGGGGAACTACTGCAGGTGGGGGACCTTAACCTCCCTCGGATCCCATCAGCAGCATCAGCCAGAAGCAAAGAGATCCTGGAGTCCATCCAGGGAGCTTTCCTGCAGCAGCTGGTAAGAGAACCCACTCGGAGAGGTAACATACTGGACGTGGTCCTCACCAATGTGGAAAGTGTGGATGAAGTCATATTTGGGGACAGCCTAGGGGCAAGTGACCACAATACAGTAAGTTTATGGTAAGTACAGGGAAGAGATTGGGCTATGACCATAATGAAAGTTCTGGACTTCAGACAAGTGGACTTTGCCAGAATGAGGGAGATATTCAGGGAAGAAATGGTGAGTAGAGGAAATAGGGGGTGTGGAGGAATTATGGGAAGCAATCAAGGGAGGTTTAATAGAAGCCACTGTACTCGGAATCAGGAAAGCAGGGAAAAACAAAAAAGAAAGAAGCTGCTCTGGTTCACCAGGGAATTGATGGGGTTAATCAGAGAATAAAAAAGGGCATTCAGGACATACAAGAGAACCCAGAGGAAAGAGGACAGGGAGCTTTACAGAGAGAAGCAGAGGGGGGCAGGACAGAAAATGAAGAGGGTGAAAGCAGATACAGATGAGAGAAATGCTAAACAGGCCAAGTGGGGAGATAAAACTTGTTTAGGTATGTGGAAGAGAAGAGGAAGGCAAGTCAGGGAATAGTAAGACTGAGGCGGAGGGAGAAATCCAAGTGGAGGAGGACTTAAGAAGGCAGAAGTGCTCAATAGGTACTTCTACTTGCTCTTCATGGAGGAGGGAGAAGGAAGGGGACCATAGTTAAGGGAGAGGGGAATGGGGGACAAAAGAGTAGAACCTAGCTTGTTCAGTGAGGACAGGATAAGAGAGGAACTAGAAACATTGAGGGTGGATAAGGCAATGAGCCCGGACACCCTACAGCCTAGAGTACTCTGGGAACTAAGTGAGGAGCTGGCTTCACGTCTAGTGAGGCTGTTCAACTTGTCCTTGGATAAGGGTGGGTGCCTGAAGACTGGAAGAGAGCAGACATGGTGCCACTTCACAAGGGTGGCAGCAGGGAGGAGACAGAAAATTATTGTCCTGTCAGCCTTACCTCCATCATGGGTAACATGATGGAGGTGCTATTAAAGGAAAGGGTTGTCAGTTACATTGCAGACTGTGGACTACAGGACAATAGACAGCATGGCTTCACACAGGGGACATCATGCCAGATGAACCTGTTCGAGTTTTTTGATTGGGTGACGAGGGTGCTCGATCAGGGAGGGATGGTGTATGTGGCCTACCTGGACTTCAGAAAGGCTTTCGACACTGTCCCTCGCAGAAGGTTGGTAAATAAGCTGGAAAGTTTATTGGTGGGGTTGAAAATAACAAGGGAGGTGGAGAACTGGTGGAAGAACAGAAGCTAGAGGGTGGTGGTAAATGGGATGCATTCCAGGGAGGTTAGGGTGACAAGTGAAATTCTCCAGGGATTGGTACTGGACCCATCCTTTTTAATATCTATATAAGCGATGTTGCAGAGGGGCTGGGGAGGGTGTCTATTTGCAGATGAGACAAAGATCTGCAAAAGGGTGGACACCCCATGGAGGGGGTGGAGGCAATGAGGGTGAAGCTAAAGATCCTGGAAGGGTGGTCACAAATGTGGCAGCTGAAATTCAATGCCAGAAAGTGCACAGTAATGCACATCAGGCAAAATAACTCGCAAGCCATTTACACATTGAGGGGGGATTAAGGCAACTGAGCAAGAAAGGGACCTGGGGATTATTATCTCAGACAACTATAAAGTGGGGAAACAGTGCGGTAAGGCAGTGGGCAAAGCAAATAGAATGCCAGTGTGCATAGGGAGGGGTATAACAAGAAGAAGAAGCAAGATGCTGATGCCACTTTATAAAACCATGGTGAGGCCTCACCAGGAGTATGGGATCCTGTTCTAGAGACCTCACCTACACAAGGATATAAATGGGATTGAAAGGGTTCAAAGGAGGGCAACCAAGATGGTGTACAGTATGCATAGGAAACCCTATGAGGTGAGATTGAGGGAATTGGATCTGTATCCACTGGAGACAAGAAGTAAGTGTGGGGAACATGATAAAAATGTTTAAGTACATGAAGGAGATACACAGGGTGAAGGAGGGGAACTTATTTACAAAGAAAATAGGTGCTAACACTAGGGATCATCGTCTAAGATGGGTAGGAGAAAGGTACAAGGGCAATGTGAGGGGGCATTACTTCACTGAGAGGGTGGTGGAGTCCTGGAACAGACTGCTGGAAGAGGTGGTGGGAGCTGAAATGGTGGAGGGATTCAAGAGGGTATGGAACAGATGTAAGGGGATGGCCAGGGAGTGGAATGGGAAGTCTCCAGACAAAGGGGACAAGTGGGGCGGAGGGGCAGATTTGATTGGCCAACTGGGTCCTTTTCTTCCACCAGATTTCTATGATTTTATGATTCTATAACAGTGACCAAACTGCCAGCATGGTGATCTTATAAATCCCCCTTATGTGCCTGGTACAGAAAATTTTCGAATACCTGCCAAATTCTAATTCCGCGTAACTGCAACACCATTCCACACCACAGGTGTGAAAACACATTTGCAGTAGGATCTGAAAAAGATAGTTATGACATACACAAGATGGAGTAATAAGAAGTCTATGTTAAATTTCCAAAGTTATTAGCGTGCATAGCAAAATTGCAATGAATGGTCATTTAACTTTGCCATTGTTACATACAGCCGTCCCTCGATATAACAAACAATTTGGAGTCATTCTATGCATTCGTTATAGTCACCACGTTCATTACATCGAGGGACGCCAGAATGTAAATGTAATGATCGCAAAACTTGTACATTAGTAAATGTATTTACATAAAAGTACAGTACTTCAATTGTTCAGGAAAGCAGTTTATTCGTTTATTTAATCATTTATTTAAACATACGGTCATTAAAAACATCAGCTTAATACTGTACTGTAAACCACAAATCAACCATAACAAAACCAAAAAACCTGGTCACTGTCACACTATGTTATGTAATGAATGTAGACACAGCAATGCAAAAATCAGTACTTTAAATAGAAAAAACACTAATCAACCATAACAAAACCAAAAAAAACTGGTCACTGTCACACTATGTTATTTAATAAATGTAGACACAGCAATGCAGAAATCAGTACTTTAATTAAATAGAAAAAAATCTCTTTACCAGGAAATAAAAAAAAAATCAAGTTATTGCTTTGGTTTAAAAAAATCAGTGACTTTCAACTGTGTGGTTGCCTTTTGGGTATGCAGGTTGCTGGCATAGGATAAACTTTGCCTTAGCTGGACCAATTTCACAGGGCCTGTTTCCTCGCATTCAAGCTAGGTGAGAGCTGTCTCCAAACCATGAACAGCCTCACCTGTTGTCGGCTTGTCCACAGAATTGTCCTTGTCATCATCCTCCTCTCCGGAGTTGTGATGTTCAGGCATTTTGCCATCTGCTGAAACTCTGGACAATATCTCTTGAGTCCAACATTTGGTCAACTGTGGGCACTGTCTCATCATTTGTAATTCAAGAATCTATGATTTAGGAGGCTCTGTTTTTGTTTGCTATCAAGTTTAGATTTGTAGCCTGCTGTGCTATTTCAACAATGTCATCAACATCAACATCACTGTCAATGTCGGTAGTGGGCACGCTGAATTCGGGTGGGAAGGAAAGACCCAGTGTTGCGACCCAGCAGTGGTGTATGGTGGCAGCTGAAACATTCTCCCAGGCTTCACCCGCAAGGTGTATGCTGTCCCAGACATTCTTTATTTTTAGAACCTCCTGCACCCCCATTTGAGCATCAGGTTGACCATTACCAGCTGAGACAATCTCACTTGGGAGCTGTTTTTGATGTTTTTTGAAAGTGGCGATTATATCGCCATCCAGGAGTTGAATCTTACAGTAGATGTGGTGTTTTTTGGCAGAAAGACAGTGCAAATTTTGCCATCTCTGGACTCAGTAGGATGGACAGGGCATTGGTCAAGCATCAGTTTAGTTTAGTTTATTGTTCTAGGAATTATTACCTTTGAGCCAATGGCTCTTTTACAAAGGTTCCACATCATCAATGTACAAACAAACAAGACATGATACATAGAATGGTCAGTAAATTATAAAGGTTTCAATAAGCCAGTATAATACAGTACATCACAGGAAAAAAACAAAACATTGGAGGAATGGTCAAGGTGGAAAGGGTAGGAGGAGAGATGGGAAGGGGAGCAGACTTAGAGTAGTTAGAGGTACTCAGATGCCTTTGTCAAGAAAGGAGCAGAGGAGGAGGAGGATGAAAAACAGTAAAAGCAGCCATGAGGGAAGAATCATTAGTCAAGGCAGTCACAGGAGTTAGAGGCTGAGAGGTGAGAGTAAAGCATAGATTTGAAAGCTCCTAGTGACGTGGAGGATGTAATGTGCGAGCTCAGGGCATTGTACCAGCTGGGGGCATGATAGGCAAAAGATCTTTGGCCCTGTGTGGTCCGGCATCTGGGGACCTGGAGAGGCTGGTGTTCCAATCTTCTGGTGTGACGGATGCTGGTATTCGGGCAAAGTAGGTCTTGGATACACGGCAGAGTGCGGCCCAAGATGTTTTTTTTTGCCATCAAGCATGTGAGGTACCTTATGCGATTTGAGAGTTGCAACCATCCTGTTTCAGTGTAGATCTCACATGTATGAGTATGTCTTTGCGCTCCAGTGAGCAGCCGACAGGCCTTGTTTAGGGTGGTTGTGATGCACCTTAGTGCGGTGGTAGTGGCAGAGCCATAGATAATTAAGCCATAGTCTATGATTGAGATGACAAAGCTTTGGATAGCAATCCTCAGTGCAGGTTGGGTAAGGAATTGCTGGTTTCAGAATAGGATACCAATGCGCTGGTTCACCGCTTTCGCTGTGTTATCAATGTGGGTCGCAAAGGTAAGACCTTGATCAAAGGTGATTCCAAGGTATTTAAATGTTGACACTTGTTCAAGGGTATTTCCTGGGTATGTTTTGATAGTAAGTGGAATTTGTCTTTTTCTGTTTTGTGGACTGGAGAAAAGCATGGATTTTGTTTTTTTGTGATTTAGGACTAGCTTGTGATCTAGGAACCACTTTTCAACATTGGAGAAAGCAAGTTGCAGGCTCTGGAGTAAGGGTTTCTGGTCCTTATGAGAGGAGACAATCACGGCATCGTCAGCCTAAAGGATTATTTGTTCTGGGCAGGATTTGGGGAGAAAGTTTAGGAAAAGGCTGAAAAGGAGGGGGCCTAGGATTGACCCCTGTGGAACACCTGAGAGGACTGGTTTTGAGTCTGAGAGAACTTCTGAGATTTTTACTGATTGAGAGCTGGGCCAGGTAACTTTTAACCCAGGAACCTGGTCCTTCTGAGAGCACAAGACTGTATAGTTGTGCGATAAGTAAGCCATGGTGAACAGTATCAAACGCCTTTGTTAGGTCAATGAAAACAGCTGTGGTTTGATATCCTTTGTCCAAGGCAGTGTGAATTTCTCCTGAGAATTCCAGTAAGGCGGTCGATGTACTGTGTGCTTTCCTAAATCCATGTTGCTGCAAGCAGAGTATGTTATACTTATGCAAGTAGTCTGAGAGCTGGTCTGCCACAATGCATTCGAGGGCCTTGGAGAGGGGTGGAAGTATAGATATAGGCCGATAGTTTCCTGGTAGGGACTTGTCGCCACTTTTGAACACTGGTGTGACTATAGCAGACTTCCATTTGCTGGGAAATTGACCAAGGCAGAGGGAGAGATTGAAAATTTTGGTGAGTGGGTGCACCACCTCTTCCAGGGTAAGGGACAGAATTTTAAGACCAATTGTATCACTGCTTGCTCTGGATTTAGAGATAGCCTTTTTTATATATTTGTAGACTTCATGTGCCTTAACTATTTTGAAGTGGAAAAGCGGTTGGTCAGGTGAGGCAGTAGAAGATGTTGGTTTTGGCGAGTCCATGTCAGAGAAGAAGTCTGACGGGACGACCCCACTGAGGTCAGTGAAAGTTTTATTTAAAGCCTTTGCCATGACCATTGGGTCTAGGGTAGTGGTTCCATCGACAGTCGTTATAGTGGGAGAGGATTTGGACTGCTTACCTGTGATATTTCTGATGTTGTCCCAGACTGATCTCCCGTCACCCCAGGAGTTTACGAGGGCATTTTTGAAATAGGAGCTCTTCATTAGTCGGATTTGTTTGGTACATTGGTTTCATGCCTGTTTATACTTCTGGATATCCATCAAGGAGCCTGTGGCTCTGGCTATGGCCCAGAGGTGGTTCCAAGCTTTGAGTTGGGCCAGTAGTTTGGCCGTGAGCCAGGAATTTGAGACGCTTTGATTTTATGCTTTTTACTGGTGTGTAGGTGTCACAGGCAGTGTTGAAAGTTGTGATAAAATAATCTAGGGCTGCGTCAACATCTAGAGTATTGTATATTGGGGACCAGTCTTGCTGTAAAAGACAGGTCTTGAGCTTAGTAAGGTTTCCATGGGGTAGCACTCTGCTTGAGATGGTTTTTAGAGGTGGTTTTTGGAACTTATTTGTCCAGGTACAGTTCACAGGGGAGTAGTCACTGAGAGAGTCCGGGAGAACAACTGTGTTTTTCATGCAGGCTGGGTGACTAACAAGGATCCAGTCAATGAGAGTGCAAGTTCCAGTTTTGTAGTTTTTTCTAGTGGGGGAGCTCACCATCTGCGTTAGGTTAGCTGCTAGGATAGCATCTTTGAGGGACCTAACGTCTGATGCGAGCCAATGTATATTAGAGTCACCAAGGAGAAGGAGCTCGGTGTCAGGTGGTTGTGATCTTACAAATTCAAGAACAGTCTGGAGGCCGGACCCTGGATCTTTAGGAGGAATATAGACTGTGGCCACAGTAAGCACTTTATTTTGGGCACCAAGTAGTAGCTTGACAGGGAGAAATTGCACAGAGGAGTTAGTGGTGGAAAAGCAGACAGGGTGGCTAGAGAGGTTGTCCTTAATGTAAATAGCACAACCCCCCTTTATTAGTCCTGTCCAGTCTGAAAATATTGTAGCCTTGTAGTGAGATGGCATGGTCTGGAGTGCTTGGTGTCAGCCAGGTTTCAACAATGGCTAGTATGTCGAGATTGTGTTGCCTGGCAAAGACTTGAAGGGATGCAAGTTTTGGAAGGAGGCTACAGATATTTAAGGTGGCGATGGTGAGACCCCCCTCCGTTTTTGCTAGATTTGTTACCCTGGTAGAAACAGGGCCAGGGTTTGGAAGGACACTTTCTGACATCAGAAGGAGGAGGAGCAGGATTCAAGGAGCAGTATCAAGATTGCTTTTGGTGGCAGTTTCATTCTCTGAAGATGCTGCCTCATGGATGGCACAAAGGAGGCAAAAAAACACCTTCTAAAAATGTTGCAAGTCATCCACACGTCCTGGCTGCTCTCTTAAATGACTGGTAGGGCACTCCTGTTAGCATGGTGCAGACAACGTTTTTTTTTTTATTTACCTATGCACAGCAGGTGAAGTTTATGATTGTCCATTGCATTGGTACAGAAGAGGAATGTCAGCCTATCTTTGCTGGTTTTAAAACCTTTACTGGCATTTACCTCGGATTTTGCAGCCAAAGTTATGTCTGGGAGACAGCGCCAAAAAAGACCTGTCTCATCCCCATTATACACTTGTTCAAAGGAGTATCCAGACAACAGGTCTTTCAGTTTTGGAATAAAAGCTTCTGCTGCTGCATCATCAGAGGAGCTGGCCTCTCCAGTGATCGCAATACACCTGATACCGTGGAGTCACTGGAACCTCCAATGCCAGCCTGTGGAGGTCTTAAAGTAATTCTCATCACCGTGAATATCACGGGCAAATTGACTTGCTTTCTCATGGAAGATAGAACCGGAGATAGGAATAGGAACTCCACTTGCATGCTTCTGTGTTAACCACAGTCGGGTAGCATGATCGATTTCAGGCTCGTCAGCCTTACGAAGCTTCTTATGTTGCAGCCCCTCAATATCCATGCACTCAACAACAAGTCACGGAGAGAGGCTTCTTTATTTTCACCAAGTGCATATTGTAAACTTTGAAAAAGTCTGTCTCCTGTGACAGTTTAGCTAGACTCTCCCCAGCCTTGAGTCTGTCCAAGATCTTAAGTGTAGTGTCCACAGAATATCCAGAGTGTTTCATTGTTCCAGCAGTCCGGGAGCATGATGTTTTGGTAAACAGGTACACAGGGGAATACTGTAACTGTCTACAGGTGAGAGGCTTTTATACTGCTCTCAGTACTGCAAACTGAGGAAACTGTCGAATAACAGTACAGTACTTAACTTGGAGCACCTGATTACAATTATATAACAAGCTCATGATGGTGTCATGATGGGATCCAACACCTAAGTTTGTCATAAGCGATAATTCGTAATACTGGGGTTTGCTATAATGGGGATGACCATATTTTGACCCCAGATGTTCAACATAGCCTTCTTACTGTATGACCTCACCTTATGAACAATGGCCCTATGCATGAAGGGGCATAAGGTACGTGCCATAGGTCCATACCCACCTGTGGAGCTCCGTACTTGCAGACAGGTGCGCACCTGGTGGCATGTACAATCGTCAGCCACCTGGTGCACAGAACAGTGCAGGGTCACCAGGGGCAGAGAAGAAAACCCAAGTGGGCATCCAATTGAAAGTCCATCCTGGGACCCAGAGTTGATCCCTTATATGGACAGGACCAGGTCCGGCTGAGTGAATAACACAATCGCATGGACACACACTGGGAATTATGTGATAAGGGCAAGTTCCTTATTGGGCCGCACATAAAGAGTGATGCAAACATCACCTGAATCAAAAGGGCAATGGAAAGAAACAGAGACCATCACAAACAGAGACAGTCCTCAGCCACACAAAAAAAAAATCACATTGCTTCTTTTGTTGTGATGGGGGCTATGGCCCCCAGACCCCCTGAAAATATTATAATCAACTCCTGTTGGGGGGCTTAAAAAAAACAAACATCTAAATTCCTAATGTAGGACCCAAACCCGGGTCAGCTGGCTCTGTAGGCAGGGGCTGTAGCCACTACACCAAATGGCTAACTCAGCAGGATTCGGCCACACACCTGTCTATATCCTGTCATAGCAAGTGTAGTTCACTGCTACACTCACTATACAGGATTTTTGCTATCTTACAACAGTCGCCCTAAACATTAGCGGTATTATTGAGTGACTCATAATGAGTCACTCAATAATACTTGCCCATATAGGGTGTTACCCCCACGCTGCCATGCCACCAATGCCTGTGGAACTGCATGCCCCTAAACGGCTCCCGCATCAGCGCATGCCACAGTGATGTCCCCCCAACAACACTGCCAACCATCTCCATGCCTACATGGCAGACCCCAACTGCCACCCCAGTGCATACCCAGCCTGGTACTGGACAACCCTTCCCCACACCACGGCAAGACAGCCCCTGCCCTGCAGTCATCATTGCACCCCCTGCCCTACCACAATGCAGCCTTGTCCTGGACATGACACCCTGCCCCAGCACATTACAGACCCCCACACACACACAGAGGTGCCCACTGAACCATGAACCAAATCCCAGTCACTAGTTGTCCCCCACCCACCTGCAGCACCAGCAACCCCCACCCAATACCCTGTACCATCCTGCTGGTGCTGTGGTCAGAGACAGCCAGTAGCACAGCCATCCACAACCATCCCCAGATGTCGGACATCTGACCTATGTAGGTGTGTGTCAGCTATGTGCCCTGTGTATGTCAGACAGCTGGTGGCCATGGAGGTGTGTGGATGCCTGCACCACAGGATGGTACAGGGTATTGGGTTTTGGTTGCTGGTGCTGCGGATGGGGGGGACCACTGGTGACTGGGGTTTGGATCAGGGTAGGGGTACAATGGGCACGTGTGTGTGTGTGTGTGTGTGTGTGTGTGTGTGTGTGTATGTGTAGGGCTGTCATGTGCTAAACAGGACAGAGGCCTTCATGGGGGGGACTGTGCAGACCGGGGATGTGTGCTGCCATTAGTGGGTTGGGGGTATGCAATGCCTCTCTGGGACACATACCAAAATTGTGTGGGGTGGTGAGCTGCATTGGCTGTGCAACACAGGGTTTGGGGTTGCTCCATCAGGGTGGGAAATCATGGTGTGTGTGTTGGTATCTGCATCAGGGGTATTGGGTCAGGTATGGCCCATGTTGTGTGTGTGTGTGTAGGGAATGCCAGCCTGCCAGGAGGGCCATGCTGGTGTCCAGTGTGCACAGGGGCAGGGCATGTAGGGCACTTATAGCAGGGTTCTCCCTGGCATAATGGGTGTCCTCCTACACCCCTTGGTGTGCTGCACTACTTGGTGAATGGCATGTAATGCCGGCATGCCTCTGGCATGCTCCCCGCCTGCCCCAGGGCGTTGCTGTCTGCTTGGCTGGGGGATCGGGTGTGTGAGGGCTGGATGACCAGTTCAGTGCATCCCACATGGAGGACTCAACGGGTGCAAAGTGGCTACATGTCACAGATATGCGGCACATAGGCACTCTACACATTTGTGCATAGGTCCCAATATGACTGTCATTACGTAATTCCCACCTAAAAGGTGAATTTGCCAAGTGACTGCAAAATTACCTTTCTGTCAGGAGTTGCATAATGACACTCCCATTGTTCATGAAGAGGGGTTTCAAAAAAGGTTATGTTGAAAGTTTGTTGTCAAAATATGTAAAAAATGGCAAAGTTATGCACTGAAGTTGAAAATCCCATTAAATTACATTGATTTTCCATATAAAAAAGTATTAATTTTTTGTGAGTAGTCTTACAAAACAAGATCTCTTTTAGTATGACATCGATATGAAAAAATAATTTAAATGTTTAAAAAAACACATTATTAGGTTGTTTATTGAGCAGTAAAGTGCAGAATGCAGCTAAGGGGGTCCCAGTAAGGAAGCTACATGTGTTGGTTCCTTCCCAGAATATCACTTTTGGGGATTTCCAAATCTGAATTTCTCAGGCAAAACTGAAAACAAGATGGTGGCTCTCAAATGAAAAAGGATAATGTCATAAGAAAAAAGAATCCTTTTTTCATTTCATACAGCTATCTTTTAGTGCTTACTAAGCATGCTCAGAAATGATTTTTTCAAATTTTCTAAATAAATAACTTCTTACTAAATGGCTTATTATTTTCTCATGAGACTAACAAAAGGCACATCTGTGGGCTAGTCTCTTTCTCTCCTGACAATTTCAGACCAAGATTCCAAACTGTCTTGGCTGTAGGCAAGTTCAAAGAAAATCCCAGCAAAGTCAATCAGTGAAAAAAAAATGTTGTCACCTCTCCGGAACTTGGAAACTGAGCATCCAACCAGAACGTAAATTGCCACATCCAGAGATCTGCCCTGGGTGACAGTGAATGTGAGTTTGCATGCAAATCCATTGAATAGTTGCAAAGTTATTAAAGTGCATAAGTTTGAGTTTAAGATTGAAGTGCCTACTCAACCCTAACAATAGGGGTATGACTGCCCCTACAACACACACACACTTATACACATATATATTTATATATATATATATATATATATATATATATATATATATATATATATATATATATATATATATATATATATATATATATATATATATATATATATACACACACATACATACATACACATGCATATATATGTACATGTTTATATCAGAGTGACACTGATGAATGTATATTTCAAAAGTAAAAGCAAACTAAATGAAGTTTTCACAGTATCCCTGAAAAGTGGAAAACATTTCATGACATGTCAGAGCTTTTTAATACTGTCAGTTCATAATTAATCCTGAAGACAAAACACATTTTTGGTGAGTGAGCTATCATTCTAATTTTCTTTTATAAATTTTGCACAGCTGTACTTGTAGATATGGTGTGGCAGTGATGCTCAAATAATGAGGTCAGATGTTGATAAGAAGAGGGGTGACCTCTATAAGGGAGTCTAAAAAAAGTCTTGTATTTCATTAGTTATTTACAAACAGTAATACAGAAATTTAAGGTCAGAAGGGCCCCAATGTTCATCAGGACCTCTTTTCCTATTTCATATTTATGGACCAACAAGTATGCCATTCAAACATGCAGTGATACTAAATCATAAAGACTTTTGTGGTTACTGCTGAACAAAACAAAATGTCTAGTGGGATAATGGTTTCATAGACACCTTAATGAATTGCAGGTATGTAGGTAGGCACGGCTTTGTAGGTAGCAAGGCAAAAGCTTTATTTTCAATCAGGATAAGGTCATTAGCACATATTCCTGTTACAAAATCATTGTGAATTGGAACACACAGTTAAATAAATCTAAAACAGTGATAACTATTGCCACTAACAATTTGCTGACAAGTTATACACTTTGACAGTGATGCTGCAAAAATGTATCTATTTTACAAGATAAAACTTTGGCATACTTAAAAGTAGGAAATAGGGTAGGAGCTTATTCCCGGTAACTGAGGCTTTTAATTAAATTTTTGTTACTCAAATCTAGACTTTTTTTTTGGGGGGGGGACTAACAGTTCATAATTTTTATCTTCTCTGAAAGAATACCTGAGACAGGATATTCAGCTGAATAAGCATCACTCTTGCATTGTTAGTGCCTTGCTTACCAGAGTTTACTTACAGAAAGCAGGAAAATTGCTAAAAGTGTGATATTGAATGGCACAGTCAGTGAGGCAGGGCAAGTGCTTCTGCAGCCACAGATACCCATGCACAGTTCAAGAATACACACTCACTTCTGGCTGCAGAAGTGCTGGTCCCATAGGAACCCATGCATCTGCAGCCAAAGAAACAAATCCAAAATACTGAAATTACAAAACTATTTCTATCTGCAGAAAAGTGGACCCCTGCAGGACCAGTGCTATTGCAGACACAAATACATTTGCATAGTTCAAGACATACATACCCACTTCTACAGATACAGTACAGTGCACTAATTTGAAAAAAAATATGTGGTTGCTGCTGAACAAAACAAAATGGTCTATAGGAATAATGCTTTAATACCCACCTCAATTAATTGTAGGTAAGTAGGTAGGTAGGCAAGACTTTATTTATAGTCAGGATAAGATCATTATGACATAGTCCTGTTTACAAAATCAGTCTGAATTGGAGTATAAAGTTACTCAAGTCTGAAACATTGATATATAATGTCACTAACAGTTAATTGACAAGTTATACAGGCAGAGAACACCAACAGAAAGGAGCTGCTGCTATAACTATACTATACTTCTCTACTGGGTCTAAAGATCTAGAACTCTACTATTGGGACCTTCAATTTAGGGTAAAAACAAAACAAAAAAGTTATTGTGTTTGTCTGAGTTGGCTGAAGTGAATTGTTATATGTGCAGTTATCTATGTGGTTGTCTCAGGTGGATGAAGGGAATTGTTATCTGTGAAATTAACTAAGTGTAGAAAGAGCTGTAAGGTAAGGGAAGTGGCTTAGCTAGAAGGAATTCAGGTTAACGCCAGATTTAAAAACTGCTCTGGATAGCTTCTCCCAGAGAACAGGCAAATAATACCAAGAGGAAGGAGCAGCTGTTATAACTGTACTTCTCTACTGGGTCTAAAAAGCTAGAACTCTACTACTGGGACCTTCAATTTAGGATAAAGACAAAACAATAAAGTTAGTGTGTTTTGTGAGTTGGCTGAAGTGAATTATCTGTGCAGTTATCTAGGTGTTTGTCTCAGGTGGCTGAAGGGAATTGTTATCTTTACAATTAACTAAGTGTAGAAAGAGCTGTAAAGTAGGGGGAGTGACTTAGTTAGAAGGAAGCCAGGTTAAAGCCAGATTTAAAAACTGCCTTAGATAGCTTCTGCCAGATAAAAGGCAGAGAACAACAAGAGGAAGGAGCTGCTGTTATAACTATACTTCTCTACTGGGACTATATTGCTCTCCCCCCCCCCAAGCCAGTTCTACTTTTATAGCACAGGATTTGGTTGACAACAGGAACTTCCTATTTGGGAGCAGGAAGTGAGTGATCACAGAGCCACAAAAGATTCACCATCCTAGAAGGAAAAGAGTAGCTCTCCACCCCCTCCCCAGCTGCTGGAGGTCTGACTCTGAGCAAGTAAGGAGACTACTGAGAAATATAGGAACTTCTTGTCTCAGAACAGGAAGATCAGGAGCTTAAAGGAAACAGAGGCAATAAGTAAGTAGGGAGAAAAAATAAACAGAGGAAAGAGAAAATATTCCAAACAACAGGTAAGAGGCCAGAAATAAGACATGATTGGAGTGGTGCAGTGCAGTGGCTGTGGAGCAGCACTCTTCCGGGAGATGTTCTGGAGGATGCAGTGTTGTCTCATCTGCAGGCACCTCTCTCAGCTGAGGGAGGAGGTTTCTCATCTCCAGGCTGAGTTGGCCAGGATTTGGTGGACCTCCTCTCCCACCCAGGGACCACCAGGGTCACTGCCATTGCCTCAGAGGTTGCCAAGAAAGAGGAGCAGTTGGACCACAGTGGGCTGAGGGAGGGTGAGGGTGGCAGAACAGAGGCACATCCCTCCAGTTGTACACCTCCACAAGTCATATGACATTCTGGCAAAGTCTGATTCCTCTATGGAGGCACCCGCAGTGGAGACCAAGGAGGATGCTGGAAACCTCCACAAAGGAGACCCAAAGGAGGGTGGCATGGGAACCCACAGGGGAAGGAAACAACTCCTGGTAGGGGACTCCATTGTTAGAGGGGTAGACCTGGGGTAGGAAGGGGAGAGGGAGGTAAGGTGCCTGCCTGTCGCCATGGCTTGGAGGGACAGGGAGCAAATCCTTTGGATCACCAGAGCAGTTGCATGGGGGAGGGAGCTGGATGTCATTGTCCACCTAGGGACAAATGACCTGGCTGAGCAAATGATCAAAGCAATGCAGGAAGAGTTTGTGGAGTTAGGGAGGGGCCTTAGACAAGTAGCACTCATGGTAACCTTCTCAGAGGTGCTGCATGTCTGTGGCATGGGTGAGGTTAGGATGCTCCCCACCATAGGATTCAATCAGTGGTTGGAAAAGCTGGTGCAGAGCTCAGGGATTTGGCTTCACTGGGGACTGGGGGGTCCACCTGTAGTGATGCAGGCCTATACTGGCATGATGGTCTGCATCTGTCCAGGAGGGGAACCAGGATCCTAGGTGATAGGTTTTAATGCTTCATTGGCAAGCACTTAAATTAGCAAAGGGGGGGAGGCAATGGAAAGGATCAGGGAAATACTAGCCCCCCCAAAACCCCCCAAAAATATGGGTAGTAAGTGAGGTAAACACCGAGATAGAGATGTTGATAGGGAGAAGGGCAGGGGTAAATGGAGAAAATGGCAAAGACAATCAGGACAGTGATGGGGCAAAAAGGGGTAAGGTCATCAAGAAATGGAGTGTAATGAGTACCAATGCCCATAGTCTGGGCAACAAGTTCCCTGAACTGGTGGTCTTGATGGAAGAGGGATGCCTGGATATCATAGCAGTCACAGAAACATGGTACACAGAGAACCATGACTGGGATGTTAACATACCAGGGTACACAACCTACAGGAAAGACAGAGAGGGGAGAAGAGGGGGAGGAGTAGCTCTCTAAGGAAAGGGATAAAAGCAATGGAACAAAAGAGTAAACAGGGAGGAGAGGAGGCACTATGGGTCACCTTAGAGACTGGAAATTGCACCACAATCCACACAGGGGTTATATACAGATCCCCCATGTCAGGGGAAGGGAATGGACAAGGATATGATAGAAGGCATACTTAGGATGGCAGAGAAAGGGGAGATACTGTTGATGGAGGACCTGAATATGCCAGATGTTAACTGGAGCACCTTTGCTGCAGCCACATCCAAGAAAAGGGCCATTCTCAAAGCCCTACAGGTGGCATGACTCAGACAGCAAGTTTTGGAGCCCACTCATGAGGGAGCAATCTTAGACCTCATACTCCCAAATGGGGACAGTGAGAGGATCTCAGATCTAGAAGTGGATTGTCATCTGGGAACAAGTGACCACCAAACAGTGTGGTTTATGATAAACTCAGCTACAGTCAAGCCATACAAAAGTGAGGGTACTGGACTTCAGAAGGGCTGACTTTGGCAAAATGGGAGAGTGCCTTAGAAAAGCACTAGCAAACAGGCTAGAACAAGGGGTGGAGCAACAATGGGGAAACATAAAAACTGCCATCACAGAGCCAACAAGCCTTTGTGTGAAGCAAATAAACAAATCAAAATGAAAGAAAGAGCCACTATTGTTCTCAAAAGAGGTGGCAGGGAAGGTTAGGGAGAAAAAGATAGCATTTAGGAAGTATAAGGAAACACAGAAGGAGCAGGACAGGAAACTGTACCAGTTAAGTCAGAAGGAAGCAGGGAAGGAAGTCATGAATAGCAAAGGCCCAAACTGAGGAAAAGATGGCCAACTCAGTTAAGAAGGGGTGGTAAAACCTTTTTATAGGTACATCAGGGAGCATAGAAAGACAATTGGGAGGGATAGTGAGGCTGAATAGATGGACAGTGGGCGGGCAGAAAGGGACAGTGAAAAAGCAGGAATACTGAAGGAATACTTTTGCTCAGTATTCACAAAAGAGGAGGAGGGGAGGTGCCTAATCCAATTAACAGATGAACCCTGGATAGGGGAGTCAATCCCAGTCCTTTCACAGAAAAAAGTATTCTGAAAGAACTCCTAAAACTGAAGGTGGACAAAGCAATGGGGCCTGATGAAATTCGCCCCAGAATTCTAAAAGAAATAAGGGGAGAACTAGTGACACCACTGACTACCTTTTTTAACAATTCAAGGGAGGATGGTGTGGTATCTGATGACAGGAGGAAGGCAGGTGCGATTCCCCTTCACAAAAGTGGGAGCAAGACTCAGGCAGAAAGCTACAGACCTGCCAGTTTGACCTGTGTGGTAGGGAAAGTGATGAAATCACTTCTGAAGGAAAGAAATGTTAAGAACCTAGAGGCCAGTGGGGCACAGAACCCAAGAGAGCATGGGTTCAGAGCAGGAACGTCTAATTGATTTCTTTGACTGGGTGACCAAAGTAGTAGACCAGGGAGGGGCTGTGGACATGGCCTACCTAGACTTTAGCAAGGCATTTGACACAGTCCCACACAAAAGATTAATAATCAAATTAACCAGCTTGGGAGTGGGTCCCAGGGTGGTAGCCTCGGTAAAACATTGGCTGGACAACAGGACACAGAAGGTAATAGTAAATGGAGTCCACTCTGAAGAAGGAGGGGTTACTAGTGGGGTACTGCATGGTTCAGTACTGGGTCCAGTACTTTTTAATGTCTTTATAAGTAACATTGCAGAGGGACTGGAAGGAAAAGTATGCCTCTTTGCAGATGAAACAAAGATCTGCAACAGAGTTGATACACAAGGAGGCATGGAAAGGATGAGAAGGAACTTGGCAAGGTTGGAGGAATGGTCAGAAGTATGGCAGCTTGGATTCAATGCAAAGAAGTGCAAAATAATGCACCTGGGACACAAAAACTTAGGAGAAGATTATACAATGGGGGGGTAGTAACAACAACAAAAATGGAAAGGGACTTGGGGGTAATCTTATCTGATGACCTTAAGGTTATCAAGCAATGTATGAAGGAAGTAGGGAGGGCTGGGAGGATACTGGGATGTATAGGGAGAGGCATCACCAGCAGAAAACAGGAAGTTGTTATCCCTCTTTACAAACAGTTGGTGAGACCCCATCTGGAGTACCATGTCCAGTTCTGGAGACCACATCCCTGCAATCACATAGACAGCATGGAGGGCAACTAAAATGGTGCAGGGTCTGCAAGAGAAGCCATACAAGGAGACACTAAAGAAGCTTAATATATATACCCTTGAGGAAAAGAGGGAGAGGGGGGACATGATAGAAACTTTTAACTACCTCAGTGGAATCAACAAAGTCCAAGATGCTAGCATCTTTCAGAAAAAGAGATGTGTAAGAACAAGGGGACACAATTTGAAGATAGAGGGGGGACAGCCAAAGGGCAATGTGAGGAAGTATTTTTTCACAGAGAGGGTGGTGGACGCATGTAACAGCCTTCCTGAGGAGGTTATGGGGTCTAAAACAGTGGGAGAATTCAAGAATGCATGGGACAGACATAAGGCAATTCTTGTGGGGGAGGGTAGGAAGAAATAGGCTGTTGGTTAACTAGGATCTGCAGCTTATCCTGTAGGTAGGGAAATGGACAGACTAGGTGAGCCTAGTGGTCCTTATCTGCTGTCAGAATCTATGTGTCTGTGTTTCTATACGCTTTATTAGTGGTGCTGCAAAAATACATTTCTTTTTACAAGCTAAAATGTTGGTTTACCTAAAACCAGGAAGTATGTGTGAGTGTGGGGGGTGGGGGTGTTATTTCAGGTAACTGAAGTACTGTAAATAAATATTTGTTGCCCAAATCCAGACTTTATTTTTTTTCAGATTACCAGTTCATAATTTATAAGTTCTCTCAAAGAATACCTGTAGCAAGACATTCAGATGAATTAGAACCACTCTTACATTGTTAGTGTATTGCTTACCATGATTTGTGAATAAGAAGCAGGGAAATTGTGAAATCTGTGATATTAAATTACATAGTGAGGCAGGACCAGTGCTTCTGTAGCCACAGATACACATGCACAGTGTAGGAGATACACACAGACCTCTAGCTGCAGAAATGCTGGACCATTACGGGGTTTGTGCTTTTGCAGTCAAAGATACAAATCCACAATACTCAAATTACAACACCATTTCTGTCTGCAGAAGTGCAACACCCTGTGGTGCCAGTGTTTTTGCAGCTACAGATACACACGCACAGTGTAATATGTATGCACCCACATCTGGCTGCAGATGCACAGGCCCATGCAGGGCCTATGCTTTTGCAGCTACAGAGACAAATTCATGATATCCAAATTCAGCACTACTTTTGTCTGCAGAACCATAGGCCCCTGTAGGGCCAGCACTTCTGCTGTCCCAGATACATATGCACAGTGCAAAACATACATTCCCACTTCTACAGTCACACTGTTATGTTTTCTAGGTAGTACTGATAAGACTATGGTCATTTAAAATGCAGCATAATGCATGCATATTTTGAAGGTCCACATTTGTGCCTCAGCATTTATGTCATCTGGAAACAGTTGTACGTTGTTTGTCTTACATGATGAGACATGTATGTGATTGCTTGTGTGGTCTTGTTTTTGTGCTGCTGGGGTGAGTTAGAGTTGGAAACCCTAATGCCACATTTCCTCTTTTTCTGGTGTTAAGTTAAACCCTAACTAGTGCATTAATACAGTGAATTTCCTTAATATTTGAGGAAGTTAATAAACTCAAACTACAAAAGTATTTCTGCACACTGCATGTGGAGCCTGCACTTCAACAGATGCAGATGGAAATCCACAATACCAAAAGTACACACCACTTCTGGGTGCAGCAGAGTAGCCACATTCATGTGTTATGTGGGTGTACAATTGGTGGAGGGCTCCCTATGCAAATACCATACAACAGCCTTATATACATTAGCTTAATGTATATATGGGCCATTCCATGCAACACAATTTGTGTAGCACACTTTAGTCCCCACATAAATCCCTTACCATGGTGTTACATGCATTTTCAGAATTTATTTATTTATTTGAATTTTAGTAACTGAGTAAGACCACTGAGACAATTACTGTCCCTTTTTCAGGGTTGACCCAAGTAAGACAACAGCACAAACACATTGGCAAATAAAATAAATTCAGGCAGAGACAGATCACAGGATATGTATGCTAATGAAAAATAATTATTTACAGAATATTTTTCTTTCTTTCTTTCTTTCTTTCTTTCTTTCTTTTCTTTCTTTCTTTCTTTCAGTTGCAGATTTATACCTTTGAGTCAGGAGGTCTCTTTTACAAAGGTTCCATGTCAAGTGGATGACAGACAAAATTTACATAGGTTGCAGAACATTCCTGGTACATAATAAGTTACAGGCTGTACAGGTAGCAAGCAAACAGGCCGTTACAGTGTCCAAAGTGTTACATGAAGTTGGAGTGCATTTTGACATTCTGAACAGGTTGCAGTAAAATACAGGAAAAGGAATAAAGCAGATGCTAAACACAGAGCATGGTGAGAGTAACTTGAGGGGGCTTCATCACAGAGGTAGGAAAATGGGGTGTGGGGAAGAGCAGGAGTAAGGGGGCAGCTACCATGGGGCTTTGTCAGGAAGGGGGTGGATAGAAGGGAGTCGAGAAGTAGGATGGGATAGGTAAACAGGGGGGTGATAAGTCATGGTGGTGATAATCACAGGTGTTTATTAATTGCAATCACATTGTTTTTTAGGGCCAGAAGGGTTAGCAGTTCTCTTTTAAAGGGGCCAATTTGTATTTGCTCCACGGTGGTAGTAGTGAGTTCATTAAACCATGTGGGTCCACAGTAGGAGAGTGAACACTGCGCCAGGCAGGCTCTTTTGAAAAGGACATAGAGCACACCCTTAGCCGAGCTTCTAGTGACTTTTGTGGAGTTGGTGCGCTGGAACGGAGCAGCAGTAGAATCAGGAGTGAGTCCTAGGAGGGCCTTTTTACCAATTAGGCAGGCCTGATTCTTTGTCCTAAGGTGTAACAGGAGCCAACTAGTACAGGAGTAGAGGGCGCAAGAATGGGTATGGTATTTTAGCCCCCAGGACCAGGTGGCAAGCCTTGTTGATTAGTACTTTTACTCATTTTAGGGCTGAGTCAGTGGCAGCACTGTAGATGATGAGGGCATAGTCAATGACAGACAGAATAGAGCTTTGAGTGACTAGGCTTAGAGCCTTAGGGGTCATGGCTTGCCTGTGCCTATAGAGGATGCCAAGCTTAATATTAGCAGATTTGACAACATGGTCTATATGGTGTACGAAGGAGAAGGAGTCATCAATGTGTACCCAGAGATATTTAAAGTAGAGACTTGTTCAATGCCGTCCCCTTTTTGGCTAAAGATAGTCAGGGGTTCAGCATTCCTTTTTGCGTGTGACAAAATTAGGTGCATAAGTTTTGTTTTTTTATAATTTAGAAGGAGTCGATTTTGGGTGAACCAGTTCTCAAGCAATGCAAAGCTATGCTTTAGATTTTTTGTGATTTCAGTTGTGAGGCTGCCGGGCACTGAGATAACTGCATCATCTGCATAAGGCAGCATTTTAGCTGGACAGGCATTGGGAAGGGATTTTTATGAAGAGGATGAAGAGAAGTGGTCCTAAGATAGAGCCTTGGGGAACCTGAAGGTTTACCTTTCTGAGTTCTGAGGTTACACCTCCTATCCTCACACACTGCATCCTGTGTGAAAGGTAGCTGTTAAGCCAGGAGATGGTATCTACTGACAATCCCAAGGTCCTCAATTGTCTGAGCAAGATTAGGTGGTTAATGGTGTCAAATACTTTGGTGAGGTCTATAAATATAGACCCCACCATTTTTCCTGAATCATGGGCTTCGTAGATGTGAGAGGTATAGTAGATAAGTGCTGTGATGATGCTGTGTCTGATACAAAACCCATGCTGCTGTAGGCAAAGTAGATTGTACTTGTTTAGGTATTCAGTAAGCTGATCAGAGACAACCCTTTCTAGCACTTTAGAGAGAGCTGGTAGTATTGAGATTGGATGGTAGTTTCCCAGATTAGTTCTGTCCCCATTTTTAAAAACCAGGGTGACCAAGGTGGTCTTCCACCTATCTGGGAAGATGCCAGTGTGCAAGGAGATGTTGAATAGTTTGGTTAGTGGATAGGCTAGTTCTTCCAATGCTAAAGCTAGCAACTCCATGTCTAGTGAGTCACTACTGACCCTGGTTTTGTTTATAATTTTTTTGACATATTTAATGGTATGTGACCTACTAAAGTAGAATGGTGGCTAACCTAGTTTAAGGGTGAGGGGAGGGTTAGGGTCGATGAAATCCATTGCTGGTGGGGTATGGAGATATTCAGGGAGGAGGTCAGAGCTGAGGTCTGTGAAGGCATTATTAAAGGCATTAGCCAAGTCAATAGGCTGCTGTAATGGGCCAGATGTGGTTACTATAAGATCTGGTGGGGCTCTGGAATTTTTGCCGGTGAGAGACTAATGCTATTCCAGAATTCCCTGCCATTGCCCCAGTTTCTCTCAAGTTGTTCTTTTCAGTAGGTAGCTTTAGCATTTCTTACTTGCCTAGTACACTTATTCCTAGCCTCTTTGTAAGCAGTAATGTCAGTTTGCCTGCCTGTCTCTCTGGCAATATGCCAGAGGTTGTCATGTTATTTCATCTGAGCAATGAGGGAGCCAGTGAGCCATAGGTTAATGGCTCCTTTTATTTTGACCATTCTGACAGGGGCAAATATGTCACAAGCCTTGTTGAAGGTAGATATGAGGTAGTCAAGGGCTTTATTAGTGTTGCTGCAGCCATCTAAGTGGGACCAGTCTGCATTCTGGAAATACCTCTTAAAATTGCCCACATGCCCCTTTTTGAGGTAGCAGCTTTTGGAGAGCTGGGGGTAGGTCTTTAGAGCCCTTTTTAGTCCAGAAGCAGATTACTGGTGAGTAATCGCTTAAGGTGTCGGGCAGGATGGAAAGGTTTTTGACATGCTCAGGGTTGGTGGCAAGAAGCCAGTCTATGAGCATATATCAATATACAATGCATAACTATGTACAAGTGAAGGCATCATCAGCAGACATTGCAAGCAGGTATAAATGCACAAACCATTAGGCAAGAAAGAGAGATTACACATGTTAGGACATATTAATTGCATACCTATGTCAAAGTGAAGGCACAATGAGTAGCCACAATCAGAAAACAGGTAAATAGATAGGAAGGGGGGAGTCTGATAACATGTTTAAGAGCATAGGCAGATCTGAGGGAAAAAAGAGGAACTAGGGAATGGAAAAGAGAAGGAGTGGTAGTGGCTATCTGAGGCTCTAAGCAGAGATCATTCGGCAGTCTTAGGAGTGAACAAGTCATCAACCTGCAGACTCAGGGATGAATAGTCAACAATGGAAGCAAGTGCAATTTGCAGCAGAGGCAAAAAAGGCAAGAAGACTGGACTGGAACAAAGGAAGAGAGATGCAGGACAGGACTGAGGGGGCAAGGAATTTGCATGGGGACTCCAGCATTATCTACATACCAGTAGAACAGTACTGCAACTAACATCCATTGTTCAATATTTATATGCCAAATTCTCAGAACTTATATTTTAATCCTGTGCACCATCGACAGGGCGACAGACTTGCAATCCAACCCTAAAAATATGTTTATGGTGTTACATCATGAAAATACATTTTTGAGGTACAGTAGATGTGACAAGTTGCCACTCACTGTGTTCAAGAAAGGGCCTTAATAGAATGAGATTAATGAAAGTTCGGTGGCAAAATGTCTAAATGTGGCTGGGTTATGAATAACAGTTGATTTGGAGTACTAAGACCACATTTTTATGTCACTGACAAAGAATTCTCTCTTCACATGTTTTTATGCTGCAGACAAAGAATTAATTTTTCATATTTATTTATTTTGCAAAGTATTCCTTGTTAGCACTCGTTTATGTCTCAACTAATTCTTTGATCACATGTTTACATTGCGAGGTGGAAGTGATAGATGTCATCCACTGTGTTCATGAAAGGGCCTTAAAAAATAAGATTGTTGAAAATGTGGTGGGAAAATGTTAAGAAAATGCTGAGTTATGAGTAACAGTTAATTTGGGGTACAATGTCCAAATTTTTATGTCACAAACAAAGAATTCCTGGTTCATGATTTTTTTATGTTGCAAAGAATTCTTTGTTCAGTCTTTCTTATGTCATGCCTACAAAGAAATCTTTGATTGTGAGATTCTTTGTTCTCACTTTCTTGCAAACAAAGAATCTCTCCACAAAGTAATTCTTTGTTCCCAAGATTCTTTACTTGCACTTTCTCACAAACAATGAATTCTTCTCTCACGACAATAAAAATACAATCTTCACTAAGCTGGTAACCAAAGATTTTCGGGGTGACCAGACAATGCATTTTTTGGGAAATATTTCATCAAACAAACCACAGAAAATACCTAAACAGGTTCTGTTTACCTAGGGTTAGGGGTTTGTTTCCTTCAAAATAACAAAATTTTAATAGGCTTCAAGAATGTTTTTGACCATACCAAAACACAAGATTGTGATCCTCACAACAAATATTTTCTCACAAATAAGAAACACAATTTCTCAAGAAAATAAAATTGCTCACAAATGCAAAATTATTTGTTCATATCAGACAGTTATCCTGCAAACTACTGAGTATGGTCAGAATATATATTTCAAAACCTTATAACTTGAGAACCAAATTATATTTTTTCATGAACCCTTCTAAAGGCACACCATTTTAACAAGCTTCTTCTACCGTAATGGTTTAGGAACAAAGCACCAAACTGTTTGTGCGCCACAGGTGACCAGACAGAAGAAAAAAAAAACAATAAAAAAAAACAAAACACTACAGATAGGTATGCTGCTGCAAGGCTAAACGGGGGTGCAGTCAGCCAAAAATGAACACCCTGACAACCAAAGAGTCAAACACTCACCCTCTGTCACTGGAAACCTTAGAAAGGAAGACAATGATTCCCAACATCTGGTATGAAAGCATTATTCATGGCTATATACAGCACATCAGAGAAGTCAAACTGTTCAAAAAGATAGGTGCAAAAGTCAAATGCTGCTAACCCCAACATTTTGCATCTGAACTGCACATTTTGTCAAAGGAAGACTCCCACTAGAAACTGAAACCTCCTTATACACCAGACCTAGTATCAAAGACCAATAGCACTAAGTCCATATGGCCGAGGAGAATCAATTAAAGTGAGATGTACTGTAACACATGTCAGTAGTGAAAGTGCTCAGGACAGATTACAAATATTGAATAACAAAGACACAGAAAACAACACAGTTTAAAAACTGCATCATCTACTAATAGCAGAGATTTGCTAAATCTCAGTTGATTGCATCAAAAAATATTACTAAAACAGAATACATTTTGTAGTGCAGTTACATTTGATAGACTGTAGACACAAAGTCCCTTAGAATCAGTTCACTCATAATTATGGAGAATGGTATCCTTCCCAACCATTTTCATGATGACAACTGCTTGAAGTGTGCAGTAGAACTTTATAGATATGGCCATCACTGGTCTGCAGCTTCCATGCTCCTATGTTCCAATGAGCAGATAAGGCATTACTGAGTGTATAGAAGAGAAAAAAAACACAATGGCCCAGATATTCAAAAGGGCTGCGCATGGCTCAACAGTGTTGCACCATGCGCAACCCACTGATGCGCTCCGGCACGATATTCAAAATGGGAAAGTGTGCAGCACAAATCCCAATGCACCGGAGTGCATCAGTAATGTATGCAGGCACAGGTGGGGGGGCGTGCCCATGCATGCACTGCACAGCCCGATATTCAGCCTAGAATGTGCAGAGCCATGCATGCGCAGCCACTACCTGTGCCAGCACAAAGTTGATCCAAAAAAAAAGGAACAACCACTGGCCAACCACAGGTGAGCTGCCGCATTGCAGGATGAAACACGGCAGCTGCCACCTGTGAGTGGCCACCCAAGCTCCAGCTGCACGTCCGTGGTGGCGACCCCCATACTCAACTGCGGGCATCAGTAAAAAAATAGATTAATCCTATATCCCTGGTTGTCCAGAGGACCGCTGCCTGCCTGATCGTGGGCTTAAGTGTGTAAAAATAGATAACTCCTACATCCCTGGTGGTCCAGTGGACTGCTGCCCACCCGATCACGGGCTTAAGTGTGTGAAAGTAGATAACTCCTACATCCCTGGTGGTCCAGTGGACCAATGACTGCCCAATCACGGGCTTAAGTAAAAAAGAAACATGGAATCCAATATCCCTGGTGGTCCAGTGGACCGCTGCCCACCCGATTACGGGCTAAGTAAACAATGGAATTAATTCTATATCCCTGGTGGTCCAGTGGACCTGTCTGCCCAATCGCAGGCTGAATTAAAAAAATAATAACACTATTATCCCTGGTGGTCCAGTGACCCTCCTCCCACCCGCCCACTGATCCCCACTGCCCTGCTCCCCAGTCAGCAGCGGGTGGCAGCACCCACCTGCCTGCCACCCCGCCCGCTGACTGACACCGTCAGTAGGGCTGTCGCCCATTGGTCCACAGTGTGAGTTAATAGAGTGTTGTAGTCGACACATTCCAGATATGTGAATGGATCATATCTGGAATGTGTAGTACGGTATGGGCTGCACATTGTGGGGAGGAGGGTGGTTCAACTGGACTACCTGGGATCATGTTATAAATTAAATTATGGATGATCACTGCTACGGCAGGGAAAGTGTGCCACTAGACAACCAGGGACATTTCCTACAAGTCTTTCTCAGTGATCCAGCTACAAGGTGGGAGGGGGTACCTGTAGACCCCCTCTGGCAGCACCATGTGCTGTGAAGGGTACCATGCACATTTCGCTGGCCAGCCCTGCACAACTCATGCAAATGGGGCCATAATGACATGCAAATGGCTCCATTTGTACCTTGCATGCATTATGGCCCCATCTGTGTACTGCCAGCTGAATATCAGGAATTTGTGCACAGTGTAACTCTGTCATGCTGCTACAGTTAACATTCCTGGTATTCAGCCCTGTCTGAGGAGGGGATGCTCCTGCGCATGATATTTGCGCAGTGTGCATTACCTGTTATATTCAATAGAGATGCACCATTGCTCATCTCCTTTGAATATATCCCTGAGTTGCACCAGCACAACACAGTTGCATTGCATCACCACTTGCGCCATTGCCAGGTGCAATTCTGAATACTGGGGCCAAAATCTCAAATTACTATTAGTCAAGTAAATATATTTCACAAACGCATGTAGTTTCTGTTCCATCCTCTGCCACGCAATCAGCATGTCATTTACTATACAAAAATCCTTTTCACAGTTAAGTATAATGTTGTCATCATAGGCTCTATTAATCAAAATAATATAGCCTCCTTACACCTGGATGTAGGATCACCCAGGAGGGAGTGTAAAACATTGTGTTGTCAATCTGTTTGTAAACTTCTTAATCATACCAACTCACATCCATGATAACCACATTTTCCCCATTGTCAGCCAAGGGTGCATTTGGTCCAGTACAGATAGCTCTGCCTGAAATAAGATAGCGCCAGGTGTCCAATGGGCCATATTCAGTCCAAATAAAACCACACACATCAGGGACAATTTTCTTATTTTCAGGAACTGAGTCATGGGGGTGCCACCAGTCACCAGGGACAGAAATGGGCATTGTGGAGACAGTGATCGGAGAATGGGGGAAGGGAGGGACCACTAGACTACCAGGGAAAGTTATTTTCTTATGGGGATGGCAATTGGAAAACAGGGAAGGGGGAATGACCACTAGACTACCAGGGAAACTTATTTTCTAGGCTGTGTGGGATTTTCAAATTCCAGAAGAATGAAAATCTGTGGGAGTTTCTAAATTCTGCCTAGTTTTGCCAGAAATAGAATGGTAGAATTCTGTGGCAGAAAATGGTTTCGGAATGATTTTCCACTGTAAAATTCCTGTTCTGTGGAATATTATTCTGTGAATCACAGTAGGTGGAATTCCACAGAAGATCCAGAGAAATTCTGGTGGAAATTCCACAAGTGGAATGGCCATTCCACGCTTATTCCACCAGTGGAATTCCACATTCCACACAGCACTGTTATTTTCTTATTGGAATGGTGATCAGAGAACAGGTGAGTCAGGAGGGACCATTAGACTACCAAGGAAATTTATTTTGCTATGGGGATGGCAATCAGAGAATGGGGGGGGCACTGGACTACCATGGAAAGTTTCTTTCTTGTGGGGATGGCGATAGGAGAACAAGTGAGTGGGAGGGTCCACTAGACTACTAGGGAAAATTCTTTTCTTGTAGGGACAGTGATCAGAGAATAGGGAAGGGGGAGGGACCATCAGACTAAAGGGAAATGAAAATTTATGATGTGAATGACATACCAATGATGCTAACAATTGCAGCTATTTTAATTCTTGATAATCTTATTTCGTTTTGCATTTCTGCAACTTTACAGTACATGCTGTCAACAGTCACTTTGTATTAAATGTTTTCTTTCCTTTTTACAGTTTAAGATATTAAATGAAGTACAGGAATGAAAAGAATACTTAAATGATTTAGTTACCATGATTATCTTTAAGGACTATGTGACTATAGGGATACCATTTTACAATTAGAGATGTTGCAAAATTAAATTTCACCGGAGAAATTGTCACATCGGCAGTTTTCCTGTACAAAATATTTCGTGAAATTCTGCCGTTCCGCAAAATTTTTTGCCGGATATTAAGTGGTAAAATTTCACCCACTGAACATGGAATTTCACCATGAAATGCACTATTTCACCCAAAATGGCAAAATTTCATTCAGTCACTGATGAAATTTCACTGTTTCATGGGTGAAATTTTGCGTTCCATGGGCGAAATTTCACACCCGTGAAATATTTCACAAAATGCATGAATTTCAAGAAATATTTTGAATAATAAAATTTTGTAATTTCACACATCTCTTTTTACAGTTTAGTCTCATATATTTACAAGCCTTGTGCCATAAATTTCCATAGTGAATAATATTCAGACCACTAACCGCATTTTGTTGTGTTGTACTGATTGGTTATCAAATTCAATGGCATATGGGTTCTAAAACAAAAAAGAATACAAGAAAAGTGTCTCAGAAATGGAGTAATTTGATTGGCAAATGACATTCCCATTAGCATTACGATAATCTTTATTTATTATGTCAGTTCAGCATCCTCATTGAAGAAATGGTATTCACTTGGCATGGTAATGTTTTTTATTTATTTATTTATTTACTTTTTTATTGGTAGTTTGGAATTAAAAAACAACATTATACCCCATGCTGGACATGCCATAATGAAGTCTACATAAAAGCAATAAAGCAAAATGTAGCAAAACTCCTCTGAATCATACACACAGATCAAATCATTTTTGAATAGTTTTACACTGTGCAAATCTGTCTGGACCATGCTGAATACCCAATATTACAGCTACAGAAGCAATTTCACTGAGAAAGCATGTCTGACCATTGCACCCCACTTCATACATCCCATCCACACCCCTGACGATTGAGAGAAGCTAACACAGGTTTGCCACTGGTCCCGTTTTATAGCACAAGACATAATTTTTTTAAATTTATGGTGCACTCAGTACTGTTACTGGGAAAAGCTAATTTGATGTCCTCATCCAACCAACCAGCCATCCCTTTTCAAGCGAACAGTGAGCACAATGCACCAGCTCAAAGGTGACAGAAAGTAATGAACAGGATGCTCTAAAAATAGAAAGTAAAGAAGAGAGAATGAGAAGGTAATGGTCCCCATACACATTTGGTGTTTGAGTTTTTTAGTAACAGAAAACAAAAGAGAATGAAAGGTAGTTAAAGAGCACATCATTAAAGTGAAGAGATTCTTTAAACATCTCAAATATATTTGGGCCACATCTTTTTGGATGCCTTTGTTCATGCATTTCAGCATAACAATGTTTTGACTAGGATTAATAAAGTCAATATTTAAATTAAATAATTCCAGTTGAAAAAAAATGTCAAATACTGAGATGGTGCAATTAAATTAGGAACACTAGAGGGTGATTGAGATAAGCATAGAGGATATTGTGTTTTCCTTTTTTTTTGTTTTGTTTTTGTTTTTGTTTTTCATTTTGTTTTGTTTTGTTTTGTTTTTTTGCTGTTTGGTCTCAAAAATGAGCCTAGAGAGTATGCAAAACAACTCAAGTGGAGAATTGTTACTCTTTTCAGAAGTTTGCTATTTATTCACCTTCCATAATTAAGGATATGCTTTTGGACTATAACCATGTTTAAAATTCTGGAAGGGATAAGCAAGTCATAAATGTGCAAAAAATGATAGGTTTTGAAAAACTTTTAGATTGATTAAAGCTGTTAGTTTTCATGTCATATAAATGCAGCAACTGGGTACTAAGTATGAATTCCCAGAGGGCCATGCACTCCCTCAGGCAAATAAGAATACGATAATGCTTTCTCAAAAAGTAAGGAAATTCTTTGCAAAAAACTGTGTTAATGTACTAGTTAAGGTTAAATCAACAAATGTAGGGAAATGTGGCATAAGGTCTTCCAACCCTAATACCCAACCCCCACCTTCCAGGCAGTAGCAGATGTGGGGTGTGCCTTGCAATTGTCAGTCCTAATGCTCACTCATATGCTGTAACCACCTCATCTTACTTACGCATTGAATGGTATGAGTATTAGGGCTAACAATGGCAAGGCACATAGACACCAACTGCAGCCTGCAAGGTGGGGGATGGGGTGTTAGGGTTGGAAACCCTAATGCCTCATTTCCCTACTTTTGTCACTTTAACCCTAACTAGAGCATCAGCAAAGTTGTCTGCAAAGAACAGATAGATAGATAGCTAGCTAGATAGATAGATAGATAGATAGATAGATAGATAGATAGATAGATAGACAGACAGACACATAGACAGACACAGACATAGATACAGTACAAGCCACATTAAACTATCTCACCAATGACTTGGTTTAGAATGTTTTTTACAGTTGTTCGTGCATTGGCAATTAATATTGCATTGTTTTTCTAATGCTTAACCAACTCAAGAGCAATTTTTTAAAAATGTTTTGTAACCCAGTTTGAATGTATCTGCAGTCCAGTCACAATGCAATGCAAAACTGAGTTTTAACTCTAAAGAGACAGTTTGTACAGGGCATTGTGCTGGATGCTGAAACACTTATGCAACTCAGTCAGAAATGCAAAAACAACTCATTGGAGGAGCAGTTTAATGTGACTTGTACTGTGTATAACGATATTACAAAACACTTTGTTAAAGCTCTAGTTAGGGTTAAAACCACAAAAGTAGGGAAATGTGGTGGTAGGGTTTCCAACCCTAACTGCCCATGTCCCAAGCAGCAAATGGGACAATCCCACACAAGCAACTACAAACAGCCATCATCAGGTAAGACAAATAGCAAACAACTAAGGGAGCAATACAGATGAGTATGAATAGATAGGCCATTGACAGAGCAAAGGCCGATGGCACATTCATAAGGTAGAAAAAGAAATGGGCAGACTTGATGGGCCTTGCAGTCCTTATTCTATGTTCTTATGTGGGCTTGTCCTTTTGCTGCTTAGGGGTTGGGGAGTTATAGTTGGAAACCCTAATGCCACATTTCCCTAATGTTGTGGATTTAACCCTAACAACAGCATTAATCAAGTTTTTTTGCAATTTACTGGTATTTCCTTACCTTTTGAGATAGTATAATCATATTCTTATTTGTTTGTGGTAGTGCATGGCCCTCTGGGCCCTGTGCTCCCATCCTTCCATAGATGCATATATGTATGTAGCTGTGGAAGCACAGGGCCCTCCTGGCCCTGCACTTCCATTTATAGGGCAAAAGTGACCAAATTGTAAGCATAGCCCACTCTTTTACCCCACCTCATTTACCCGATACAGAAAATATTCAAATCCCTGCCAAAACATAATTCTGTGCAACTGCAATGCCATTCTGCACCACAGGTGCAAAAAACACATTTTTGCCAGGATTTGAAAAATGACAGCTGTAACATACATACGATGGGGTGATGTGAAGGCTATGTTGAAAGTCTGGGCTCAAAATATTTAATATTTCCAAAGTTAGGAGTGTGTGTAGTGAAACTGCAAGAAATAGTCATAAGTCTGCCAATTTTTCATATTTTGACCACAGATTTTCAACATAGTCTTCTTATAAACCTACCTCTTGAACAAGGGCAGAACAAATTGTTTAATACTGCCCAAAAGGTGAATTCAACAAGCAACTATGAAATCACCTTTCAGGTGGGAGTTGCATAATAACCATCATATTGTTCATGAGGTGGGGTCCCCAAAAGGCCATATGCAAAATCTGGAGTAAAGATGTCAAAAAATGGCTAAGTTATTCATAAAAGTTGAAACCCCCATTGAAATACATTGAACTGCATTCATCTTATGTTCTCATATTGCAGTTGCTGGTTCCAGCAGCTAGGCATGTCTTTGATCAGAGAGTGGGTCTTGAATCAAGGACCTGTTCAGGTGATTTAGGCTCTGTGGGGATGTAATGGGGGGTGTGGTGTGGTGGGTGATGAGTGAGAGATGGGGATAGGGGGGCTGATCGGCCAGGGACCATTTTCTTTTTTTGCAGGTTTGGAAAAATAAAAACTGAGGGACTGTTTTCTTTAATTCAGATTTTGGCTGCAGGAAACAATATCTTTCTGACAGGAAAGAACAGCCGTGGTCAAGGGTGTGGCAGGTAAGTTTCAATATGAAGAAGAGCAAAATCTTGTACTTGGGGCACAGAAACCCAGGGGTGGAGTACAAAATGTGGGGTGCTTTATTAAGCACAGTTAAACAGAAAAGTGACCTGGGGGTAATAATATCTGATGATCTAAAGGCAGGTAGACAGTGTGACAAGGCAGTGGGGAGAGCTAGTGAGATGCTAGGGTGCTAGGAAGGGGTATCACCAGCAGAAAGAGAGTGGAAGTTTTACTGCTGTATACATCACTGGTGAGACCACACCTAGAGTACTGTGTCCAGTTCTGGAGACCACATCTCAGGAAGGACATAGACAGGGTAGAGGCAGTCCAGAGGAGGGCAACTAAAATGGTGCAGGGTCTGCATCCCAAGGAGAGGAGAGATTGGAAGACCTCAATATGTAAACCCTGGAGGAAAGGAGGGAGAGGCGGGATATGATAGAAACATACAAATACCTCACAGGTGTAAATAAAGTGTAAGAGGGAAGCATTTTTCAGAAAAAAAAGATGCTCAAGAACAAGGGGACTTGCTATGAAGCTGGAGGGGATAGACTCAGTGGAGATGTGAGGAAAAACTTCTTCACATAAAGAGTAGTGGGTGCCTGGAACAGCCTCCCAGTGGAGGTGGTGGTGTGGGGGCAAAAACAGTAACAGGCTTCAAGAATGCATGAGATTGGCATAAGGGAAGCTTAGAGAGTGGGAAGGGGGGTAAAGCCAGAGATCAAGTAGGGTCAATTGTGTTATAGTAGGTCGGAAAACTGGGCAGACTGGGTGGGCCAAGCAGTCCTTATTTGCCATCAGTTTCTATGTTTCTATTACACAGAACACCTTAAAGGAGATAAGAAACAAATCTGCAAATAAAATGGATCGTGTTATATCATAACTGTGGTGTGTGTTTGTGTGTGTGTGTGTGTGTGTGCGTGCATGCATGTGTGTGTGTGTGTGTGTGTGTGCTTGCATATGTGTGTGTGTGTGTGTGTGTGTGTGTGTGTGTGTGTTATTATAGTATGAGGTAATACTGTGTTAGCTTTTAGACTGTTAGCTTTTCTTACTGATTGCTGCCTGTGTATTTGACTGCAATAACAGTTTTTCCCATCAGGACAGGGTGCAGTGTGTTACTGTACATAAAGACAATTCAGAAAATGATGTCCTTTACTCCTGCATCAACAATAATTCCATGTCAGTAAAGCAAACTGACCCTTTTTTTTTTTGTAACTTGCTTTTTATTTAAAAGATCATAGGCATGGTACATAGTCTATTAGGTACATGTAGGTATATCCTTCATTCGTAAGACAGTACAAAAGTAAAGTTTAAAATCCTCCTTATAATCATTACAATCTTCTTATATCTTTTCCAAGTCATATTAATTTATTTACCTCCTTCCTGTCTAAATCATTTCTGACTTAATTCGATGGTATCCTTACAGTTCAGGGATCTATTGCTATCCACCTTCACCTATTATCTTATCTCTCTGTTTTCCATTATCTAATCTCCTCTTTCTGTCTTTCTGCTCCACCTCCAGATCTCTAGGAAACTCTTTTTTCCTCCTTGTACCATGCCCATACATCTCATATTCTAACCTAGGTATATAAGTACAAACCATTTTGTCTAATACACTTTTGTTTACTTTATAACTTTATAACCTTCAGCAGGATGTGCCCATGAGCAATTCTCCCTTCACCAGTCAACTTTTGGAATACCCCCTGTCTTTTTTGACCCCCACCATTCGCATCTTACTCTCCTTTCTATTTTATTATCTTATTTCCTCCCATCACTACCTTTCTTCCTCTCTTTCCCCCTTCTATGTTTTGTATTGGTCTAATATTGGAGTTTGTGTCTTTTCCTGGATGTATTTGTAATAGGGTAGCCATCTAGCACTGAACCTCTCTATATTTAATTGAACTTTAGCTACTATGCTTTCTAACTGCTTTATTCTTTCCACATTATGTTCCTAGATCCCTACTGAGGGTGAAGTCCGTGTAAGCCACTTCTGTGTAACTGCTTTTGTTGTCGCCGCCACACAGATATAAAATAAGTATCTATGATCTTTCCTTATCAGATCTACTTGGGGGAGGCCCAAGACCAGATTTTCAAACTGAGGAAGAAGGTGCAACTCAAACATTTTCATTATAATTTCTTTCAGGTTGTCCCAACATTTAGTTAACATTGGACATCCCCAAAAAGTATGGAAGTGTGAGCCCACTCCCCCACAACCTCTCCAACATTTGTCTGAATGGTGTCCACCGTAGTGCTTGGTTATTGTTTGGACCTTAAAGAACCAAACTGACACTTTTAAACCAGGATTCATAATAAGATTCAGTCAATGAGATTCTTTTTTTTAATTTTTTTTTTATTTTACCACTCGAGTAATCTAATTTGAGCTTTGAGCTCTATTTTTCCCCATTTTTGCTCCTTTCTGAGACTGCATAGTCCTGTCACTGACTGGAAACACCTGTGATTTATATCTCAGCAATAGGAGAGGTCACCAGGGTCATCTGGTGTGGACATATAAGTAAACCGACACTTGACTGGGTACCTACATGTGATCTCGAAAAATATTTATCAGTCAAATTGACAGTTATCATGACATCATGCATACATCATCAGTGACAGAGTGATTCCCTTCTTATGGTAAGCACAAGACTGAACAACGTACCATGAGTCAGGGATGCTGTGTATGTTAACATATTTACCTTAATTTTCTTTAAAATCTGCTTGAGATATTCAGATTGTATTGACAGATGTGACGATCAGCACTTGGGGATGGGGATATGTGTGACTGCCAGTGCAGCTGTCAGATCAACAACTCAGTCTGCTCATGACACCAACACACTGTCACCTACTGTAACAGTGTTATACCAAGAAGCCATGGACACTATCAAGGGAAAGTGAATACTAAAGCTAAAAGTTCAGAATGGAGTGCTGGATATATTTACTTTGTACCAGTCAGTGTGTGTGTGTTTAACTAAATTTATCTGCCTGATTCCTCTGACTCATCAGACTGAACAAAATTGTCATCTGTGTGTTCTGACTGATTCAAACAATTCAGATGTCTTGAAGGAAGGGTCTCATACAGAAGGGATTGTATGACAGTATACCCAGTTTGAAAAATGTACATTTTTCCATCAGAAGCTGAGATATATTCTGACTGCAATCAGATAAATCAGCAGCTGCCATGACCGTTTTTAGAGTCTGAATGAAGGCTGGAGTGAATTATGTTAACTGCTCTGTACAGCATGTGTGTTTTTCTTGACAGTGGTCAAGCACTGCTTGGTCAGGGTACTGACATATAAAGGATCAGAAAATGCAGACAAACAGACAATTTTTAATGAATATGTAAAATGTTAACTGAATCATTTTATGGAAACAAAATACGTACTTAAATTTTTTATTACAAAATACTGTATTTATTTCCTATCTCCTTCAAGGTTATCTCTGTGTGGCTTTTTTATGCTGTGATCAGTCATTAAATAAGTAACAACAATAAAGTTAATTTTTTGGTACTGTAATTAAATAAGTAATTTTTTTGTCACAATAAAGAATAAAGAGCAGGATGTCAGTGACAGAGTTGCCAGCAATTGGTTCTTTCAGCCAAAACTGATGATCATTACAGCCCTGCAGCATAGCTTTTCGGTAAAGCTGTTAGGCAAAAAGAAAAAAAATATATCAGTCTGTGTTTCAGCATGAATTATGTGCCAATGAGACCTGCAAAAAACCAAAAATGCATTCTCTGTGTCACTCAATTATCTGAGAGGAAGCAGAGGCAACCACACAGTAGCACTTTGTGCAGCTGGATAAGTGACTATGAACATGAAACATCTGAGCATGAATAGGAGGAGTTACATGTGTTGTCCCCTAACCAAAAAGCACAGCTCTGAGCTAGCTGATGACCTCATCTCACACTGAAGAGTATAGAGGGAAAACAGACAAATGCTAACAATATTTATACTGTACCGGGTCATAATGTCACACGCTTAATAGCGTACAGCATTATGGCGAAACCCGGACCTGTGCTCTCCCTAAGTTAAAACCCCCTGGAGTTGAGAATCATTAGTGTGGGGGGGTCCAGGTGGCACAGCCCCCCATAATGGGGGTGTGGGGGGGCAGAGCCTCCCACATAATAAAAACATGATGCCTCATGGCATTAATCGCACAGCGCGGTAGTGCCATGCAGCATAATGTCTTGCGACATAATGACCTCATGTCTATTTATACCAGTATTTTATTCCTTTACTATTTGAATTTCATGAAAGGCATTCTGAAGCAAGATTCCAATGTTTAACACATGCAGATCATGTAACACTTCACCTGACAGATAACAGCCCCTCTCCTACCCAGACACTCTCTCAGTAATGAGACTGCCTGGTAAACAAGACTCATATTAAACAGTATAGTAACTGGTCATTTTTTACACTCAGCAGCAATGTGGGGTGGAGGTTTGCCAAATGCTTTGACAAAATCATTCTGGTAATTCACTTTGTCTACTTGTTTTGTGTGATGTTTTCCTTGAGCATACTGGTGTGCATTGATTCCTCAGGTTTGGGTTGTTTGCTGACCCCAATGCTACCACTGCCAGCTGAAGAACTTAGAGTCCATACAGGCTAGCAGGTTTTGCTTCAGTTTTATTTTTAACACAGATTCCTCATGACTGCGACATTATGTCCTTTTTTGTTATGACTTTATTGACAGATTTTGAATGACGCAATTGTAAGAGGGACTTGAATTCATTTAGCCTAGAGGTTAGAGTAATGAGCTGTGAATGAGCAGGTGAATGGCAGCTCATAGCTCACACTGCAGCCAGTAGCACAAGTTCATCTGCAGCTGCAGAAGTCTAGAAATTCACGATGTTCTCGTACAGAGAACATGGGGAAAGTGATCCTCTCACTAAGCTGGACACCCAGGATTTTGGATGCCCAGAAAAGGTATTTGTGGGCATCATATTAAAAAAAAACATCTAGCTAAACGTGATTTTTTTAGTTAGGTTCTGATGTTTGTTTTTTCAAAATCCCAGCAGTTTTATGTATTTTCCACATTTGTTAGTTTGTGGGAAAAAATCAACAAGATGGCGGTTGGCACAGCAGAAAAAATGTCTTATGCCCTGCCAATTAAGTGGCACAAAAGCAAAAACTGGCATTTGAGACATCAGATTTTTACTTTTGCCAAGCAGTGTTATGTCAAAAACCTTACTGTGCATGTGCAAGTTGGAAAACAGTGCAATCTGAAGCCTTATAACTCTGGAACCCTTTCATAGTTTCTCACCAGACCTGTCAAAGGCACAACCTTAAGACATGGCACATGACCCCTGCAACTTTGGGATAAAAATGTCATTCAGTGTAGGTTGTAGAGGAGAGCAAAAAATACATGTTAAGTATAGAAAAAAAGTAAGATTTTTACAAAAAATTACACATGCGGATCTCAGAAACCACACAAGCTGCCATCACAAAAGTTTCCACAGATCAAGTCCTTTGTCCTAGACAACAAATACAAAATTTCAGCTCATTTCATCAAAGGGAGCCAAAGACACTAATGTGCAAAGTTAGGTGTTTAACATTAAACAGACTTACTCAGTCCTAACTAGAAGGGTGCTACTGGCCTCTATAATATATATATATATATATATATATATATATATATCTTTAGGGCATGGTAATGTCCCTATATTTAGGGTTGAGCAGGAGTTTCTATGTTAAACCTCAAATTTTGAACTTTATTATCTTTGCAACCATTCCACAGATTTGCAGAAAGTTTTGCATGTGCAGTCTCGTGGAGTAGATCACTTGATGTGGCAGGTTTTGATTTAGTCAGATGTTCATATTCCGAGATGCGGAAAGCACAAAAACATAAAAATTCACTGTTTTCTGCTGTTTTTTGTCATCACCTTGCATCCAGCTGGTTTGGCATTTTTGTCTGAAATGTTCAGATTAGAAAGGGCTTTTCCCACAGTTGTGCCTTTCACTAGTTTGATGAAAAAATATTAACCATCGCAAAGTTATTCAATTTTAAGATGTCAGTTTCTGAGCATGCTCAGTGCAGTCTTCTAGATAGAGGAACTGAATGAAAAAAGAATGTGGTCCAAACAAGAAAGGATCCTTTTTTGTTTGGGCTAATCCATTTTCATGAGGAAAATTCTCTTTCTGTTTGCAGCTATCTTGTTTTCCTTTAAAAAAATCAAAACTGTCAAAAATGATATATTACACAGATAGCAAGATATGTATCTTGCTCATTGGGACTCCCTTAGGTAGATTCCATAGTTTACTGTAGGAGAAATTACCCTGATTTTTTTTTTTTTACATTTTAAATCCTTTTTTGTTACTGGCTATACTTTTTCTGTACAGGCTTTTTCATTCAAATGAAAAAGGATCCCATCACACTGAAAAATATTTTGGACACTGCCTTGCAGGTGGGTTTGCACCAATAGCTGTGTGATCAGTAGAGCACAAACCTCTAGTTGTGTCCCAGAATCGCAGAGAGTAGCACTATTCTAGCACAAGCAGTGAAGTTTTTTAAATTGAAGTATTCAGAGGAGATTGTTGCATTTTAAAATATATAACACAGGTATAAAGGGTGGAAACCATTGTCCTAGTCTCTGCAGGAAAGCAATTAATATGATGTGCCAGAATCTTTTCAATTATCAAAAGGAGCTCAGAGAAAGCTTTCAGAACTGAAGACCTCAGTGTCAATCCAAACGCAGTCAGAAAATCCTGACTGTAGGGTGCTGTGTACCAAAAAAACCAAAAACAAATAAAAAGATGAAGTGGCGGGGGGGGTTACCAAGAGATTAAACATAGCCACTTCTGGATTGGAAGTGCTCAGTCCCGCTAAAGAAACACTACTGAAGAGGTGCCACCCCCACTAAAGAAACACTATAGAAGAGGTGTCTTACAAGGCACAAACAGTGTCTGAGGTTTAAAACTTTTTTATTTTGATTTTCATAAAATAAAATTAAAAAAAATCCACCATAAGCGTACATGATGTGAAATGTTATTGAAAGTGGGTCTGGCAGTTTTTGTTGAATTGGACGCTGAGTATCCTGCTGTTGGATGAGCTGTCCCACATGCAAAGCTCCTCATGCTCCTTGCAGTCCATGAAAGGGCACAGTCTCAGGGCAGGGACCTTTCTGGCTGATGCCCTTTTGGTCAACCCTCAGGGATTGCCATGGGGTGGAGCGGTGAACACAGAGACCATGGGGCTGCCAGGACTCTCCTCCACCCACACGCATGGGTCGCTCATAGCCATTCAGCATCTCATGATGGGTGCTGGGCCTCATTTTGGAAGAGTTTTCACAGGTATGAGGGGCTGATGTGACTGTGGGGGTATGAAGTCAATTTAGCATGGCTAAATGGGCAAGGGTGCAGTTCCTCCATCATAATGCACCTGTATGAGTGCATCAATCATTAGGGCACTAGGATTTGAATTCGCTACCCGGTGTTCATGTGGGTGACAATGCCCCTCGCACCCTATATCTCCCCTAACTATATATTCTAACTCCGGGGGGGGGTAAACCTCAGGGAAGGGGCATAAAATTTGGGGTTTTGGTGCCTTATTGATGGTCACACTTAGACCGAAGCACAGATGGCGGGAAGGGCAAAGGCGCAGATGGCAAAATGCTGACTGCCATGTGGTGAACCCCAGATGCAATATCAGTTTGGCAGCATCACTTTACCTATATTATGCTGACCTCACTACAGCCCTTAAGGTTTTTTGTCCAAGGGTCTCAGAGCCTGCAAGCACCATCTCTCCTCATAAGGATTCAGGAGACAAAGGGGGGGACAGAATTATCAGCATGGGGATTTTGATGGTTAAACAAGGGGACTGGTCTTGGAAGGTGCAAACAAATATCTATACAATCCCAGGTGCTCACTTGGTTGGACCGCCACACCACACTGGCCACACAGCATGTGGTCAGAGTTCCCCTCCTCCCCAAGCTGGAGGGACATGCTGCAGCCATCAGACTCTCCCTGGCATTTCCTTGTATGCAAAATTGAATCTCCTTTTATAATGCAAAGCCACTGAAATTAACATAAGCTATTTTAAACATTTTGGCTCACAAATATGTGGTGTTTCTGTGTTAGCTTTTTTAATGAGCAGACTTTTCAAATTTAGGTAAATGCAGTCTCATAAAAAACAGTGACCTTAAAACACAAAGATCTGTTAAGGTTTCAGACCTTATATGCTGCTCAGTAGGCTGAACTGATAAAACATTCTAATCTTTTCTTCTGTTAACAAATTAACTTCTTTTATATGTAAACCTTTATCCTAATGGGGCAAGCTATGCAAGACTGAGTCTTTTTTTATTTTATTGATAATTAGGTAAAGCCCACTAGGCACAAGTGCCTGTTTTCAGGCACAACCAGGAGCACTGGGGTGATTAAGTGACTAGTTCAGAATCCCACAGTATGTAAGCAGAGGTTGTGGGAATCAAACCCAGGCCTATTGGATATACCAAGCTCATTCACCACGGGTTACTCTAATCGCAAGGCTATACTGCCAAGCCAAGTCTTGTTTTCTAATATAGCTCATCTGAAATTCATTTAAACTATTTTAAATGTTTTGGTGGGCCGATCTTCTATGGAGTTTCTATGCCAGCTTTGTTAATAAGAAGGACTTAAAAACTTAGGCAGGGCCTTCTCAAAAAATAGTAACCTTTATTTATTTATTTATTTAGTTTTTGTTTACCATGTAAGCACACTAGATAGTCAAGTGCCTACTTTCAGGTGTGACCCAGGAGGCATACAAGTTGAAGGCAGACAATACACAGGTCATAGCATAATACACGGGTAAAACAGTCATAACAATACACAGTAGCTAGATGAGTGTAGCAGGACACTAGTTAAGAGTTGCATGACAGTGGGAGAGCAGTCTACAAATCACACGGCATACAAAGATAGAGTATGACTCGAGAATTTCACTACAGGAGGGTAATTTGACCCGAGGCAGAGCGCATTCAATAAAGGAGAGCATATGGCATAAAGTATACATAGGCATGAGAGCACATACATGAGCAAGAGAACAGTTTCAGAGGGAAGATTTCATGTATTTTGGTTGACCCCTAGCTCCCTGACCTGTGCCGGGTCTGAATGCAGTCCAGGCAGGATACCACCGTGGGGGGGGGGGGGCTAGGAGCAGAGACAAGGGGAGGCTTGTTTCAGGAAATCCCAGAGAGAGGATCTGAAACAGGAGTGGGAGGGAGAAGAATGAACATGGGTGGGGAAGGTGTTCCAAAGCCTGGGTGTGAGGGCAGCGAAAGCACAATCTCCCGTGAGATTGTGTTTTGGGGACCTGGAGTACCTGTGAATCTCAAGAGCTTAACTGGTACTGAGGGTGGGGGGGCTTGAGAAGTTTGGCAAGTGCTGGTGGGTGGCTGTTCTGATGATGTTATCAACAAGGTTGCCCGTAACAAAGGTGCAATGGTTGTCAGGGGGGAGCAACTTGAGACTGGAGTACAACTCACAGTGATGCATGAGGCAGGTGGCACACAGTGCAAAGCAGCATATGTTGTTGTAGGTGGTGTCCCATTTAGATAGCCAGGTTTTGAGGTCATGTGAAAAGAAGATGAGGCCATAGCAGAGCATGGGGAATAGAACCCCTTTTGCAAGGGCAAGTCATACAGCAGGGGTGAGGAAGCTTTTGGCTCTGTAAGCCAGGCCCAGCTTGCAGTTTACAGCCTTGCATAAATTACGTATGTGCAGGGACAGGTCAAGTTGGGGGTTGATGGTTACCCTCAGGTACTTGAAGGAGTCAACAACCTGTAAGGGGGTACCAGAGATTTTTAGAGGTCCAGGGCATGTTCTAAGCTTGGACATGGCGCCGAAGAGCATGGCTTGTTTTTTTTTTTTATTTTATTGGCTTATTTACGGTCCTTTAATCAAGACTGTATGTGGTCAAAGTCAGAGTTTAGCTGAGAGTTGATGACATTGACATCCTGAGAGCTGCTGATGATTACCAGGTCATCCGCGTAGAGGGTGGCGTGTCCTTGGACTGGGACAGTGGGCAGCTGATTTAATAAGAGGAAGAATAGTATGGGTCCTAGGAAGGACTCTTGCGGCACCCCACAGGGAACAGGTGCACCCTCGGAGAGGGCCTTGTTGAACTTCATGTACTGTTATCTACCCAATAGGTAATTGACAAACCAGGTGAGGGCAGGGGGGAGAGACCAAGAGTTTGGCGGGGGAGCACAGGAGGGAGTGGTCAACCAGATCAAAGACCTTAGAAAGATCAATGAAGATGGCCCCGGTTAACTTGCTTTGATCAGAGGCTATTCTGGTCTCAGAGGTGACCTAAGCCAGGGCAGTAGGGGTGCTACAGCCATGTTGTGCTGAGGAGAGAAATTCATAGCTGTGGATGTAAGGTGTGAGCTGGGAGGTGACCATCTTTTCAAGCAATTTGCTGACAGACGACAGGATAGCTATGGGGCAGTAGTTGTCAAGCATTTTGGGGTCCCCGTGCTTGGTTACAAGGACAACACGAGTCATCTTCCAAATTTCAGGGATGATACAGGAGGTGAGAGAGACATTAATGATGTGGGCAATGGGCCAGGCCAGGTTGGGAGCACCCAGACAGAGCAGTTTGGGCTCAGGGTTGTCATGTCCTGCACCAGTGTGGGTGGAGAGTCCAGCCAGGAGATTTCATGTCTCTCTGGTGGAGACAGACTTAAGCTAGAAAGGGGGCAAGGGGGCACATCACCACAGGAGGACCCAATGCCAGTGTGGCAGGGAATAGAGAGGTGTAGGCAGACAGGTCCGAGAACTGGGAATTGAAGGCATTGGTGATAGTCAGGGCATTGTTGCAGCTGACCCTACCAATAAGTATGTCAGAGACCCATGCAGGGGCAGAGCCACTCACGGTATTTTTGATGTTGCACCACCAGAAACTCCTCAGGTTTTTGGTTGAGACTTCCAGGTAGGATTTGCAGAAATCACTCTTAGAGGAACGGATGGCATGTTTGCAAGTGTTTCTGAAAAATCAGACCTGTCACCGGAGGCCTTGAATTTTTTCCATTGTTTGTCCCTAATTTTTATTAGGGCAAAAAGGCTGCCATGGAGCCACTTAGTAACCATGCCCCACACCCTCCTTTTTTGTGATGGGGCATACCTATCCTGCAAGGGGGGAATATAATAAGGAAGTTGTCGAGAGCAACGGAGGGATCACTGGCGGCAGTGACCCGGGACCAGTCAGACTGTTGTGGATCTGAAAGGTAATCATTAATGTTGAATTTAGAGTAGTCACTTATCTGGATCACTTTGAAGGAGATCCTAGGAGTATAAACTCTCCAGATACAGTAGGTGGGGGAGTGGTCAGATATAGAGTGAGGTAGGACACCAGATGAGGTAATTCAGTCAGGTCTGTTGCTCAGCATCCAATCAATGAGGGTACCTTCACCCCCATGGGGACAGCCTACTTGGCTCAGAGATGAGCTGGTGGAGGGCAAGGCCCAACAGCACGGGATCATATTGTTTGGCATTGTAACCCAGCAAGTTTAAGTTGAAGTCACCAAAGAGTAGTAGTTCACCAGCGCACACCCGGGTGCTGAGACTCTCAAGGAGGTAGGTGAGTCCTTCAGTCCCATTCTTGGGGGGGGGATTATAAGCACATACCAAATGGAGCTTTTTCATGTTGCCCAGGATGAGAAGGGTGTGCAGAAACTCACGTGTAGTGGAGCTGGGGGGGGAACGAGGTGTGACAGGGTGAGAAATTACTGACACAAGGAGGTGAGGCTCATAGTAGAGGAGCATACCACTCCCACGTTTTTTCCCATCCTGATCCTGTCTGATAGTGTTGTATCCTGGGAGAGCAAATGCCGAGTCAGGGTGGCAGGCTTGATCCATGTTTCCATGACCCCCAGAATATCAGGGTTGTAGTGAGCCACCCAGGAAGACAGTTCAGTGATGTTAGGCAGGAGGCTGCGGACATTTAAATGAGCCACCTTTAGCCACTTTGAGTTCATCCACAGAGTGTGGGACTGGAAGGAAGTCATGGCAGCAGAGGGACCAGGGTTGGGTTCTATATCAATCAGCAGAATGAAATGGGGAAGCAAGTAGAGGATGCGAGCACCATATAGGTAATATGAGTGGACAGGGTGCCTCAGTAGTCAGAACCCTCAGAGCAGGAATGTGTGCCACTATAAACAGTTTAAACCAGTAATAGGGATTAGCAAGGTGCAGATCCACCACAGCAGAACTACCTGAGGAGGGCTTAGTTACTAGGCAGAAAATTAGTATAACACTGGAATAGCAAGTACATAGAGATGCAGTACAGTGAGGGCTTAGTGACTAGGCAAGGAGCAGTAATAGCTATTACAGCTGGATAACAAGTGTAGTGGTATGACTATAGTTAGCAGGACTCAGTACTGGAACAGGAGGCATACACAGTTGCAGGAAAAAGTGATGCAGTTATAGTACACAGTACTCATTGAAAGTTCGCAGTGAGCACACAGTTAGAGTGCAGCCAGACACTGTAGAGGAGGGGCACCAGCAAGACCACCTCCAAGGATGAGCCAGAGTCTATAAAATATCACACAAGAAGAGGGTGGGTGGGTGGAGGGGAGAAAATGCAGTCCACAGTTCAGCTCCAGCTCACAGAGCCCGACCAGCACTAAATGACCAGGCAGGCTGGGGGGCTTCAGAGACACAGGAAGGTTCAGGACAGGCAGCAGCAGCAGCTCTGGTGAGCTGCAGAAATCCCGGTCAGTTTCTCCGGTTCGAGCTCCAATGAGCTCAGGGACTGCTGCTGATCTTAAATCACTACTAGACTTCTCTAGGTTTCAAAACCTTATAAACTGTTACAGGGGCAGAGCTGATTAAATTCTAATCTTTGTTGCAGTCTACAGATTTCATACCAAAACCTTCATCCTAATGAGGTGGGAGTGGGGTGCTGCTATTGTAATGTAAGTGGAAGATGTGGGAATCAATCCAAGGTCTGCTGGGTGTACCAAACTCCTTTACAGCTTGTTATTCTAACCTCTGTGCTATACTGCCAGACCAAGTCTTGTTTTATAATTTATTTATTTAGCTTTTGTTGACCGGGTAAGTGCACTAGACAAATCCTGCCTATTTTCAGGCACAACCCGGGGGAGGGGGATACAGATGAATGCCAACTGACCTTGAACCAGACTAAGCTGTTGGTGGTATTTTTAGTTAATGAGGGAAATTTGGCCAGGACACCGGGGAAATTCCCCTACTCTTTTCGATAAGTGCCATGGGATCTTTAACATCCACCTGAACTACCACCAATCCAGGCAGATGGGACCTCGGTTTAAAGTCTCATCCGAAAGATGGCACCTCAGAAGTGCAGCACCCCTCTCATGCTGCATTACAGTGTCAGTACTGGGATATTAACCCAAGTGCCAGATGTGGGAACTGAACCCACAGCTCTCTGATCTCCCGGCCTCAGAGGCGAGTGTGCTACCTACTGAGCCACTGACACTGCTAAAATCTGAAATTCATTTGAACTATTTTAAATGTTTTGCTTGGCAGATCATCTATAGTGTTTCTCGGCCAACTTTGTTAATAAAAAGAACTTAAAATACTTAGGCAGGACCATCTCAGAAAAATAGTCCTCCAGACTTCTCTAGATCTCAAAACTTTATAAACTGCTACAGGGCCAGATCTGAATAAATTCTAATCTTTCTTGCAATCTACACATTATCTTTAATTTATTCATGGCAAAACCGTCATCCTGCTGGTGGGGGGGGGGGGCTATAAACCAGACTGAGTCTAATTTTGTAATGCAGAGCATCTAAAATTCATTGAAGCTATTTAAAATGTTTTTGTTATAAAATCATTAGTGTTTCTAAGACTGCTTTTCTTTAATGAGAAGAACTTAGAAATGTAGGCAATGGTTGTCGGAGTGGATGCTCGGGGAGGCCCAAAGATTAATCTGGCCCTGTTCCCTTCCAGTAAGCATTCCCCTTTTTCTCTGAACATCAACTCTTCACTGTGCAGTGAGGACAATTGTTGGTTGGTACTACTCAAGTTTGAAACATGTAATCCAAGGGACATAGCTTGGCTTGCGAGTTCTCCAAACTAAGGGTCTCTTGAATTTCTTAGGAAATCTTGAATCTCCACAGGAATGCAAACTAGTTGAGACAAATACTTTAACAACTGAAACACCCTGCCTGAGAAAGTGGTGGGGGGCTGAAACAATCATGGGATTTAATAATGCATGGAATAGACATAAGGGAAGCCTGGAGGTATGGGATAAGGGCAACAGACTTCTAAAAAAGCTAAAAATGATCATGGAAGCTCAAATGGGAAGATTGTGTGGACCATAGGCTCTTACCTGCTGACAGTATCTATGAATCTATGTAACAAGAGACTAGAGAAGAACTCAGTTTAGAAGGGAACAGAATGTGTCTGATTGGCCAAGATGTTAATTCTCCTCATTCTGAATTTGGTTACTATATACTGTATGTGTATACATTATAGGGGTGCAGTAGCGCCTCTATATTTAGTGTTGAGCAGGGGTTCTATGTTAAACCTCATATGTTTTATCATTAATATCTTCACAACCATTCAATGGATTTACACAGATTTTTGCATACACAGTCTTATGGGGTAGGTCTCTTGATGTGGCAAGTTTCAATCCAGTTGGATGTGCCAGTTCTGCGATGCAGATAGCGCAAAAACCTGCACATTTTTTTTCAATTTTTTTTTGTTTGTCATCACCTTGCACCTAGACAGTTTGAAATTTTGGTCTGAGATTTTCAGGGTAGAAAGGACTTGGGAAAGGGGAACATCCAGCTTAACCACCTCAGAGTAAAGATATATAATAATTAGGGAATAACCACCATCCAATCAAGGCAGAACTAATAGCAGATTAAGCAGAATAACAGTTTGGAACAAATGGGCCAACTCACCCAAATAGATAAATGATAATTTGTTTTTATTCTTCTGTCAGAGTAAAACTGTTGTGCTTAAAATTCCTATGTTTCAGAGTAAGCACTCCTTCAGGAAATGCACAATTTAGTTACTTGACATTATTTGATTATTCCTGTACTGTTTTTTCATAAGTAGAAACAATTATTCATACTTTCACTTATATACAGTCTTGTGTTTCAGCCACAGAAAGCAGTTTAGTTAGATTTGTCTTTATGCCTAGTTCTGTATTCTTCATTTCTGTTTCTATTATTTGAATCTCTTTGTATTTTTTTAAGACAAAATCCTTTATTTATTTTTCTGGACCATATGAAAATATGAATACTTTTTTCTACTTATGAAAAACAGTACAGGAATAATCAAACAATGTCAAGTAACTAAATTGTGCATTCCCTAAAGGAGTGCTTACTCTGAAATGTTGGAATTTTATGCACAAGTTTTACTCTGACAGAAGAATAAAAACATTTATTTATGTGGGTGTGTTGGCCCATTTGTGCCAATCTGCTAGAAAGGGATTGACCCATAGATGTACTAATCACTGGTTTGGTAAAAAAATATTAATCTGTTCCAAAGTTATCAAATTTTAAAATGTTGGTTTCTGAGCATGCTCAGTACAGTCTTTCGGATAGAGAATGGAACGAAAAAGAATTTTGTCCAAATGAAAAAAGATTATTTTTTATTTGGGCTAATTCTTTTTCGTGAGAAAAAAAAATCATCTGCTGCCATCTTGTTATCCATTTAAAAACCTTCACCTCCCCCCCCCCCAAAAAAAAATGATATACTACAAAGATATCAAGACACTCATCTTCCTCATTGGGACTCAATTAGATAGATTCTGTAGTTTACTGTTGGAGAAATGACCCTGACATTTATTTATTTTTTTACATTTTAAATCCTTTTTCATCATTCCATTATGCTTTTTCCTGTGGGCTTTTTCATGCAAACAAAAAAGGATCTGCTTGCATGGAAAAATATTTTGGACTTAATTATTTTTCTGGGGTTTTCATTTGACTGTTTTTTTATACGAAAAACGATCCTTTAGCATGGAAAAAGAATTCAGACTTAGTTTTTTTCTGATTCTTGTTTCCTTTCAAGGGATTCTGTTTCATTTGATATTTTCATGCAAACAAAAACGGATCGCTTGTCATGGAAAAATAATTCAGACTTATGTTTTTTTCTTATTCTTTTTTCACTTCAAGGCATCCTTTTTTGTTTGATTTTTTTCATTCAAACAAAAAAAGGATATGTTTACACAGAAAAGGATTTTGGACTTAGTTTTTTGCTGATTCCTTTTGGAATCCTTTTTCATTTGATACTGAATAGGATTCCTTCCAATGAAAAAGGGACTTTGCAAAACTTCCCCATAATTCTGTGACTTTTCCCTGGTATCTAGGGGTAACCACACCCTCAGATCACTGTACCCCAATGTTAAAATGTTTCCCTTGTGTCTAGTGGTTCCCCCATGCTCTGATCATCATCCCTGTTATTTTTTTTCATTTTTCCTTGGTACCTAATAGTACCTCCCACAATCTGATTGTAATCCCTGTACATTTCATATTTTTCCCTTGTGTCTGGTGGTCCCCCCCCCCCGATCACAGTCCTCATGATTTGTGCCATTTTACCTTGGTGTCTAGTGGTGCCTCGCACCATCCAATCAGTGTCCCCATAATATTTTTTCCCTGGTGTCCAGTAGCACTCCCCACCCTCCAATTGCCTTCCCCATATGTTTTCATGTTTTCCCTGAGGTCTAGTGGCACCCCCATGCTCCAATGCCATCCCCACAATATATTTTTCCCTGGTGTCCAGTGGCATCCCTCACCCTCCAGTTGCCATCCCTGTATTTTTTTTTGTGTGCAGCCCCCACCATCTAATTCCATCCCAGTATTGTGGTCCCTGTAATAAAGAAAATCTTCCCTCAATGTCTTCTTTTTCCTGAACAGAAAAGATCCCTCTCCAATCTGACTCCCTTCCCCGACCTTCTACTGTACACCCACCACACCACACACACACACACACACACACCCACACACTCTTACTCACCTGAACAGGTCCCATGGTGAAGAACCACTCTCCGATCAAAGACATGTTCTGTTGTTGGAACCACCAAATAAAATATGAGAAACTGAGGTAAGTGCGGTTCAATATATTTCAATGGGGTTTTCAAATTTGCTGCATAACTTTGGCATTTTTGCATATTATGACACAAAATGTTCAGCATGGCCTTTTGGAGACCCCACCTCATGAACAATGTTGGTGGAATTATACAAATCTGGCCAGAAAGGGGATTTTGTGGTCTCTTGGTAAACTCACCTTTGTGGTAGGATTTTAAAATTTTCACAGCACTTATTCATGAGGTCAGGTCATAAAAAGGCTATGTTGAAAATCTGGGGTCACATGTGTTAAAATGGCCAAGTTCTACACATACATTACAATTTTGCTACATGCACTCGTAACTTTAAGTTTCAATATTTGCACCCCAAATTTTCAATATGCCTATTTCTTTACACCACCTCATGCATGAGAGAGCTGTAATATTTCTATTCTTGACCAAAATGTGTTTTTGTGCCTGTTGTGCAATATGATGTTTCAGCGGCATTGAATGATGCTTTGGTGGGTCTATGACAATTTTTAGTACCAGGTTCATAAGGTGGCATAATAAAAAGGTTATGCCTACAATTTGGCTTCTGTTGCCCTATTCCAGGCCCTGTAATTCCACATCAACATACATATATGCATCTATGGAGAGTTGGGAGCCCAAGGCCCTCAGGGACCTGCACTCACACAGGCAAATAGGAAACAATTATACTACATCAAAAAGTAAGGGAATTCTTGGCAAAAACAAATCGGGGTGCAGTCTTCCTTGGTATTGTCAACCCTAAAGCTCACCCATTCTATACATGCCTGACAAATACACACATAATGGGGTGAGTTTTAGGGTTGACAATGCCAAGAAAGACTGCACTCCTGATTTGTTTTAGGGTTGGAAACCCAAAAGCCACATTTCCCTACTTTTGTCACTTTAGCCTGAGCCCTAAATGTTGCATTAACAGAGTTTTTTTTTTTTTTTACAAATAATTGTATATTTTATAGTGGTGCAGTTGTGCCCCTATAGTTATGATTGAGTAGGCACTTTAATGTTAAACCTCAAATTTTGCACTTTAATAACTTTTCAACAATTCAATGGATTTGCACATAATATTGCATGCACAGTCTTGTGTGGTAAATCTCTTGATGTGCCAAGTTTTGTATTGGTTGGATTAGCAGATTTCAAGCTGAGCATAGTATAAAAACATTACAGTTCACCTTTTTTTGTGTTTTATTTGCCACTGCAATGTGCCTAAATAGTTTAAAATTTTGGTCTGAAACGTTCAGAGTACAAAGGTCTTGTCTGGCAGAAGTGGGTTTCACTAGTTTTGTGCAAGAATATTAACCTGTTCTAAAGTTATTAAAATTTAAAATTGTGGGTTCTGATCATGCTCAGTACAGTCTTTTGGATAGCTTCCTGGAATGACAAAGGAATTCGGTCTCATGAAAAAGGATTCTGTTTCTTGAGGGTTCATTCCTTTTTCGTGAGAAAAAAAATCCTTTTTCATGAGCTACTGTCTTGTTTTCTAGTTTTCCACACAACAAACTCCCATAGCTCTGCACAGTGATGTCTTCAACAGACATCCAAACAAGCATCTTATTCATTCGGAGTTGCTGAACTTCATCGGGTAGTTTTTATTAGAGCCCATGACCCCAAAACATTTTTTCAGTATTTAATCCTTTTCACAACTCATTAAGTTCCTTTTTCATCTATCCTTTTTCATTCTTGTGAAAAAGCAAATCAGCTCATGAAAAAGGATTTTTTAAAAACTAAGTCTGAAATCCTTTTTCATGAGCCAATTCCTTTTTTCTCAAGGACAAAAAAGGATTCATGAAAAAGGAATCATCTCATGAAAAAGGATTTGTAAAAAAAAAAATAATAAGTCTGAAATCCTTTTTTGAGAGATGGAATCCTTTTCCGTGGCCACAAAAAAGGATTTGAGTAAAAGGAATTGTCTTGCGAAGATGTATTAAAAAAAGCAAATAAGACTGAAATCCTTTTTCACAAGATGGAATCCTTTTCTGTGACCAAGGCAAAGGATTTGAGAAAAAAGATTTATTTTCTGCAACCAAGGCAAAGCATTCACAGAAAATGATTCCCTCTCATGAAAAATGATTTCTCTGGCTTTTTCCAGTGACACATTGGTGTTCAGTGGCACCCCCACCCTCCCATGTTCCTATTGTATATCCTTGGTGTATTTCCATGTCCCTGCCAACCTGCAAATAAGAAAACATCCCTCAATGTTGTGTTTTTTTTACAACTGTAAAAAAGAAGTCCACAGCAGATCACACCCACACCACCCACCTGACCTCCCACTGTTCATCAACCTCCCCTCACCCTCCTTGACCTCCCCACATGCTTTCACTCAGCTGAACTGCTAACACACTGAAGATTCACTCTCTGATCAAAAATGCATCTTGCTGCTGCAATGGATAACTGCTGTCTAACAAGTAAGGTAACTGCGGTTCAATTTATTTTCCAACTGCAGTTACCTAAATTGTCACACAGCAATTGCTGGTTACAGCAACAAGACACATCTTTGATCAAAGAGTGAATCTTCAACCAATTAACAGCTCAGGTGAGTGAGGGCATGGGAGATGAAGAGGTTATGAGAGAGGTGGGTGCTGATGGGAGGTCAAGTGAGGTGTGATGGATCGTGGTGGACCTTTTTAACAAGTTGAAAAAACATGACATAGTGGGATGATTTTCATATTTGCAGGTTGTCAGGGATACAGTAGGGTGGGGGGTGCCACTAACCACCAATGGGATTCTAAATTATAATAAATATTGGGAATGGAGGGTGGGGGGGGTACCACCAAACACCAGGGATATACAATAGGTACATGGCAGGTTAAGGGGTTCCACTGAACACCAATGGGGATTTAAAATATAATAAATAAGGGGATCAGAGGGTGAGGGGTGCCACTAGACACCAGGGATATACAATAGGAACATGGGAGGGTGGGGGGTGCCACTGAACACCAATGAATATATTTAATGAAATACATAAAACTGGGTGGGTGAGAGGGTGCCACAAGACACCCGAGTCTGGATTCACAAAGCTTTCAGATGGTGCAAAACTTCCCTAAGTCCCCCAAAATGCTGTCGCTACAGAAAAAAAGGGGAGATTGTTCTAAGTACTATTCACAAAAACCTCTGCAGCTGCAGAAAAAAACACTATGGACAGTGGAAAAAAGTGCAGCTGTGGAAGTTCCTGAGGAAAAAAAGGTGTGAGATAAGTAAGGCACATCCCCTGAAGGGCTATTCTCAGTCAGACTATTTCCGCAGTTGCAGAAAAAATGTTACACACAGTGGAATGAGGTGCAACTCTCCCTCAGCAAACTCAGTAGTGCCCCAACAATTGGAATCAATTAAGGTGGAGGTGAGGCACAGGTTAATAGCATCCCAGATAGTATAGCAGTGGCAGATGTTACAGCAACAAAGGCACACGTTACCATGCTATGGCAACAGGCAACAACCACCGGACCCAGTGCAGCCCATGACGGAGCCCCACAGGCAGTAGAGGCTGACCAGCCTGCAGTGAATGCTACCCCTGAAGGCAACAGGAATGCCCCAGGGAGGGACAACCATCAGTGACAGTTGGCCACTGTGGTGCCATGGTATTGCTGGTACTGTACCTGTGGTGCTGCAGTGGTCCCAGTTGAGGGACTGGTTGCTGGTATCTTTGTGGGTGCTGTCAGCCTCATACTATGGCAGCAATGTTAATGTCTGCTGCTTCAGCTACTTGTTGTACTATTGCTGTGCCTCCTTGGCCATTTCCACAGCTGTGGCTCTGCAGCTGTGGATTTGCAGCAATTGTAGAATTCCCTCAGCTATGGGATTTTCTTTAAGAATATCACACAACTTCATTTCCACAGTGTTGCAAGCCTTTTTTCCGTAACTGCGGGATTTTTACTGTTCTTTGAGAATCCTGCCCCAGGACTATTAAGTAAAAATTAATTGCAACAGGACAACACTTGGGGGGTGGGAGGGGGGTACCACTAAACACCAGTGAAAAATTAATATAAAATACATAGTGAAATTGGGCCATGGGAGTACCACTACACATCAGGGGCTAATAACATTAATGGGGACTGGGCACAAAGGTATGAGTGGGGGGCAGTGAACACCAGGGAACTGAAAAATCTCTGAAAAATAAAAGCTGACAAAATTATGCATTCGTGGGAACTCAGGGTCCAAATGACCCTACATTCCCACAGCAAACTAAGGATACAATTAATCCTGCCCTCCTCTTAAAGGCATCTTCACTATAAGACATGTTCTTCTTAAAGCCCTGCTCTTTGTTTCCCTGGCTGTGGTTTTACAGCTCTAGATAGTACTGTTTCATTAGCTATTGTAATAAATCCAAGAGATGGCTTCCGCAGCCCTCCTTCTCCTCATTGGCTACATCCTCCTTCTGACAGTGGAGCCAGTTTTGGACCCCAGGAAAGACTCATCCTGCCCAAATACTCCGATAGGACTGGAAATAAGCCCAACGGTGTCTGCCACCCAGTTACAGTAACTTCCTCAAAAGGCAGTAAGCTTTACACATTTCCAACATTTCACACCTACTACTGCCCAACATTCTCCAGACAAGTTTCACCAAAGGATACTCAGAGGCTACTCTTTGGCCTCTCCCCTCACACTGGCACAGGATATGATAGACTCGAGCCCAAACTGCTCAGACTGGGGGCCCATCTCCTTGCCAGGCCTGTCTCTCACCTATTCAACACCTCCATTAACTCTGGCCCATTCCCGACCTTTGGAAAGTGGCCAAGGTCGTTCCTGTCCCTAAACCTGGAAATCCCAAGGATCCTGGCAACTACCATCCCATAGCCATTCTATCTGCCACTAGTAAACTTCTCGAGAAAGCCGTTGCCTCCCAGCTCTCCCAATATATCCAGGACCACAACATCCTCTCTCCTGCTCAACATGGCTTCAGGAGGGGGCACAGTACCTCTACCGCCCTTGCAGTGGTCACTTCTCTAATCTGGACTGGTGCTGACCTAGGCAACCTCACTGTAGCCATCTTTGTGGACCTCTCTAAAGCTTTTGATAGGGTGGATCACTCACTCCTCGGCTCCAAGCTCCTATCCCTTGGATTTTCCTCCTCCGCCCACACCTGGTTCATGAACTACCTCTCCAACCGATAGCAATTCACATACTTCAACCAGACAACCTCCAACCTCTTACCAGTCCATTGTGGGGTCCCTCAAGGATCAGTCCTTGGTCCAACCCTATTCTCACTATTCATCAATGACCTACCATTCGCCACTGTCCATGGTCACACCACCCTGTACGCGGACGACCTAGTTCTCCTAGTCAGCTCCCAGGACATCTAAACTATAAATTCCCACCTGAATTACTACTTCAGACGCATCCAAACCTGGCTGGGGGACCACAGGCTCACCCTCAATCTCAAAAAAACCCAATCCATGCTGTTTGGGTCCCTGAACAAAATAAAATCTTGCCTTGCCCCCCTGCTGATCCTCGGGGAGGACGGCTCACCCCTTGAGATGGTAACTTCTGCCAAATACCTGGGCGTCACCCTGGACCCACAATTGGACCTTACCTTGCACATTCGGAATGTCTGCAGGGCCACAAATTACAAGCTTGGCCTTGCTTACCCAGCCAATAAATGCCTCACCCCCGCTGCACACTTAGCCCTAGCTAGGGGGGTCCTCCTACCCTCTCTCTGCTATGGACTCGTAGCTTTTGCCCCAGTTCCCAAATCCAACCTCTCAAAGTGGGACATGGCCTACAATTATGTCTGTCGATTAGCGCTTTCCGCCCCTCCCCTCACCCACCGATGTGACCTATACAGCCGCCTGGAATGGCTTCCCCCCAAAAAGCACCGCTCCTTTGTCCTAGGTAATTTCATTGACAACATCATTCACTCTGGCACCCCTCCTGCCTTAGCCCTTCCCCTTAAACCAGGCGCCCCTTCCTACCACTTGAGATCTGGGACAAACCAGGAACACCTGGTTCCCAGAACCTGCACCCTTGTGGGAGATCAGGCCTTCTTCACATATGCCCCCATACTCTGGAACTCGCCCCACGAGTCCACTCGGTCCTCCTCCTCCCATCCTAGCTTTAAAAACTCCCTCTGGAACTACCTGAAACCCCCTTCCCCCTGTTCCTGCTCCTTGTAACCCTCCTCTTTGCCCCTCTCCTCCCTTCAATCTGGTGGAGAGGAGGCCTCAGCGCTTCTTGCACTTCTCCTTGAGGACTGACCAGGAATCCTGGACTAGCCCTCCCACCTAGGGCCTCTCCCTTCCCCCACTGGCACTTACCACTGTCTACTGCTGTTTTTACTCCACTGTACACCTCCCATTTCATTCCACCTACCCCTGTCTATCACAATGCACTATGCTACCAGCCTCAAAATGCCTGTTATTTCTGATATTTTTTTGTTACAGACTCCTCCTATGTCCTTCTATGAACATGGTGCCTCCCTCGCCCTAGTGTCAGCCTTGAAATCCCCGTTTACTCCCTATGCAACTTACCCAATTCCTCAGCTGTCCATGAATGTACTCTGTGCCTACTGTCCTCTAATGCCTGTCTTGAATTTGCCTGTTGTTCTTAGAACCTGCCTTGAATTGCCTGTTGTTATGCTATGTATTTATTTTGACTCCTCAATGGTTATGTAAAGTTGTCCTCTGTAATTCTCCCGGGTCGCACCTGAAAATAGGCACTTGGCTGTCCAGTGTGCTTACCCGGTTAACAAAAGCAAATAAATAATTAAATAAATTCTCTAAGGAAACCCCCCTTACCATCTCTGTTAGGGTAGTATTATCTGCTCTGATCAACTTCCGCTGCCCAACAAAGTCCTGCACCACTGCCCTTGATAGTGTCCAAGGCAAAAAAGCAAACAAAGCCTTCCTAAACAATTGGCTGGATCATACTCTTGACTTACCCTTCTCCAAAATAATGTGGAATGCAATCCAACTTCCAGCCCCAACTACAAGGTGCTTAGAGTCCACCTCTGGCAATCCCACTATGCCACCCCTCTGCCATCCCATAAGAGCAGGGGAAGCAGTTAAACATATGTCCGCTATCCTGCCAGCTCAGCTGAATATGCTGATATTCACCACAAAAGTGAAGAATAAAATAGTCAACTCCCACAGCAAGTCCTATATAATGAAACATTTAAAGCTACAAGCTCTTAGAATTGCCTGGCTACTCATTCTACTCTCAGGGAATGTTCACCCAAACCCTGGACCTAGTACTAGTGCCTCAATACCACCAACAGACTGCAAGACTGGTGCAATAACTATTGCATCTCAATATATGCAGCCTGCAAGCAAAATCTGATGCTCTCCAGGTATGGATGGCCCAACATAAACCAGATGTCATCTCAGTCATGGAGACCTGGCGCACTCTTAGAACCCCTGACTCTGCTATCCAGCTTGAGGACTACACAACTTTCAGGGTGGATAGGTGAAGAAAAACGAGGGGGAGGATGTGTAATTTACGTTATTTACTCAGTTCAGTGCAGGGCACTCCCCATCCCACCCCAGGGTGGAAGATCACAAATTCTCTCCATCCAGGTTCATCTTGGATCACAGGGAAAGTGTTTAACTATAATCTCGGTGTACATACCCCCTAAAGATCAACAGGCTGGTTTTAAACTAGAACTTGATTATTTATGTAGTAATTGCCATCAATTGCCATCAATCTGAAATCATAATGTTAGGGGACTTTATTATAAATTGGTTATCCCCAGATGCTGCACCTTACCAGGATGCAATAGCAGCCATAGACATGGTCCAACCTGTTCAATTCCACACTCATGTAAACTATCACACCAGTTCAAGTACTCTCATAGACTGGGTACTAACCAACAGGCCACAAAACACAACTAGAACCACTGTGCTACCCGACTCTATCAGTGACCACTCACCAGTCTTATGCTCCTGGACAAACAAGACCCTGAACCCCACCCCAAAAAAACAATAACCTCCAGAATTAAAAAAGCTGGACATCTTGCCTCACTAAAATCTTGCCTTTGCCAGCTAGACTGGGAGGGGGGTCTACACTGCCGCCAATGTGAATGCTGCTCTTGAGTGCTTTATTGACAAGTTTAACATGGCCTGCAACATCTTTGCCCCTCTAAAAATGAGCAAAATCAAAGGAACCAGCAAATCATTGATCACACTACAGCTCCTTGAGCTCATGGCAGTCAGTGCAGTCATACCTGTGGCATAGGGCTAAGAGCACTGGGCCCCCCTCTGACATACAGAAGTACAAAGCAGTACATAATAAGTGCATGCAAGTCATCCGCCTTGCAAAAAGATCTCACTTTAAAAGTGAACTGGACAACTCTTGGTGCTACAGCAGCAGATTCTGGGACAATACAAAAACCCTAACAGGCAGAGCAAGTAAATCACCACCATCGCAAATAAATTTGAGGGTGAGATTACCCAGGATCCCAAAACTATTGCAGATGGCTTCAACAAGGCCTTCACAGACCTTAGTGGGGTCCTTCCTCTAGACTATCTTCGACCTGTGCCTAGCTCTGTCATTAGTTGTACCGACATCCCTCCAACACACACAGCACCTCCCTTCTACCTGAAGGTAATCTCTACAACTGAGGCAAAGAATACTTGGAAAAAGTTTTCGGGAACACTAGATCTAGTGGGGACTCACTTGACCCAAAGATTGTGGCTCTCACCCTGGATGTGTTACTCTCCCCTTCTAACCTGGATCCTAAATCTCTCACTAACCACTGGCATTTTCCCTCAATGCTGGAAAGCTGCAGTGGTCACCACAGTCTTTAAAAGTGGGGACAGAACCTGCCTAACCAACTACAGGCCAATCTCAATTCTGCCCCCCCCCCCAAGGCACTACAGAGGATAATATATGATCAGTTAGGTACGTACCTTGATAAGTACAACCTTCAATGCCAGGAACAGCTTGGCTTTCAGAAGGCACATAGTACTTCAATGGCATTGGTTGAGTTGACCAGTCATATCCATGCAGCCCTAGACTGAGGGCTCTTGGTGGGTGCCACTGTCATTGACCTCATCAAGGCCTTCGACATAGTCAACCATGACTTGCTTCTCACACAACAATCTAACATTGGTATAACTCTGTCTCTCTAGGCTGGTTCAAGTGTTATCTCTCTAACAGGACCTAGAAGGTCAAGATTCTTGACTTTCTATGCAACCATCGGCATGTCAACACAGGGGTGCCCCCAAGGTTCCATTTTGGGATCCCTGCTGTTCAGTCTGTTTCTAAATGAACTCCGCAAAGTCTGCCAGAATATGATCCTTCTATATGCAGACGATGCTGTTCTCTACGCGTGTCACTCTACTCTGGAACAGTTGGAAAAAGGCATGCAAGATGACCTTACTGCTGTGGAAAAATGGTTCCTTCAGTCTAAGCTCTTGCTCAACTACACTAATACTAAAACAGTGTTGTTTGCCTCCCATCAAAATCGTTATAAGTCACATCATCTCAATATCTACAATAACAAGTTTGATACACTTGAAATGGTCATCACCTTTAAGTACCTTGGTGTCTACCTTGACAGCTCTCTCTCCTACAGCCAGCACATAGACCATGTTGCCAAGGCAGCTAGTGCCAGACTAGGTCAGCTCTACCAGCATAAGCAGCACCTCACCAATAGTGCCATCAAGCTTGCAGTTAACAGCTCTGTGCTCTCTATCATAGATTATGGACTGATAGTCTATGGAGTCAGTACCGAAACATCACTTACGCGAATCAAGATTGTCTTAAACAAAGCCTGCAGACTAGTCCTGGGTGAGGACCGTTTAACTCACACTTGTGAACTATATTCAAGCACTGGTTGGTTAAACATGAATAGCAGAATTCAGTACCAAGTCTATCTATTAGCTAAAAAAATCCTCCTGGAGTGAGGCAGCTGCTAAGAAACTCCTCTTCCTCCAGACTAACTAGGGGGTCGAGTAAAGCTGCCTTCATTATCCCATTCCACCGGACCTCACAAGGGCAACAATCCTTTGAATACAGGGCCCCCTGCTGGCTAAATTCCCTTATCTCTGAACTGATTGAGGAAACGAAACTACACCCATTTAAGGCCAAGCTGCTGCAGTACCTGGCCTCTCTTAGTAACTGCGACTGTGACACTTGTGCCTAATCCTACTGTTATTGATAGCTTATCTGTCCTGCATAGCACCCATCTCTCCCCCACTTCCTCCCCTGCCTGGTGTGACCCCAGTGAGCACTTACCCCATGTCCCCTCTTTATCCCCCGCCTTCCTGCTTTCTCTTCACAAATATTAACCCCAATATTCACCCCTCCCCAGTTTCCCTCACCTCACCCCCACTTTAAAACCCTTTCCTTTATCCTCTCTCTCCTCACAGTACCCAGCCCTGCTCTATCACCTACTTATGTAACCCTGGGAGATTCCTATCCAATCCCACCCCTCTGATTACTCAACCCCCATGCTCTGTCCTCTTGTCCTGCTATTTTTCTTATATTTTATATAATTTCTGTCACCCCTTTGTCTCTGCCCCCACCATCTCCCTGCTCTCATCTATTCTGTTCCCCCTTTGGTCACCACCACTTCTGACCCTCCATAACTCTACCTGAATGCTCTAAAGCTCAGCTACCACTATACATTGCTTATCCACCTTAGGTATGATCTTAGTACTGTTGCAATAAAGTTGACCTCTCTTACCTGATGTATTTTAACTGAACTTGCTTGAATCTGTATCTGCATCTGTATGCACAATAATGTACTTGCCTGCTGTATATACCCCTATGTGTTTTGTAATGTCTATTTCCTTATGACATGGAACCTTTGTAAACAAGCTTTTAGCTCAAAGGTGTTATCCAAGATTCCAATAAACATAATAAACATAAATATAAACAATTATACTATCTAAAAAAGTAAGGAAATAAATTGAAAAAAACTTCATTAATGCACAGGTTTGGGTTAAAGTGACAAAAGTTGGAAATGTGGCATTAGTGTTTACAAGTCTAAACCCCCTCCTCCAGGCATCACATCAGGTGTGGGGTGTGACTTTGGGTACTCAAGCTTAAAGTTCACCCTATTCCATCCATAAATGTCAAATAATTCTAGACAGACAGCAACAACAAATTGTCACACTGTCGCTGCTTGATTTAATCAATGGAATTTGTCTAAGCCTGACAGTGATCACAATGATAATTGACCATCCACAGAGTTGAATGTAGATGAATGGCTGGTCTAGAGTCAGCTTTCAAAGTCTGTAATAATACACGGGTGATGCTACGTTGCAATCTTGATGTGAATCATGGATTGGTCAATAGTGCAATGGGGCCCATAGTTGACTATCAACACAATGGTCAGGGAGTATTTGTTTAGATGGTTGTGCTAACATTTGCCAACCTTGATTACCCACAAGGCATCAACAGATGCTCCATAAAATTTCAGCTTATGAAAGTCATTTATGTAACACAAAAAGAGTTCCCACTTAGTGTTGTTTATGAAGCGTTGATTAATAAGATGCAAGGTTTGAGTTTAGATGCTGCAATGATCAACATAGGGAATGAACTATTCAACAATGGTATGAGCTACATAGAAACATAGAAGTTGATGGCAGATGAGGACCACAAGGCCATTCCAGTCTGCCCATTCCTTTTTCTACCTTATGAATGCGCCATTGGCTTTTGCTCTGTCAATGGCCTATCTATTCATACTCATCTGTATTGATCCCTTATGTCTATCCCATGCCTGTTTGACGCTCTGCACTGTATTCCTATCCACCACCACCTGAGTTAGGCTGTTCCATGCATCCACCACCCTTTCTGTGAAAAAGAACTTCCACACATTACCCCTTAATCGGCCTCCCTCTAATCTCATGCTATGTCCTGTTGTCCTGTTATTTTTCTTATATTTCTTATGCAGTACCTTGCTTTGTCATACATCAGAACTTTCACAGGATTGTACATTATCGATGTTACACATAATAAAATTTGTGGTGAGAAAAAAATGCATCATAGAGTACAATCACCTGTGCACATTGTATGAACCCAACATGTCTTTGATTCCACCGGTGAACGACACAAGATACATCTTCAGAGATGCCACAGAAATTGAAGAGGAAGAAGTCTACTGTACTTGATTCTTCTACTTTAAGAGGTGATAGTAATCAACTGTAGCTTATGATACCCTACAGCAAAAAAAAAAAAGGCCTGTCTTTAATGGTGTCATTTAATAACAGTACTGGAGTCAACTGTTATACACTTACCTGAATTTGTTGCTAAAGTAACTGCTTAAAAATCAACTGTTTAGAGAGATTCATTGAAGCACAATGTAAGTGTCTGTCAATGCCAAAACAGTACTATGCAGTTGTTGATGTGGCTACATTGTGCTGTGGAATCTTATGATCAGCATAGCACATTTGCTAACAATATGTATGTAACAGAGTCTAGTATGGCAATCATGAACTCATTGGAAGAAGACAGAATTGCAGTAAGGCAGTACTTCACAGTAAAATATGCCAGTATATATGTTTGTCTTTCCTGTGGAAATACTGACAGAGAATTGACTTATGGCATGTTGTGGATTTCTCTATATATACCACATGAATCATCCATCAATTTCAGACAGTTGTTTAGCAATATTAAACCTGGCTGTGAGTGCACAGGGTGTGGCAGGAACAGTACCCAACCATTGAAAGTGACCTGTTCTGTGAACTACTTTAATACCACAACGATTTGACTTACAGGGAGTCAAAGTTCTGACACCAATAATTGACTTTATTGCACGTAGAGTCATGTTTGAGCATATACCTTTTGACACTCAAGCAATATTATTAGACCATGAAGCATCTGTGCATTCTGGCCATTAAGTAACTTGGCTCAGAGATGGGGCAGTTGGATAGAGTGCAATAATCGTACATTCACCTTTAAGAAAAGGCTTCCAAATGAAACTACAGGATGCATTTCTGATTGACCTAAAATAAGCAGTCTGTGGAAGCTGCAGAAGAATGGTTTCCAATAATAAGCATTTGAATTTAGTAGGCCAAAAAAAATAGGAATCACACATATGTTGCTGACATTGTTCCCATTCACGCTGATTCACTCAGTCATGGATGATTAATTTTCTTAAATGTAATTTCTATGTGTAATGGGTGGCTGGTTGTAATCATGATGCTGATACAGTTTCAGTTCAAGTAGACTTTTACTAGGATGCTGGACTATGGGTATAATAGTTTTTATAACATGGGTTGGAAAAAGAAGGCAATCCAATTGGTCAAAGAGCATCAGGTGACCATTGAGTAAATTTTCTATTTAATCAACAGTTACTGTGGCAGGACTACTTCATTAAGAATTCAGAAAATCTCTTGTGAATGTCCCTTGAGGAATATTCATCCACAGGGACACAGAGAAGAAAGGGAAACCACAGGCCTGGTCAGAACAAAGGGAAACAGGGAACAAAACAGCAGTGCTGCAGTGGAGGTCAGTTTTTGTTTTTTTGGTGATGTTGCTGTCAATCAAGTGGCAAATGACAGTTTTCCAGATGGTGAACCTCCAAGAAAGAAAAGAAGAAACACAATAAAAACTGAAATTAAAGAGGAATATGCTGAAAATTGGAGCCGGCACTTAACACTGTGTTGCAGGGAACTCTATGCTATGGAGCAGCAGAAAGATGAAAGAAACATTGAAAAGAGCACAGCATGGCCTGTGAAAGTCTTTGAAGACTGGCTGACACCCTATATACCTTAATTTGTTCTGTGATTGAGGAAATAAATATGAAGTAGGCACTAGATCAGAGGTAAGACTTTTCTTAGGGAAGCTAATCAAACACCTTTTAAGGCCAAGAAAGGCACAGTTTAGGATTCAAATTACTTTTTAGTACAGGCAGCAAGTGAGGGAGATTAAGGATTTAGAAAATAGGAAAGTGACTTTATATTATCTGAATGCGAACTCTGCTGTCTATCTGTCTCTCTCTCTCTTTCTCTCTCCTTCACTGTCTATCTCTTATAGCTTAGATTGTGTTGGTTTGCTGGGGAAGGGAGGGACAGAGTGAGAGAGAGAAAGAGAGAGAGAGAGAGAGGGAGAGGGGGAGAGAGAGACAGACTCATGCATACATTATTTATTTTATGAACATACAAATGTCAGAAATCATTTCAGAACTCTATTTCTGGCATTTGTATCTTCATAAACTATATAACATGTGCATGAGTTCTGAGGACTACTTTTCAAGTCAGCAGGATACACTCAAATTTTCCCTATTCAAAGAGCAAAAACTCACCTCTATTTTTTTTTAAATATAACCCATGCTATAACCACAATAACCCACTCCAGAGTATGGGGTTATAGGGATTTAATGCATGCCTTGGGTGCTGTGAATGCACATTGCCTGCAGCCTCATGCCTCACAACACACTCATGGCATTCATTAAATCCCATACTCTGTTGTGGGTTATTGCTTTCCTGTCACATGTAGATCTTTTATTCCCCCTTTAAATACACACCAGTTCCATACGCATGCATACATCTGCTTCTCATGTAATAATGTAATACTGCGTGACACATGCAGACATTGCAACTGTACTATACCTGTATGGCTTGTCATCTGCTATCAAATTACAACTCAGAAATAAATATGTGTTTAATGCAGAAAATCTGTTTATGTGTAAATATGTTGCATTACCCTTTGTTGAAGAAGTTATGGTTTGATGTAATACAATTTGTACCTTTTGTGCACGACTGTACAGTATTATTCTTTTATTTGAGCACACAATTATGTTGACAAAAGAATGGGGTGACAGTGGTTCAGTACTGTCTGTTTCACTGAAGTGGATTTATTATTCCAAAATGCTAAAGTTCTTAGCAACATATCTTACAAAACAATTGATAACATGTAAATGGTTTACCTAGTATGTTGGATATGCACTGTTCCTTCTTTTTCACAGGATTGCCTTAATTAAGGGGTGGATTGAGGAATTTTCCAAGTACAGTATGCCTAGTAAATACTTGTAAATAATTAGGTTTTTGTTATAACATGTATAGCAGAGAGTCATCTAATTTTAACTTTTAATAGATGACTTGCTGTTCTGATTTATGTTATTGCTTTCTATTTTTATAGTACTTTGTTTTGCCTTCTCCACAAATACTGCAACAATTCAGCACTAATTCAATTTGCATTTTTTCTCTAATATTTTTTTAAATGTCTTTACTGTGTTTTGTCTATTTCTTTATAAATTGAGGCAACATTCCTGAAAACATCTATTGCTTGTGTGCTGTAAAAACAAACAGGAGAAAACATATTGTATACATTGGCCCAGATATTCAAACTGCGCCAGGCTGTGGCAGAAGCTTGGGCGCAGCTCAACTTGGCTGCAGAGGGGTGTGGACTGGGCAATATTCAACGGAGCTGCGCCACGGCTCAGCAGCGTTGAATATCACACCCTGGCCACCCGCAGTGTGCATGGAGCAGTGGCACTGCACCAGCGCAAGTGGCCAGAGTGGAGCATGGGGATGCGCTAGAGCTAAGTTCCATTGCACTATGCACAGCAACCGTGATATTCAAAATTTGACATGCAAATGGGGCCATAATATATGCAAGGCGCAAATGGGTTCATTTGCATGTCATTATGGCCCTATTTGCATGCAGGTGCATCAATCCCTGATGACTTGCGCCTGGCGCCCTGCCAGGCAGCAGCCGTCGGGGACCGACGTCCCCTGCAGCCGGCAATGTGCTCCACAGCCCAATCGTGGGCTGCAGTAAAAAAAAATGGAAAACACAAATCCCTGGTGGTCCACTGGACCGCTGTCTGCCCGATTGCGGGCATTTGTAATAATAATAGATCAATTTGTCCAATATCCCTGGTGGTCCATTGGACTGCTATCTGCCCAATCGTGGGCATTTGTAAGTAAAAAAAGTAATATGTCCTATATCCCTGGTGGTCCAGTGAACCACTGTGTGCCCGATTGCGGGCATTTGTGATAAAATACAGAGCAATGTCTAGTATCCCTGGTGGTCCAGTGGACCGCTGTGTGCCCGATCACGGACATTTGTGATACAAAAAATGAATAATCGCAATATCCCTGGTGGTCAAGGTACCCCTCTCCCCACCCACCGACTGAGCCCCACCGTCCCGCTCCCCCTCCTGTCAGCCGGTGGGCGGCGGACCCACCCGCCTGCCGCCCGCTGCCACCAACTGACACCGTTGGTAGGGCTGTCGCCCACGTGGTCCGCATCGTGAGCCATTAATGGGCATGCAGCTCCGTCTACACATTCCAGATATGTGAATGAATCATTCACATATCTGGAATGTGTAATCTGGCTGAGCTGCCCGCCCATTGGCTCACGCTCTGGACCAATGGGTGCACAGCTACTGATGGTGTCAGTCGGGGACAGGGTGGCAGGCGGTAGGGTGCTGCCACCTGCCCGGCTGACCAGGGGCGGGGCGGTGGGGCTCAGTGGGCAGGTGGGGAGGGGTACCTGAACCACCAGGGATATTGCGATTATTATTCCTTTATCACAAATGCCCGCGTTGGGCACACAGCAACTCACTGGACCACCAGACAGACGTGCTCTCTAATTGGCACAAATGCCGCAGTAAACTTACCTGATCACTAGTTCACCAGACAATGTATGTGCTCTGTATTTTATTACAAATGCCCGTGATCGGGCACACAGCTGATCCACTAGACCACCAGGTATATAGGACATATTACTTTTTTTACTTACAAATGCCCGTGATTGGGCAGATAGTGGTCCACTGGACCACCAGGGATATTGGACATTGCTCTGTGTTTTATTACAAATGCCCGTGATAGGGCAGTCAGCAATCCACTGGACCACCAGGGATATTGGACAGACTTCTTCATTGTTTTTTACAAATGCCCGTGATCGGGTATGGGGGGGGGCACCACCAGGTGCAGCCGGAGCTCGAGTGGACACCCACAGGTGGCAGCTGCCTTGTTGTGCCCTGCAATGTGGCAGCTCACCTGTGGGTGGCCATCAGTTGTTCCTTTTTTGGGGGATCAACTTTGTGCTGGCGCAGGTAGGCGTTGCGCATGCATGGCTCTGCACATCCCGGGCTATGCAGGGTATGCATGGGCACACCCCCTCTACCTGCACCTGCATACATTACTGATGCACTCTGGCACATCGGGATTTGTGCCGCACACTATTCCCTTTTGAATATCGCACCGGGGCACATCAGTGGGTTGCGCATGGTGCAACACTGTTGCGCCATGCGCAACCCTTTTGAATATCTGGGCCACTATGTATACCATCTCAGAAAGAAAGGTAATTCTTTGAAAAAACACTATGTTAATGCACAAGTTAGGGTTCAACTTAAAACAACATAAGTAGGTAAATGTGGTGTTAGGGTTTCCAACCCTAACTCCTCAAGTCTCCTATAAGCAGCCAGAAAGATAATACAACACAAGCAACCACTGACAGCCTTCATCAGATAAGACACACATGCAGCTCTTTCCAGATGACTCAAGAGACAGCCATCATCATGGTCCAGCACTTCTGTAGCCAGGGATCCACATGCATGCTTAAACAGTTTCCCCATCATGTCAGAGACTGCAAAACAGCGCTGAACATGACAGCGGGTGCAAGTCACTGAAAACCGCAATGGCAACTTGCACAACAAAGAGTGCAACAACAGTTAGGATCATGTATATGTTACAAAATAAAGAATTACAGCATTTTTTTATGTAGAGTCTGTGCCATCCACATACCCCTGGTGGGGGGGATTTTCCCCTCGCACCCCCCATTATTAATATAATCAACTCCAAGTGGGGGCCTGACACAGGTAAAAAATTCAAAATAAAAATCAACAAAATATCTCACATGCTGCAAGCTTCAAACCCAGAGCCTTCTGCAATAGTGGCATATACCCTATCACTACGCTAGATGACCAGCTTGAAATTGCACCACCAGACTGACTACCATATCCTGTTAGTGCCCTCCCCCTGTCCCACATGCAGCCTGTTCCTACATTCATTATTCTTGTAGCAAATCCTCGCTATTCTCCTACTAGCTATTCTTTCTCATTTGCTTTTCTTACAGGTGGTCACATTGAGTAACTCATATTGAGTTGCTCCATTTGACCTTGCCCATATCACTGGATACTGCTTGAACACATACACACCCCCTTCAGGTTGCAGAAGTGGAGCAACTGATAACAATGTACATTTGCATGCAATTTTGATCTCAATTTACTTATGACAATAATTAGCATTTTCCAATGCACTAATTTTATTTTATTTTATGTCATTCTAAGCATTGAGGAGAATGGGGGAGGGACAGGAAAAGGCTGATATCCTGAACAAATACTTTTGTTCAGTGTTCACAGAGGAAAGGAAAGGGGAAGGTGAGGGGTCACAGAAAAGTAACAGCAATATTAAAAGAAGGGAGGAGGACACTAGTCCATTTTCAGATATGAGAGTCCTGAAGGAACTCACAAATCTTAAATTGGACAAGGCAATGGGGCAAGATGAGGTGCATTCAAGGATGTGGCCTATGCACTAATGGGAGGGAAGTTCACACCAGAGACATGTATTCCACCCAGTAGCTTCACACCTGTGGACAGGTGCGCACAGGCCATATTCACCAACAACCACCACCTGCCCATGGCACTGCCCCATGGTGCACAGGACTCTGCAGGATGGCTGAGGGCAGAGTTGCAGACCCTTACTGCCCTCTCACATTGCTTGCCCACCTTTAAGTCATCTGATATGACTACCCCCAGGTCCCTTTCCATTTTTGGGGTGAGATACTAACAACAACAAAAATGGAAAGGGACCTGGGGGTAGTCATATCAGATGACTTAAAGGTGGTCTGGCAAGCAATGTGAGAGGGCAGTAAGGAGGGCTGGGGGGATACTGGGATGCATAGGGAGAGGCATCACCAGTAGAAAACAGGAAGTTGTTATCCCTCTGTACAGACAGCTGGTGAAACCCCATCTGGAGTACTGTGTGCAGTTCTGGAGACCCAATCTCCACAAGGACATAGACAAGATGGAAGCTGTCCAGAGGAGGGCAACTAAAATCGTGCAGGGTCTGTACCAGAAGACATATGAAGAGAGACTAAAGGAGCTTAATATGTATAGCCTCGAGGAAAGGAGGGAGAGGGGGGACATGATAGAAACTTTCAAGTACCTCAAGGGAATCAACAAAGTCCAAGAGGGTAGTATCTTTCAAAAAAAGAGGTGTGCAAGAACAAGGGTGCACAATTTGAAGATGGGGGGGGCAGCTCTGAGGTAATTTAAGGGAGTATTTTTTCACAGAGAGGGTTGTGGATGCATGGAACGGCCTTCCGGAGGAGGTTGTGGAGTCAAAAACAGTGGTTGAATTCAAGCATGCATGGGACAGTCATAAGGCAATTCTAGGGGTTGGGGGTAGAAAGAAGTAGGCTACTGGTTAACTAGGATCTGCAGCTTATCCATTAGGTAGGGAAATGGACAGACTGGGTGGGCCAAGCGGTCCTTATCTGCTGTCAAATTCTATGTTTCTATATTTCTTCTGGGCATCCAATGGGATGCCCAGCATGAGTCCCATAGTTGATCCCTGGCATCCGGACCCACACTGGCATGCACTGCTAAGCAGTAGTCCCTTCCCCCCACCTGAAACATGCCCCTGTGACTGGGCCAGCATGGTGCACAGATGTTCTTCCCTCCCCTTAGATCACGGCCCCATTGCAGGATGACCCCCATCCCCTCCACTCAACCGTCCAGGCCACAGATCATCCAGGGCCCCCCATCATATGCCAGTCTGACCCTGGTAAGACAACACAATCCTCCCCCGGAACATCTCCTAGTGGTATGGCATGTTGTAACTCCAGTGCAGCAGGATCCCCTACCACAGTGCAGTAATCCTCCAACACACACTACGGCACCCCTGACAAAATCTGTCTGACCCCCAACCCCAACACTACAGGGAGAACTTTGGTGGTCTTTGCAGCCTCTCCCCATTCCAATACCATCCTGTTGGTGCCACATGGGACAGCCAGTGGCACAATCCTCTGCACACCTCCTCTGGCCACCAGCCATCCAAGTGATGCTGGGAGTGACTCTATAAATAGGCAATGTGCTCCCAGCATCACTTGAACAGTTCAGGCCCACAGTGCCCCCTGGATGGTATGGGCTTGTGGGGGAAGGGTGGTTGTTGGTGCTGTGGGTGGGTCCGCCAGGCATAGCTGTTGCAGCAGGGGTACTGGGCCAGCATCGCAATGTGTGGCTGGATGCACCTCTGTGTTTGTGGGGGGGACAGTCAGGTATAACTCCAGGGACAGGGCTGTAATTGGGGTGTGGCCTCCCATACCTCATGGCCTCATAGGGCTGTTGCATATGGCTTGGGGGGTGCCCAATGTACATTGGGTTGGTTCAGCTGTGTGTGGGAGGACTTTGCACACAGTACAATGGTGTCAGGGCAGCCGTGTGCAGCGGGGGTATGCCTCAGCTGTCTGGAGGTGGACTGCTGTGGGGGGGGCTGGCAACCGTAAGAGGGGAAGGGCTGCTGTTAGGGCATGGGGTCTGTCACTGGCAGCCTGGGCTTGGTGGGGGTCTTTGTGCACACACAGCAGTTATGGCAGGGCTCTCCCTGGCATAACCCGCACCCTTCTATGCACCCCTGCTGGCAGCACTAGGCAACATTGTGCATAGCGCATAGTGCTGGCACACACCCCTGTCTGCCCCTTGCGCATTGAGGTCTGCATGGGTGGGGGATCAGGTGCGTAGATACTGCATGATCTGTATCTTGCATCCCGTGCCGGGGGCACAATGGGTGCGGAGTGTCTGTGTGCCACACATACTTGGTGCAGAGGCACTCTGCACCTTCATGCATAGGCCTCATTGAGAGAGCTCAGGGAGGTTTTGGTTGCACTTCTGACAGTCCTGTTCAACCACACACCTGAAACAGGAGTGGTTCTGGAAGACTGGACCAGGGCAGATGTTGTCCCACTTCACAAAAGTGGTAGCAGGGAAGAGGCTGCCAGTTACATGACAGTCAGCCTCATTCCAGTGGTAGGGAAATTAATGGACTCACTACTGAAGGAAATGATTGTGAAATAACTTGAATCATATGGATTACAAGATCCAAGGCAACATTGATTCACGGGGAGGATGTCTTGTCAAATGACTCTGATAGATTTCTTTGAGTTGGGGACCAGGGAATCAGATCAGGTGAGGAAGGGTGGATGTGGCCTACCTAAATTTCAGTAAGGCCTTCAACACCATTCCACACAGGAGATTCATAAGCAAGCTGAGCAGCCTAGGTGTGGATCCAAAGGTGGTAAACTGGGTAAGAAATTGGCTAGGGATAGGAGACAGAGGGTGGTGGTAAATGGAGTTCCCTCCGAGGAAGGGAGGGTGACCAGTGGGATCCCACACGGATCAGTACTGGGACTGGTCCTCTTTAATGTCTTTAATAGTGACATTGCAAAGAGGCTGGAGGGGAATGTCTGCCTCTCTGTGGATAACACTGAAATCTGCAATAGTGTGGACACTCCTTGAGCGGTGGAAAAACATGAGTGGTGATCTGAGAAAGTTAGAGGAGTAGTCATGGCAACAAACTTTCACTGCAAAAAAGTGCTAAATCATGCACTTAAGGCACAGAAATCCAGGGGTGGAGTACAAAATAGGGCGAGTGGTATTGACATCCACAAAACAGGAAAAAAACCTGGGGATAATCATATCTGATGACTTAAAGGTTGCCAGGCTGTGTGACAAGGCAGTTGGGAGAGCTAGTGGGATGCAGGGGTGCATAGGAAGGGGTATCACCAGCAGAAAGAGAGAGAGGTACTGTTACTGCTATATAGATCACTGATGAGAACTCACCTAGAATAGTGTGTCCAGTTCTGGAGACCACATTTTGGGAAGGACATAGAGTAGAGGCAATCCAGAGGAAGGCAACTTAAATGGTGCAGGGTCTGCATAATAAGCCCTGTGAGAAGAGACAAAGGGACCTCAATATGTACACTTTGGAAGAGAGGAAGGAGAAGGGGGATATGCTAGAGACTTTCAGATACCTCAGAGGTGTAAATAAGGTACAGGACGGATGCATTTTTTTAGAAAACATGATGCTCAAGAACAAACAGCCATCCTATGAAGCTGGAGTGGTTTAGACTCAGTGGTGATACAAGGAAGTTTCTTCATGAAGAGTGGTGGATGTTTGGAGCAGCCTGCCAGCAGAGGTGGTGGAGGCAAAAACTATAGCAGGTCTCAGGAATTCATGGGATAGGCATAAGGGAACCTTTGCAGTAAGTCAAAGGGGGTAGAGCCAGAGATGAAGTAGGGTCTGCAGTAATGCAGTAGGTAGGGAAAAACGGGCAGACTAGGTGGGCCAAGCAATCCTTGTCTGCCATTAGATTCTATGCTTCTATGTTCTATGAGATTAGCATGCTCTCAGGATTCAATGCAAATAACAAAAAAGTTGTAAACATTTGCATGAAATTTTGATCCTAGTACAGTAATGGTAATAGTAGGTAATTGTAAACACACTGTTATCATTCCTTATGTAAGCATTAAGCCATGACAAAGGATGGTTCTGCTGTGGAATTAATGCATGGTTGGGGGTTGGGGCATAAGACCGCAGGCCAAGTGCCTCCAACCTCCCAACCATGCATTAATTCCACAGTAGAACCATCCTTTGGATCGGCTTAATGCACTTGTAACATGATATAATATTGGAAGAGTTTACAAATTGAACAACATGTATTATTTACAGTAATTAAAAAAAATATAGATACAGTTATTGCATAGAAACATAGAATTTGACGGCAGATAAGGACCGCTTGGCCCACCCAGTCTGCCCATTTCCCTACCTAATGGATAAGCTGCAGATCCTAGATAACCAGCAGCCTACTTCTTTCTGTCCCTGTCCCCTAGAATTGCCTTATGACTGTCCCATGCATGCTTGAATTCCACCACTGTTTTTGACTCCACAACCTCTTCCGGAAGGCTGTTCCATGCATCCACAACCCTCTCTGTGAAAAAATACTTCCTTAAATTACCTCTGAGCCGCCCTTCTATCTTCAAATTGTGCCCCCTTGTTCTTGCACACCTCTTGTTCTGAAAGATGCTACCCTCTTGGACTTTGTTGATTCCCTTGAGGTACTTGAAAGTTTCTATCATGTCCCCCCTCTCCCTCCTTTCCTCGAGGCTATACATATTAAGCTCCTTAAGTCTCTCTTCATATGTCTTCTGGTGCAGACCCTGCATCATTTTAGTTGCCCTCCTCTGGACAGCTTCCATCCTGTCTATGTCTTTGCGGAGATTGGGTCTCCAGAACTGCACACAATACTCCAGATGGGGTCTGACCAGCTGTCTGTACAGAGGGATAATAACTTCCTGTTTTCTACTGGTGATGCCTCTCCCTATGCATCCCAGTATCTCCCCAGCCCTCCTTGCTGGCCTCTCACATTGCTTGCCCACCTTTAAGTCATCTGATAGACTACCCCAGGTCCTTTCCATTTTGTTGTTGTTAGTATCTCACCCCATTGTGTACTCTTCCCTGGGTTTTGTTTCCCAGGTGCATTACCTTGCACTTCTTAGCATTGAATCTAAGCTGCCATACATTTGACCATTCCTCTAACTTTGCCAAGTCCCTTCTTATCCTTTCCACCCCATCTTGTGCATCAACTCTGTTGCAGATCTTTGTGTCATCTGCAAAAGACATACTTTTCTTTCAGTTCCTCTGCAATGTCAACATAAAGACATTGAAGAGGACTAATCTAATCTGATCCTTGCGGTACCCCACTAGTAACCCCCCTTTCTTCAGAGTGGACTCCATTTACTATTATTACTCTCTGTGTCCTATTCTCCAGCCAATTCTTTACCAAGGCTGTCATCTTGGGACATACTCCCAGGCTGGCTAACTTGTATATTAATCTTTTGTGTGGGACTGTGTCAAATGCCTTGCTAAAGTCTAGGTAGGCCATGTCCACAGTCCCTCCCTGATCTACTACTTTGGTCACCCAGTCAAGAAATCTATCAGATTCGTCTGGCATGACCTTCCACTGTGAATCCATGCTGCCTTGGGTCCTGTGCCCCTCTGGCCTCTAGATAATCGACAATTTTCCTTCAAGTGATTCCATCATTTTCCCTACCACTGAGGTTAAACTAACAGGTCTGTAGTTTCCTGCTTCTGCCTTGCTCCCACTTTTGTGAAGGGGAATCACATCTGCCCTCCTCCACTCTTCGGGTACCACCCCATCCTCCATGATTTGTTAAAGAGGGTAGTCAGTGGTGTCACTAGTTCTACCCTTAGTTCTTTTAGAATTCTGGGATGAATCCCATCAGACCCCATTGCTTTGTCCACCTTCAGTTTTAAGAGTTCTTTCAGAACCCTTTCTTCTGTAAATGGGCTGGTATCAACTTCTGTATCCAGAGTGTTTCTATTGTTTGTTTTAGGTACCTCCCCCTCTTCCTTTGTAAATACTGAGCAAAAATATTTGTTTAGTATCTCTGCCTTTTCACAGTCACCCTCTGTCCACCCTCCCTCCCTTTATTAAGCCTCACTATCCCTCCCTTGGTCTTCATTTGTTCCCTGATGTACCTATAAAAGGTTTTATCCCTCTTCTTAACTGAGTTGGCTATCTTTTCCTCGGTTTGGGCCTTTGCTGTTCTGACTGCCTGCCCAGCTTCCTTTTGCTTTAACTGATACAGTTCTCTGTCCTGCTCCTTCTGTGATTCCTTGTACTTCCTGAATGCTTTCTTTTTCTCTTGAACCTTCACTGCCACTTCCTTTGAGAACCATAGTGGTTTCTTACATCGTTTTGTTTTGTTTATTTGCTTCACACAAAGGCTTGTTACCTCTGTGATGGCAGTTTTTATTATTCCCCATTGTTCTTCCACCCCTCCTTCCTGCCCATTTGCTAGTGCATTCCTTAGGCACTCACCCATTTTAGCAAGTCAGCCCTCCTAAAGTCCAGTACTTTTGCCTTTGTGACTTGACTCTATTGCTGTGTTTATTGTGAACCATACTGTTCGATGGTCGGTGGTTCCCAGATGGCTACCCACTTCTACATCTGTGATCTCTCTTCATCTCCATTTGAGAGAACCAGGTCTAAGATTGCTCCCTCTTGAGTGGGCTCCAATACTAGTTGTCTAAGGCATGCCCCTGTAGGGCATCTAGAATAACCCACTCTTGAGTGGCTGCTGCAACTGCACTCCAGTTAACATCTGGCATATTCAGATCACCCATCAGCAATTTCTCCCTTTTCTGCCATTCTAAGTATACTTTCTATCATTTCCTTGTCCATTTCCTCCCCTGAAGAGGTCTGTATCTAACCCTGTGCGGATTGTGGTTCCATTGCGGTCTCAAATTTACCCACAGTGCTTCTTCTCCTCCTATTTTTCCCTTTTGTTCTGTTGCTTTGATTCCTTCCCTTATGTAAAGAGCTACTCCTCCCCCTCTTTTACCCTCCCTGTCCCTCCTGTAGATAGTGCATCCTGATATGTTTACGTCCCAGTCATGGTTTTGTGTGTACCATGTTTCTGTGACTGCCATGATATCCAGATGTTCCTCCTCCATCAAGGCCACTAATTCAGGAAGCTTGTTACTCAGACTACGGGCATTGGTACTCATTGCTCTCCATTTTTTGATGGCTTTACCTTCTGTTGCAGCATCCCCCACTGACCTTTCTACTTCGGTCTTTTTCTCATTTAGTACCCTGTTTTGTAGGGAGAGGCTGGGATTTTCCTGCTGCTTATCAGTGCCTCCCCATGACTAGTTTACAAGCTTGCCAATGAAGCATTTAAACCTATTGCTCAAAAGACTTGTTCCTTCCTGGACAGATGCAGACCATCCTGCCAGTATAGGCTGGTGTCCTCAGGTGGAACCCCAGTCCCCAATGAAGCCAAACCCCTGTTCTCCACACCATTTTTTCAACCATTCATTAAACTGCATGGTGCAAAGTACCCTCGCCTCACTCATGCCATTGACAGTCAGCACCTCTGAGAAGGATACTGTGTGTGCTACTTGTCTTAGGCCCCTCTCCAATTCTACAAAGTCCTTCTGCATTGCTCTAATCTCATGTTGAGCCAAGTCATTTGTCCCTAGGTGGGCAATGACATCCAGCTCAGACTCCCGTACAGCTGTTCTTGTGATCCTGAGGATGTGCTTCCTCTCCCTCCAAGCCATGGCACCAGGCAGGCACCTTACTTCAGTTTCCCTGCTCCCCAGTTCTATCTCCTAATAATTGGGTCCCCACCAGGGCTGCTTCCTTTCCTTGTGGTGTCCTCTGCCTCATTCCTGTGGGCCTCCCTTGTGATAGTGGTCCTCAGCCTCCTTAGTCTCCTCTGCGGGTGCATCCATAGGGGAGCTATGCTCCCCCAGAATGGTGTATGGATTGTGGAGTGGAACAACTGACTGGGTGTGCCTCTGTTCTACCATCCTTACCCTCCCTGAGCCCACTGTGGTCCAACTACTGTGCTTTCTTCGCAACCTCTGAGGTAGTGGTGGTGGCTCTGGTGCTCCCTGGATGGGGGAGGTTCCCTTCCTATCATCCAGTGTGGCCTAGGGGAAGGTTCCCTTACTACTGTCCAGTGTGGCCTGAAGATGGGCAATTTCCTCCCTCAGGGCAGAGAGTTGTCTGCAAATAGGGCAGCATCTCAGTCTCCAGAAAGACTCCCGGAAGAGCTGCCCCCAGCCATTCATGCTTTCTCCCACATGTTTATCTACTTTTTTTTGTTATTTGTGTGTGTTTGTGTGTGTGATTGGTTTGTTATATAGAAATATATATATATATATATATATACAATGTGTCTTATATTGTCAGTGCAGTGTGCTAGAGAGGATATGACAGTGATATGCACCTTGCACTCTTGAGGAAATGATGTCAGAACCCCAGGTATAATAGACTAATTCCAGGAGTGGGTGGGGTGAGGGGTGGGAAGGGGTTGGGCCTAAACTGTTCCCTCACAAGACAATCAGCTAAGAGCTCTGACCCACCTCTGCAATGAGTACCTTCCTGTCAGCAAGATACCCTACACAACAATTTGACAGAGAAAATATGACTGTATTAATAGTACACATTGTGGTGAATTGAACCTTACGTATTTGAATTGTAGGTACCTGGATGCATTACTTTATGCTATTATTTAAAGCCTATGCTCTTAACACTGTAGAATATATTTTTATATTTTTTTCTTACCACTTACAGGTACTTTGCAGTGGTATTCAAAGGATCGTGTTTTTCATTTTTCAGTACTATAGCAATGCATGCAGGGATTGAAAACTTCCCATTGCATCATTATTATGCATGTTACACCGGGCATGTGCATTGAAGAGCAGAAAGAAGAGGACCCTCGGGAGCTGTCACTTTCACTCAGTGCTGTTTGTCTACCCATGCAGTGATTCCTGTCACACCACAAATTGAAAAGGTAACATCGAAATTATCCATATTGCTACTGTTATACATTGTGTTGAGAAACACATTTTTACCTGGATAGTCAGAGGTTCGCGGGGTGGGTGAATGGGAAAGAAACTGTCTTTAGCCTTTATACTGTTCAGTGGCGAGTTTGCAGTGGTTCTCAAAGGTAGTACAGGAGCAAGCAGGCATTACTAGGGAATTAATGCATGGTTGCTCCTTGGTCAAGTGTTGCTCTTCCACCAATGTAAACTGTTTATTTCACACTAACATTTATTGCCATGTTACAAGATTTGTTTCTACTGAAATTTCTATGCAATCATGATTCTGTGTTAGTTGTGTACTCAACCACAATGTTGGACAGTTGCATGAAGTACTGATCCCAGTGCAGTAATATAAATAAGGAAAATATCAAAGGTTACTACTATTGTTTCTTGCCATTGAATATCATTGACATTAACATGCAATCATCATTCCAAGCAAAACTCAAGCCCCCAAACAACTTGAAGATTTACTTCCAATTATGATCCTAGAGTAGTACTGTTAATAGTTTGTAATTCTCAACCCACTTATATCTTTTTGTGCAAAATCTTAGTATGGCATTTATCATGTGATCCTGATACACTCACACACACACACACACACACACACCCAACAATGTGGTACATTTGCATAAAATCATGATCCAAATGCTGTAATATCCATGATTGCTATTTTTCATCATACTGTTATTATTTCTTTGTATCTATTCATGTACAAATTAGGAGACAATTGTTATTTTATGCAAAAAAGGTTCTGATATTTGCATGAAATTTGGATCCTAATGACTAATGTTAATAACTGGTATTTATAAACCCACTGTTATCATCCCCTATTACTTGTTACAATTAAAATCACTATAGAATTATGACTGTGTGTAAATTATTGACCATTTGCATGCAATTATGATCCTATTTCTTAGTATGGAAACAGCTATACAACCATCACTATTTATTTATTTATTTATTTATTGATTGATTGATTGAAAAGTTTCACCAGGAAAGGAACACTGAACAACATAAAATTGCTCATCTCATGGAGTGTCCTGGGGAAGGGGATCATGGGAGTACAGTAATCAAAAGCACATTTCCATGCAGTATTATAGAAAAGCATATATACAATACTCAACAACACATTTCCAAAGGTAATATAAAACAAAGAAGCAACAGGGTGAAAAAACAATACATCAGTAGCATTAGATAAACATTGGGATTTGATGTGAGAGGAGCAAACTAACAGCACTGTAGAACATTACATACAGTGTGGACAAGGAAGGGCAATAAAGTACATTGGTTTCTCCTCACAGTAAGTGCTAGGCTGAGAAAGGAGATGGGGAAGTCAGACAGGAAATTAGGAGGAGTGAGGAGCCAGAGGGGAAATTAGGAGCAGTTGCAGGATGGAGAGAGGAAGTTGAGGAGGGATGTTGAGCTGGACCACAGGGAGGACCAGTGCCTGATTTGATGAGGAATTGAGTTCCAGAGCTTAGGGAACCTATAAGAGAATGATGATTGACCTATAGAGGTGGTGCATCATGGTATAGCAAGGGTGCAGGAGTCACTGGATCTGAAGAAGAGAGGGGCAGTGTGGCAGGAGAACAGTGAGGAGGCAAGGTAAGGGGGAAGCATATCAAATCAGAATTTATAGACAAACTTTATGAAGTGGGCTAGATGGACAGTTTCCAGGGAAGGAAAAGCTGGACAGCAATATAGATCACAGTGGTAGGTAAAGGAAGGGGCATCCAGAGTGAAATGACAGAAAGCATTGAAAAGGGTGTCCAATCTGGTTAAGGATGACTTCAGTGTGGCACTGTAGACTATGTCGCAGTAGTCAGAGATGGGTAGTGTCATTTTCTGGACAATCTCATACCTGATCTGTAGTGGGAGGCAGCTTTGGTTTCTGTAAAGGGCACCTAATTTGGGGTGTAGCTTTTTCAGGAAGGAGTCTATGTGTCCAGTGAAGTTTAGGTGCTGGTCTAGTCAGACCCTAAAATACCTAAAGGAGGAGGTGTCCTCTACAGTAGAGCTATCAAGGGTGTGAAAGGAGGGCAATTTAGTTAGCCTAGAGAGTCTCTGCCTAGTGCCGAAGGTCATGGAGACTGTTTTCTTGGCGTTGAGGAAAAGCTGATGGGAGCTTAGCCATTGCTGAACTATCTCAAAGTTATGCTGAACTGTGGAAGCAACAGCAGCTGGTGATTGACCACAGTAGAAAAGGACAGTATCATCAGCACACATATGGAGGTGGAGGTGCACACTGACAGGAGGTCATTAAGGAATATGGAGAATAGTTGGGGGCCGAGGTTGGAGACTTGGGGTAAGCTAGAATTAATATGAAGTGGGGAGGTGGAATAATCAGTTTTGACTGACTATGCCTGGCCTGTTCAGTAGGAGCTAAACCAGTTTGTGGCTGAATCAGAGAGGCCAGCATCTCACAGATTATCTAGGAGGAGATGGTGGGAGACAGTGTCAAAAGCCTTTCCAAGGTCATCAGAGATCACAGATGTGATTAGACCATTGTCCATAGCTGAGAATATGGAATCAGTGAGCCTAAGTAAGGAAGTGGTAGTGGAGTGATCTTTCCTAAAACCAGATTTGTAGGGAGTGAAAAAGGTAGAGTCAGAGAGGTAAGAGGAGAGTTGGGAGAGGACCAGGTGTTCCTGAAACTTAGTGAGAACAGGTAAGAGAGAGATTTTCCAATAGTTTCTAGGCATAGAAGGGTCACCTCCCTTGGGTAGTGTGAGAACTACAGCATGCTTCCATGGCACAGGGATGGAGGCCAGCAAGAAGGAAAAGGTTTAATAAGGCAGAACGTGGTGAACAGATGGCATGAACAGACAGGAAGAGAAGTTTGGGATCTAGGTCATTAGATGAGGAACCCTTAGATGGATTGTGAGTGAGAAGAGCATTTAGAGTATCATGAGGTGAGACTGGAGAGAAGGACAAGAGGTCACTAGGGAGGGTGCTTGGGTATGAGCTAGTGTGGACAGACTCGACTGGTTGGGTAGGAGGAAGAGAAGCTAGTAGAGCAGCAGCACATGAGGAAAAGTAAGAGTTGAATTCAGTGGCAGCTGAGAGGTGGGCAGAAGTAAGGGCATTATTGGCATAGATGAATGGAGTTTGGGATTTAGAGGGGGGGGAGAGAAGAGGGAATTAATAACTTTCCAAAATTTTGATGGGTTACATATGTTAGCATCAAAGGTGGATCTAAAGTATTCAGACTTAGCGAGCCTTGTAGCCTTGGAGCAGGCATTTCTGAGGGCTCGATGTCTGTCATGGTCAGCATTTGATTTAGAGACTTTGTGAGCCTTCCAAGCCTGGTCTTGAGGTCTCATACATGTCATCAATTCCAGTGTGATCCACGGGAGGTGGTTTCCACATATTCAAGTGCACTTAAAGGGCGTGTGCTTGTTCCAGATGTTAAGGAAGTGGCTTTGGAAATAGTTCAGGGCTTCATTTATTGTGGTAGCAGAGGAAAAAGGAGACCAGTCAGTGTGGGCTAGGCCACATAGGAGGTGGGTAAGGTCTAGGGATTTATAAGAGTGGACAAGCAATGTTTTATGCAGGTCTTTTGGGCAGTGGAGCTTGTGAACCAAGTAGATCATATGATGGTCGCTGAGTGCATCTGGGAGGAGACCTGATTCGATTACTCTATTGACATGTGAGGTTAGGGCCCAAACAATGACTGAGTGGTTGCCTGATTTAGTATTTACTCGGGTTGGCACATGGATCAATTGCGTTAAGTTAAGGGCTGCAATGTTGTTACGCAGCTTGGATAGGGAGGGGTCAGGCTAGTTTTGGTTAAAGTCACCTAGTATATAGAGTTCACCGTTTGATGTGAAGATGGAAATTTGAGAGAGAAGATTAGAGGCAATATTAGGGGAGAGGCCTGCGTGGCAGTAAATCCCACAAATGTAGACTGGCATGGAGTAAGGCATGTAGAGCCTGAGGACAAGGGCTTCATAAGCTGTGGGGAACGATACAGATAGGACCAGGGCAGTATGAATGGAGGATAAGGTGTATATAGCTATGCCACCACCCCTACCTGTGCGGTCTTGCTGGGTGATATTGAAGCCGGTGGTGTATATACTGGGATCAGGTGTTTTATTATTTAACCAGGTTTCAGTTATTATGAGAAGGTCAGTGGCCAGCGATAGTGCTAGGGATTGCAGCAGGACTAGTTTAGGTAGTAGAGTTCATATGTTAACATGGAGAATTTTAAGACTATGAGGAAGGGTTGGTATGTTGGAGGCAGGAGAGGCATGTGTGGGAGAAGGGCTGCCTGCATGTTTGATGGAGGGGGGCCAGGGTTAGGGTTTATATCCCCAGTGGATAGTAGGAGAAGTGAGATGATTATAAAGTGGAGCTTTGAACTTTTATACCATAACTTAGATGTGACTGAGCAATAAGAGGTAGGCAGATAGTAAGAGGAAGTGAACCAGATAGATAGGGAGCACAGGAGCACTTAGGAGTTAGGGACAGAAGAGAGGGAGGCACAGGGTAGAAAAGTATGGTGAGCCCAAAGTTGGACGAATGGCGTGGGGGAGCCCAACATCAGGATCAAAGGGGCTGAAATTAGAGGAAGATAATAAGCAAGATGAGTTACTGAGGATTTATTTAGGAGACTTGCATGGGTAGGTGGCATGGGAAAAAGAGAGACAGTAAAGAGAATAAGGAGAAGTAGGCAGCTTATTTGTAAAGTCAGCGTTCTGTGGTATGCGAGGGCCAGGCAAGATGGTTTATTTTATTTTTTTTGCAGATGACTTGGATAGGTTATGGAATAGTAATTCTGTAATGCCTAGTTAAGCGACAGGTCTAGATAAGGAGGAGTAGAAGCAGAAAGTAGAACCTAATTTAAAGTCAGGTGATGTGTCAGAAAGATAGATTCTTCCCTTTAAGTAGTGCTGGTTTAGGAACAGTGCCCTCAAGTGGTAGAGATTAGAGATGTATAACGTGCAAATGGAAAAGTGGGGAGAAAAAACAAACAAGCAAAAAAAAAACCTTACATTAATAATAATGACAACAGCAGTAAAATTTAGTTCAGGAAAAGCAGGCTCAGCGAAGCTGGCTCAAACAAAAGAATAGTGCTGGAGGATGCAGTCTAGCCACAGCATTAGGATCCAATCGAGGATATAACATAAACAGAAAACAGCCAATTCTGGAGAAAGCTTGCAAGCGCCGAGCTCAAAACTCAGACGCTTGTAGGAAGACCGTATCTTGCTATGCTGGCAGTGGTGATGGTTGGACAGGAAGAGGCGGGCATCAGCAAGCTGGAGAAATTGCAGCGCACCCTTGTCAGGGGATCTCCAATCTTGCTATGCTGGCAGTGCTGATAGTTGGACAGGGTGAGGTGGGCATCAGCGAGCTGGAGAAATTTCAGAGCAGAGCACCCTTGTCAGGGGGTCTCCAGTCTTGCTATACTGGCAGTGGTGATAGTTGGACAGGGCGAGGCAATCATTAGCAAGTTGGAGAAATTGCAGAGTAGAGCACCCTTGTCAGGGGGTCTCCAATCTGTGATCACTACATTAAAATTAAAATAGATAACTTGAAAACATTAAGAGAACTACTCCATACATACAGTACAGTGACACTATCACGTATTTGCAGTCTAAAGTGGGTGTTTATGTGTTGAACTGTGCATGTGTATCCATGGCTACAGAAGCACTGGATCATGATGATAGATGTCTGTTGTGACATCTGGAAAGATTTGCATGCTGTCTTACCTGATGATGGCTATCTGTGGCTATTTGTTTGTCCTGTCCCTTTGGCTGCTTGTGGGGGGGTGGGGAATAGGGAGATAGGGTTGGAATCCCTAATACCACATTTGCCTACTTTTGTTGCTCAAGCTAAAGCCTAACTAATGCAATAACACTATTCATTGCAAATAATATGTTAGGGTTGCCTGATAAGTTCTATGCAAACCCCCTAAACTTTCACCTTAATGATTTTAGCAACTTTAAATAAACATGCCAGAAATTTGACACACATTGTCTAGGAGGCAAGGTCTAAATATGTAAAAGATTTTATTACTGCACCTTGTGCGGTTTCAGAGATGCGCATTTGTCAGTTTCCTGTAGGCAGCTAATTTTGTTTTCCTATACAGTACTTAACACATTTTTTGTGCTCTCACCTACAAACTAAATGGAATGGAATTTTTTTTCAAAACATTCAGGATAAAAGCAGCTCGTGCCAAGGCAATTCCTTTCTATGGTTTCATGATGGTTTTGGTCAACCCCAAAGAAGACCCCACCACTGATTTGCAAAGACTGAGGAAACCAAAATCCTAATATGTTTTCCTTTTGCTGTTTTGGTGTGGGAAAAGGTTGGAAATAATAAGGCCATATGTCCCTACCTTGTAGCATTAAGTTGAACCCTGATTGCAAAAATTACATTAATGCAGACATTAGTGTCGAAGAACACAAACCTCAAAAAGTAGGGAAATGAAAAACATTAGGGTTTTGCATCTCCAGAGTATTGGTGGAACAGTGGTGGGATACTGTTGGAGTTGTCAACCCTAAAGCCCCTCACCCAGCCCATAGCCTCCTGTCCAAAGCACAAGCTCCAGGCCAGTGCCTCATAGTCATATACTCTTTAAAAGCAGAGAAGTATGGTTCACTACAGGCAGGCAATACAATCTGCAGTAGCTTTCTTCATGCAGGGTCCTGTGGACTCTGCAAGAAGAAGAGAAACCACATCTGGCCTCGTTGCTCAGGGGAGGAGGTGGGCATTAGGGTTGACAGCCCTAAGGAAGACCCAACCACTGATTTATCAATACACCAGAGACCCAAAACCCTAATGTTTTTCTTTTCCCTACTTTGTGCACTTTGCGTTCTTCAACCCTAATGTCTGCCTTAATGTAGATTTTTTTGCACTTAATTTCCCTTCTTTTTTCTGATAGTGGACTCGTATTATCATTTGCACAGGTACAAAGGGACCTGTGCAAAATTAAATAAATACAATACTATAGACAGTCATGTGTAAGTGCATGGGCACATCAGACCTTGACATGCTTTTCAATACCTTGAGAGGGAAGGCTCCTCGGCACACTCCAAGGTGTTGTGTGTGTGTGGCAAAACACTGCTCCATCCCTCCCCAGGCTGGGACTGGTGCTGCACGCAACAGCACCTTCCCCACCAGCCTTGGCCCAGTAAACTGGTTCAGTGAGCTCACACCCAAACGCAGGTCTTTGGCACAGGAATGCAATGTAGTCCCCAGTGGGTTAATAGATGTTCCTTCAAACAATGCTACTTCATGATTTTGTTTTGCTGCTGTTGTGGCATTCTGACCCCAAAGTTTTAAGTCTTTTTTGACCCCTCCTTCTGAACATGACAAGTGTCATTTATCATCATACTGGACAAAATGTAATTTCATTCCAGTAGTGCAAAATCACACGTTAGCCAGGATTTGAAAAACAACAATTTAAAGGTTTCATGATAGTGTTTGAGGGTGAAGTTGAGGTTTTTGAGGTTGTCACATTCATGAGGTAGTGTGACAAGATGGCTATGCTGAAGATTTTGGGCTTAAATATTGAAAATTACCAAAGTTATGAGTGTGCATAGAAAAACTACAACATACCTCAATAGCTTTGTTGTTTTGTGATGTTTTGACCCCAAACTTTCAACAGTCTTCTACATCACCTCACCTACTCCCATCTCATTAAGTTGGTAGCTGAAAATGTACAAATCCCCACCAAAACATCATTTCATGCCACAGATGTGAAAACATATTTCAGCCAAGATGTGAAAAATAACAGCTGTAATGTTCATGAGGTTGTTTAAAAAATGGCTATGTTGAAAACTTGGGATCAAAATATTGAAAATTATTAAAGTTATGAGCATTCATAAAAAATGACAATGTATGCTCATAACTTGGTCTTTTTTGCATATATTTTGCCCAAATTTTCAACATAGCCTTTTGTGGAAAACCTCAGCATGAATGAGGGTAGTGAAATTACTGCATGTAAATCTGGCCTGAGAGGTGATTTTGCACAGAGACTGGGAAATCACCTTCCAGGCCTGATTAATACAATTTCCCCACCAATATTAATGAGATGGAGTCCTAAAAAGTCCATTGTGACAATCTGGTAAAAAAAAAAAACCTACAAAAGACCAAGTTATGAAGAAAAGTTGATTATATGGCCAAGCGGCCCCGGCACTGCTACCTGCCGGCGGCTGGACCTCTGCATCCAGCACACCCCCCCGACCAAGGAAAGCAGCCACAAGCCCAAATCAAGCTCTCCACTTCAGCTGTGTGACCCCAGTGCTGCTACCTGCCGGCAGATGGACCTCTGCATCCAGCCCATCACCCCCTGACCAAGGAAAGCAGCCACAAGCCCAAATCAGGCTCCCCACTTCAGCCAAGTGGCTCCGGCACTACTACCTGCCAGTGGCCAGACCTCTGCATCCAGCCCACCACCCCCTGGCCATGGAAAGTAGACACAAGCCCAAATCAGGCTCTCCACTTCAGCCAAGCGGTCCAGGCGCTGCTACCTGCTGGTGGCAGGACCTCTGCATCCAGCCCACCACCCACTGACCAAGGAAAGCAGGTACGATCGATCAGCTCCTAGCTCGGAGCTGCCAGGCTTCAATCCCCGTAATTGGACTGGCTCCTGGGGACTGTGACCACTTCCTGATTGTATGCTGCAGATCCCCATTGAGAAAGCAAGTGCCCAAGGCACCTTTTTCAAATCACAGCTCAGCCACTGCCTTGCTGTACTACTCAATGGACATTTTTTTGCTGAATTTACTGCTACTGTGTAATTTATTTGTTTTCTTCTGGGAATTTTCTGCTGTTTAACCTGCTGAACTAGCTAGGCCTGACTTCTGTATAGCTTATGGCTTGTACTGCTGAATGTTTTTACTGCTTATACATTTTACCTTTAAACTACTGCATTGTATGAGTAGGAATTGCCTTCCAGAGTATATCAGAGTTGTAGGGAACCTTAACTGACTGCCTGACTTCTATACAACTTATTGCTTGTAATACTGAATTTTTACTGCTGAACTAATTTGCCCAATATTGCAGGATAGTTTGAACATCTGCCTACTGTTTTCTGACACCCCTTCCCCAAACCAGCATATTCTGTAAATATTGAATGGCATTTTTGGCCATCTTCTCTACCTGTTCCAGACTACCCTGACTTTTTACCACCACATGCCTCCTTCCAGCTTTCCCTGGTCACATTCAAGGCCCCCATCAACCTCCTGAACCAGCCTTTTGTTTTGCTAAATTCCCACTTGGCACCTTTGACCAGACTTCTCTGCAGGAACCCTTTCTCTCTCACTATTTGCACATACTTCTGCCTTGAGCACTAAACTGCCCAGGGACCTCCCACCAATTTACTTGAGCTTTGTCTCTTTTTTATTTTAACTAATGGCCCATCTTTTTTCTGCTCTTTTTTAGCCACAAGCCCAAATCGGGCTCTCCACTTCTGCCGAGTGGCCCCAGTGGTGCTACCTGCCAGTGGCCGGACCTCTGCATCCAGCCCACCACCCTGACAAAGGAACGCAGGTACAATCTGTGAGCTCCTAGCTTAGTGCTGCAAGGCTTCAATCCCCATAATTGGACTGGCTCCTGGGGACTGTGACCGCTTCCTGATTGTATGCTGCAGATCCCCATTGAGAAAGCAAGCACCGAATGCACCTTTTTCAAATCACAGCTCTGCCACTGCCTTGCTGTACTACTCACTGGACATTTTTTCACCCACCCCCCACCCCTCTCCCTCCTTTATTAAATACATTTCCCCAGTGATCCCTGCCCCTGAGGCCTCATACTAGTCAATTACAGCAACTTCTTAAAGGGGCTCCCTTTCCTGCAACTTCTTTAAGTGGTTACCCTCTCCCGTGCTTAAATTTAACGAACATTGCTGATGCCTTATATACATAGATACATAGACAGTGTCGGCAGAAAAGGGCCTATGGCCCACCTAGTCTGCCCATTTGAGCTTGTAAGTTCAGTTTGTTTTCCTAGAAGTCTATTTCCCCTTACCCCTGACCTCTAGAATTCCTTTATGTCTATCCCATGCATTCTTAAATCCCGTGATTGTTTCAGCCCCCACCACTTCCTCTGGCAGGGTGTTCCACTTGTCCACCACCGTTCTGTGAAGAAATTCTTTCTCATGTTTCCTCTGAATCGTCCTCCCTCCAACTTCATCCCATGCCCTCTAGTCCTGAGACATCTTTTTCGCTTAAAATAGTGTTTTCCTGCACCCTGTTCCTCCCTGTAAGATACTTGTGTGTCTCTATCATATCCCCTCTCTCCCTCCTCTCCTCCAGGGAGTACATGTTCAGTTCCTTCAACCTGTCTTCATAGGACTTGTGATGCAACCCATGCACCATCTTTGTTGCCCTCCTCTGAACCTTCTCTACCCTGTCTATGTCCTTACGTAGGTATGGTCTCCAGAACTGTACACTGTACTCCAGGTGGGGCCTCACTAGTGTCTGTATAGCGGAATTATGACCTCCTTTTCCTGCTGGTGATGCCCCTGCCTATACATCCCAGCATCCTATTTGCTTTACCTGATGCCTTGTCACACTGTTTCCTACCTTGAGGTCATCAGAGATGACAACCCCAAGATCTCTTTCCTGCTTGGTGCATGCTATATCCTCACCCCCCAACTGATATATTGTCCAGGGTTTTGTGCCCCATATGCATTATCTTGCACTTCTTTGCATTGAATTTCAACTGCCAAACCCTTGACCATTCTTCAAGTTTCTGCAGGTCCTTCTCATTCTGTCTACACCTCTGGTGTGTCTACTCTGTTACAGAGCTTTGTGTCATCAGCGAACAGTGAAATTCTGCCTTCTATATCCTGTGCAATGTCACTGATGAAGATGTTGAATAGGACCGGTCCCAGCACTGATCCCTGTGGTACCCACTGGTCACTCTTCCCTCTGTGGAGTGACAGCCATTTACCACCACCCTCTGTGTCCTGCCACCCAGCCAGTTACCTACCCACCACACTACTGTCCTGCCCACCCCATAGTCCCCAGTTTGTGTAATAGTCTTCTATGTGGCACAGTGTCAAAGGCCTTGCTGAAGTCCAGATAGGCCATATCCACTGCCCTCCCGATCCACCTCCCAGTCACCCAGTCAAAAATTCAATGAGGTTGGTCTGACATGACCTCCCCCTGGTGAAACCATGCTGCCTTGGGTCCTGTAGTCCATTGACAACCAGATGTTCCACCAACTCTCCTTCAGTAGTGCTTCCATGATCTTTCCCACTACCGAGGTGAGGCTGACTGGTCTGTAGTTCTCTGCTTCCTTTGTTCCCACTTTTGTATAAGGGACTACATCTGCTGTCCTCCAGTCTTTGGGTACCCTCTGTTTCCAGTGATTGGCTGAACAGGATAGCCAGAGGTTCAGCCACCACCTCTCTTAGTTCTTTAAGGACCCTGGGGTGCACCCCATCTGGCCCCATTGCTTTATCAGCTCTTATTACTTCCAGTTCCTTCAGGACTTTTTCTCATGTAAAGGGACTTGTGTCCATTTCTGCACCATTCTCACCCCTTGTACTCCCTTCAGACCCATTACCCCCCTCTTCCTTAGTAAAGACTGAGCAGAAATACCTATTCAATATGTCAGCTTTACTGTTGTCATCCTCCACGCAGCTCCCATCCTCCCCCTTCAGTCTCACTATCCCTCCCTTTGTCGTCCTTTTTTCACTTATGTACCTGTAAAGGTTTTTGTCCCCTTTAACCACGGATTTTGCAATGTGTTCTTCTGTCTGAGCTTTGGCTTCCATTACTGACTTCCCTGCCTCCCTTTGTTTCTCCTGGTACTTCTCCCTATCCCTTCTGCCTGTGTCTTTTTGTATTGCCTGAATGCAGTCTTTTTGGCTTTCACTTTCTTTGCTACCTCTTTGGAAAACCATAATGGTCTCCTCTTTCTTTTCCTCTTGCTAACCTGCTTAATGCATAATTCTGTTGTTCTTATAATCCCCATTTTAAATACTGCCCACTGTTCCTCAATCCCTGATTCCTGTCCCATTCCCCTTAATGCCTCTTTCAAGCATCTCCCCATTTTCCCAAAGTCTGCCCCCCTAAAATCCAGGATACGTGTTTTGTGTGGTTTGGTTCTGCTCTTTCTGTGATTTTAAACCACAATGACTGGTGGTCACTGTTACCCAGGTGCTCCCCCACTGTTACCCCCATCACACTGTCCCTGTTTGTGAGCACAAGGTCCAGTATTGCCTTCTGCCGAGTTGGTTCCATGACCAGTTGCTTGAGGAAGGCACCCTGAAGGGGAGTCCAGGATAAATCTGCTCCTAGTTGATGCTGCTGCTGGGATGCTCCAGTCCACGTCTGGTATATTGAAGTCTCCAACTAGTACTACCTCACCCTTGTCTGCCATCCTTTGGATGGCTAGCATCAGCTCCCTATCTGTTTCTTCCTCCTGGGCTGGTGGTCTATAGACCACACCTGTGCGGATGGCTGGCCCCATTTTCCTTTCCAGCTTAACCCACAGTATCTCTCCCCCATTTTGTTCCTCCTGGATCTGTGTGGCCCTTATGTCATTTTTCACATACAGTGCCACTCCACTATCAGCCCTTTAGTCCTTGTATCCTTCTAGAGTAGTATTGATCTTATAATTTCTCCTCATACCACTCTTGACTTTGGTAACCTTTCCCCTAGTACTCTCTTGCTTGAGGACAATTCCCTAGTGCTCTCCTGCTTGAGGACAATTCTGCCCTTCCTAAATAAACTGAGAGCTAAATAGCCCTTAAAGCACAATTTTCAACTCCATAGTTCTGTCCTGCTTGTGGGCTTATCTGTCACTCCCAATGTTATCTGCTCAGGACTAGGCTGCCCTCCTCACTATAAATTAATAGGGACCCTGCCGTAACAGAAGAGTTTGTGAAGGCTCATCTCATTAATAAGGCGGAGCTGTCAGCACAAAAACATAAGGAGTCTTTTTTTTTTTCTTGAATATATTTTATTGGGTTTTTCTTTTTCTTTTTCCACCGCAATGTTTACAGGCATCCAACCTACATTATAGTCTATTTACATTGCAAGCATTTACATAAAGAAAGAGGAAAGAAAAATGTTTACCTCTAGGCATTGTTGCCAGATAAGTAAGATACAACAGGGTAAGCAGATGCCTGTATCCCCCCAACCCCCCTGACTGCCAATAGGTAATCCTGCTTTTCTTATATCACATATAATTCACCTCAAGAACTCTTAAACTGGCACCGGATATTCAGGAGCGCCAGTGTTAGATTAACCTTATTCACTCTGGATCAACAATAAACTTAATAATGGGTCCCAGATCTGTTTGAATTTTTCCATGTTATTAGACACTCCTGCTACAACCCATTCTGCTTGTATAGCAAACATTATTTCTCGATACCATTCAGTATAAGAGGGGGTGATTGCTTCTTTCCAGTACCGGAGTATTATATTTTTGGCACATGCTGAGATTAGTGCCATATATGCATGTTGAGATCGGCCCTGGAGGGTGGCATAATCTCCTAGGATAAATATCTCCGGACTAAACTGATCTGACAGAGACAGCAGCGGATCCAAGCAGGATTTGATGTTGTCCCAGAATGGAGGAATTCTCTCACAAGTCCACAACATGTGTAGCAGGTCTCCCGGGAGTTTTACACATCTGGTACGGAGCTCTGAAGTGAGAGCACCTATCCGGTTTAACTTAACCGGAGTGTAATACAAATTGTGATTTATTTGAAACTGCATAAATCTATACCTATCCCATTTAATATATCTATATAAATGTTTCCAGATTCTCATCCAACTTCTAGAGTACCTAGTTGCCGGCAGTGACTGGTCCCACCAATAACATCTTTGGTTTTCTAACTGGGCCAGTGTGGTCTGCAAGAAGGCATATGCATATGCTATTAAATGGGAAGTTGGAAGAGATACAATGTATGGCTTTAGTATAGGTGACAGAGTACTAGACCAAGGCTCTGTACCAAAGTGCTTCATTAACATGTGGGAGATCTGCAGATATTTAAATACATATACCGAATGCCATTTATAAAGAGTGCTGGCTTCTTGAAACATCAGTTTATGGTTGGCAACCAAGTCCTCTATCTTCTCAACTCCCATATTAGGCCAAAATGGGGTAATTTTGAGAGGTTTACCTGAAATTAAAAAGTTAGGATTATTAAAGAGTGGTTGTGCTAAATCCTTGTGACCCTTAGTCTTAAGAAGGGTGTTAAATTGTCGCTGTACTTCAAGCATAGCACCCAGTGAAGAATCTTTTAGTTTGTTGGGAAAATTCATCTTTGTAAGGAAAGGAAGGGCCCTGGGCTTCACCTCCTGTGCTAAACATAAGGCAATCTCTGTATCTAACCAGAGGGGATGATAGTGATACTCGGGAGAGGGATTAGGGGGAGCTAACCAATACCTCATCCTTGTTAGGTGTATCGCTAAATAATATAAATAAAAGTTTGAGGCCTGTAAACTGCCATCTATCTTTTTATGGGTAAGCTTAATATAGCTACGCCTAGACTTTTTACCTGCCCATAAAAAGGAATTAACAATTTTTTGCAATTGCAAGAACCAAGAGTTTGGCAGGGCCCAGTTATACATTTGTAATGGTATAGTACACGAGGTAGAATATTCATTTTTATTATACTCATTCTGCCCCACAGGGACAAGGGTAGTTGGGACCAGCATTTGATATCTTCTTTTCAAGTGTTAACAAGGGTATCCAAATAGAATTTCCTCATCATTTGGGAGGAAGAATGGAGATTAATTCCTAAGTATCTAAGTTTGTCTGTGGCCATTGTAAACCTAGATTTGCTATTTCTGCTTTCTGTGAATATTTATTAAGGGGAAACACCTCCATCTTTTCCAGATTCAATTTATAATTAGAGAGGGAGCCAAATTGAGAAATTATTGTGAATGCTGCTGGGAGAGACTGTGAAGAGGATGAAACATGTAATAAAATGTCATCCACATATGCAGATATCGTGTATTCTGTATCACCTATCTTAATACCCAAAATTAAAGGAAAGGAATTCAGTTTTCTTATAAGGGGCTCTAAAAAAAGATTAAATAGATAGGATGAAAGAGGCCAACCTTGCCGCGTCCCTTATTTCAAAAGAAAAGGAGTGGAGAGCACATTATTGCACTGGACTCTTGAGAGGGAGAAGAATAAAGTATTTTAACCCAATTTATAAATTCCAGGGGAATACCTTATTTAGGAAGTAAAGAAAAGAGGTAGTCCCACGACACCCTATCAAAATCTTTTTCTGCGTCCAAGGACACCAAAACAGCAGGTGTCAGGGAGTCCCTGGATGCAGAAAAATGATAAGTCACCTTCCAAAGATGATCAGAGGAAAGGCGGCCTTTAACAAATCCCACCTGCTCAGGACCAATCAGTAAGTCACAGACTCAGTTCAATTTTAATGCCATGATTTTGGCAAGGATTTTTAAGTCCACATTAATAAGAGAGATGGGTCTATAATTGGTGTTGAGCAGAGGGTCTTTGCCCGGTTTGGGAAGGACTATTACAGTGGCCTGGGTAAGGGAAAAATCAGATACTCCATTAGTATAAAAGTATTGTAAGGAATTTAGGAGAATAGGTGCTAATATATTTTTAAATGCTTTATAAAAATTTAAGGAATAACCATCGGGGCCGGGCACTTTGTTCAAGGGGAGTGATTCAATGGCATTGATTATTTCTTTAATTGTTATAGGGGCCTTTAAAATAAGAATTTGGGATTCAGAGTGTGTTGGGACATTAATATCACACAAAAAGGATTCTAACATTTGCTGCAAAAAGGAGTAGGTAGGTGGGGTATATAAACAGTTGTGATAGTCTCAAATGGCTTTACTAATATCCATGGGGGAGGTGAGAATATTACCTGATGGAGAGTAAATAGAGGTAATAATTCTATCTGATTTTTGCGACCTAAGCCGGAGGGCCAGAAATTTCCCAGCTCTTTCTCCTTGATCAAAGTAAGAGATCTTGGATCTAAACATGTGCAATTCAGCTTTTTCGGCTAGCAGTAAGTTGTATTGTGCCCACAAGGATTCCATTGCTTCCCAGTCTTCTTCTGGGGATGAAGCTGATAAGTTAGTTTCTGCTACTGTGATCTGATTAAATAAGGAGGAAAGGGTCTGGTTTTGTTGTTTTTTACACTTTGAGGCTATACGTATCAATTCTTCCCTTAAAGCACATTTTAACATGCACCATACAATATCAATTTTAGACGTTATATGCCATGAAGTCTGAAATAAAAAAATTGCAAACGTTCAGTAGTTTCTTCAGATTTTAAGAGTTGATTATTAATTTTCCACAATTTGTTCTTTTGAACTTAGGGCAACATTTATAAGGAGTCTTTATAAAAAGGCCCACCACCCTGCACGATTCAAATTTCTAGCAGCTCAAGACTGTAAAGCTTCCACAGCAAGGGAGGTTATGTGCTATTACTCCTAATAATGGCCACCAAAGGGAGCGTTCACTACATTCCAAGGGGTACCCCTTGCAGCTGCTCCTTCTCCTGGTGATTATCATGGGACAAAAACACCATGATTCTACTAATGCCACTAGCCGCACCGACTATCCTGTCCTACAGAGTAAAAAGCCATCACAGTGGGAGACTAGCATCAGAGTGCCCCAACAAGTGCACCCCCTTGCAACAATCATCTTGGTCCATCACTTTAGCAGGAATCTCATTCATGACCTTATGGCTATTCCTAAGCCTAAGCGTGGCAATTAGAACCCCAGCTATTAATTGCAACTCACAAGATCACCGGAAGTCTAAAGTAAAGTTCCTCTTCCCAGAAATTAGCAGAAAAGTCATTTTAATACTACTGCTGATATCTGGAAACATCCAACCCAACCCAGGCCGACTGGCTTCATCAGCCCAGACCCCAGCTAATAATGGACAACTAAGGATTGTGGCTATGAATATATGCAGCCTCCTAGCCAAACTAACACAGCTTGAGGTTTGGGTGACACTCACTCAGCCTGACATCATTGTGTTAACAAAGATTTGGATCACAATACATACAGCCTACTCAGCAGTCTCCATATCTGGCTACGACCTGCACAGGCTGGACCGCACAGGGAAAAAAGGAGGTGGATGTTTAATCTATACCCACAACAATCTGCAATGCCACACAGTCCAATTGTCAGCCACCAATAATGACTGTGAATGCCTTGCTATAAAAATCCTGATAGGCAAAGAGGGTAAAGGTCTGATTGTTATGGCTGTATACATCCCACCAGGGTGGCAGCAAGTGGGGCTAGAAGCCTTTGCTAACCACTACACCCAGGCCAGCCAGAATAAAGAAACAATCATACTTGGAGACTTTAACTTCAACTGGCTTGCTAGCTCCAGCTTCGCACACAGAAATCTGGTATCGGGGCTATAATTAACACGTATGGTCAAGAGCTGCACCCACACAAATTACCACACAGGCTCACGCACACTGATTGACTGGGTGCTGACAACACACCCAGAGTGGCTAAAGAATGTCAAGGTGCTCCCTGACACCCTCAATGACCACTCACCTGTCCAATGTGATGGACAACTAAACAGACTAAGTCTCCCCCAAGGATGGTGAGGAACCGAGTCATAAAAAATTATGCAATGGGTGGCTTTAGGAATTACCTCAAAGGGATAGATTGGAGCTTCCTTGACTCATGCCCCTCTGTTGACACAGCCATGGAGCTCTTCTTCAATCACTTCAATGTGGCAGTGGATAAATTTTCTCATTTTTGAAAGAAACTGATTAAAGGCTGCAGCATGGACTGGGCCACCCCACAAATCCTAGGACTAATGTAACAGCGTGATCTACTTTGGCACCGGGCTAGAGCAACTGAGACTGCTACAGATATCCAAAGCTACAAAGTGGCCCAAAACAGGTGCACTTGGGCTACCCAACAGGCTAAGGCTACTTACCACAAAAACCTTCAATCTCAGTGCTGGGGTGACAGAAAGAAGTTCTGGGTATCTATAAAAAACCTCATCAGAAGCAGCGAGAGATCCCCCCTTCCATGCTTCACCACATTGATGAAGTAATACTTGATGCAGATATTACGGTTAATATTTTCAACAAGGCATTTATGGATTACAGTGCCATTCTTCCCCCCAAAACCGACTACGTACTCGGATGGAACAGCAACCTCTGACCACTCACCCTCTTCCTTCTATACCATGACCTCCCCAGCCTTTTATGTCAGAAGGGTAACAGAAGCCATCCCGGTGGTGCTGAGGGCTGAGGCGCTGGATGCCACACTTAGCTCCACACCAGCAACCCGGATTCGGGAACGAGCCCGGGCCGTCGGAAGTTGGCAGGGGAAGAGAGGGATTCAGTGCCCAACGGAAGATCTCCCTCTCTGGGGAAGGTTACTAGTCTGTCCCGCTTCTATGTCGCCACCTCCTGGGTGAACCTGGGAATGGTGATACGGGTTGGGATGCACAACAGGAAGGGGCAGTGCTAGCCAAGAGCCTGGGGAGGAGTGGCATGTGTACGCATGCCTCCTCATTGGCTCTCCCAGTTTGCTGGCATTGCGGGGATAGGGCAGAACAGGAGAAAATGGAGCCTGTCACTCCTTGGTGATGACTACTCCGATGCCAGACCACATCACCAGGTACTCACCGGGGCAGACTCCAATGTGAATCGCCAGCTCTGTTGTTGTTAGGGGGAGGATTGGGCAGTTCCTTCTCCGCCCCACCCGGGGGGTGTACCAGGATACCTGTGGATTCACTGAGCAGGTGACCACTCTAGGAGCAGACTCCTGGGGTACCGTGGGGACGTGTGGATGGCAAAAATTGAGTGTGTCTGAATGAGTGGAGCGACGGTGCGATAAGGAGGAATAAAGATAAAGTTAAAAAAAAAAAGAAGGGTGACCATCAATGAAACAAAGAAAATACCTTACCAGAGTCCTTAGCAAAACTAGGATGGGTGGTGATGGTATAGACATGAAACTGATCTCTATAGCCCTTCACGAGGTCATCAGACCTATCAACAAGCTATTCAACCTGTCACTCTAACTGGTTACCTTCCCTTTCACATGGAAAACCTCCCTGGTCACACCTGTGCACAAAGGGGGTAACTGGTCACTAGTCTCGAATTATAGGCCCATCTCAATTCTCTCGCCACTCTCAAAAGCTCTGGAGAGAATAATAGCTGACCAACTCATGGACCATCTGCACAAATACAACCTCCTCTCTCACAAATAGCATGGCTTTTGCAGATGGCACGGTACTAACACGACCCTTATTAATTTCACTGGAAACATACATGAGGCACTTGACCGGGGTTAGCTGGTTGGGTCAATCTTTATAGACCTAGCCAAAACCTTTGATCTTGTGGACCACCAGCTGCTGCTTCACAGGTTAAGAGGCCTAGGGCTGTCCCCTGGCTCAGTCCAATGGTGCACCAGCTATTTATTCAGGCGATCTCAAAAAGTCGAAATTAACAGTGCTACCTCCAACACCTGTGAGGTGTTAGTAGGTGTATCCCAGAGGTCTATACTGGGCCATCTCCTCTTTAACATCTTTGTGAACCACCTCCCTGATGCTTGCCCCATGTCTGAGATCCTGCAATATGCAGATGACACAATGCTATTCTCATGAAACTCCTGCCAGGAAGCACTGACTAAGGAGTTGCAGAACAACTTTAACCTACTACAGGATTGGTTCAAGGACAGCATGCTGGTGCTCAATAGTAAAAAAAACTAATGCAATGCTCTTTGCTGTATGACAAAAGAAGAGGTCCACCGCACCTCTCTCAATTACCTGCAGCTCTCACACCACCCTGGAGTAGGTAACTTCCTTCCAGTATCTTGGTCTCACCATATGGAACAAGTCGCATTAAACTGTTCCTGCAATGAGTTGTTTTAGCATTTCTGACTGAGTTACTTAAGTGTTGCTCTATTCACCACAAAACCCTGCAAAACTATTTATTAAGAGGTAAAACTCAGTTTTGCATTGCATTGTGACTGTACTACAGATGCATTCAAACTGAGCTGTAAAGAAATTTTACAAATATTTCTCTTGAACTGGTTAAGCATTGAAAAACAATGCAATATGAGTTGCCAATGCATTTCTAACTGTAAAAAACAATGCTAAATCAACTCATTGGTGAAACAGTTTAATGTGACTTGTACTGTAGATGAGTCCCTATAGTTTGATGAATATACGCAATAATACCACGACGGTCAATAGGAAACTAGGGGCTCTGTACTGGCACCAGTTCAGTCTTACTCCTGAGACCAGGACACAGGAAGTCATAGGTACAATCCTTCCAATCCTGGACTATGAGAATGTAGTTTATGGGGCTGCCACTGAAACTAGCCTGCTCAAAGTGCACACCTCCTTAAATAAAGCCTGTAGGTTTGCATTAGGGGCAGACCTATTGCATATATGTGAACTGTACATACAGACTGAATGGCTCCCACTTATTGACCGCATTAAGCTCCATGCCTGCATCTTGGGACAGAAGGCCCTACTCGGACTTGTACCTCCCTCTATACATGCCTTATTCTGTCCTGCTGCAGCTGAACATGCCACAAGAAGTGTTACCAAACATGCATTAGATGTTCCATTCAGAAGAACTGCCTTGAGGAGATGAGCCTTTGCCATCAGGGCTCCTGCTTGGATAAATGAGCTACCAACCACCATCACAAGCCTTACCCAACTTGGGCCTTTCAAGTCTGAGCTAAGGAAGTCTATCCACCCTCCTGTACATTGATATTGCCACTCTTAACCCACAAGCCAGCATGCCTCTGTTCCCCAAAGCCATTCTCCTAAAGACTATCACCCCTCTTGTATGCTGCCATAGCCACTATTAGCCTAGCAGGTAGCAGAACCCTAGGCTTGCCAAGGTTCTTCTTTGACTCTACAATTTGATTCAAAACTCCCTGCTCACCACCTGCCTTTGTCTGCCCATCTGCCTGCTCACCTTTCTTCCCTCACATTCTCCCTGACAAACCTTCACCCGATGACCTCCTTACACCATTCACATTTAAGCCTACCATCACCCCCCCTCTGATTGCTCTTCTCCTACCTAATCCTGATTGGTTCCCTCTACCCTTTCTGACTACTATGCCTAGGCTGACTCCTCTGGCTATAGCCTAGTAACCTTTAGGTATCAGTTCTGATGAATAGCTCCATCTCCTGTTTCCTCCCAATACAAGATCCTGCCTAGCTTCCACCTCTGATTTTTTTCTCACACTAGCACCTAACTCTAACTTAAGCACTTAATTATATGGCATGACATGTGAACCCAACCCCATTGACTATGTACCCTTGTTTTGGTTATGTGTTTTTATTTGCCCATGTTATCCTACATTGTTATGCTATTGCCAATGTTTACTGATTTCTCCTGTTCACATTTGTCTCACTATTAGATGTTCTTGACAATGCCTATTAAGTTGCTACTGACTCCAAACTTATGGACCCTCCCCTACCCTTGTGACGATGATCCTTTGTAAATGAGCTTTTAACTCAAAGGTTATAATTCTGATTACTAAATAAATAAATAAGGCACTTACTGTACCTATTTTCCTCAGTTCCCCATTTGCACTGATGAGTGAAGATGTATTTCAGGTCCAGAAAGGAATACAGCATTGAAGCATGACTGGGTAATTATAGGTTAAGTGGGGGTGTGAGGTGGTTGATGCTGAGTTGGAGGTTGGAGTGGGGATGGTGGCAGACAAAGAGGGACCATTTTCCTCATTTCAGGCAAAAAGACATTGTGGGATGCTTGTCTTTCTACAGCATCTCAGACACTGGGGATTGGGCACCCCAGTGTCGGCATCACATTTGGGGGCACCAGGGGTGGGCACCCCAGTGTCCCAGATGTCTGAGTTGGGGGAAGGAAGGTTGTCCAGTTCAACACCAGAGATTGAGCACCCTAGTGTCAGACAATATTAATCACGGTATTTGGGGGTGTAATGGAGGGAAGGGAGAGGTACCTTGACACTGGGGACTGGGCAACCCAGTGTTGGTATGACACTACTTGGACACAGAGGACTAGGCCCACAGTGTCTACAAGTATAAATTATGGACATTGTGGTGGAACATTGTGGAGGAAAGGGTGAAATAGACAGGCACCCAGAGGACACCCCAGTGTCAGACTAGATTATTAGTTAAACTGGCACAAGGGATTATGTACCATCAAGGATGAAATACACTAGGGCCGGTAAGGGTTCCCCATCTTGGATGACATACAGGATCAGGAAAGCTATCAAAAATAAAAACAAATCCTTTATCAAAGCTAAAAAAAAACGTAATAATCAGCATTGCTGGGAAACCTATAAAAGAACCCTAAAGGAGTCCAAACAAAACGTATCAACAAGGCAAAAAAAAAACATACGAACTCACATTAGCTACCAGAGTAAAAGACAATTATAAATCCTTTTATTCCTACTTTAATAAGAAAAAAAGGTGGTAACAAGGATTTAGGACCTCTTAAAAACAGTGATGGGACCCTTATCACAGTAAATCAGGACATGGCTAAGCACTATAACAGTCATTTTTTGTCTGTCTTTAATAATAAAACCAAAAAAAGACAAAAGAGCATTTAAGTAGTATGGATGACCACGGGCTACAGTTACAAGAATCAGACATCAGGGACAGATTAAAAAAGTTGGATCAAAATAAGTCTCATGGGTCATATGGGCTGCACCCTAGAGTTGTAAAGGAGCTAACAGGGTCTCTGCTCCCCCCTTGACCATTCTATTTCAAGAATCCATCAACCATGGGTGGTTTTGGGGGTTTGGCGACAGGCTAATGTGGTATCAATTTACAAGAAGGGTTCTAGACAGGAGGTTGGAAATTATAGACCAGTCAGTTTGACAACAGTCCTGGGGAAAGTCCTGGAGGATGTTATCAAGGACCACATCACTGAATATATACATACATACATCAGAAAATATTGACCGGACACAGCATGGGTTTACCAAGGGACAATCATGCCAGACAAATCTTTCAGATTTTTATAGTAGGGTCAGTAAAGCCCTTGATGATAGAAATTCAGTGGATGTTATCTTCCTGGACTTTGCCAAGACATTCAAAAAGGTGCCACATGGAGAATTAATGGATGCCTTAATAGACCATGAGATCCTGGGGAACTTGTCACATTGGATAGAGGCACTGCTGTCAAACAGGACACAGAGCGTGTGCATTAAAGGGGACTACTCTGAATGGGTGGAGGTGACTAGCTGGGTTCCACAGGGGTCCGTATTAGGGCCGAGCTTATTTAATATATATATATATATATATATATATTGCATCCATGAGTACTGAATCGGGGTCTGGTACTCGAAATTTGCTGATGACTCTAGAGTAAGTCTAGTGGCCAATAAAAAAGGGGACACTGAAACCTTACAGGCTGCCCTTTGAGAACTGGAACAATAGACATTAAAAAATAAATTGACCTTCAATACGGATAAGTGCATGGTGATGCACCTGGGAACAGACAACCAGAAGTTTAAGTATGCACTTGGGAGGGTTGACCTTAAACCAGTAATGGATGAGAGGGATCTGAGGATTTGAGTCATCAATGACCTGAACTTTTAACTACATTGTAACCAGGTGGTTAAAAAAGCCAGTGGTATTCTGCACTGCATTAACAGGCATATTAAAAGTAAGGTCAAGGAGGTATGACTTCCACTGTATGTTTCACTGGTGAGGCCCCATATGGAGTACTGTTTACAGTTTTGGGCTCCGAGTGGCAGAGGAGAGATAAATGCACTTGAGATGGTCCAAGGAAAGGCAACACGCTCTATTACCAAAAGAGCAGGACAATCTTACCACGATAGACTACAGTCATTGGGGTTGTATTCCTTGGAATTTAGAAGGCTTAGGTAGCATATGTGCCTCATATTCAAAGCACTGACAGATACTTTTTATGGCCTCAATTAAGCCTTGTTCTTAGGGAGATGGTGTACTGTACTAAGGGCTCATCTGTTGCAATTGAAGGGTCCAAATTATAATACCAACAAAAAGAAGCACTGGTTTAGTGTCAGGATGGTTAAAATTTGGAATGAACTTCCGGTTGGAGTAGTGGCACGCAAAACTATGACAGAAATAAAGACAAAACTAGATAGTCACTTGTTTTCAAAACACAACTGGGTATAATTATCATCACCAGCCAGCTATAATGGACCAATCAGTCTTCATAGAGCTTGTAAACATCTATGTAATGTATGTAATCTATGGATTGTGCACCCCCAGTGTCCAGTTAAAATATACAAAGCCACTTATGTGGCTGGTTAATGGCAGACATAGCCACTCACATCACACTCAGCAGAGGTGGAGCCGAACACTGATTTGTAGCCCCGTCCCTGCGGAATGAAAATAATGGGTAAGGCATTCATCAACAGGGAGCTGGTCCTGCTAGCTGACAAATAAGAACTTCTCATAGTAAGACAACATAAGTCCACATTGACACAAAAATTCAGTTAGAAAGTTGATTTTTTAAACTGCCCATGCTCACAAACAGAATGTTTTTTTCTTAAATAATTAAAACATCACTTAACTTTGTGAATTAAAAAACACAACAAAACACACCTTGGGACAAACTCTACAAACCTGCAAGTTTCAGGTTTGAAATCCTCCTAGTTTTTTACAGCTGTATGGGTAGAGCTCCGCAGACGTATTGCTATAATTTTTTGTATGAGCACTGTGGAAGCATATGACCAAATTGCTGTCTGGTGTGCTTCCAAAGTGCTTTGGCACAGGTCCATTCATTGTGTTTATGCGGCCCTTCCGCTCTGCTAGTTGCATAAATACACCCACTTCATGGGGCACTACTTTTTATTCCACAACTGCAGAATTAATGGTCGCTGTGTTCAAGATGGCCACTGATTTAAACTTCACATTCATGAGAACAGTGCATGCATATTTCTATCATCACTGCCATCTTGAGCACAGCAGACTGCAGCATGGTGAGCACTCATACAAGCTTTGAGCAGCCATATCAGCTCTGACCAGAGTTTGTTAGTAATAGTTGAGCAAAAAGAAAGGACTGAATTTGAATTATTTTTTGGGGGGTGGGTGTCCCCTGTAACTTTGCCTGCATTGAATCAATTATGGTGATCTTATCAACTGGGGTGCAGTCCTAGAAGATTGGCTGTCCCAGCTGCACACCCAGCATTGCATCAAGCAAGTGGACTGGCAAGACAACGCTGTGGTCCGAATAAGGTTAGGTGCCAGGAAACACCCTTTAAGCAGAGGCAGGAGACAATCTGAAGTTTGATGCCCAGCAGGCTTTTATATATACCAAGGGAAGGTAGACACGGTCATAAGGGAAAGTCGGGGAATAACTCTTACTTATAGACACTAACTAACAATTACCACTCTAATCACTCAACTCTGCTATCACTCTATAGGTACTCAGCCTAAGGTCACTCTATAAGATTCTTATCACTATTACAATACCCTACCCAGAGGTCTATGAATCAAGAGTATAACTTATTACTTTATCATACCATGTGACAAGCATTCAACATACAACCAGCAAACAGTCTCACACTCTCAAAGTCTGTTAGTTACAGATGTCCGTCATCTTCATGCACAATTGAAGAGTAGGAGTCAAAAGAAAGGGGACCTCCTGCTTGGTGCCAAGCTCACCAGTAAACCAATGAGAGGTTGCAAAAGGGAATGGAGGGATTGGTAAACAGACCATAGGCATTGGCCAACCCACTCTCCAGGTTTGCCGGAATACAAGAGCATGAACTGACTGACTTGGGGTAATGCTCTTTCTTGGTGCAAAACCCTTGAACTGGGCTGCCAAGGGTGAAGAACCAAAATGTGGCAAGGAATCCACCTGCAGAATTGCCACAAGAGAAGGAATCTGCTGCTTTCTTCTGAGCACCAACCCTTGACCAGAGTCGCCAAGGACAAAGAACTGCTGTGGGTTTTCCTGGCACCTACCCTTGACTAGGGCTGCCAAAATGAACACTGGACTTGGTGAATAATCCACTAGGAGGACTACCAAGGATGAAGAAGACACTACTGAGCTGCTTTTGGTGACAGATCTGCTTGGAGGACCACCAAACTTGAGCTACTACCCTGAGGATTGCACTGATGATGCAGGGCGAAACAACCAGGAACAAGTAGAAGGTGAAGATCCAGATTCCACACAGATGAAGAACAAAATAAGAAATGTCAGCCAGAACCACACTTCACTATGATGGACTAATCTACTGGTGGGCATCTGGGAGAGATGGATGAGGCACTTTCCAGTTGTCTTTCTTCCAAGATGCTCATGAACCGGTGGCCGTGACCCTCCAAATGATGTCAATTTCGACTACGTTGAACTTAAGGGCCAGAAGATGTTGACGTCTTCTGCTGGCTGAAGATGACTAAGGTGAAGAGTCAATGGAGGCTGAAGATTGAATCACAGACCTGATGCTGTACAATGGTACTTCTTTTAGCACAATACACTGGAATGTTCAGTTTCAGGGGCAATTTTCCTGGAGCATTCGCAAATTACAACAATCTGGGGTAATTGTTCACTTCCAGGGGCAATTTGCCTGGAGCAGGGGCAAACTGCAACAATCCAGGGCAATTGTTCACTTCCAGGGCAATTGTTCACTGTCGGGGCAAATGACCACAATCCTAATATTATACATTACAGTTTCAGTGCTTCATGCAGTAAACACAACACTTGAGATGCTGGAAGAATAAACAGTCTGAAGAAACAGTACAACAGCTGATAATCACTTCATAGCAGGTTGTGTGCTTAAGCACCCCCTAGTTGGACCCTTTTCATCTTGGGGTCTGTTTTCATTAGGATCTGATTACCCCTGAACACTTTAAGGTAATTACCCCAGCTATTTAGCCTGGTTGCACAAACTGCCGTATGCCTGCTGCCCTCTTCCCTATGGGCTGGGATGCCCTACCTTTACTGGGCCTAGTGCCCCTTTACTACTATGGGCCTGACTACCCTTTACTTGACTGGGCCTGGCACCCTTTACCACCATGGGCCTAGTGCCCTTTACTTGACTGGGCCTGGTGCCCTTTACTACCATGGGCCTGGTGCCTTTAACTACCATGGGCCTGGTGCCCTGCTTAAACTGTGGGCCTGGCTGCCCCTGTAAGGCACCCTGGGCACCTGTAACACCTAGGTTTTAATTTTTTTACTGTTATGCCCCAACTTTGGGCCATTACACAATTGTCACAAAATTTTCAGGATCCAGAGATCCCACCAACTTCTCTGTGCATTCCAAAGTTCATGTAAATCAGTTGAATTGGGCCAAAGCTAAAATTGGGGGTTAACATTAAAGTCGTTATGGATAAATCTAAGGCTTGGGAGATGGGCCTAGTGACCTCTTTAAATCTGGGCCTGGCACCCTTGTTAAGCATGGGCCTGAATGCCCCTGTAATGGGCCTGGTGACCTCTTTAAACCTGGGCCTGGCACCCTTCTTAAGTGTGAGCCTGGTGCCCTTTGATTATCTGGCTCACTGAGCCCTCTGCAACTCCTCGGATGTAGCTCCGCCCTGTTCCACCTCCCTCAAAATATTTATAAATCTCCCCTTTAATCTGTACTGCTGGCCCTTCCCTGGGCATCGCTACCTTCCCCGCTCCTTCTGAATATTTAATTAAGGGTCCTTGGACCCAATTCTCTTGCAGCACTCAGCCACTCAGTCTCTGCTAGTAGGGCGGTCAGCACGTCTTAGCATGCTGCCACTGACTCACCCACACCAGTAGGAGATCAAGGAGGTCAATGGGAGGTGGGAGGCCTTCTGGCAGTGGGAAGGAACTGATCAGGCAGCAAGGAGGATGGCAGGGGGCCTCGGAGGGCTGACAGCTTCTCAGGCGTGATGTAGCTCTTCTCTGCCACTGACAGAGGACTGGAATTCCTTAGTAAATAAAGAAAGAGGCAAAATAAGAAAATGATGGGGCTCATAGGCCCAAAACGGCCAGACTGCATGTTTCTTTTCTTCTTGGTGCCCTGATGGCACTACTGATCGCAATACATGGCAGCAGGAGGAGTCTTCAGACAGTGGAGGCAGAGCAGGCACACAGCTAAGTCCTCAGGGATGGCTTCAACCCCCAGATAATACATTTCCTTGTCCCTTTGACTTACTGTGTCCTCTCTCCCCAACAGTTGCCCAGGAACTGCCCTAAATGAATAATATTTGTTAAAACTTAAAATTCCCTCTAATTCTAGAATGGCTGGAGTGGAATAATGTGCATGAGTTGCTCAGCACAACATTCCATCCAGGACATTGTCTCTACAGCTGCATATAAATTCTGCTTTTTGACAACTTTCAGTGCACAGGGCACTTTTTCTATTATTTGCAGCATTTTCCCTTACAAGGTGGGGAAACTTTACTCACAGGGGCCCTTATGTACTGTACCCTGCAGCCCACACCTACTGCAGGCACCCTGGGCACCTGTAACCCCTAGGTTTTTATTTCTTTACTGTGGTGCCCCAACTTTGGGGCATTACACAATTGTCACAACATTTTCAGAATCCAGAGATCCCGCCATCTTCTCTGTGCTTTCCAAAGTTCATGTAGATCAGTTGAATCAGGGCAAAACTAAAATCGGGGGTTAACATTAAAGTCCTTATGGACAAATCTAAGGCTTGGGAGATGAGCTATTTTGTGGAAAATGAATATAAGGTTAAGCCCGGTGAGTTCCCCACCCTCTGAGAAATGGCAATTAGGGGTTGAGCAACCCTGAAGTTGTTGGAGTTGTATCAGCATTTCAAATTAATTTCTGATTCACAACAAAAGCATTTAACTGTAAAATTAAGTGATGAAGAAAACAGTGATGTCTGTCAAAATAAGACAGGTAGTCAACATCATAATAATCTAATGTATTTAGCATGCCTATTTAACTGATGGCTTTATCACAAGTCTCAGTTATATAATGATAAAATACATGATATTTATTATTAATATTTCAAGCAGCAGATGAAACTGGGATAATCAATGGTGCTACTAAAGATATGTAATTTATCTTCAAGTATAAGGAAGCAAGACCATAACTCGGAAGTGGTGGAACAACAATTGATTTAAGTTCTGCCCTCTTACAAGTGATGATAAATGATATATATTGCATAAGGCCACTGAGGATTCAGTCTCTACAATGTCAGTTTACCACTTGGAACATTTAAATCTGCAATTTTTGTGATGATTAATCTGCATCTCTTTAACATTTCATACACTGTTAGTCAGTCATAGATTATTCATGGGTGTGGAATTGCACCCATGTAGGTATATGAAAGTGTGGAAAGTTAATAACAGAGATTGAGATGTAAATTACAGTCATTGACATCTGCACTGAGTATTCCAAGGCCCCCATGGAAAGAAGGTTAGCAGGTGTTTAAGTGTTTAGTATAATAGTGCTGTGCTTAGTCGACATAACACAGATGGAAGTGACTAAAGCCATATTCAAAGAGCCGAAGTGAACAGAATGATTGCACTTCAAATACTGTTTCACCCATGCAAGTGAGGGTATCTTTTTGCTTTCAGGGCACAGTGGTATATTGAGGGGATTTTGTAAGTGCTAAAAGGTTGCTAAGGCAACACCATTTAATGATTATTAAACCTACTGTTAATGTGCACAGTGGTGCATGAGTTCCTTAGAAGCACTGTTGCATAGCTATAAAATAAAAAAAAAATAATTCTCCCTATCACCTCAGTCCTTATCTTGTAAATGCAGATAACCCTGGTTAGCCACAAGGACACCCCTCACACCCCAATCCCCATTGAATGAATGTATATACCAGGGTAGTCTGGTGGTATGCTGCTTCCATCCCGATCTCTGCTGTTTGACAAAGTAACTCCCCTCCCCCTACCCACTTATCACCAAATGACTTCCATGCCCATCTGGCACTCATCCCACCCAAAGAGACCCATTGTCATTGGTGGGCAGAAAGGGTGATGGCAACCAGCACAGACCCTCCTCTCGCCACCTTTGCAGCCGCTATAGCTGTGTGGAATTATGCTGGCAGAATTTATGCAGAATGGCAGTTCTGCTTTCAAAATGCTTTTGGAATTTTTTTTTATTTCACAGAATTAAAAAAAAGAGTATACCTGCAGGAACCACTGATAATATACTGCGTATTATGAACCAGCAATCATAAATGGAGCAAGCTGATTGGCCGAGAGGGTTTGGAAGCCGTGATGATATCGGGCTACATCATCACGGCTTCGGAAAACCTCCGGTCACCAGCCTCCTCACTTACTGCGCAGTGTTCCTCGTCTCCCACACTCCGAGTACTCGCCGCTGTTTAAAAAAAAACAAAAAAACTAACTGCTCCTGGGAGTCGGGAATGACAATGACCAAGCTGCCCAAAACATCCTCCCCATCCTGCAGTTCCATTCCCCACAGAAACGTAACGTTAGGCGGCAGTCGCAGAGCATGTCCAATTGTGTCTACAGGGCAGAATAGGACAGTCGCTGCCTTGAGCTTATATCTTTTGAAAACAGTAAAGGATCCAAAACTGACCCATGACTTGTTTTTTTTAAACAGTACAGCCGTCCAACTGACAGTTTCACATTTCCAGATGACTTTCTGGAAGATGTGCATTCTTCCCATTTACATTGCCACTTCCTTCTTGCCACAGATTAGGTTTGGAGAGAGACCTACAGTACACTCCTCCTCCATAACTCAACTTACAACAGTGCCACCTGCTGTTCAGACCTGTCCAGGAACTATTTTATTAAAAGGTATTCCTCCAACACCTCACAAAACACATTTTCAGAACGATTTAAAATATATGTGTTTTTTTTTTTACTGCTAAAACTTGTATTCCTGTTCATAATAGCAATAATGCACTCCAGGGTGTGGTATATTGTGGGATATCGTCACTTCTCGGGTCGTTGGATGCACTTGGCCTGCGGCCTCGTGCCCAACCACCCGAGGCGTGACGATATCCCACGATATACCACACCCTGTCGTGCATTATTGCTTAATTATGTAATCTGCAGAATATTATTAATAGAAACATAGACTTTTAAAGCAGATAAGGCCCACTGACCCACCTAGTCTGCCCATTTTCCCTACCTGTTTCAAATACCACAGATCATAAATGATCTGTGGCTTACCCTCTGTCTCCTGTCGCTAGAGTTCCTTTATGTCTGCCCCATGCATTTTTGAATTCCCCTACCAATTGTGCCCCCACAGCCTCTGCAGGGAGGCTGTTCCATGCATCCACCACACTTTCCATGAAAAACTACTTTCTTACATTACCTCTGAGTCTACCCTTTCTAGTCTCATATCATGACCCCTTGTTCTTGAACATCTTTTTTTATGGAAGATGATACCCTTTTGTACCTTATTTATACCCTTGAGGTTTTTGAAATTCTCTGTCATATCTCCTCTCTCTCCTCTCTTCCAGGGAATACATATTGAGATCTTCTATTCTCCCCTCATATGACTTCTTGTGCAGGCCCTGCACCATTTACGTCACACTTCTCTGAACCACTTCTACTCTGTTTATGTTCTTCCAAAGATGTGGCTTCCAGAATTGGACACAGTGCTCTAGATGAGGTCTCACCAATGTTCTGTACAGTGGCATTGCCACCTCCTTCTTCCTGCTGGTAATACATTTCCCTGTACACCCATAGCATTCCACTGGCTCTCCTCACAGCCTTCTCACATTGTATGGTAACCTTTGGGTTATCAGATATGATTACTCCCACTTCCTTTTCCTCTTTGGTTGCCATCAGTTCCTCCCCCCCATTATATACTCCTCCCCTGCATTTCTATGCCCCAAGTCCATGATCTTGTACTTCTTTGTATTGAATCTTAGCTGCCACACCCATGACCACTCCTCAAGCTTGCTTAGGTCCCTTCTCATTTTCTCTACCCCTCCTGGAGTGTCTACTCCATTGCAGATCTTTGTGGCATCTGCAAAGAAACATACCTTCCCTTCCAGCCCTTCTGCAATGTTGCTTATGAAGACATTAAAGAGGACTTGTCTAAGCACTGATCCCTGTGGTCACTCCCTCTCTTCGGATTGAACTCCGTTCACCATCACCCTCTGTGTCGTATCACTCAGTTAACTTGTGACCTAGTTCATCACCCTGGAACCGACTTCCAGGCTGACAAGCTTGTTCACAAGCATCCCATGTGGGATGGTGTCAAATGCCTTACTGAAATCCAGGTAACCAAATCCACCGCCCCTCCCTGATCCACCTCCCTAGTCACCCAGTCAAAAAAATCTATCAGATTAGTTTGACAAGATCTTCCTGCAGTGAATCCATACTGTCTCTGATCCTATGCTCTGCTGGATTTGAGATAGATCACAAACCTTTCTTTTAGTAGTGATTCCATTAGTTTCCCCACCACTGAGGTCAGACTGATTGGCTTGTAATTGCCAGCCTCCTCCCTCCTCCCACTTTTGTGGAGATGGACTACATTCACCTTCCTCCAGTAATTTGTTACCACTCCTGTTTCCAGTGATCTGTTGAACAGGACTGTCGGTGGTGCTGCCAGCACCTCCCTAAATTTCTGTTAGTAATGTGTGATGTATCCAGTCTGGCTCTATTGCCTTGTTCACTTTCAGATTAGTGAGTTCCTTTATGACTCTCTCCTCCATAAATGGACTGGTGTCCACCCCCCTCCCAGTGGTGCTCATGTCACCTAACTGGTCCCATTGCTTCCCCTTTTTCTGTGAACACTGAACAAAAATATTTGTTCAAGATTTCTGCTTTTACTTGGTCTCCCTCTGCACACTCCCTCCTTCCCTTTTTAGTCTCACAATCCCATCCTTAGTCTTTTTTCTTTCACTAACATACCTGAACAAGTTCTTGTCCCCCTTTGTTATTGCCTGGGCTATTTTTTTCTTCTGTTTATGCCTTTGTGCCCCTGACTGCTTTCCCCGCCTCCCTCTGCTTTTCCAGATACAGTTCCTTGTCTTCTTTCCTCTTTGTTTCCTTGTACCTCCTAAATGCCACCCTTTTGGCCCTTACCATCTCTGCCACTTCCTTTAAGAACCATGATGTTTTTTACCTTCTCTTTGTTTTGCTTACTTGCCTAATGCAATGTCTTGCTGCCTCCACTATGGCTCCCTTAAGATTCTCCCATTGTTCTTCAACTCTGCCCTATTTTCCTTTTTTTTAAATGTTCTACAATTTTACAGTTAACATTTCACTTGTACAATTTCAGAATGCTAATTCCAAAGGGATTCTATGGAATTCAGCAGAATTTCCAAACTTCTGCAGAATTCTGGTGGAAGAAGATTTTGAAAATGCCACACAGCTCTACTGACCGCCATCTGAATGAATTCAGCTGAGGTTGTGCATGCATTGCTAAATGACTGTTTTCAGTGCTATGATTTACAGAGCACATGTGGTCACAACTGAATACGGGGACCAAGTCTTAAAACTTTACAATGCTGGTAATTTTATTAATAAAGCATTGCTGCCTGAGAATAGCTTAGTGATAGTTTTATTTTTTGAAACTAGGGAATGCATCAGTTGGCCTTCAGCCTTGTGGCTTATTCTGTCCCAGGCTTTACTCAATGAAATTGCCATCATGATGTCCACATGCACCAAGCATCATCCTCTGTGTGACTTTGAAAAAAACGTTCCATTGTTTGATATTATGTAACTATAAGCATTTGAGTCACATACTGCAGTTTGATTTAAACAAGCTGTACATTTAAGATTACCCTGACAGAGTTCAGAAAGGTAAATGGCTTATACTGAGCCATACAAATGACAAACTGATAAGCTTATCCATTGGCAGGATATGTAAAAAAGTAATATTTTTAAAATTCAGTAGGAATAATATGATTATATTACAAATCCTTATATATTTCTAAAATGGAATGTTACATTGTTGGTTAAAAGCCCATAAAAATAAATTGTAAACCTATTGTCAAGGTCATTTTCTAAGTTGTGTGCTGATTAAACAGGCCAAAATGCATTATGAGAAAGTACATGCCCCAAAATTGCTTTAATTATCATAATTCTTTTGGTTGCCATTGTTACAGCAGAAAATCTAGCAACATGTAAAACAGTTTTAACAGTGTTAGAAAATTTAAAAGTAAAAAAATAGCTTTATGGCAATCATCCTCTGTTACAGTATGCTTCAGGGCTAGCCTCCTCCAATTGGGGTTATCCTCCAAGAAAGAGTCTTAAACTCTGACCAAACTGCTTAAACTGTGTGACCTTAGAAGACACTTTCTAGAAATCCGGTTAACTAAAAGAAAAAACTGGATCAACATTATTGTTTTAAAAAGATATTATAGCTGTACTGGTCCTTGAAAAACAGGAGTTGCTGGATATTTTGACACTTTTTCACCAGACCAACATTTGCCTTGTACAACAATGACATAGTACACAAGCATTTGGGGTAACACAGGTCAATTCATCCATTTTTATCATAATGTTTATATGGAACTATATCAAACCATATTACTGAGCAAAAGCCTGTTTCCAGGTGCAACCATTTGGGTGTGTGTGTGTGTGTGTGTGGGAGGGGGGGGGACCGGGAGTAAAATTAAATAATGAGGAAGCAACAAGGTACAATATTGTCAAGAGTAATTAACCAGGAGTTGGAGGAGGTACAAAAATAAGAGAGTGCAGTGTACATTGAGGATAATCAAAGAGTGACTTCAAAGATTCAATTTATCTAAATTCACCAGTGGCAGAGCCATGTGTGAGTTATGAAGGTCCTGCCCACTCATAAATGATGCTCACTTGGCTATTTGTAGTCAGGCTCTTCCATATTAAATATATTCAACAATAATTTTCAATATATTGCTTTTATATCTAAGGCTTGTTTGATGATTCACTGTGTTTCTTTGATTTTAACAGCTGGCTTTATTGTTGCACTACCCATTGTAATGTCATCAGAACTGTAAAAGCTGCTCTCCCTCTGGTTCATATTCCACTGTGATGACAGTAACCATAAAAATATCCACTGTGACAAATGTAACAACAACATAGGACATAGAAACATAAATGTTGATGGCAGATAAGGACCACTTGGCCTACCCAGTCTGCCCATTCCCCTACCTAATGGATAAGCTACAGATCCTACTTAACCAACAGCCTACTTCCTCCTACCCCAACCCCTAGAATTGCCTTATATCTGTCCCATGCATTCTTGAATTGCCCCACTGTTTTTGATTCTACAGCCTCCACAGGAAGGCTGTTCCATGCATCCACTACCCTCTTTGTGAAAAAATACTTCCTCACATTACCTCTGAACCACCCCCTTTCTATCTTCAAATTGTGCCTCCTTGTTCTTGCACATCTCTTTTTCTGAAAGATGCTACCCTCTTGGACTTTGTTGATTCCCTTGAGGTACTTGAAAGTTTCTGTCATGTCCCCCTCCCCCTTTCCTCAAGGGTATACATATTAAGCTCCTTTAGTCTCTCTTCATATGTCATCTGGTGCAGACCCTGCACCATTTTAGTTGCCCTCCTCTGGAATGCCTCCATCCTGTCTATGTCCTTGTGGAGACTGGGTCTCCAGAACTGCATGCAATAGTCCCGATGGGGTTTCACCAGCTGTCTGTACAGAGGGATAGCAACCTCCTGTTTTCTACTGGTGATGCCTCTTCCTATACATTCCAGTATCCCCCCAGCCCTCCTTACTGCCCTTTCACATTGCTTGCTCAACTTTAGGTCATCTGATATAACTACCCCAGGTCCTTTTCCGTTTTTGTTGTTGTTAGTATCTCACCTCCCATAGTGTACTTTTCTCCTGGGTTTTTGTTTCCCAGGTGCATTACTTTGCACATCTTACCATTGAATCTAAGCTGCCATACATTTGATCATTCCTCCAACCTTGCCAAGTCCTTTCTCATCCTTTCCACTCCACCTTGTGTATCAACCCTGTTGCAGATCTTTGTGTCATCTGCAAAGAGACATACTTTTCCTTCCAGTTCCTCTGCCATGTCACTTATAAAGACATTCAAGAGGACCAGTCCTAGAACTGAACCCTGCAGTGCCCTGCTAGTAACCTCCCCTTTCTGGGACTCTGTTTACTATTACCCTCTGTGTCCTGTTCTCCAGCCATTTTTTTTACAGAGGCTACCATCTTGGACCAACTCCCAGGCTGGCTAACTTGTATATTAATCTTTTGTGTGGGACTGTGTGAAATTCCTTGCTAAAGTCTAGGCAGGCCATGTCCACAGCCCCTCCCTCATCTACTACTTTGGTCACCCAGTCAAGAAATCTATTAGATTCATCTGACATGACCTTCCTGCTGTGAATCCATGCTGCCTTGAGTTCTGTGCCCCTCTGGCTTCTATGTACTCAACAATTTATTCCTTCAGAAATGATTCCATCATTTTCCCTATCACTGAGGTCAAACTAACAGGTCTGTGGTTTCCTGCCTCTGCTCTGCTTCTACTTTTGTGAAGTGGAATCACATCTACCCTCCTCCAGTCCTTAGGTACCACCCCATCCTCCCATGATTTGTTAAAGAGGGTAGTCAGTGGTGTCACTAGTTCTACCCTTAGTTCTCTTAGAATTCTGGGATGAATCCCATCAGGCCCCATTGCTTTGTCCACCTTCAGTTATAAGAGTTCTTTCAGAATGGGCTTCTATGAACCCCCCTATCCAGAGTGTTTCTGTTGTTTGCTTTAGGTACCTCCTCTTCTTCATTTGTGAATACTGAGCAAAAATATTTGTTTAGTATCTCTTCCTTTTCACAGTCACTCTCTGCCCACCCCCCTCCCCTTTATTAAGCCTCACAATCCCTCCCTTGGTCTTCCTTCTCTCCCTGATGTACCTATTAAAGGTTTTATCCCCCTTCTTAACTGAGTTGGCTATCTTTTCCTTGGTTTGGGCCTTTGCTGTTCTGACTGCCTTCCCTGCTTCCTTCTTCTTTAACTGATAAAGTTCTCTGTCCTGCTCCTTCTGTGATTCCTTGTACTTCCTGAATGCTATCTTTTTCTCCCTAACCTTCTCTGCCACCGTCTTTGAGAACCATAGTGTTTTTTTACATTGTTTTGTTTTGTTTATTTGCTTCACACAAAGGCTTGTTGCCTTAGTGATGGCAGTTTTGATTATTCCCCATTGTTTTTCCACCCCTCCTTCTTTCCCATTTGCTAGTGCATTCCTTAGGCATTCACCCATTCTGGCAAAGTCAGCCCTCCTAAAGTCCAGGACCTTTGCCTTTGTATGGGTTGAGTCTACTACTGTGTTTATCATGAACCATAGTGTTCGATGGTCGCTAGTTCCCAGATGGCTACCCACTTCTACATCTGTGATCCTCTCTCCATCTCCATTTGAGAGTACCAGGTCTAAGATTGCTCCCTCCTGAGTGGGTTCCAATACTAGTTGTCCAAGGCATGCTCCCTGCAGGGCATCTAGAATGACCCCACTCTTTGATGTGGCTGCAGCAAATGCAATCCAGTTAACATCTGGCATATTCAGATCCCCCATCAACAATATCGCAACATATTTTTAATATGTTGCTGTTACTGATGTCACTAACAGAGATATCATTTTTATCTTATCATTTTTACCCTGACTCCTGTTGTATATAACATATTATATAGTGGTGCAGTCCCAGGACATATTAATATATAATGAGATAGAGTAAGGCCAAGAACTATGAATTATACATAAGGTGTAAGACTGAGCAGAAATCCAGTTGCATGCCCAACTAGAGGGCTTAGTGACATAGAGGAGAGATGAAAAACAATGACAGACAGGGGTGGGGGGGCACTGAAATGTTTAGCAGCAGTTTAAGAGATAGGTATTTGGCAAAAGGTGAAGGGAGACCAGAAGTTTATTCCAGACTGCAGGTAGCCTAAAAAAAGAGACCAGGTAGGCAGGAGGAAGTCTGGCAGGCAGGAACACAAAAGATAGAATCAGAAAAATAGTGGGAGTAGTTGGATAGAGATAGAGGTGATAGGAGAAAGATACAGTAGGGAGGAAGAGAGTATAGTATCGTAACCCCACAAAAAACATTCTGGATGACCTAATCAGAAGCTTTATCTACAAGCATCTCAAGGTCTCAGCAGGCATCTTACTCTGCACACTGCAGCTCTGCTCTGACTGAATACACAGGAAAATCATATTAGAACAGTTCTGCAGGGTTTACTATGTACTAGCTACCTCTGCTGGCCACTCCCATATTACCGTTACTCTACAACAATGAGAATGTGAATTTGGACATGGAGCCTGGAATCAGAGCCAGGAGTCCGAAGATGACAGTGAAAGAGATTGGTAGAGAACAGTAATGAGTGACTGGAGAGAATTTTGAAGCAAATCAGCAGAAGGAATGGAAGACAGGGGCCAGCCTGACAATGGGAGTTTTGTTAGCAGACCCATAGACCACATTCAAGTAGCTAAACACTGGTAAGATCATTTTAAGAATGATCCTGAGGCAGACCAATTGTAGTAAGCAGTACTTCCATCAGCATAGGCTCCATGTTTGGGATGTAACTTCTTGTAGATATCACCAATATGTTAGGAGAAATCATGGTTCTGATCAAGCCATATGCCAAGGTACTTAAAGGAGGGAGCATCCTCCATGGGTAAACCATCATTGGTTGCACAAGATGGAGTGGAGGAGCACTTAGCTAGCTCACACCTACTACCAAATGACATGGAGACAGTTTTTTGGCATTATGCAAATGCCAGTTAGACATGAACCAGCCGTGGACATTATCAGTGTCCTGTTGAAGCAGTGATTTAAGCTCCAAGGCACAGGGGCCAGTGAATAGAGGACAGTGTCATTTGCATAATTTTGTATGTTGTTACTAACACAGGCAGAAGGGAGCTTGTTGAGGAACAGTGAGAAAAGAATAGGGCAAGGAATGAAGCCTTGGGGAACACATGACTTCCAGATAGTGTGCATCTGACCACTATCCTGCTGCTGAAAGGCACTGTGTTCACATATCACTCACACATTGGATATCTTTGTTTCAACATAATCAGTTTTACTCACTTTTTCCATCTCAGTAGTGTTAGTTGACCAGATGAACAATGATGTGTATAAAAATCAACTAGTACAGGTAGTGACCAAGTTAACAAACTCTGTTCAGAACCAATATGGCTGTGGAGAGCTTCTGGGATGCCTTTAGCCATTATTTCTAATGAGTTTGCACAATGCAGATCTGCTGAGAGGCAGTTTCAATGTGGTCTTCCTTTTACACATTTTTACAATGTATTTTCATAGAATATGCCTGCTGATTGCTATATATTTAGCCTGGATGGGTCACGGAAGAAATGGCATCTTATTTTCAGGTGGCACTGGCAGAAGAATGCTGGAATGTGTCATACATAGGCACGAGTTCTGTGCAGGTGCTAACTCCCAGTGGCCATACACCTCAGAGGCTCACATGCGGTTCCATCATCCCGGTGCCATTGCATTGCTCAGAGTGGGTGATAGCCGATGCTGTACCAACTCACACAGGTCCCAGAACAGGCATGGTACAGCCAACCTCCCATTCATTTGTACAATCGTGGAACCTCAGATGCACTATCCATAGCCTGGAGCATACACTGCAAATGGCATTGCAGGATACTGCACCCCATTGCACCCAGAATACCTCAACAGTCTGGAGGATGGCATATTACACAGAGGAATGGGAGATAGTGTGGGCCTGCAGCATTGTATGACAGCAGGAAGATACAGCATTGACAAGGCATGCATTGGAGGTATGTCAATCCCCTCTTACAGTTTTCCAGGGACATACACATGGCTACATACACTGGTGGGTCCACAGCTTGCATACAGCCCCAAAGCACAGTACTGCCACTTGGGTCATTCCAGAGTACAGGTCCCCAAACTGGGTCCAGTGCAGTTGGTGGCTGGCCATGGCAGGGTATGGAGGGCAGTGCCAGTCTCTGCAACAGGTCAGGCATGGGAGAGCAGGGGTGTCTACATGCCAAGGCAGTGGATGGTTGTCCTCTGTGCTATGGATATGGATCGTGATTTCTTCTGGTGTGATTGGGTCCAGGGGGCCCTACACTATGGAGCTCTTCGGTGATGGAGTTGGATTGACTGGGGATGGGAGGGGGCACCTCTTGTCCATCAGGGTTGCCAGGCTGTTGTGCACCTCAGTGCACCTTCACAGCCTGCCTGTGGGTAGCTGGCTGAGTTACACCAGCTATTCATGGTCTATGGGATGCGCTGCTCTGGACTGCAAGAGGTGCATTCCCACTAAGTACGCAGCAGCACAATATATGCATGGGAAAGCACCCTTGACTTGCACAGCATACTATCTGTGTGCACCCTGGCCCCTGCCCTTGTGGCCGGCACAGCCCACAAGTTTGAATATCAAGCTGTACCACATTGTTGGAGTTGCGCTGCATATCTCCCTTTTCTGCTAGGGTGCGCCACACATCTCCTTTGAATATGGGGGCCCTGGACTAGGCTACCCTGAAAAAAATGCATTATCAAAATGGTAAAATCATGACCTCACCAAAAACAAGATATTGCATCTAATCTGAGACAGCCTGAGAAAATACAATATCCTATGACTTGGGCATGCCGCAAGTGGGTACCTACCAAAACAGCGACCCACTTGTGGTGACTGCTCCGATGGCGAGGGTGTGGGGAGGGTGACTGGAAGGGGAGGGGTCATGAAAAGGTGACAAGATGGTGCGCATGCATATGTGCACGGGGGAGTGAGCATGCCAAATGAGGGATGGTAGGGTTTGTGTGGGGTGGTGCCTTGGGTTGCCACCGAGCTGGCGTCATGGTGTGGTGGGGTGGGTGCTGGTCTGGAGTGCTAGGGGTTGCAGGGTTTGGGACCGGGCACCAGTATTTTTTGTTGCGCCCATGCCAAGACAGATTTAATTTATTTTTTTATGTGGATGCACCGCCCCCCCCAACATGTGTCCCCTGGAGTTGAGAATCTAAAATTAGGGGTGAAGCCCCCATGGAGGGATGTGGGGGGCTTCGCATAAAACAAAAAAAAAAACAAGGTTTTGTGCCACTTTCACTGGCACCAGAGTTGCACATTGCTGAAATTTAAATTCGGTGATGTGCACTCGCCATATGGGCCTTCGGCGTTCAGGAATCGCCCTTATCACATGGAACCAAAAATACAGAGCAAAAATGTGTAAATGAAGACCCCTAGGACAGTGAGATGTAGCATCTCCCCCTGCACTACCCAGGATACAAAATATAGGATAAAAAATATTTAAAGGATATCTGCTCTAAACTGAACTTTACTGTGTTCACTGACATAAACAGTTTCTTTAAGCAATAATTCATGAGAGGGTCTTGATTGTACTGGGATAACCTCACACCTGGGTGGTTGAGTACTAGGCTGCAGGCCGTGTGTCCAATGTCCCAGAAGTGAGGTTATTCCAGCATGACCAACACCCTGGAGTGCATTATTGCTATTATACAATGGCTTATTATTATACAAAATAAAAAAAATTAAAAAAAATTTAAAAAACATTTTTAGTAGATTTTTAGCATGACAATATATCTTTGTTTCTTAAGAGAAGATGCAAACAATGCAACAACAAATCAATACACTGAAGTTGTTCTCAGATAACCTAACTGTTGCCAAGGGCAGACAGCCAATCAGGTTCCAGGATTTTTTTTATTGCCATTGTGTAATTATTGTTTTCTAACATACTATATCAGAATCCAGAATTTATTTTGAATGTTGTGGCCATGAGGATGGTGTGTACAGAGTGAGTGAGTGAGTGTGTGTGTGTGTGTGTGTGTGTGTGTATCCAGGATGCAAAATATAGGATAAGAAATATTTTAAGGAACTTTTCTATAAACTGGACTTCCTTCACTGTGTTCAGTGACATAAATAGTTTATTTTTTTATAACATATTAGAATTCAGTATTTATTTTTTTTCAATGTCGTGACCATGAGATGGTGTGTACAGAATGTGTGTGTGTGTGTGTGTGTGTGTTTGCTGTAGCTCAGTATATTTTGTTTTCTAAAAAGCATAGTAGAAAAGAAAATGCCTGCTGATTGCTACATATTTACTGAATAGTAGTTCACTGAAGACATAGCAAAAGTCTGAGACAGTGTCTTTAGAGGTTAAAAAAACAGTGTAAATTATATACGTGCTTGGGAAGGGGTGACATTTATGAGGTATGAATCTTTCTTGAAAGACAATACATTCCCAAATGAAACTTGAAGCAAGAAGTTGTTTAAATACTTAGTATTTAAATGTGCAAATTGTTGCATTCAGAAGAGGGTAAACAAATCTCCAGTTTAATAGGCAACCAATATTTAACAAATATTTATCAAGCTGTTTCAATTTCCTAATGGCATCTGATAAGCAGCTTAGAGTTATGTTTTCAACATTCTTAACAGAAAAAAGGGAGTATTTTATTTCTTTTGGCATGGAAGGATACATTGAAAAGTCCAAAACATGAGTTCCACGATACTTCATTTCCAGCTACAGATGGCAAGATGGCTATAGACTTCATCCGCAGTCATAAAAATGGATGCTTTAGTTTTTACTAAAATAACATGGAGCTTCAGAGGAACATCAGTCTAGATAGGTAGGGGGAGAAACAGACTCCTACATTAACTGACTAGTAACACTAAAAGAATGGGAGAGGATCCAATTCATTGATGGGGCCACAGCTTGTCCATCAGTACAGTAGGTGATGGTCAAAATAATTAAAGTCCTTAGTGAGGTCAAAACAGATGGTTGAGATAATGAGATCATGGTCTATTCTTGTAAAGATCCTGTATATTCAGTGACACTGAGTAAGGAAGAAACAGTAGAGTGCTGTTTCTTTTTTAGCATCACAAGTTTATTGGTTTTCTGGTTAAAACACAATACACGCCGGCCCGGTGGCACTGAAGGTTGAGGCGCTGGACACCACACCTTGTGCCATGCCGACGACCTGGGTTCGGGAACAGACTTGGGCTGCTGGGGGCTGGCAGGGGAGAGGAAGGATTGAGCGTCTGATGGCTGCTCTCCTCTTTCTGGGGTGGGTAGTGGGGCTTGCATCACCCTGTATCAGCGACCGGCGGAGGCCAGCCACACTACAAGTGGTGTGCAATAGTATGGAGGGAGAGCACGGCGGGCGTTAGCACTACGTGCGTAGATGCCATTGCACATCCGGCTCTCCACTGGGGAGGAAAGGTGGAAAATGCAGAGGGCGATCTTCACGGCTGATGGCCATACCTTGCACCCCCGGAGAGACCTGAGAGGTGCATGTGCCCAGTGGGTGCGAGAGCGATAATGGCCAGCTCACTGGGAGAGCAGGTTCGTGTGGCCCACACACACGACCAGATCCGGGGGTGCAGGGCCAGCAGCCGGAGATCGTGTAGGGCTGCTCTTCCAAGGAGAATAAACAATAGTATGATAAAAAAAAAACAGAATACACAGAGCTATAAAACTATAAAACAGCAGTTAACAAAAACTATTGTAAGTCACAGCCATTTCCTGTGAAGGAATTGAAAAATAAAAGAAAATAGAGAAAACATCAGTAGGTGCACCAGATAAGGAATGTCTAGTGAGAGAACAACAGATCAAACACTGCAGGGTTTCAAAAGATTCACATGGTGTCTGGGTCCTATGTATGGTGGTCTATTGGGGGAAGTCTTGTCTCAGGACTGGAATGAAAGATGAGGTGGTCAGGGGTGGGGGGAGGGAGTGGTTAGCTAAGGGGAGTACAGTCATGAGGACACTGCATCCACGGCATGCTCAGTAGCTGCTGCCTCTTGCCTGATCTCCAAAGAGGGGGAGGAAGGTACATCTTGGCCTGCTTCTCACTTTGGGGGGTGGGTCTGGGTTGTCTTTGGCAGTTATACTCTACCACTGGGCAGATAGGCTGGTAGAAAATGTCCTGGGATTTTTGCAGTGAGTTGAGAGATAAACTCTCCATAGTGCTTCACACTTGCTTAGCCTGTCATTTATCGCATAGGGCACCCTCTCATCAATTGCTGCTTTGCCCAGTTCAGTGAGCTACCCAGTAATGCTAGCTGTTTGCAAGTCTATCCAGAGCATAAGGATTATATTTTTTTTATTTATTTTATTTTATTTTATTCTCTTACCAGTACCCTGGACTCCCATTTCCCAGCGTCTCTGTGCCAAGGATAGGCCTCCCAGGGGTGGTGCAGGTTCCAGATGATCCTGTACCACCATTGGGGGCTGTCAGTTTAATTTCTATGCTTGATATGTCTGTGTAGGTTCACCCACACTGGTGTGACAAGTGAAAGGGCAAGGGACATTAAGGTGCCAGCGCAATGCCAAGGACGATTATCATGGCAGCCATTGTGCCACTCGACAACAGTTCCACCCAATGTCCCGGGGCAAGTGTGGGTTGTTTGTGGTGGTCAGGCCCCTTGCACCACCCACAGTGGAGGTCTTCGGCACCCACATCCCCTGAAACCATAACATAATCACTTCCATGTCAGAGGTGTATGGAGAAAGTGGTGCAACACCCTTACAGCCCTGTCTGTCTGAAATGATGCAAAATTCACATTGCCAATATGACAGGTGAACTGGTTGTGCACCCACATTAAGGTGCCCTAATGATGACACCCCACTAATGGTATACAGTCTGTACATGCCTGTTGGACTCTTTGCTAGTAGCTATGCAGTCTATGGCACTACCAGAAGAGATGTGTGATTGTTCCAGCCTGGCACAGGGCCAGCATTATCCATGGTCATCAGGTCTGACTTGGACAGATTTTGTAGCACTCTATGCCACGGAAGCAGGATTTTAAACTGTGTAATGTGGTTGTCAGTGTCTACAAGGAGGCAGTTCGAAGCTTGGTCCAAAATCTGCTCCAAGCTTCTAGGGTTATGGGGCAGCCATTGTTCCTGAGTCCCTTTGCACCTCTTTCCTAGCACTAATTAAGCTTTTGTATATGAGGGTACTTTTGGATATATTACCTTTGGGTGGGTAAAAGGAATCTTCTAACCCATTTGCATCGAGCTGCCTGAGTGCCAGTCCCAAAAGTGTGCCTCATGCGTGCCACAGCTGGAGGAACTGCAAATGCTGTTGCTTACTGAGGGAGTATTCAACATGCAGTTGGGAAATGGATTTCAGAAGCCTCATTTCTTTAGCCAGAAACTGGTCCATGGTATGTAATCCCTTTGAAACCAGGTCTGCCCATTTTATTTATCTCTGACCTATTGTTGGCAGTTTATACTCCCAGAGGGACGGCCAGGGGAGCACATGAGATTCCATTTAGTCAGTTTGATCCATTTCAACCAGCTTTACCCCTTGAATGAAATGACTGGGTTTTCCTTGAAGTTACTGGGTATTGTCCTAAACCAGACTGTGGTGTCCAAATTGGTTCCCAGGACTGCTTCCTCACAATCTGCCTATTTGGGCCAGGAAAGTTGCTGCCTGATTGGCAGGTTTGCTAGATCTGCAGAGTACTGGGTCCAAACAGCGCTGACAACAATAGCGTTGGCATAGTGCACACAGTAAAAACGATGCTGATTCCTTTTTTGTGGGGGGCTTCAAACCCCACACACCCTCTCGTTGGGGAGGACTCTACACCTGCACCACCTGTCTTTAGGATTCTCACTCTGAGGGGGAGTGGATCCCAGGGAAAGTTAAAATTTGTGGGGCCATTACAGCTCCATGTGAAAAAAAATATCAAAGTCCTGAGGTGTGCTAAAAGGCCAGAGACCATAGTTAGAACCCTGGTTTCCACTGCTGCTGGCTGAGCTGCTTGATGCCCCAGCCCTCCACACCACGAGATCAGCTCAGCCAGCCTCCTGGCTCTTGGTGCTAGTAGTTTTTTCAGCACCCTGGACAGCGACCAGGGGAGCACTTATGGCAAGCACTGTCAATTCCCCCTCACTGCCCGTGTGAGCACTTACCAGACTAGTGCCGCATAGTGTGGCACTATTCTGGTAGTGCTCACTTGACGGGGTACCACTATCGCTTAGTATGTGTGCCTCATGTTTACGCTTGCTGTCTAGTAGGAAGAGGCCAACTGCAGACTGGGGTTGGACAAGTTTCTGAAATCTATGTCTAGTGAGTCCCTTGCCCCAAAAGAAGGCTAGCATTTTCTGGTGTGACATCTTAAGTAGGTCTAGTTGCAGGTCTAATAGGGAGGTAATCCATATATATAGATTAGTTTTGGGGCTGCCATCATTTTATATGCATGTGCCTTCCCGCAATGTGAGAGGTACGCTTACTCTATCTGGTTAGGTCTTGCTCAATGGCTGCACACAGAGGGCTGATATTGCTACTGCCCAGATCTCTGAGATTCCAGGTTAATTTGATACTTACGTATATGATAGTATCCTGGACTGGGTTCAGACCCCACAAGAAGCTCAACGGGGTACTCACCTGCAGGTTAGAGGCCAGTACATGGGATTCAGCCACAATGGCTATGTAGCCAGAGAGCTGACCATATTGGTCCAGCAGAGTCATAATATCTAAAACTGACTGGGTGAGTGAGCATGAGCAGAATATCATCCGCATATGGCAAGGACTTGTGTTCTGCACCCATCTGTACCACATGTTCTTTTGTCTGATGGCCTGGAAAAGGGGTTTGAGGACGAGGTCATAAAAGACCAGGGAGAGGAGGCAGCCCTGTTAAGTGCCTCCCCCCAAGGGGAAGGCATCTAATTCTTTGGAATTAATGATTAATTTGGCCTGAGCTCCCTGATAGAGGATCTGAAACTACTGGATGAAGGTCTATCCAAAACCAAAGGTGCTCAAACCATGAGAGAATAAGCCCCATTCTACCCAGTTGAATGCTTTTTCTACATCTAACAACAGTTGTACTGCTTGTGTCTATGAGTGGGCATATGCCACATGAGGTTCAAAAGCCTTCTAGTGTTGTCAGAGCCCTGCTTTTGAGGGATAAAGCCAACTTGATCTTGATCTATAAGGTTTGGCAGAACCTCCTTATGCCTTGAGGCCATCATCTTAGTAAATGCCTTATAGTCCATGCAGATGAGTAATAATGGATGGTAAATACCTAATTTTGTCAGATCCCTGCCCAGCTTGGGAAAAAAAGGGATATGGTAGCAGTCCTCATCAAGGGAGGCAGTGTCCCTGTCAGACAAGCATCGTCTAAGGCCTCTTTGAATGATATCAGCAGAACCCCTTGAAGGAGTGCAGGAATTCCACCAAGAGGCCATCCTTTCTTTGGACCTTCCCTGCTGGCATTTTGCCATTATAACAAATTAGACAACTATCTAATGAATATTCATGAGATTTCAATGGGCAGTTAAAAGAAAGTGTATATTTTCTCCCCCTCCCATCTTTTTTCACTCCCCCATTTGCCATTTGAACAGATTAGGCAAATCATCTAATTAATATTCATGAGATTTCAATAGGCAGTTTAAACCCAGTACTGCACACTTAGAATATTTATTCTCCTGGCAGATTTGTGAGAACAGAAAGATCGGACTGGTCAAGACCTTCATGTGCAAGTGACATTTCCTCACTCTTTTATAATAAAGTACATTCTTTTTCATTAAAGGTAGCACTGTCTCGGGGGAAGTGCTTTATCACAAGCAGTAAATACATGCCTTGGTTTACGCTTTCAGCCTGATCATCTGAGAGTCAAGTGCTGGGCAGGAGCACTGCCTAGGCAATGACGTAGTGATGTATTTGGATTATTAAGTTAAGCCACACCCAAGAGAGCTCAAACTCCATAAAGGGCAGCATTCTCAAAAGCACAAGCACTATTGCTTTGGTTGTAGTAGTGGTTGCTGTTTAAACTTTGATAGCCAGGTAAGAAATCTTTCTTTCTCAACATTGTGTTTTTTTATCCTAGTTCAAATCAAACAAACTGGCTAACCATTACATGTAAGGGACATGGTATAACAAATGGCTGCTGGATTCTAAATAGCACAAACAAATTAATGGTTGTAATTTAAGGAAATATTGTGGAAATAGCATGAGTAAAAGTACCACCAAGAGCTTAATCTGTTTCAGTTTCAGTTGGTTACCATCTGTATCCCCCCCACCCTCCACCGGGATGAGGCTGAAAATAGACAGAATTGTCTAGCCCTCCTTTCCTGGTAAACAAAACTAAACTAACTAACTAACTCAGTCAGGCCAAATTAGAAATAAACTGGAGCTGATAAAGCTCAAACCTATACTGAAAAGCAATGCATTCAGTAGCATATGCAGAAGGTCTAAATCACTACAGGACATTGAACTTTACATGTTTAAAGACACAGCAAAGTAACAATTAGCACATAAACATAGCTAACACAGTAATGTTTTAAACAGCAAGTCAGATATCACAGGTCCTGGTTTTAAGCTCCTGCAAATCCCTTGCTGCCGTGCTGCTCAGGGTCAACGTTCATTTGCCTATACGGCTCCACTTTGGCTGAATAACCTTAACCCCAATATCTCCTCAGCTCCTACTCTCAGTACTTTAAAAACTCATCTACAGCTTCATCTTATTGCCTCGAGCACCTGCGACTGCTACACCTATGCCTGAGCTGACATTTCCAGCCGTTGATACCACCACTTCTTCCCCCCTGCTGCTCTTACTCCACTTGCACTTATTAACTATCTACCCCTTTCTACCACCCTCCACTCCCCTTTCTTCACCATTCCCCCTGCCCCTCCTTCCCTTTCACCCATGTTTCCTTTACCCCGTACCCCCTCCTCTGACAACTGCCTCTGGCTGAATCTTTGTGTCCCCTCCTTTCGGTTTTCTCCTTATCTCTGTTCTGTCCGCCTTCCTACCGAGGCCTCACTGTTCTTCCACTGGTCCACTACATGGATCCAAACCTGAGTGTTCCATGAACCTGTCTCCAATCGAAATGTAATTTTACCATGTTTTTTGTTCCTACCACTAATCACCATATATTGTTGTAGTATGACTTTGTTCTCCAATTGTGTTTGTGTGTCTATCCTGTTGTTGTATTTATCTCTGACATGGAACCTTTGTAAAAGAGCCTTGGCTCAAAGGTCTTTGTAATCCTAGATTTAAATAAATAAATAAATAATATATAAAAATAAGCTATTTTCTTTTTTTTTAAAAGAGAAACATACAGCAATGAATGTGAAAATATGGCTGAGAAATTCCATAAAATAAGTAGATACAATCATTGTTTTATTATCTATACACAGTTAGTATTTCTATGAATGTTTTTCATAAAAAAAGATTATAATAAAAAAATGTAGCTTCATGCTATCTAAACCATTATTTCAGGTAATGCAAAGTGATTTATAATAGGCTTGGGCTACCCGATGGGAAGCTGGCTCAGGTAGTGCAGGCATCAGCTATTTTTGGCTGGGTAGGGTAGTTCGGGAAATGTACTACCCTTCCAGACATAACAGTGTAATTCTTTGGTAGGGTAATTTGACAGAGGCAACGGGTAATGGGTAAAGGACTTGGAAATAGGCATTAAGGGCAGCATGTGGGGTCCTTCATAAATTTGCAGCAGAATGGGAGCAAATGACACTGACTGACACCTGATTGGTCAATGGTGTCAGTGATCTATCTACTGTGAGGAATCCAGATGGCAGTAGTCTGTTTGGGTGACTTGTAATGTGTGGAAGCAGCTGTTTTTGGGCACTCACTCTGCAGCACAAATCGACGACTTGAGGTTCTAAAAAGATGAACAAATCTTTTTTTGTTTAATTTTATTTAACCTACACTTTGTCAAGGAGCAAAGGGACAGGGAGAAATAGTTGGGGACTGAGAAACAATCTCAGCCAAGGAGAGGGGGGGAAGGCAAGCCTCAGTCGTGGACGTAGTGTTATTGACTGGGGAAAAGAACAGAGAAGGAAGGTAGGGGAAAAGACATAGGCAAAAACAGAATGCACTGGGTAGCTGGTTTGAAATTAAAGTATACACTGTTTGTTAGGTGCCCCCAAGCCCCTGTCATTTTATTACTGTGAAAACTGTCTGTCTCTGCAGCATAGTGAAGGCATGTTACGGCTGTATCACACTATTTGTTGGGTACCACTGAGCCCATTAGTTACTGTGACATAGCTACACTGTCTGTGCAGCATAGTGAAAGCCTTTTATGGCTGTATCACACTGTTTGTTAGGGCCCCTGAGCCCCTGTCATTTTATTGCTGTGACACAGCTACACTGTCTCTTTCTGCAGCATAGTGAAAGCCTTTCACACTGTAGCACACTGTCTGTTAGGTGCTCCTGAGCCCCTGTCATTTAATTATTGTAGCATAGCTACACTGTCCATCTCTGCATCATAGTGATAGCCTTTTATGCCTGTATCACACTGTCTGTTAAGTGTCCCTGAGCCCCTGTCATTTTATTACTGTGACATATCTAGTGCCACACTGTTTGTCTCATCAGCATAGTGATAGCCTTTTCTTGGTTGTATCACACTGTTTTTTGGGTGGTCCTGAGACCATTTATTATAGTGACATAGCTACACTGTCTCTCTGTGCAGCATAGCAAATGCATTTTATGGCTGTATCACACTGTTTGTTAGGTGTCTCTGAGCCCCTGTCATTTTATTACTATGATTTAGCTGTTTGTCTCTGCAGCACAGTGAACGCCTTTTACAGCTGTAACACATTGTTTGCTGTGTGCCCCTGAGCCTCTGTCATTTATTACTGTGACATAGCTACTATGTCTGTTTCTGCAGCATAGTGTAAGCCTTGAACAGCTCTGCAACACTGTTTGTTAGGTGCCCATGAGCTCTGTCATTTAGGACTGTGAATTAGTCAGCTACACTGTCTGTCTCGGCAGCAGTTAGTGAAACAATATCTTTTCACAGTTGTGTCTACTATGTCTCATACTTTCCAGTCTAAGTCTACTAAAACTAAGCACAATGGTACTGTGCATGCAACTGTTAATGATATGGACAATATAAATGATAGCACTAATGAAGAACAGAGTGACATTCATAATAAAATAACTGGGACTGACACTAAATTTCCAGAACTAAAAAAGCATGTTGGCAATGCAATGATAGTAGAGTTTCAGAAAGAACTGACTGGAGTTACTAGTAGAGGTATTGAATGTTTTCCCACATGTGCCATGATACTTCCAGCTGCTGAAGCAGTATGCAAGGAGGTATCCTGCTCAGATAAAAACTCAGATGCTGAGCCAGCAAATGCTGATAGAGATGGTGGTTATAGTGGGGACTGGGATAGCCTAGGCTATGTCCCAGATATTTATTATGGCACTTCCAGTTCTTCTGAATCTTGTGGGATGTGATTGGTAGTTTTGATGGGGGAGGAGAGGATGCCACTGGAAGGCGTGAGAGGCAAGTGCAGAACAAAAATCATATGCTAAGTGTAAGACTAAGAAGATGAGTATAAATGAGAACAATTAATCTCAACAAGGAAATGGCAGTGTAGGGTTTCCTCCAGGTCCTTGGACTGTACAAGGAATAATTTCAAGCACTATAGCACAAAACAAAAAAGGTAAATCTTTAGTGTAGAATTTATTTCACTGTACATTGGCCCTGCAGACAACTCTTGAGCTGTATGCAGTCTGTGCAAAAAGAGCATCAGTTGTGCTTCCAAATCGGAATATCTTTGAACATCAGTAATGATGCAACATGCAAAGGCAAAACACCCAGTAAAGTAGGGCAGGGCAAGGGGCAGTGTGGCTGGTATAGGCAGTAGTGGAACTGGTGGTGGCATGTGACCATAGAGACAATGAAGTGGAAGCATGAAGTAACATTGAATCACTTGATGTGTCCTTGCAGTCTTCCCAGATTAACAGATTGTTTTATGATACCATCAAGTACAGGAAAATCAAAAGTAGTAATCAACATGAAAAAGGCATCAGAAATACATTTCCCCCAAACTTAAAAAGATCTTGTCAACTAACATTAAAGAAGTGTTGCAAGGAGATCAAAATTCACCCACCAGCATCCAACATTCCAGCTGTTAAATAGAGCCATTGAAGAGCTGTTGGCTGATTAGCATCTCATTTTGCTTTTGTTGCCCAGAAAGGTTTACTCAAATTCATGAACTGCATTGTACACCTTTCCCTGTCAAATATATTTCTTGAAAAAGGCTGTTCCACAGTTGTATGACTTTTTTGTGTAGTAAAGTCATTAAGCAGTTGAAACTCTCTGAGGTGAAGCAGGTTCATGTAACTAAAGATATATAGACCAGCAACCAAACAATTACTACATGACTGTTACATCTCACTGACCAAGTTTTCAGTCAGAAAGTAATAACTCCCACTCTACCATAAGCAGTAGGAAGCAGGCTATATTATGTGTTACAGCTTTTGAGGAAAACCACACTGCTGTGAAGTGTGAATATTTTGCAGGAGCTGGAAAAACAATTCCAGAAATGACTTACTCCATATTCCTTATCTCCAGGGTTCATAGTGTCAGATAAGCTTCCTCCAGCTTAATGACTCCTTTCTCTCAGGCATGGATGAGGGCCTTAACACTTCTTCTATCTTTGTTGATATGTCCAAAGCCTTCAACACTGTATCTCACCCCTTTCTCCTTGTAACCTACCGGGTCAATATGTCATATGCTTAATAGCGCATTACAGAAGCGCAACAGAAACAGCTGCACATGACAGTGAGAGAGGGTAATATCGCTGAATGGTTCTTTTGCAGAATACTGCACCCTCTCACTGTCCAGGCAGAGGATAAGATCTCTGTTGGGACAACCTTTCACCAAGCAGCTGCCGTGGCTAGACGAGATGAGCCACTTGCAGCAAGGGATGCAGACAGAGCATTTGGGACCTGGTTCGATTCCTGGTCCCAGATGCATAAACATTTTATTTTTTTTTGTACTTTGTGCAATATTTACTTTAACCCCCCCACAGAGTTATCAATCAATTAGTTTATTTCATTTGACACAAAGTCATTTACAAAAAGTAAACAACATTTTACCATCACCCAGCAGATCATAACATACAATAAATCTTCATATAAAATTTGTTCATATAAGACTAAAGCTGTCCATTTATCAAGTGATTCATTAAAAGTGGGGTTACATACAAATTAACATTTAATCCATATTTCCCTTTACATCTAAGACCTATTTAAGATCCAATGACAGATTTGTAGCCCGTCCTTTAAATTTACATCCCACCTCGTAGAACAACGTCCACAAGCAGAAAAAACTGAATAAAAAAATGGCTATATCCAAGTGGCACTCCAGTTAAACTTCATTACTAGACAACTAATAGTTTTCTGATTATACTCAGAGGGATTCCAGACATCATAACCCATCTATAGCACCACTCAGGAACTCCATCAGTCCAGACCCTCAGTCTAGAAGGATAGCTGAAACAGCAAAAATATATCTCCAATTCATCACCTATTAGCAATTTTAGGCCTATATATTAGCTCCCTTTCTGGAGGAAAAGCCTTTCTCTTAGGCTACAAGGCCAATTGGGTCTCATTATGCTCAAAAGATGATTGGAGACCTAAATTCTCTATTCAACTGTCATGCCAATACTGATAGTCTCACGATCATGTCCCTGGTCATACTTAACATGAGCCAATTATGCTGACCCTCCTGAGTTCTATCATACTCATTATTGTTATGCCAGTTCCATGAATGTAAAAACCAGGAACCAGTGTTCAATTATCATTTACCAGTGTGTCACTTTTATCTATCCATTCCATCAATTAAGGATTTCACCTAAGATAGACAGCACCCCCTTTCATACAATAAAAGCTTGCCAAATAATATTCCAGGCACAATGTGACAGTTTCTAAAGCTTACTTTGTACCATTAGTCAAAGTCATACTATACAAATGATCCTAAACAGTTAATCATTTAAACAATTTGTAAACATTTCTAGACATTTCAAATATAATTTAAAAATAAACTTGTATAAAACATTATACTAGCACACAAACAAATAAAATTTGCCAGCAGACAGAGGCCCAGGAATCCATCAGGTCACTCAAGTGCACAGCCAACACCCAAACCATTTTGAAGGGTCCAGTTAATTTAGGAGTCACTCAGAAAATTTCCAGAATACAGATCCAAATTAGCAAATTCTGAAGTCTGTGTGGACTATGTCATACCTCATAAAATTATTTCATAAAATGTTGTCACACAAAAACAGAATCCCCTTTTTACATAAATACGTGGTAATAGTAGCAGTTTTGATTTTAAAGTTCCAGCTCACCTCTCTTAACAAAATTCAAGGGAGCTAAAATACCTCAGGGACAAAAAATCTTCCACTACTCCATTTTACTCCAGCCCTTATTAATTTTAGCATTCCATATCTTGTCCAACCGAGGATTATTCAGAGTAAACCCCACAGGGGGAGGACAAGATCCTTTCCTTTATCCCCAAAAGTACACACTCATAAATCCAGTGTGCAAGGTAGATGCCAACTGCTCCTACTATTTGTCATGCTGTACTGTGCAAACCACATATTTCAAAGAGATTTCCAGTCTCCTACTCAGGGAGTTCATTATATATTTTCAGAGATCTTTCCAATATTCAGAGCGCTCCTTCCATTTTCCTTTACTGGCTCGGGTGTGATACCTGTTAAAACAAAATCAGAAAAAGCACTCCTCTAAGTGCAATGACTTTGAATATTTTCTCTGAGCTTTTCAAATGACCCCATCCCCTTGACAGCATTGGCATACCTTTACTAAGGCTAAAATTAGCCTATCAGCATTTGAAATACTGCCCAACTTCCATGCCACCATACTTCCAATCATCCTCCTTTCAACTTCTTCTCTCAGACATCAAATTCTTGTCTTCATGGAGAAATCTCCATTGGGTTCCACCTCAAATCATTTCATGTCCCTACCTCCCCGAAGACCAAGGAACAATGCCCAATCTAACGTGGGCTAAATACCCTTGCCATTCTCGATTTAAGAAGTTAAATAACAGAATGACAAAACCAAAGCCATCCGAGCTTTCACTTAACCAGCAGCAAACAGCGTTAATCTACAGCGACAACCATCTTCAGGGTCATTATTTTAAAAAGAGTTACAAATTAACATCAGTCTCATTCAAGAATTGAAAATATGAGACTAAAGAAGCTCGAGAACTAAAAGCAAACTGTTCCTGCTTAGCGTGGTGTGGAGAGGAGTAGCAGCGTGGCCATCTTGCCATCCCCCAGAGTTAGTTATTTCAGTTGGGGGGATTTGAGGGGCACCGACCCCCATAATGGGGGCTGTGGGGGCAGAGCCCCCCTCAAAAAAAAGACTTATGCCACCTGCAAGAAATCACACTGTATTGGCAGTGCACCATATGCATGCAGCATAATGTCTTGTGACATTATAACCCCATGCCTCCTTGTGAAGTTCAAAGCAGTGGGCCTCTCTGACTCCTCTACTTATTACTTCCACTCCTATCTTGTGGGTAGGTCAAAATATGTGTGAATTAGCAACTCCATATCCCCTCACTTCCTGTCAACACTAGTGTCCCACAAGGCTCTTCACTTGGCCCAATACTCTTTTCAGTCTTCCTCAATGACATCTGCTCTGCCTGCTCCTCTGTATCCATTTACATGTATGTGGATGACACTGTTCTGTTTGCCTCTAGGTCCTCCCCCTCTGATCTCATGGCCAGGCTTCAGCTGGTCTTCAACAGCATTCAGCACTGGTTCTGTTCAAATCAGTTATCTCTCAACACCAATGCAACAGTTTCAATGACCTTTGCTGCTAGGCAGAAGTTCACTAGGCTTATTGTCCTCACCTCCTTCCACCCCTTAGAAGGGGCCACCATGGATGATGTGTCTTCATGTATGTACCTCGGGGTCTGGTTGGACTGGCAGCTTTACTTTTCTGGGCTTGTCGATTCCATACACAACAAACTTCACCCCAAACTAGGAGCATTATACAAGAATAAAGGTTGCATTCCTCTTCCTGTTTGCTGTGCAATTGTCTAGAAGATAATCTTTCCCATCTTCCCTTTGCTGACATTGTCTACAGTGTTGGTCCTAACACCACCCTACCAGACTGGATTCCCTCTTTCACTCCTTCTGTTGCTTTGCCCTGGACTGTTTGCCCCATATACACCATTACTCCCTCTATTCTTTCCTCTCCCTCCCCTCCCTTGAAGCCAGCTGCCTCACTCATTGTACTGTACCTCCTTTATCTCCAAATACTGGCTTGGTTCACTCCCCACATACCTTACCTCTCTCCTATCCTCCCCCTCCTCTTCCTCTTCCTCTTACTCCCTTCTCAACTCTGGCTATCACTCTAATTCTCCCTGCCAGGAAATGCTGGCCAGGCTGCTTTCTCCTACAGTTTCCTCAAATTATGGAATTCCGTCCCCCTTTTTATCTGCTCTGTCACTTCGTAATGCTCTCTATCCTCTCTTCTCCACAACTTCACTCTGCACTCCTCCAACTGCACTTGATACCAAACCTTAATCTGCTCCTCTGTCCCCTACTTTCTGCCATACACTTCTCTCCCTCTCCTCCAATTCTGTGCCTCCTGCCCTAGCTTATGGCTTCACTCCACCATTACCCTTCCCATCTATATTCCTTTGATTCTCACTGAATTAGCACCCTCTACCTTTCTTCCTGTATAATTGCACTTTGTATCACGAACAATGTTTCTTGATATCTGTTGGAGTACATACTTTGGACTTATTTAGTATACATTTTATTTTATTCTTTCTTTGTTTTATATGATGCTTGCATATGTTACCTGTTTGATCATGTAACTATTGCCTTGTTTGCTCTCATGGCCTCATTTTCCCCCCTCACCCCCCGACTCATCTGGAAATGAGTTTTGTTGGCTTAGTATGTCTTTCCTGTTGAATCTTTTAAAATAAATAAAACATAAATAAATAAATAATAGTGCTAACATAGTCAAATCTGTTTGAGATGGCAACTACCAACACATACCTTGTTTTGTACATTGTTTAAATCTTGTCATCCATAGTTTCTTAAGTGGAAACAGAAATGTTAAAAACCTGTTACGTCTTGCTCGGAAAATATGTGGGCATTTCAGCCACTCTGTGACAGTACAAAAAATTCTGAAGGGGCTGCAGAGGACAAACAACTTTCTACTGTATACATTAAAGCATGAAGTTTCAACCTGCTGGTATTCAAGTTAGATCCCCACTTTAAGGGGAATATTGAAGCCATCCTTTCTGCAGGGGAAGACTTTGAGTATCGGAGAGATCTTCTGCTAACCAAATGTGACATTGACCCACCAACATTATTAACTGATGTACAGTGGTCAAACTCTATCAAATCATCAGAGTGCACCTCTGGCACAGACAACAGCACATCTATAATTTTGTCACAATCACCAGTGTCATCAGTGAGGAAAAGGACATCTGACATAAATCCTGCCATGCCATGGTCACAGACAGTTCATGGACAAAGAAGAAGAAGAAGAAGAAGAATCAGCATTTATATAGCACTTTGCATACACAATGTATTGCAAAGCACTTTACAAGCCATGCTAGACTGGTAGTGAAGTGACTGAATGTGTAGTGATAGCCATATCACACATCAGCACCCACTCACAGCCTGGACAATTGCATGAACTGTTTTTATGGGAAGAGGAATATTGGCCAAGACACTGGAGAAATTTCCCAACTCTCCTGCCAGCAGGGGGCTTGACTTCCTGTGAGCAGGGATGGAGGAGCCCAGTTGGGAGCCGGACTGAGGAGGAAGAGGAAGTGCTGATGTGGCATGGGAGATGGCTTCCTACCCTGACCTCATATTGCAAGAGGCTGCTTTACTGGAAATAAATCAAGAATTAGTTCAAAATAAACAAGAAGAGATGTTTTTCTTGATCAAGGACTTGAGTAATATTGATGGAAATAAGGACTGTGAGAGAACTCCAATGGGAGGAATTAAGGGCAAAAGTAAAGAAGAACTTCTGCAGGAATTAGAGAAAGCCAAGGAGAAATATGCAGCTTTTATGGCAAGAAAACAAGATGAATTAAAGTTGCGGGATCACAGTGAAGAAATTGACAATGGGTATGGCTCAGCTGACAGCTCTGAATATGATGCATCAACATCAAAGGACGAGGAAGGAGCAAGCCAACAGACGCCCTAAGAGGTAGCCTCACCCTATTATTTTCAACCACTGATGCAAATGTGAATAGGGCTGCCAGGAAAACTGAGGGATTCAGGTGCCTAGATCCCCAAGAGGTGAATGTTTTGAATAACCTGCGGGAGGTAGAGGGCAGTGATGTTAAGGCAGAAGTTCCTACTGAAACTAGCTCTAAAACTGAGAAAAGGAACGAGAAGGGGAACGAAGGTTTAAAAACTGCTGTACAAGATGAAGAAATGCCTAATGTAGATTCAGGACTGGAAAACAATCCTAACTCTGGTAATACAGTCCCCCGGTTCAACACAGAGATTCAAAAAGGCCCAAATACAGAGGAAAAGAAAACTGGGGAAGTCATTTTCAAAAATAATCCCTTTGAACAGACTGATGCTACCATTTTTTCTTTCTTAGCACGATCTGCTAAACCAGGATCAAAGGAAGGGAAAAACAGGAGAGAGGCTATTATGTTGGCAAACCGCAATCTAGATGGGCCTAATACTCATAAAGGGCCTGTAGAACACAAGGGACAAAATATATCTATGCAATCCTGTCCAACAACAACAACAACAGAGGCAATTGGCAAAGCATTTTCCCTGCACACTAATCTAAATCAGGGACTTGAAGCCTTCTGCAGTTGGTCACCGGGAAAAGCCCTACAGGAGGCAGGATGGAAGAAATTGCCGTCAGGCCAGTGGTTGCCAGACCCACCATGACCTGCAAACACCCCAGAATGGTGTCCCAGGTGTTTGCCTCAAATCTCTGTTGGGGAAAAGGGGAGTACAAATCCAGATTCTGCCCAAGATATGGGGGATGAAAATATGGGAAAGGAGAATATAACTGAACTGATTATAATGAAAAAACATACGGGAACCCCGGGGGGATCCGGCACAGGACAGGAAGAATGAAACAACCTTTGCAGGGACCCCGGATCTCAGAAGAGGAGTGGCACCTGAAGTTGAAAAAAAAACAAACTGACCACCCTCCCCAGCACCCACTATTGTCGGAACTCTTTGCTAAATCAAAAAAAGAGGCTGCTCCTAGAAGGAACGCAGTTAAGATTTGGTACAAAGGGGTATGGAAATCAGGCCAAATCGGCAATATGTGGGGAAAAAGCTCCTGAAGGACTCACTACACTTTTCACCAAAAGATGTTTATGCTTTTATAAACATCTCAGGAGAGGACAACTATGACATTAGTTTCAGATCTACATACACCCTGGAGTAATTCTGGCAACGCTTCAATCAAGTTAAATTTTCACCTCTGTGGTCCCCCTTTATGGTGATCCCCTTGACAAAACCCCTCATTAAATAGGTGACAGTGATGTTTCAGAATGAAGGGGTACACATTGATGACATTACATACTGGCTTCAACAAAAATGTGAAGTATTGAGTGCACCAAAAGCACAACTGGATTCTGAGATGTTTTGGACTGGGGGATGGAAATATAAGGTTAAATTGAGGCAACTGGAGAGTGACATAGAGCATATACCAAACTCCTTCATGCTGGGCAGAGACAGAGGAGTGTGTTTTTATTCAGGGCAGCCACAAGCATGCTATGAGTGTGGGGCAAGGACCCTAGCTTATGTGATTGCCCCCAATGTGATAACTGTGGGAAGGTTGGGCACAGAAGTATGCAATGCGCAAACCTGACACAATGTGAGTTATGTGAGGACACAGGTCACACATTTCTGGAGTGTCCATGGGCTGCAAGAAATAAGGCAACAGTCATTAGCCCTGAGCTTCTTATCCAACAAGCTCAAGAGGAAGCAGCCAAAAAGGTGATAGAGACTGAAGCCCCTCCTGCGGAACACAACCCCCCAGATAAGGCTCCAGACCCTATTCTAGGCAGAAAGTAGGAAATTGAGACTGAGGAGATAAGAATAGATGAGGAGAATCATCCACTCTGTCCCAATCCTGAGAAGCCTATCCAGTGGGGTGACCTACTATCGTTTTGCTACACAGATAAGCAATCCACTGATGTGGAGGTGATCCCTTTTCCACCCCCCAAAAAACCCTCCCTCCAAGAAGGACAACTAGGAATACAAAACCAAACCTGCCCCCCAGCCCCACAAATGAGCAAGCAGGCCTAGTGGAACCTAATCCCTTTGAGGTGTTGGCTCCCACTGACATAGAATCAGACACAGAACAGATGGATGTAGCTCTTACACCCACACAAGCTGAAGGAGGGAAGGATGATTTGATTGAGTACAAATGGAAGAAAAAGAAAATGAGGAAGAAAGGGCCTTGAACTCTTAAATTGAATGGTTAAGTTATCCCTGGGGTCATGTAACTGTCATAGCCTCTTACATTCCCTTAGGAGAACGGCATTGTTTCACCTATTGATACATCTAAAACTGGATATCTGTTTTTTGCAAGAAACATGGATGCTCACATCAGACCAACTTAGGCTGTTCCAGGCCGAATGAAGATGGGGGCCATCCTATTGGTCCTTTGGGCCAGACAGGGCCAATGGAATAGGTGTCGTATTTAGTACCTTTTCCTTCCAAATGACCAATATGGTGGATTTGATTCCGCGAAGGCTGTTCATCCTAGATGGATATTGGAATAAGGTCCCATATAGATTAATAAATGTATACAGCCCACAAACAAAAGCAGATAGAGTGGCTCTAATTTCCAAACTTCAACCTTACTTACATACGTCCACTTATGAAATCCTGGGGGGGGGGATTTTAATTGCGACTTACCCAAAGGGGGACTGAAGGGGGAAAGAGTGAAAACATACTGCGATTCAAATGCCTTGCAAAAATGTGTCGATATTGGCGAGCTGAAGAATTGTGCACACTACCAATCCCAAGGGCCCAAATATACATACAAAAGGGGACACCTGACATCAAATAAATACTATATTTTTATTTCTAGGAATCTCCCTGACCGAAACTTTCATACTATCCCTATAGAATTTTCAGACCACCTTCTCTTACAAATAACATTTCAAACAGCCCCCCCCCCGAAAATAAGGAGGGAGAAAAGAAGGAGATTAAATGTTTCAATGCTCACAGACCCTTTTGTTAAAGAGAAAATTTCATCATTACTCTGGGCTAGGACCTCGGTGAGTGATCTCTATTAAGATTTGGGGGTATGGTGGATGGACACAAAAAAAGAGATAGCAATATGGTTCCAAAACTATGGCAAGCATAGGGCACAAAACAAGTTTTAGCTATTTAAAACTAAGATCAAAACTTCAGAACATGCTTACACAGTCTAATTTGTCTAGACAAGATTACGGCCCTGACATTGAACAGATACAGGATGAAATGAGGAAATTTCAATATGACAGGGCAAAAACTTTAAATACAAAATTGCAATTTGGAACACAAAAAAACTCAGTTGGAGACCCCTTTGAAGCCTGTAAAAAAGAAGAAAGAGACCTTAGATATGTTTCAATTAGTAGATGATAGAGGAAACATATTGGAAGATGAGATGGGGATCCATGAAATAATCTGTGGGCTTTTGGCATCACATGAGAGTTCCCCTCCTCCTTCTACAAATTTGATTAATTCTTATTTGGGGAAAAGCCAGGTAACCTTGGCCCGGGAGGATCAGAAATTTTTAACCTCTTCTTTGAAATTACAGGAAATAGAAGATGTAATTATGAAACTAAAAATATGTATCTTCACCTGGACCTGACGGACTGCCTTATGAGTTTTACAGATCATTTTCCAAAATAATAACAAGGTGTTTAGTAGAACTGTTTTCAGTATTTTTTGACAAAGGGGTGGTCCCCCCTCAATTCACAGCAGGTCTCTTCATTTTTATATATAAGGGAGGGTGAAAGGTAGACATCTCAAACTGGAGACCTATAACTCTCCTGAATGCTGATTTTAAAATATTGTCTCAGGTTCTTAACAATAGGCTAAGGCAAATAGATCCTTTATTAATACATCCAGCTCAGTTTTGTGGGATCCCTGAAAGGAAACTACAACATGCCTTAATGATTATCAGAGATATAATAGAGATGTGTGGTGTTGCACAAACATCCGGTTGTATCGTTACTTTAGGTCAAAGCAAGGCTTTTGATAGAGTGTGCCTTCCTTTTCTCTTTCAGATCTTATTACATTATGGTATTCCAAAGGAATTTGTGCATAAAATCCAACTTCTATATTCTAGAGTCCATGTGCAACCTATTATTAGAGAGTTGGTAATGAAAGGTACCACCATAAATACAGGGGTTTAACAGGGCTGCTCCCTTAGCCAACTCCTTTATAACTTTTCCTTGGACCCTCTGATTAGAGTTCTGAGCAATACTCAGGAATGGGAAGGTTTGGGGGGATCCCAGGCCAAATGGAACTGAAAATCCAAGCCTATGCAGATGATATATGCCTGTCTATAGCACACCTGGGGAAATTACCAACAGTAATAAAACAACTGCAGGAATATTCTAGAGTATCTAATGCCACCCTCAATCTAAATAAATGTAAAGGGTTGTACTTAGGAAATACAGAGAGGACACCTGTAACAGTAAACCATATTTATTTCTCCTCAGAGCCACAAAAAATCTTGGGAATAACATTTGGACAACATAATCTCCCACTTGAGAACTGGGAAAGGGCTCCTCAGGGGGCTGAAAATAAAGTCCAGAGATGGAAGTCATGGAGGTTGTCTAAAATAAAAATGGTACACTTAATTAAAAGGTTCATTATACCCACTTCGTTGTATAAAGCCATGATTTTCCCACCCCCAGTGATCTTAGAAACCAGGTTATATGCATGCTTTTTTCAGATGGTTTGGGGATCCAGATTGAACCCAATAAAAAGGTGTTTTACATACTTGTCTAAACAACAAGGGGGTCTGGGGGTCTGGGTATGGTGGACCCTCTAATCTTTTTCCATTGCTTTTTCCTGTCTCACAATCTTAAAATTGGGCTAGGGAACCCAACTGGTGTGACATACCATTTGTTTTGTAAAACTTGTAGTGCATATTTGGAAATTTGGACTGGAAACCTTCCACCAAAATTGCCCACCCATATCAAAATACCAGAATACATTAAACCAGAGCTCAAAAAGTTTTGCAAATGGGAGATCACTAAAGCGGATATCTCCAGACTCTCAGGATGACAATTGTACTCACACATGGTGAGTCAAATCAATCCGGAACAACCTGAATTTAAAAATTGCGCTCCAGATCTAAAGGGAGGGGTGTTAAAACAATTAAATAACAATAGAATTCCAATGTACATGTGGGAGGTATTATGGCTTTCAGCTTACGGGAAACTGAATGTAAGAGGCAATGCAAAACACAAGGCCCAAGAGGAAAGGAATTGTCCATATAACGGTCGTATAAATATTGAAGAGACAATGGATCATTTCCTTTTTACCTGTTCCTATGCAAAAGCCCTATGGGGATATTTAAAGACAGAATGGAATCTAAGGTGGTTAGACAGTTTAACCTATGAGTCTTTGGTCCTTGGGCATTGTCCCAACCTCAAGATAATGTATGATTATGATACTTTAATGGTGTTGTTTTACCTTTGGCAGGCTCACTGTCAATGGACACTCCAACAGAGACGGATGTCATATACCACCTATAAGACAATGGTAGAACAAGCTATGGGGGCAGTGTTTAAGAAAGATCTGCAGGCTAATCCTAAGAGCTATGTTTTAAGGAAATGGAAAGGGTTGTTTGGATTTATCAAATACAAGTAAGGAGGTAGACTAAAAACCTGTTTCTAAACAAGGCGTGTTTAAAAAGTACTACTGATTTTGGCCCTAATAGTTTATTGGTTACTCAGTAGTTGGAAACTTATTTTTGAACAATCACTTTGGTTGAATGAAATACTTGTTTATTTGGGATTATAATTGTATTCTTTCATGTGACTTAACACACTCAGAAGTAATTAGGTTTGAGAGCTACAACTAGCAAAATTCCCCTACCACAATGGTATGGGGAAAGATACTAAGAGGGAGAAGGAAGGTTTCTTTGGGGTTAAGGGGTGTTTATTGTGTGGTCTTTAATATACTGCATCAAGTGTATGAAATGAATACCTGTTGTTCTTTCTTTCTGTATGTTTATTTTTTCTTTCCTCTTTATTTCTTGTACATTGTGTTAAGATTTGTGATGATGTGATATCAATAAAAAATTCCCCTACTCACCTGTAGGAGAACCTTTGACATCCTGGTCTTTGGCCAAGATTACTACCCCTGTGGATCCAGGAGGAGGAGGAGGAGGAGGATTGGAATGTGCAGATGCTGTAGAGAAGGAGAGAAGGCCTTCTCTTCTATCTTGAATATGCCAGAGGCTGAAATTTCTGCTGAACAAATATCTATTTTAGAAAATTTTGTGGAAGACATCATGGATGTCTAAATATCTACAGAAGATCTAAGCATTAATTCAGATATGCATGAGGAAACAGTGGTACCAGGAAATATGGAGCAAAAACAGCAAGAGCTGCTGCAGTCTTTGCAGGATGAACTGAATCAACATTTAAAAGAGAGAAAGCACCTTGCAGAGTGAAGTGCACATATGAAGTCAGAAATTCCTCCTGTCATTGCTGGCACTCGGCCTGTGAAAGACCCTTCTGATGCAGCAGCATCAAAAGCCCTGATGGGGCAGGGTGAGTCCCTTTTCATTTTTGACATTGGCTAGAAAGTTTGCACTGTGCAAACTGAAGATAAAAGTATTGTGTCTGCTGAAAGCATAAAAGAGATAGTTTCTCCCTCACAAGGGGAAAAAGCAGAGGAGCTTCCTAAATTGCAAATGAATGCTTTACCTGACACTTTGGCAGGAGCAGAAGAACTGGTTGAGAAAAGCAGGGCTCTTGTTATGATGTTGAAAATGGCTGGGTTCATTTTTAAGCAGCCTGAGGGGTTGGTCAGTGCTAAAAGGAATCTAGAGGAAACTAAATACCAAAAGTTTGGTGGTTTACAAGAAGGACTCACATGTTTTTCCTTTAAAGGAGGGAGTTTGAGAAATGGGAGAACAGAGGTTAAGGACAAAAGGACAGCACTAATGCTGGCAAAAAGAAATCTTGGAGCAATCCCCCAAAGCTTTCCACAGTCAGTGAAGCTACCTTTACAGGTAGCACCCCTCTCCCTTTGTGGTGCTTGATCCCCTCAGAAAGCCCTTGTGGAGGCTGGGTGGAAGCAGTATCCAGGAGTATATGGTTACCTGACCCCAACTGGGATGAATCTTTTAACCTATCTCAGGCTTCCCCTGCGTGGGCTCCTAAAACAGATGGACAAATCAGGGAAACCTTTTCAGATATCATTCAGAATGCAGGAGAAGGGGCAATGGCTCTGCCACAGCACTCTATAAGGCCAAAGGATTCAGAGAGACATAATGACTTTGGTAAGGCCTTGACCACTTCTACAAACACACAGAACTTGGGAACTGCAATAGAACAGGAGCCTAATACTGGGCAGGACACTGATTTAGCAAGAAAGCCCTTGTTATCTGAACTTTTTTCAAAAGTTAAAAAGGAGGCATCACCCAGACAGAATGCAGTGCGCATCCGATATAAAGGGGGACTTAAAGATAGGCCAGACAGATATCATGTAGGGAAGACATTGCTGAAAAATTCATTGCATTTTACCCCAAGGGAAGTATATGTATTTATTAACATATCAGGGGAAGACAATTTTGATGTGAGTTTTCATTCAGCCTATGCCCTAGATCTTTTCTGGAAGAGGTATGGGCAAGTGAAGTTGTCCCCTACATGGACCCCCTTCATGGTGATTCCTTTGACCAAACCACTAATTAAGTATGTGGCAGTGATGTTTAGGGATGAGGGGGTTCATGTAGAGGATATAATGTACTGGTTGGCACAGAAATGTGACATTCTGTGGAACCTGAGGCAATTTTGGATAATGAATTGTTTTGGACTGGAGATTGGAAATATAAAGTAAATTTAAGACAGCATGAAAAAGATATCGAACATATCGCAAACTCATTCATGTTGGGCAAGGACTGAGGGGTTTGCTTTTATGTGGGTCAGCCTAGGGCATGCTACAAATGCGGCTCTAGGACTCATTTATCTAGCACATGTGATAGGCCCAGGTGTGACAACTGTGGCAAAATAGGTCACATAACCATGCAGTGTATGAACCACACAAAGTGCGACTTGTATGAGGAGTACAGCCATGTATTTGGTGAGTGCCCCTGGGCAGCATGAAACAAGGCCTCTTGCATCAGCCCTGAATGGCTTATTCAGCAAGTGCAGGATTCAGTAGCTGCAAAGGCTCTAGCTGCTGATATTTCTGTTCAGGACCCCCCCTCCTCCCCCTCCTCCCCTCCAAGGTCCAAGGAAAAAGATTTAATAATTCTCAATGGGGATACCCCGACTACATCAGGGAGGGAGGGGACTTCAGAGTTTGGTGCAGTGCAGGCTCCAGGGTCGTTTACTCCAGTTTGCTATGAGGAACCAGCACGCTCAGAAAGTGGGGTTATGGCTCCCTCTGTTCAGGCCCCTCTTTCATGCAGAATGTCCACCAGGAATGTGAGGCCAAAAAACCCCCTCCCCCTGAGTACATCTCCTTTAGAAATGAACAATTCCTATACGGTCCTCTTTTCCTCCTGGGGGGACTCTGACATAGAAGCAGGGGAATCAGATTCCCAACAATGCCCTGCAGAGCATCAGAATCCAAGTCGAGAGCAAAATGTGTATAAAGGGAAGAAGAAAAAGAAAAGGAAAAAAATGACACTATAGTATGGGGTTTTGCTTTTCTTTCTGCTTAAACTGGCTGGATATAAAATAGGGTCTGTAAACATACACAGTTTATTAAATAGAATGAAAAGGTAAGCTGTATTTCATTATGTATGCAGAAAATGTTTGGATATCTGTTTTTTACAGAAGACCTGGATGAATTGTGATGAACAAATGTGGATGTTCAAAAAGAAATGGCTATGGGGACCTTCCTATTGGTCATTTGGATCAGATAAGGGTGATGAGGTGGGGATTTTGTTTAATTCATATTCCTTTCATTTACAGAAGCTGGTAGACCTGGTCCCAGGCAGAGTTTTAATTTTAGATGGGCTGTGGGGGCAAATGGATTGCAGATTCATAAATATTTATAACTCACCGATTAAAACAGACAAGGTTAGCCACATTAAATTAATTCAACCCTATTTAGTGACCACATCCAAGGTTTTCTTCTGTGGGGATTTCAACTGCAGCATTTTTAAAGGGAAAAAAAGGAAAAGAGATGATGGGAAGAAAATGTATTGTGGTTCTAATGCACTAACACAGATAATTTATACTGCAGACCTGATAGACAGTCACATTTGTCACACAGAGGGCCCTAAATTTACTTACATGAGGAATTCCTTTAAAACTATTATAGATTATATCTTTCTTTTGCACAATCTACCCAAAGGGGTTTTATGTATAGATCCGGTAGAATTTTCTGATCATCTTTTTTTTAAGACTACAGCTGGATCATGTGGCTGGCATCCCTAAAGGGTTTGTCAGGTGGAAACTTAACACCTCAGTTTTGGGGGAGCCTGTAGTACAATGGAATATGAATCACCTCCTTGAAGCTAGACTGTAGGTGGCATTTTTGTACTCTAACATAGGGGAATGGTGGACCGATACAAATCAGGATATTACAAACTGGTTTAAAAATCATGGGAGGAAAACAGGGAATGAGAATTTTTGTAAAAATTTATCTTTAAGAAGACAATTGCAAAAATTGTACACTCTTGCAAATCATTCAAATCATGACTATACATCTCAAATTAATGAAATTAAGGAGGGCATGAAACTATATCAATATGATTGGGCTAAATCAGTCCAGGTAATGCTGTATAATGGGACACACAAATTCCCTATTGGAGACCCCTGTGAGGCATGCAAACAGATGAGGAACGGCATGACCTTTGACTTTTTAGTATCTGCAAATGGGCTTAAAGTTAGTTCAACAGACGGAACTGAGGAATTGATAAAATAACACTATAAATCATTGGAGCCTGAGCAGCCAATTATGGAACCAGAAATACAGGATTTTTTGGAAGGGGTACGTGTTCCAGTATTTCCAGAAGAAATCAATAAACTACAGGCACCAATAATGGTGCAAGAAATTGAATCAGCCATAAAGGCTCTGAAAAATGAAACTTCTCCAGGCTTGGATGGCATTCCGAATAAATTTTTACAGAAGTTTCAATAGGCATTTAGCAATTTGTTTAGAAAAGGTATATTCGTATTTGTTTTCCACAAACTCTATTTCTTCTTCTTTTACCGAAGGCTTGCTTATCTATTTTCATAAAAAAGGAGAAAAATCCAATATTTCCAACTGGAGAACTATAGTATTGCAAATTACTGATTATGACATTTTAGCTTATATTATTAACAATTGACTAAAGCACTATGCCTCTTTAGTTATGTCACTGCAGCAGTTTTGTGGGATCCCAAATAGGAATATTCAAAATGCATTAATTATTATTAGAGACGCAATAGAGCATCTAAACTCAACAGAGGTCACTGGCTGCTTGGTGTCCGCTGATCAGGAAAAGGCTTTCGATAGGGTGTTTCACCCTTTTTTATATACAGTTCTGGAATTATACCACATTCCAACAAAATTAATTGATCAACTGAAATATCTGTACTCATCTTTTTCTGTGAAGCCTCTGATAAAGGGATAGGTCGGATCCGGGTTTGAGGTCCCATTGGGAGTTAGGCAAGGATGCCCTTTAAGCCCCCTCCTATATGTATTTTCATTGGATCCACTGCTACAATTACTGGCTAAACATCCCAAATGGAAGGGTTTATCCAGCCTTGTTTTTCAATATAATCTACAGGTGCAGGCATATGCAGATGATATTTGTGGGGTTTTTGAAAACCATGATCAGATTCAGTTCTTTATACAAGAAATTGAAAAATATGGGAAAGTCTCCAACTCAAAATTGAATTATAATAAGAGTTAAGGGTTTTTTTTTGGGGGGGGGGTGTATGGTCCCAGTGGAAGTGGCAGGTATAAAAATCTCTAGGGAGCCGATAGAGATACTAGGAATTTTGTATGGGCCACAGAATCTTCCAGAAGGTAATTGGAATAAAGCTATTCTCAAAATAGATTTAAAGATTTAACAATGGAGGCATTGGAAGGTCTCTAAACTCAAAAGGATTGGAATACTTAAACAATTCATAATTCTGACGCTGCAATATGTTGCTATGATTTTTCTTTTACATGTGCAGTATGATGCAAATTTTATAGCTTATTTTTCCATATGCTATGCGGTAACAAATTAAACCCTGTAAAAAGATGTTTTATGTATCTGGGGAAATCAGAGGGTGGTTTATGTATGATAGATCCAGTGTTTTTTCTGCATGTATTGTTTTTTTCACAGACAATTTTGAGTGGTCTGACTTGTACAGGGGAACTTTAAAATGCTTGGATGAGACTGACTTTAGGCCGATATTTTCAAGCATGGAATGGAGTGGCTCCAAAACTGAATCAGCACATTCATATTGCAAATTATTTTAAACAATCAGCACAAAAATTATATAGATGGTATGTCACAAACTTTTCTATACAAAGTAGTACTAGCAAGCAGTTATACCAGGAGATTATGGCCAGAATACAATGTATCCCTCCGATCCTAGTTTTAAGAATTGCCCCTTGGTAGATAACCCATTGATCCTGAGTCAACTTACACACCCCATGATACCCCAAAAAATGTGGGAACACCTATGGCTTACTATATATGGAAGAATAAACTTAAGGGGGAATGCCAATTCAAATTTAAATCAATTTAATTAATTAATTACTTTAAGGTACATTGTTTTTCTCTCTTCCCCAGTGATGAGAGGACTGGGTGGGAAGGGGGAATTCAGTTAGTGTTTTGTATTTGATTATATTTCTTTGTTTGGGTTTCTGGGGTGAGAGCCCTTAAATCAATGGTCTGAGGTTTGGTTAAATTGTATTTTATTTTTCATCATAGAGAGCTTTGTATTTATTTAAACTTTAAGAGGTGGGTTAATTTTTTTAGGATTGTTTATTTGTTGTGTTAATTATGTGCTGGGATAACACTAGGACAGTCGGGTATTATTCCCCCTCCAGGCTCAGGGACCTTTGTCCTTTTTCTTGTCCCCCCTTACTGCCGGAGGTTTATAGATGGCGTAGGACTCTGGGGATTGTTGGAAGAAGGAGGAGGATGAGGGCTGGGTCTGGAGGAGGAGTGGAAAGGAGTGAGCAGATAGGGATAGTGGGGACAAGGAGACGCCCTGGGGCAAAATGGGCCCAGGAAAGGGGACCTCCCTGTCTGGTGCCCATACCCAAGGGTTCTGATTATAGTCAGCAGGTAGCATAGTCATGCTCGGAGGCTCATTTTACTCAGGCGGTGTTGTGCAATGCCAGGTCTATTAAAAACAAGATGGCTATTATAGCTGATTTTGTTGGGTCATCTGACCTGGCGTGCATCACTGAGACCTGGCTGGATGAGAATGCTGGACCAGTTTTGGTGGCAGCAGTTCCAGCCGGGTACTCAGCGATACACCGCCCGAGGGTGGATCGTAGGGGCGGGGGTGTTGCTATCTGCTTTAGAACAGAACTGAGCCTAGTGGAGGTACCAGTGGGAAGTACCAAATCCTTTGAATGTATCTTAGGTGAGGGTGTGGGGTGCAGGATACTTCTCGTATACCGTCCACCAGGTGATGAGAATGTTTTCCTGCGGGAAGTCGCAGACTTCATTTTCGACCTGACATTGGGGTCCCCCAGATTGTTTGTTCTGGGGGACTTCAACGCCTGGGTTGATGATGAACTCTCGCATTTAGGTCAAGACTTCCTCCAGTTAATGATTTCACTGGGCTTCACACAGGTTATTTCCTCCTCGACCCATATTGGTGGTCATTCATTGGATTTGGTGTTCCTTCTGGGGATGGAGACATCCGACTTGGTGGTGGAACCAGTCAGATGGTCAGACCATCACTCCATTGGGTTCAGTTTTGAGGCCACCCCTAGTAGGTCAGCCCCTATGGAAATGGTCCGGTACTGCCCTTTAAGGGGTGTTTCCCCAGATGACCTGATGGTGGTGCTGGACCTATCGGGCTTACCGAGAGATTGCATGGATCCAGGAGAGCTGGTACTTGCCTATAATAAGGCGGTGGCAGGGGCCCTGGATTCCATTGCTTCTGTTCATGTTCATCTTCTCACTCTTTGCCCTAGGTCTCCTTGGTTTGATGAGACTCTGAGGGAGTTGAGGAGAGCTGGACGAAGGTTGGAGAGGTACTGGCGGAGGTCAGGTCTGGATGGTGACAAACTTAGCTTGATGGACCACTACGTGGTCTACCAATCTGCAATCTCTCATAAGAAGGCAGAATTCCTGTCCAGAGAGATTGCGGCTGCACAGAATAGACCAGCTCAGCTCTTCTGGACTGTGGACAGATTGTGCAATCCAATCTGTCTTCAGCGCAGAAGATCCTTTTCTCAAGAACGGTGTGAGGAGTTTGCTCTATTCTTTGTAGATAAGGTTGCCAAAATCAGATCTGATGTCTGCTTGGCCCTCTCCAATGGGAGTTGTGATGGTTGGCAGGAGATGTCGGACACCCAGTTTGTGTGGTCTGACTTCAGCCTCCCCACAATCAATGACAATGTGATGGTCATCCAATCACTGCGTCTGACCAACTGTGGTTTGGACCTGGGTCCCACACATCCCTTAGTGGGTTGTGTGGATAAAATTGGCCCAGTCCTTGCTGAGATAGTCTGGAGGTCCTTGGAGAGGGGAATTTTTCCAGATCCTCTTAAGGAGGCTGTGGTTCAGCCCCTTCTTAAGAAGTCCTCCTTGGACCTGGACTGTCTGGCAAACTACAGGCCTGTCTCTAACTTATCCTTTGTGGGCAAAGTTATTGAGAAGGTGGTTGCATTGCAGTTGGATGAGCATCTGACCAACAACAATGTCTATGATTCTCTTCAGTCTGGATTCAGACAAAGGCATAGTACCGAGACAGCACTTGTTCAGGTACTAAATGACCTCCTAATAGTGAGAGATCGAAGGACCTGTTCCATCTTGGCCCTTCTTGATCTCTCTGCAATGTTTGACACTGTGGACCATGGTGTCCTACTGGAACATTTGCGATCTATCTGTGGACTGTCTAATACAGTCCTCAGGTGGTTTCGAACTTACCTCGAGGGTAGGACTCAGAGGGTGGTGTCCGGGATTTTTTCCTCGGCAACAGTCTCCCTATCCTACGGGGTACTGCAGGGTTCCATTTTGGTACCCATGTTGTTTGCAGTGTATATGCTGACATTGGGAGTGATCATTAGGTGGTACGGTTTGGGTTTTCTTTGCTATGCAGATGATACCCAGCTGTACATGTCCTTTGTGCCCAGCCAGGATGCTGCCATTTCGGTCTTTAACAACTGTCTTACTGAAATCCAAGACTGGATGAATGTGAGTTGGCTGCGGTTGAACCCGGAAAAAAACTGAGGTGTTGGTTATGGGCCAGGGTTGCTGGGAGGCGGGTTTGTTAGCTGGATCACCCTCCGGCTTTATGGCTTGGGGGTGTCAAGCTGACTACCTCAGACTGGGTGCTGAACCTGGGCGTTGTATTTGATGACTGTCTGACATTTAAATCTCAGGTGTCAGCGGTTGTCAAAACCTATTTTTACCATCTGAGGAACATCACCCGGGTGAAGCACCTGGTTCCTCCAGATGATCTTCCAACTTTGGTCCACGCGTTCGTTACCTCCCGCCTTGACTATTGCAATGCCCTTTACCTTGGGCTACTGGAGGTTGTAATTCACTGCCTGCAGCTAGTGCAGAATGCAGCAGCCAGGCTGTTGACTGGTTCTTCTAGGTCCAGTCATATAATGCCTGTGATCCACGGACTGCACTGGCTGACAGTTTGCTGGCAAATCACCTTCAAGGTCGGTTTGCTGACCTATAAGGCCCTACATGATCAGGGACCTGCTTATCTGAAAGAGCTCCTTTGTCGCCACTGTCCCCCGCTGTCTCCAATCCACTGACGAGGGATTAGTAGAGATTCCCAGGGTTCACTTAAACACCTCAGGGGCAAGATCTTTTAGTTTCATGGCCCCAACCCTGTGGAATTCTCTACCTCGTCAGGTGCGAAATTGCCCGACTGTCCAAAGTTTTAAAGGAGCTTTGAAAACCTACCTTTTTAGTAAAACCTATAATGATTTCTGAATATTTTAATGTTGTTTTAACTATTTATTGTTTTATGTAATATTGTACAGGCGCCTTGGTTTAAGAAAGGCGCCTTATATAAATAAAGAGTGATTTGATTTGATTTGATTTGATGCCAAGCATAAGGTTCTAGAAGAACAGTACTGCCCCTATATGGAGTGCCTCAATAAAACTGAAACTATGGAGCATTTCTTTTTGGAATGTTCCTATACTTTGGCATTGGGGGATTATTTAAGGGTGAAATGGAACATGAAGTGGTTCAAACATATTACCTATAAAGTATTAGTATTGGGGCAATACAATTTAAGATTTCAACATCTTCATCAGGATACATTGCAGGTCTTCTTTTGTTGTATTCAGTACTACTTAAGGCAAGCTAGACGTCAATGTGTATTGTACCAAAGGAAAATGTCACATGAAAGTTTTGCTATTTTAGTAGTACAGGAATTGCAGAAAGTGTATGCCAAGGATGTGGTGTTTCATTCATCACATAGGGTGCTACAATGGTGGAAAGGGTTTAATTACTTTATTAAATATAAATAAATAAGAGGTATTGAGAGAAAGGTGGGACAGGGGGTAGGATTGATAAAGGGAAAGTTGAATGATGTCTGAAATATTTTTGGTACTATTGTAAATGAATTATGGATCACTGTTGTACAAGATGTAAATCACAGGAACTGTTGTATGTGTCTTTACAATAAATTCCCCCCTACTCTTAAGGGGGGAGGGGGGTTCCTTTTAGTACTATGATTTAATTATGGTGGCTAAAAGATTACAAAGAAGCTTGTTAGTAATGTATGAATGTAATACTTATTTAATTTTGTTATAATGTTAATAATTGTTGTGTGATTTAACACGGTTTTGAATTTATTTGAATCTTTCTTGCTCTATGGTTTGTATATTGGTTTGTGTGACTCAACACTGTTTAAAATTATTTGTGTTTGATGTTATTATAAGAAATTCCCCTATTCGTCCAGTAGGGTGATACTGTATCCTCTTGGCTTGCTGCCAAGATGGCCGACAAGGTGTGTGAAAGAGAGGAGGTGGAAGGTATGGAGCTGGGAGAAATGAGTACTTCACAAGAAATCTCTGTGTTTGAGGAAATACATCTGAAAGAAACAACGGTAGAGAAGTAAGGAACATCTAAGGTTGGTGTTCTGGATCGACAAAATTTACCTTAACTGCCTTCTGACAGTTTGTCTGACCTAAATGATGGTAAGGAAAAGCAAATGAATAGTGAGTCATTGGGTATAAATTCAGAAGTTTCCATACTAAAATCTCAACTACAGAAAGAAGAACGCAGCTTCTGCATAAAGAAAATGAAACTGGAAAAGCAGCTATGTGAGCTGCAAACGGACAGACAGAAAAGGCCTGTCACACCTGTACAGCTGTCTGCAGTGACACAGCAACTTGAAAGGCTGCATCAGATCTGAGTGTCAGTAGTAGAGCAAGCTGAGAGAGAAGCTCAAGTGAATAAAATAAATGCATTGCCAGTGATAGCGTCGGGAATAGCAAAAACAAGGGAACAAGGACCTGGCCTAAGACTCACTGGAAACAGAGAAAAAGAAGCCGATCGACTCTTGACAGTGGAAAATGCACTTCAAGCTGCAGGATGGGAATGTGGTGTTAAAACAGGTTAGTGGATCTCAGGTGAAATGCCTATACAGATCCCAAAAAATTCACAAAAAGCTGTAACCACAAATAACTGATATAATGGATTTGGAGGTGCTCCTGAGTTAAGTTTGACACAAAACCCTAAATTAACGTTACTTGATAAAGTGAAAACATCTGTAGCCTCATCATCAAATCAGCAGCCCAGGGGATGCCCCGAGGCAAATTTTGATACCTCACAAAGGCCTTAGGCCTTTAAATCAAATAAACAAAGATGCTCCAAAAATGTATTCTTCCTTATTCAAAACACCTATTTTCCCTGCCAAGAGACATAACGCTTTACGATTATCTTATACAGAGGGAATGTCTGCACCCCCAAGACAGGCTGTTTGTTGTGGGAAAATTATTAAAAGATTCTATGAAATTCTTCTCCAATGAGATCTATGCATTAATACACATTTCAGGGAAACCACCTTTGATGTAAGTTTTAAAACACTAGTTGGTGTGGAGAGATTCTGGATCAAATATAATCATTCAAAGAAAACAGCACCATGGTCATCTTTTTTAGCAATTCCTCTAACCAAGCCAGCACAAAAAACTGTAACAGTACTATTCAGAAATGAAGGTGTGAGTATGTCTGACCTCACATACTGGTTAAAACAATGTTGCACTTTAATTGAGGATCCTGAAGCTATTATGGACACAGACAACATTTGGACTGTGTGGAAAGTGAAAGTAAATGCTTAAAACCATGGAGACTGCTGCAGTGCACCTACCAAATTCCTTTTTTTCTTGGGAGGGATAGAGGTATTTTATTTTATCCAGGCCAACCAAAGATGTGTTATAAATGTGGCTCAGTTGCACAATTAAGTAGCATATGTGACTAACAAAGCTGCATGATTTGTGGGGAGATAGGGCATGTGAGGACACAATGCCTAAATGAATGCAGATGTAATTTTTGTGAAGAACAGGGTCACACTTTCCAAAACTGTAAGTGGGCTGCCCACAACACTTTGGATCAGGCAGATGGGAAATAACAGTGGTTATTGATAACCTTGACACAAACAGGTTAGGTAACCAAAGGTTGTAGGTGACTCAAGTATTATGTAATTAAGTAGAAAATATTGGTCCTGGGCCTGCAGTGGCATCCTCCAAGGCCCAAACAGAAGTGCAAACTTCAGATTTACAATCAATCAAAAACATTAGAAAGGAAAGTTCTACTGTAGAGCAGGCCCCCATAAAGGAAAGTACAACCCAGGCTCATGAGCTGAAAACTACCACACCTGTGGTTACAGATAATAATGCTGCTATGCCGCCCCCACCCCACCCCAGCCTAGCCATGGAAGAGGTAAGAAGGTCTACAAGGCATGCAGTTAAGGCATCTCCCTCCCAATCTTCTGTGAAACCAAAAGAAGTTATCGTTGAAAACAGGTTTGATATACTGCAAGCTGAGAATTCTGAGGGAGAATCTGATGATTCTTCAATAGCGCCTTCAATCCCAGAAGGGACGACAGACACAGAAAGATAGGAAATACCTAAGGCTCCACAGAAAAGGAAAGCTAAAATGAAAATGAAGCAAACAGAGCAGAGAAGAGGGAAGTATAAATAAATAGCAAAGGAAAATAAATACAAACTATGATTGAGCCTTTCTCTCTATATACAGCACATGTAAATAATATTGAGAGACTGTGGAAAAGGAAAACTGTGTTTTCTATTTTTACATATTTACATTTTGGAATTTTGTTTTTTACAAGACGTTCGTCTGCATACCTTAACAGAAATTCAGGATACTGCAAAAGCATGGCTTAGTGGGCCCTCTTACTGGTCAATGGGACAAGAATCTTATTCAGGGTTAGGGATCCTGTTTAGAATGCCTGAAATTCAGCTATTGAAATTATTTGATGTAGTACCTGGAAGGATATTAATTTTGGATGTTATCATACAGAATGCACAATATAGATTGTTAAATCATTATGCACCCTAAACAAAATCATCTCGATGTGAAATGTTAAATATGATTTAACCATTCTTATACACTGCACAAAATATAATTTTTGCTGGGGATTTTAATTGTCAATTGAAAGCTAGAACTACCAAACAATATTGTGATTCAAACCTTCTGGCACAGATAACACATAAGGCTCAATTAAAGGACACCTATTTCTTTCATACACAGCAAGAAACATCCACTTTCCATAAAGGCCACCTAGCCACTAGAATTGATTATATCTTTACTTCTAAATGGGTACAGACATTATCTGCTGCAATTATTTCCACTGAACTTTCAGACCACAGTATAGTTTCAATTAAAATCGGGATCCCCACTGAACTTAAATAAGGGCCTGGTTTCTGGAAATGTAATGTGTCATTATTGTCTGATATGTATCTTTCAAAAATCATTAATGATTTAATTCTGTCCAGGAAATCAGTTTTCATTATGTTTGATAATGCTGTCAGCTGGTGGGAAGACACAAAGTGTGACATGATAAATCTGTGTAAAAGAATAAGTAAGTTTCAAAGTAGTAGATTATATCTACAATATTTACATAATAGGAAATTGTTACAGCACTTAATGTCTACATCTTATGAGACAGGGCAAAATTTTATAGAGCAAATTAATAATTTAAGGGGACACATGATGAACTTTCATGACTCTAAAATAAAAGCACTTTACCATCAGCAGCAGTACAGGACAAAAGGTAAAGCCGAAGTTATTTCTACATTTGAATCCTGGATTAAAAAAGTGCAGGCGAGGGACATAACAGTATTAGAAGATGAAAATGGTAAAGTACTGGAGAATAAAAAAGATATTTTACAGGCAGTTTCTGATTATACTCTTCAGATGTATGCTTCTTTAGAGTGTGAGAACAGTGGGTTTCAAAATTGTTTTGATACCTTACATATTCCAGAATCTGAACAATCTAAATGAGATGCTTTAGTAAAACCTATAATGGAACATGAGTTAAAGGAGGCAATCTCCACATTGGCAAATGGGAAAACACCTGGGCCTGATGGCCTACCTAAGGAACTCTTAATAATTACTGGGACAGCATTATTATCAGAACTTGCAGAAGTTTTTAATCATATTTTGACAACGAAACAAATGCCCCTATATATGAACATGGGAGCCTTAACATACATGTATAAAAAAGGTGGCAAATCAAACCTAAAAAACTGGAGACCGGTAAGTTTGCTTAATTCAGATTTTAAACTTCTAATCAAAATATTGGCAAAAGACTTCTATCTATAGCAAGCACTGTAATTTCCCCTGCACAGATTTATGCGATCCTGGGTAGACAAATTCAAAGTCATATACTATTAATAAGGGAGTTATTAGAGTTGGGGAAAGTAGGGGAAGTGGATGGTTTCCTGATCTCATTAGATCAGGAAAAGGCATTTGACAGGGTTAGTCACACTTTTTTATGGGAGGTTTTAAAGCTGTATCATATTCCAGATGAAATGATTAGCTGGTGTAAATGTATTTACCATACAGCAACAGCAGTATCTGTTATACATGGATGGAAGGGTCCCATGATCAGGTTACAAAGGGGTGCAAGGCAAGGCTGCACATTAAGCCCAATTCTATACAACTTTTTTATTGATCCACTGTTAAGAAGGATAAACAATAATAACAGGATAGAATCAATTAAAATAAAGGGACAAAACTTTCCATTCAAAGCAGTTGCATATGCAGATGATATGAATATCATAGTGAATACTCCATCCTCAATTACAGAATTACTTGCAACTTGCATTATTTTTGGGAACTTATCTGGAGCATATTTAAACATACACAAGTGTATAGGCCAAAGGTTAAACTACTTATTAAGTTATAAAGATACAGTGGAGAATATTCTGATACAGCCAAACTCAATAAATATTTTAGGTATAGAACTCAAGCATGGGGAATCAGATGTTATAAACTGGAGCAAGAAGTCAGAGTTAGGTAAAGGGAAAGTTGCACAGTTGAACAGATGGAAATTTTGAAAGAAAAAAGAATATATTTGATAAAAACATATTTTATTCCAATTTTCCTGCACATCAGTTATATTTCCCCCACCTAAAATATTAGAAACAGCACTTTTAAATATTTTCTTTCAGGCATGCTGGGGAAGCTGCCTGAATCCCTTAAAAAGGAATATATTATATCTACGACTTAAGAAAGGCGGATTAAACATGCCCAATCCCATTCTATTTTTTAATAGTTTCTTTCTTTATCATAATGTGATGCTAATTTTGGTAAATCAAAATATTGGATGGGAGTCTTTACTAAAGGAAAAATGTAAACACTGGTTGAATCAATGGGAGACTCAATCTCTGAAAACTTAAAAAAAAATCAACTATCATACCAGAATACATTAAGTGCACCTTTCTTAGGATAAAGCAATGGCATCTGGCTGTTCAGCAAGTTACAACATTACAAAGAAAACAGCTGTATTTCTTTTTATTGTCATCTTTATGTGGGGAAGATGTGTTTTTTGTAAAATGCCCAGTAGCATATAGAAGGCCATTAAGGGAACTGTTAAATAATAGAAGAATACCAGAAAAAATATGGGATCTACATTGGTTAGCATGTCATGAGAAGATCAATGTCAAAGCTAATCAAAAGCACAAAACTATGCAGGATAGGATTTCCAGTAGACTGAACTGCAAACAGCAGGAGGAGACTGTACAGCATCTGTTATTTGCCTGCTCCTTCATTATGGGATTATGGGAGTTTGTAGCACAAAAATGGAATGAGAATATTTTTAGTAAATTAACATATGAAAATATAATGTATGGAGTATTTAATAGGTTCTGGGAAAAATAGAATGTCGCACTTTGCATTGTCTAATGATAGTATGTAAATGGAATGTTTGGATAATAAGGTGTGGGTATACCTTTCAACAAAAGGAAGGAAGTCATGAGGAGCTGCATAATAAAATAATGCAAAATTCGAAGATATTGTATCAGGTGGAAAAAATAAGATGCCAAGAACAACAATACTGGACTTATGGAAAGGACTTCCCTGGATTATGGACAATAATGCAACTATTACTTGAATATGTGAACCAATATGGGTTTCACATGGTATTTCTATTATTGTATTCTCCTTTATACTCATTTATGTAGCCTGTTTAATTTATTACCTTTGGAGGAATTTCGACTTGTAGTTAATATTGTTTTTTTTCTTGCCTGACTATTTTACTTTATGTATCAATAAAAATGTCCTCTACTCTCCTGTAGGGGGAACCTCTGGCCTGTTAGATGGCCACTCTCTCTGAGTCACCAACTGGGATGGATGTGCGAGAGGTAGTGGAGTCAGTCTCCTCCACTGCCTTGCAGTCTACTGAGACCAAAAAATTTGTTGACGCTCCAATTTCCTTGGAAGGAGCGCAAGAAATCCAGATGGTGGCAAATTCAGACCCATTGAACGGATGAGGAACAGTTGATTCTGACACATGGCAAAAAGAAATGGTTATTATAGAGCCTACTTTGATGGTCCATACTGATACACCACAGGTTTTGCCAGAAGAGTTGGAAGCTCAGTTGTTACAAGAAGAATAAGTTCTCTTAAGTAGACATAAAGAACTCCAAAATGTGACAGTATTATGCAGATGGACATCTCAACATGAGGCTGCTACTGCTTCAGTGATACCCCCCTAATGACCAGCCACATATTCAGCTGCACACTCAGCAGAGAGCTGGAAACCCTCAGGAGGATGCAACGCTTGCTATAGTGCCGCTTGAGACTTTGATTTCAGAACAATCTAAAAGCTTTGCTTTTCCCACTGAGGCAAGTACAAGTTATTCTTCATTATTTACATTTAAAGGGAACTTAGCACAACAGACTGTGGGGGCTACACCAGGAATGGCAACTACTGGGGAGTTGGTTCCAGGCATAAGTCATAGCCCTGATGCACATAAATGAGAGGCGCAAGGCTGGTCAGTAGAAACTGCTCTATAAGGAGCAGGGTGGGAGCTAGATAAGGAAAGGCACTGTGTTTTAGGTTCCTCTCCATTACAAATACCTAACCCTCAAGAACATTCTGATATATGCAAAACTAGTATTCCTGTTCCTAGCACAGATATTAATAATCCTAATAGAGATAACAATATTCTAAATGATGCGTGGTCCCCGATGCATATCCCTGAAACATTGCAACTTACACAAAACCCCCAACTAATCTTCAACCCCCCAGTTACTTTAAGGGATATGGATGAAAGTACCCCACCAAATGCAGGACAGTCTTCTAACACAAACAATTCTGGGACACATAGACTTGAGGCACCCATACAGGTGGCCAGTGATAACACCGAAGGACAGCACAATGCTGAGAGGAGGAGATTGTATGCCTCTTTCTTCAGGGAACCTGTATTCCCAGCCAAATGGCATAATGCCATCAAACTGATTTATAAAGGAGGCCTGAACGTCTTCTCAAACCATCAATTTGTTGCAAAAACCCTATTGAAAGCATCAGTGAAGGACAAAGTAACAGTTTTATTCAGAAATGAAGGAGTCAGTGTGATGGATTTGTTATACTTGCTCAGACAATGGTGCATGATGTTGGGGAATCTGGATGCAATTTTTGATGAAGAAAAAATATGGACAAGGGGATGGAGGGTTAGGATTGTTTTGCACACCACTGAGATGGGTCTACAGCACTTACCTAATAACTTTTTTATTGGCAGAGACAAGGGTGTTTTGTTCTACCAGGGCCAGCTGAAGACATATTCTAGGTGTGGTGAAACAGGCCACATCAGCAGTTTATGTGATAAGCTAAAGTGTAATGTGTGTGGTGATTTAGGACACACCAGTGGTCATTGCTGCAATGAACAGCTATGTAACCTGTGTGATACGAAAGGCCACTCTTATCACTCTTGCCCCTGGGAGGCTCATAATCAGCCTAACCAAGCAAACTCAAAGCAACAGATGCTGTTAATAGCTATGGTGCAGAGAACAAGGGGGATCCTGTCCTACTGTAGTACTCCCCCACCCACAGAGGAGACAACTCAGAGTGAACAAGCAGCAGTACCACTCCAAGAGCTAAACCAATGTTAGAGCCAGAAGATTTAACCCTCCCTAGTACCTCATCAAAACACCCTCAGAGGCACAAGAGAAAGGAAGGGTAGTATCAGTACAGCAAGATGCCCCACTCCACTCACTCACAACAGACTACAGAAAAAACCAAAAAAGTCAGAAGATGCCAAAACTGGTCACAACCCAAACAAATTGGTCACAACCCAAACCCAAAGTCTTGAAAACCACAAGGATCCCAGTGACAAATAGGTCTGATCCTCTGGTAGACATCCCAGGGGCATCAGGGAATGTATCTGATGATTCCTCTGTTTGGTCATCCTTACTTGATGGAGGTTCAGATAGAAAGGACACTCTCCTAGTTGAATATGCAAACACTAGGGAGACTCAGCCCCATACTAAAGTAACATTGAAACCCAAGCCAGTTAGGCAAACCAGGAGTTCAGCTAGAAAACCCCCATGAACATAATTCTTCTAACCCTTCTGCCATGGAAACCACAGTAGCACTGTACTCATTAAATGTCAATAGAATAAAAAATCACAGGAGATTGCAGGCTGAATTTTCATTTCTTCATACTATGGGTACAGGAATCTTTCTCTTGCAGATTACCAGACTTCATACACTGCAAGATTTAAGAAATGCAACTAAATTATGGCATGTAGGTCCATTTTATTGGTCAATTTGTCCTGACCCTTGCTCAGGGTGGGAAGTTTTGATCTCAGGTGTCAACTTTCAGTTAATCAAGATCTTAGATTTACTCCCAGGTAAAGCTTTTTTAGTGGAAATCAAAATTCACATTGTACTATTCTGCATTATTAACATCTATGCTGCACAGACAAAAGCAGAAAGAATTGATTTACTTAATCCCATTCAGCCGTACTTGCACTCTTCCCAAACAGTAGTGCTGGGAGATGATTTTAATTGTAGTATTTCTTTGGCAGATAGAGGTAAAAATAAAAGGACAAGAAAAATCTTTTGTGATACATCCTGTCTGAAAAGAATAATCCAAGCTGCTGCTCTAAAAGACACATATAATACCCAATTTAGGACAGCTGAGCCAACTTTTCAAAGGACCATTAGCCACCAGGATAGATTATTTTTTCATCTCTTCATTTGTACGTATTCAAACAGCAGCTGTGTTAGTAGCCGAATAGTCTGACCATAACATGTTAAGAATTAAAATAGGCAACACAGGGCATACTAATTATGGTCAGGAACCTGGTAATTTAATTCCTCCTTACTAGAATCCCCTGAAATAAAACAGGACATTGATTATTTTTTAGAAGGTAGGAAGTCAGTTAATAATATGTATGAGGACCCCCTCCCTATGTTGGGAAGATACTATAGCAGATCTGACAGCACTTCTAAAATCTCATAACAAAAACAGAAGACATTCTGAATACCATCACTACCTACAGAGGTTGCTATCCCTGTCATATAGCACAGGACAAAAATTTAATGAACAAATATGTAATATAAAGAAAAAAATGGTAGGCTTCCATCAATCACAAGCACAGAATTTACAAAGCCAGCAGAGATTCACAACATGAGGGAAGAAAGAGTACATCTGTCCTTATGAAACATGTAATAATAACGTTAAACAAAAACAAATGACAGAGTTCTGGGATGAAAACTACATCCTTTGTGAGGATCTCCCAGAAATAAAATGAATAGTATTCAATCATTCAAAATACTTATTTACAGCTGATCATTCAGGTAATCCAGATTCTGAGGCCTTATTTAAGGAACTGGACAATCCTGTCTGCTCTGAAGCTCATGCAGACTTACTTACACAAGCAGTTCAGTTGGCAGCGGTGGTTCATGCTTTGAGCACCTTGATGAGCAAAAAATCTGAAGGAAGTGTGGACTGACTAACGAGTTGTATAAATACATAGGGAAGAAACTCCTAGAAGAATTAGCCCAGGTATTTACTTGTATGCTTAGAGATCAGAATCCCTCTCTGAGGATGACCACAGGACAGATAACAAACATACTTAAAAAGGGAGATAAAAGCAACATATAGAACTGAAGACCCATATCCTTACTGAATAATGGTTTTAAAATACTTGCGAAAATGTTGAACTTTAGACTATTAAAAGTTGCAGACTATTTAATGTCCCTGGTCCAGACTTGTTCAGTATCTGGCAGGAAGATTACAGACCATCTTATACTTTTAAGAGAACTGTTTGAACAAGGTCAGAGAGGCAAAACAACTGGGGTGGTGCTATCACTGGATCAAATGAAATCTTTCACTTCAGTTTTTCATAAATTGTTATGGGCAGTATTAAAACATTACAGGATTCCCACCACATTTACAGATTAGATCCAGTGTTTATATAAGACAGCAACAGTAGTCCCTATGGTGCAGGGGTGGAAAGGGTCCATGCACACTGTATAGAAGGGAGTGAGGCAAGACTGCCCCATGAGCCCTCTTCTCTTTGCCTTCTGTATAGACCCTCTTCTAAGAACATTAAATAATTCTGCTGAACTTCACCATATTTCTCTCATGAACAATGCCCTAAGGTTTACTGCAATAGCTTATGCAGACAATTTTGTGCATCTTAGTAAAAAATGCAGAGTCCTCAACAGCAATCCAAATATAGTACCTATGCAGGTTTCTGTTTGAATATTACAAAATGTGTAGCAAAACAACTAGGAGAGGTTGATCCTAACATTACCAATATTCACAGTATAACTGTGACAACAGACCCAGTCAAGATCTTAGGCATAACTTTTGGCTCAGAATATAGACCTCAAGGGAATCAACAAAGTCCAAGAGAACTAACTGCTTCGGGTCTCCTTACCTAAATTGCACCAATGTTACTATATGACTATCAGCCTGCTACTGAGCCTTCTGAAACTTTATGGCTGTGCTAAAGTACTGAAACATGTTATCCTTGACTGATAGCCTCTTACTGAACAGCTATGTAATCCAATGCCTGTCATGTAATGTACTGCAATCTGTAACAAATGTTCTCACTGTACCTTTATATACAACATGGAACCTTTGTAAATGAGTCTTTGACTCAAAGGTCTTTCTGAATATCTCAATAAATAAAATAAATAAAAAATAAAATAAAAAAATAAAAAACAGGATAAGAAAGCGGAGCTCCAAATGCTTTTGTACAACAAATAAGCATGTTTTTTTATAAAGAAAATAGGAATGCCAAACAGCACTAGAACTCCTGGAACCAGAGCCGACAGCGGAGCGCATACAAGAACCATGTGACCCACTGAACCCTTCCAACCTGGAAATGGCCTCTTCAGTTCCTGAGTCCCCAGTTGTTTCAACAGTGGGACCCTCTGCTCCCGAAAAGGAAATTTTGATTTCCCTTACTACTGAAACAGTTGAATCGCTTGACACGCCTTTGCCTACTCCTGCAGCGGGTCTTACTGAATTGAGCAGGTCTCTTTCCTTAGATGGCAATATGATACCTGAGACACCTAAGAAGGATATTCTCTGTGCAATGCCAGGCACGCTACCAAGAGTTTACTCCTTTAAAACTCAGCACTGGGATAAGAATTTATTTGTGTTCTCTGGGCAAAAACAACTGGGGGGTCCACCGGGAATGGCACACACAGGTGCTGAGGGATCTGGCCTAAGGCGGACCTCCAACACTGTACATCCTAGAATGGATAGCAATGACACTGCAACTTGGTCTTTAGAATCTGCTTTAAGAGGTGCAGGGTTGACTCAAAAAAAGACTACATGCCAATGGATTTCTGGGTTTGCACCAATTAGAATTGATAAAATGGGGAGCATGGCACACCCTGCAAATATGGTGGCATACATTTCTGGCAACAAGAGTTCACCCCCTACTGTTATATCTATGGGTTCCGCAGCACCTGCAACTGTAATTGCTCAAACTGCAGCAGAGTCAGTCAGGCTCTCGGACTTTGAAATGGCTGAAGTGAGTCAAGGTGCTCTTTCCCCTCTTTCTGTGCTAAAGGGTCTGCAGCTCACACAAAACCCAGTTCTGGACTTGGCCGTTGGTCCTCCCATGAGTGGAACTTCTTGGAGTGCTCAAGTGGAGCGTGAAGAGCCCCTTCATACCTATCTGCTGTACAGCAGCCTGCTTTACTAGACCCTCCCCGCTCTTGGTTCTAGCCCTGCTACAGAACAAGAGCACCACCACCCAGGTAGCTCCTGACCTCCGCCTGGGGTTGTCGGTTTCCAGGCCTTATGTTTCATTTTTCAGTACCCTAATACTGTATATCAGGCCAAATGACACAGTGCAGTCTGCCATCATTATAAAGGAGGGCTGGGACCCTTTCCAGACAGAATATTCATGGCTAGAACTTTACTGAAGGAGTCAATAGGATTCCATGCCACTGAAATTTGTGGATTGATCCACATCTCTGGTGAGTGGTACTTTGATGTGAGCTTTAAACTAACAAGCAGCTTAGAGAAATTTTGGATGAAGTTTCTTTTCTTGAAAAACATGACTTTATAGACACCTTTTGAGGTGATATCCTTAGCTAAGACAGCACTCAAAACCATCACGGTGCTCTTTCAAAATGAAGGGGTTAGTGTCACTGACTTACTTTACTGGTTGGGACAAAGGTGCTCAGTCCAAGGGTCTCCAGAGGTGATTTTGGACACGGAGCAGATATGGACTGGAGGATGGTGAATTCGGGTGCTCAAGAATTCTGCTGACACTGGAGTGGCCCATCTCCCTAATAGTTTCTTTCTGAGTCAGGATAGGGGTGTCCTGTTCTATGCAGGACAGCCCAAAGCATGTTACCACTGAGGTTCCACATCACACTTGAGTAGTCTGTGCGATAAACTCCACTGCACAGTGTGTGTAACAAACTGGGTCATATGAATAGTCATTGCATAAATGAACCTCAGTATAATCTGTGTTCCTCTGCAGGGCATACCTACAATACTTGTCAGTGGGCAGCCTACAACCAAACTGGTCAAACTGATAGTGAAGAGCAATGCTTGGTAATAGTGCTAGCACAATGCTCCACATCTGCTAAGGGCCCCACTTCTCACATGACTAGGGGCTCTAGCTCCTTTAAACCTACAGTAATAAAGGACCCCCCTGCTCCCAACAATGATCCTTTGAATGGTGCCCCTACCCACTTATCCACAGAGATGGCCCAACCACCACAAACTCATGCAGTTGTAAGTGCTCCAGACTGTCCGGACCCAATGGTAACTCCTGATTTAGAGATAACAATAGTCCCAGCTATAGAGGATCCCCTATCTCAGAATATGGATGTTTGCATGCCCTTCCCCCTCCCCAGCTCCCCTAGAGGCTGAGGACATTGGGTGATCACCAGGAAACACAGTGACAACTGACCCCATCCTTCCAAAATGTCTAAATCTCTTGAAATCTTGCTTGGCAATAGGTGTACTACCCTAACTGAGAATGCTCGTGTGTCAGGGAATGAGTCCGATACCTCCTCCCTAGGCTCTTCCCTGACAGACTTACCCTCAGATATGGAGGATTTGCAGTGGAAAATTCCTGCTCAGCACGCCAAAGTGTCAGGGAGAAAGAAGACAAAAAGGAAAAAATGTAATGAACCACCCTAAAGGGGAAATGATGGCCAGTGCCCTTTTTGTAACTTATCATGCTTTCCTCATTTTTCATTAGTACTGTGAATGTTAACTGTATTAAAAGTAACAAGAGAAAACTTACTGTTTTTTCCACCTCATTTCTTCTAAAGCCCAAATTATCCTCTTGCAGGATATGAGGCTTCACTCCCCGAGCTTGCTAAAGTTATAAAAGCATGGTATGTTGGTCCATCTAACTGGTCAATAGGCCATGATACATGCTCAGGACTAGGTATTCTTTTTCAAGGTGTGGAATTACAACTTCTCAAACTAATAGATTTGGTACTTGGTAGGGTACTGATCTTGGATGTTAAGTTGAATAATAGGCTGTATAGATTAATTAATGTATACGCTGCGCAATCCAAAGCTGAGCATATTGAACTTTTTAAATTGATTCAGCTGTATCTGTTTACTGCACATTATATTATAATGGTAGGGGATTTTAATTGTAGTTTGTCACTTTCAGATTGAGGTAAACAAGCTGGTATGAAAAAAGTGTTTTGTGATATGTCTTATTTAGCTAATATGATAAAACTTATTGATTTAATAGATGCTTATCTTTTTTTTTTCTTGCAAAATATCTATAGGAGTAGGTTCAGCGAGAACAGAGAGAACATACAGTATGGTCCTGGGATTTGGAGGCTTAACTCCAGTCTGTTAATTGGTCCAAAACTTCTGCATGACCTCAGGTCATTTTTTTCAGGTCAGAACGTCAGTGTTCCCCATGTACAAAGACCACATGACTTGGTGAATTGACACCAAGCAGTATCTGATTTCCTTATTGAAATCAGCCATTAAGTCAGACCAGAACAGGGAGTACATGCATTATTTACAAAACAGGAATCATTTACAAAAACTGATGTCACTTGCTCACCAGACAGGATTTTCTTATACTTCCCAGATACAAAACATTAAGAAGGATATGTTACAGTTCCACATGAACCAGGTGACTAAATTAAAATCGCAACAGAGGTTTGCCACCCAGGGTAAACTGGGGAATTTGTGTCCTTATGACAATTGTACACAGAGGGTCAACAAAAAATCATGGACTGTTTGTTAAATCCAACAGACACACCTGTGTTTAGTAATAAATTATTGATGTATAGAATTGCCTCTTATACTGTGTCCCTTTTTCAGAAGACAACTATGGATCCCGCACTAAGGGAGGCATTCTTCCATGCCTTTCCACTCCTACAGTTTCTGGCTGACTTACTGTCAGCTCTCACATCGAATGTAACTGCAGCAGAAGTGACTATGGCAATTAAGGCCTTACCTACTGAGAATGCCCCAAGGATGGATGGGTTAACAAACGAGTTGTATAAAGTATTAAATATTTAACTGGCAGAAGAACTGGTACAGGTTTTTACTGATATTTTGGACACACAAAATATGCTTCTTAGCATATTTGAGGGTTTACTCATCTATCTCTACAAAATGGGAGATAAGAGAGCTATATGGAACTGGAGACCCATAAGTCTCCTGAACACAGACTTCAAATTACTAATGAAAATTATTAATTTAAGACTTCTTTTTATTGCATAAACAGTGATCTCTGGAGCACAGGCATGTTCCATTCTGGAACGTACTATAACAGACCACTTAATTCTCCTTAGAGAAATTTTTGAGCTAGGTAATTCTGACCGAATTCAGAGTTAAATTTTGTCTCTTGACCAGTCTAAGGCATTTGGTTCCATAGAACATAATTATTTATGGTACACTGTAATATAATATGGTATTCCAAATAAATTCATTGATTGGATTAAATGTTTATATAAAGCAGCCATGGTTTAGACCTTTACTTAATGGATGGCTTGGTCCTATGATTCCGATACAACACAGGGTGTGACAAGGCTGTCCACTAAGTCCCTTCTTACATGTTTTTAGTGTAGACCCCCTGTTACAAGCTATAATTAATCCCCCAGAATATGATCTTTACAGATAGAAGCAGGCCTCTTATCCTATAAAGCTATTGCTTATGCTGATGACTTGTGTATCCTGTCCCCAGATATATTTTCAGCCGAAGCTGCATTAACCTTATGCCACACTTATGGGATGGTATCAGATGCCTCTCTGAATTTACACAAAAGCAAGAGACACAGGATAGGAGTTCCATAGCTTGTTGTATCACAAATTGCAATTAGAAGACTAGGTTTGCTGGCAAAGGCACCTTGCTTTACCTGAGCTTTCTTCTAGGTTTCCTTGTAAGGACAGAGCAAGGAACATTATCAGAGCAAGCAAAAAGATTAAGGCTTCTGTTGGCTAGGCAGATTTACTGTGTGATATCTTCTTTTGTACTCACAGGGTTTGTTACTGTCTTTTGCTAACATTTTATTGCTTTATTGTTCTCTAATTCAAATTGCTGTTGCAGGGTATACTTTCTGCTGCATTACTACAGGGTGTGCCTACAGGTTTGTTACTGTTTTTTGCTTACAGATTACTGCTGTAATCTTCTCTGATTCAAATTGTTTTTTGCAAGGTATACTGTATCTTCTGTTACTGCTTTATTTTTCTCTGTAGCTAAGTGTTTTTTTACAGAGTATATCTTCTGTGAAATTATTACAGGTGGTGTTTTACAGGTTTTACAGTTTTATCTACCATTAGGCTAAGCTTTCAGGGCTACTGCATTTGTTGTTGGTTGATTGTGTCTGCTCTTGCCTCCTTGTTTCTTTTGTCCATGGTTTTTCAGCAGGGGAAGGGCCCAGCAACACACCCCCATCCGCAACCACCCCATGCTACACTCCTTTTATAGGGTAGCACAGTTGTGACATTTCCTGTAGCAAAGCAGGAAGGGGAGGATCAGAAGGGTATTCACACAGTGACCTCACTTACAGGGGCACAAGTACTTTAACTTGTTATAACAAGTTATATAAAAACAAACATACAAACAAACAAATCAAAAAATCAAAGTTTTGCTTTCATTTTCCTACTTCAAATTACTCGGAGTAGGTTATAAATACAGCAACTCATCTGGAATGGATATCATAAACTGAAGACACTGTGGGACAATTTTAAAAAGGGAGTTATAGGATTAAGGATGCTGTCCTACATGCTGGACCATTGGAGATCTAAGGGCTCAGCTCCAGGCAGCATGGGCAGAGATTGCACACATCAAATCACATATTCAAGAGGAAATATAAGAACTGCCAGCCATTTCCCCAACATCCAACTGAAGCACCTCAACTGCAGAGGATAGTAGGTCAAGGAGGTTGGCAGGTGGTTAGGAGAGGCAAATCAGGTACCCTATCACTCAGTGCTCTCCAACATATCACCTCCACAAACCATATAAAAACTACAAACAGGTATTTGCCTCTATCTCTGAAATCAAATAAAGGGGCAGAGGACACTGCAGAGCAGGACACTGCAGCATAGGAGCTAGCACAACAAAACTCACCCAAAACAGGAACCAAAACAAAAAAAGCAAAAAGGAAATCCAAAACTTCTGACCATAGGAGACTCCATGATTCGGGAAGTTGATACCTACCTCCAGCTGGGGGTAATGGTCAGATGTCTCCCAGGTACATCAGCGTGGAAAGACACTGACCACATTGCTAAAACTGTGCAGGAAACAGGAGAAAACATTGACATCCTGGTACACATAGGAACTAATGATCTCACCAGCCAGACTGCTGTGGAGACCAAGAAACACCTGACCAGGCTGGGAGACATACTGTCATCCATTTCAGCCGGCATCTCTTTCTCTGAGATCCTGCTGGTCTGGGAGAGGGAAGCAGATGGATGGCAGGTCAGAGAAGGGGAGAGAGGGGAGCTAAACATGTGGCTCAACATCTGGTGCCAGGAAAAAGAACATACATTTGTAGGTAACTGGCAACAGTTTGGGGAATGAAAGTTATTTAAATTCAGTGGACTGCTTCTGACTAAGGAGGGAGTCAATGCATTGGGGCAGAAGTTTGGTATCTTTGCAGAATATTTAAACCAGCAAATGGGGAGGAGGTGCAGCACCTGATACATCAAAAGGAAAGAACACCCCTCACCCCTCAGCTAATGATCAAACAGGAGTTCAGCATGTTTATAGTTCATTTGCATCACCAGGTGAGGAAAAAGGTCCGGCTCCCAATACATCACAGTGGAAACGCTGGACTTCGCCCAGCAACTAACACACCAACATCTGGTCAATGGAAAATCATGTACACAAATGTCCTCAGTCTGGGAAACAAGATCCCAGACCTGCAGGCAATAATGACAGAGTCTAAACTGGACATAGTAGCCATTAGCGAGATATGGTTCACCAGTAACTACATTTGGGAGACTTTAGTACCCAGCTATGTACTGCTCAGAAGAGACGGAGGTGCAAAAAGGGGGGGCTGGAGTGGCCCTTTATGTCAATAAAAATATCAAAGCTACAAAAATTCAGAATACACATAAGGAGCCAGAAGAACTGTGGGTCACCCTGTAAACAGGAAATGGGACAACCATATGAACTGGGGTTTTCTACAGGCCTACAGACCAGGGGGAGGACATAGACACATTACTGTTAAAAGATATACAAAACATGACAGCTAAAGGGGAGGTTCTGATAATGGGAGACTTCAACATGCCAGATACAGATTGGTCAATACCAGCAGGAACATCTGCCAGAACTAGACACGTGGTGGATTCCCTGTATGGGTAGGGCCTCAAACAGCTGGTACAACAACCCACAAGAGACAGGGTTATCCTAGATCTAGTACTGACTAATGGGGAAAGGATCACAGATCTCCAGGTAGAAGGTCACCTGGGGGTCAGTGACCAGCAGATGGAATGGTTCAATTTGGCCTCTAGAAATAAATCATCCCATTCCAAGGCAAAAATATGGGACTTAAGAGGAACTGACATTGATACAATGACCAACAGAGTTAAGCTAGCCCAGGCAAGAAATATTACAGGTGAGGGGGTACAGGCAAAGTGGGCAAGCTTTAAGGATGCAATACTTGAAACAACATCCCATTGTGTTAGAGAGAAAAGCAAGCGCAAAAGAGGAAACCACTTTGGTTCTCAAAAACAGTAGCAGAAAAGGTCAGAGCCAAAAGACTGGCCTTCAGGAAATAAAAGGGAACACAGTGGGGTGAAGATGGCGAGTCATACCAAACTTCCCTAAGGTAAGCAGGGAAGGTAGTAAGGCAGGCAAAGGCCCAAACCGAAGAAGCACTAGCATGAACAGTAAAAGAAGGGGACAAGAGTTTCTATAGATACATTAGTGAAAGGAGAAAATCCAATGGGGGTGTTGCTAAGATCAAAGGGGGTAAGGGGGACTGTGTGGAGGAGGACCAAGGAAAAGCATCTATCCTAAATAGACACTTCTGCTCAGTATTTACTGAGGAGAAAGTAGGGCAGGGTCCACATCTCAGCACAGTGGACACAGGAGGGAGGGAGGTATGCACTAGTACCATCACAAAATAAAGGGTCCTACAAGAGCTCGCTAAGCTCAGGATGGACAAGGCAATGGGATCTGATGACATACAGCCCAAGGAGCTAAGGGTGGAACTAGCAGAGGCATTAGCAGAACTGTTTAGTGAGTCTCTGAGCACAGGAGAGGTTCCAGAAGACTGGAGGTGGGCTCATGTGATCCCACTCCACAAAAGTGGTAGCAGGAAGGAGGCAGGGAACTATAGATCAGTCAGTTTTACCTCAGTAGTGGGCAAGATTATGGAGGCACTCCTTAAGGAAAGGATAGTGCAACGCCTGAAATCCATAGGAGTACAGTATCCAAAACAGCATGGGCTTGCAACAGGAAGGTCCTGTCAAACTAATCTCATAGATTTTTTTGACTGGGTAACCAGAGTGGTGGACCAAGTGGGTGCAGTTGATGTTGCCTACTTTGACTTCAGCAAAGCTTTTGATACTGTTCCACATAGACAATTGATTAATAAGCTGGGTAGGCTCGGGGTGAGTCAAAAGTTGATCAACTGGGTAGCAAACTGATTAGCAGGCAGAAAACAGAGAGTGGTAGTAAATGGTATACAGTCAGAAGAGATGCAAGTCACAAGTTGGGTACCTCAGTGATCTGTCCTGGGGCCAGTCCTCTTCAATATCTTCATCACTGACATTGCAGATGGACTGGATGGTAAGGTTTGTCTGTTTGCAGAGGACACCAAGATCTGCAACAGAGTTGATGATTCAGGTGAGGTGGGCAGAATGAGAAGAGATCTGGATAAACTGGCAAAATGGTCAGACGATTGGCAACTGGGGGTTAATGCAAAGAAGTGCAAGATCATGCACATAGGGAAGAGAAACGCTGAAGCCACCTATAGGTTGGAGGGGAGTTGCTGGCAATCACAAGGGAAGAAAGAGACTTGGGCATCATCATCACAGATGACCTGAAATCATCCAAGCAGACCACTAAAGCAGTAGGTAAACGGTATTCAGTCATAAGAGATGCAAGTCATGAGCGGGGTACCTCAGGGATCAGTCCTTCGGCCAGTCCTCTTCAATAACTTCATCAGTTAAATTGCAGATGGACTGGAGGGTAAGGTTTGTCTGTTTGCAGATTACACCAAGATCTGTGACAGAGTAGATGATCCAGATGGGGTGGGCAGAATGAGAAGAGATCTGGATAAAGTGGCAAAATGGTCGGTAGAGTGGCAACTGAGGTTTAACGCAAAGAAGTGTAAGGTCATGCACATCGGGAAGAGAAACCCTGAAGCCACCTATAGGTTGGGAAGGGAGTTTCTGGCAGTCACAAGGGAAGAAAGAGACTTGGGCATCATCATCACACTAAAGCAGTAGGTAAGACTAGGGGGATGTTGGGGTGTATTAGTAGGGGTATCACAAGTTGTAAGAGGGAGATAATAATCCGTCTTTACAAGACACTGGTTAGGTCCCATCTGGAGTACTGTGTGCAGTACTGGAGGCTGCACCTGCACAAGGACATTAATAAAATGGAGGCAGTCCAGAGAAAGACAACCAAAATGGTGCAGAGACTGCATTAGAAAACATATGAGGACAGATTAACGGAGCTCAATATGTATACCCTAGAGCAAAGGAGGAAGAGAGGTGATATAATCGAAACATTCAAACATCTTAAGGGCATTAACAAGGTGAAAGAGTCTAACATGTTTCAATATAAGAAAAATAGCAGGACAAGATGACACAGTATGAGATTAGAGGGATGCTGATTAAGGGGTAACGTGAGGAAGTTATTTTTCAAAGAAAGGGTGGTGAATGCATGGAACGGCTTACCTCAGGAAGTGGTGGATATGAATACAGTGCAGGGCTTCAAACAGGCATGGGATAGGCATAAGAGAGCAATACAGATGAGTATGACTAGAAAGGCCTTTGACAGAGTAAAGGCCTATGGCCTTTCATAAGGTAGAAAAAATGGGCAGACTGGTTGGGCCTTGCGGTCCTTATCTGCTGTCAACTTCTATGTTTCTATACAGATAACTGACATGTCACTTAAAATTTTGGAGATCACTTTTGGTGGTACAAATACGGGTATCCAGAACTGGGAACCTAAACTGAACCATGGGAAAGCCCTGTTAGCACATTGGAACCAGTGGCAGTTGGGTTAAAAAAAGGAGTATTTATTAAAACCTTCTTGGTTCACTTATCTCTTTACCTGAGTTATGTTTTCTCTCCCCAAAATCCTTACAGACCACGTTGTATAGTGTTTTTTTTTTCAGGAGGTTTGGGGCAGCCGGCTCAATCCCATAAAAAGAAATATAATATACCTCCCAATTCAGGAAGGCAGGTTGAAAATACAAACATATGAAGAAGACAGCAGAAGAAGGCCATTTGGTATATCAAGTCTGCTCATATTGCAGGTTCCACAGCTTGAGCTAATGTCCCTGCCCTCCCTCCTCCCACTCCTCCCAACCACCCTACCCATGATCATTATCTTCCCCTTATGCCTATCCCAGCCTCTCTTAAAGCTGTCCACTGTCTTCAATGAGATGACCTCTTCCAGCAACGCATTCCAAGTGTCCACCTCCCTCTTTGTGAAGAAGTGCTTCCTGGTCACCCTCCTAAACCTCCCATCCTCCAGCTTAAGACTATGCCCCCTCATGTTATGGTTGCCACTCAGCTTAAAGAGACTCTCCTTATCAACCTTATTTATACCTTTCAAGTACTTGAAGGTCCCAATCATGTCCCCTCTTTCTCTCCTGTCTTCCAGTGAGTACATGTTCAGTGCCCTCAAGCTCTCCTCATATGTGTTACCTTGCTGACCTGCTATCATCGTTGTAGCCCTCCTCTGGACCTTCTCCAGCAGGTTAATGTCCTTTTTGAGGTGTGGTCACAAATACTGAACTCCATTCTCTAAATGTGGCCTTACCAGTGACCTGTACAAGGGCAGTATAACATTCTCTCTCCTACTACCGATCCCCCTAGATATGCATCCCAGTATTTTGTTTGCCTTTGCTGCTGCTTTCTTGCACTGCGTGGAGTGCTTCAGGTCGCTAGTGATCATCACTTCCAGGTTCTTCTCCTCCTCTAATGCAGATACTTGGACTCCACCCAGGTAGTACTCTGTCCTAGGATTCTTGGTTCCAGTATGCATAACTTTGCATTTCTTGGCATTGAAGTCAAGCTGCCAGATCCTGGACCACCTCCCCAGCTTTTCTAGATCTTCCTGTAGGTCCTGTATCCCTTCAGCTGTGTACACTCTCCCACAGAGCTTGGTGTCATCTGCGAATAGGCACATTTTGCCCTTAATGCCAACCCCAATGTCATTAATGAAGACATTGAACAACACCAGCCCCAGCACCGAGCCCTGTGGGATTCCACTGGTTACCTCTCTAGTGTCAGAAAACTCTCCTCCCACAACCACCCTCTGGGTTCTGTCCCTCAGCCAGTTTTGCACCCATCTGGCCATCATTTACCCAACCCTGAGATCCAACAACTTCCTGATCAACCTTTTGTGGGGCACAGAGTCAAAGGACTTGCTAAAATCAAGATAGAGGATGCCTACTACTTGGCCCCTGTCTACTGTCATAGTGACACAGTCAAAGAAGTCAGCTTTATGATGCCGGTTCGACAACTGTTTGTTGACTGACATCTCATTGACATGAATTATGTCAACCGCAAGTTGTGGTTGACATAATTCCTGTGTGTCTCCCAGTCCATTTTTTTATTGGGGGCATCGCCCCCTGACCACCCATAATTATGATTCTCAACTCCAGTCAGAGTTGACTCGGGGAAGGGGTGCAGAACCAGGAGATAGTGTTCCCCTGTGTCTGGTGCACCAACACAGTGACCTGTCGGCAACCTTTCAATTTTGTCAACAGGTCGGTAGGTCGCTGTGTTGGTGTCACTGTCTGGGGGGAGACATACCAAAAAAGTCAGTCAGATTCATTTGACACTCTCTCCCCTTTCCATGAACCTATGCTGCCTCACATCCTGGAGACCATGCTCCTCTAGATATTCCATCAGCCTTTCCTTTAGTATGGTCTCCATGAGCTTGCCCACAATGGAGGTCAGACTGACTGGTCTCTTATTTCCTGGGTCACCCTTGGGACCGCTTTTGTGGAGGGGCACTACATGTGCTCTTCTCCAGTCCTGTTGTACCATTCCTGACTCTAGTGATTTATTAAATAGGTCTGCCCGTGGCCCTGCCAGCTTCTCAACCAGTTCCTTTAGTACCCTTGGATGTACTCTGTCTGAGCCTAGTGATTTGTCATCTTTCAATGCCAGCAGCTCCTCCCTCACTCTATCCTCCTCTCCCACTATATCTGTGTTCTCCTCTCGTCCACTCCTCTTTTCCCTCCTGAAGGCATTGGTCCATCTATCTCCCTGGTGAAGACAGAAGTATTCATTTAGTATCCCTGCTTTTCCTCTGTCATCCTCCACTCACTCCACCCCTTTCTTAAGCCAAACAATCCTTCCTTGTACCTTTTCTCACTTACATAGTGAAAGAAAGAAAGCCTCCTCCCCCTTCTTAATTCCTTCAGCTATCTGCAGCTCCTTCTGTGCCTTTGCTTGCCAGACTTCCTTACTTGCCTCACTAGCCAACCTAAGGTAATTTTCCCTATCCACCTCTCTCTTGGTCTTGGTCTTCCTTAATCTTCTATAGACCAACCTCTTTTCCCTTACTGCCTAGGCAACCCCAGAACTGAACCACCTGGGTGCTTTGGCACTTGTGGTCTTCCCCTCTGAGCCTTATACACTCATCTGTGGCAATATGGTAAACCCAGTGGTCTTCTTTTATACCATACTCTTTTATGCAAATTTTAGGCCCCTGCTCTTTTACACTGGACAGAGCTGGAGTAATCTCTGGTATCTCTCAAGTAAACCTTGGTTTAGCAGATGGGATACTGGTACATTATGGAACTTGACCTCCCTGGGCTTGACCCCTCCATATGTTTGTGAATTCTTCCACAAACTGCGAACTTGGAAAATATTCCAAGTATTCAGCTTTTGACAATACATAGGAGAGAGTTATATGATTATATTATTGGAAATTTTTATACTGAACACCTTATTTTTCCATCTTGTCCTCCCCACTTACAGGACCAGTTAACAGACCACTTCATCTCTCATAGGATCCCACCTAAAATGTGGGACATTCACTTACTTACCTGCCATGACAGGCTGAATGTCAAGAGCAACCAAAAACATAAGCAGTCAGATGAAAGGTATTTCAGTAGGGTCCTTTGCCTTCAACAATTGGAAACAGTAGACCCTGTCTATTTTACATGCTAATACATTAAGGGCTTTTGGTAGGCCTTAGCAGATTATTGGTCAGAGCACCACTTTTCAGCAGTCACATATGATATGCTTTTCTTTGGCCATTACCCTGCACCATGGAAAAGATGGGACCCCTGTTCCCTACATGTTTTATTTACTTTGTTGAAATGGTTCATTTGGAACTCTAGGTGCTTATTTACATTACAGCAGAAGCAGCTGACACATATAGATTTGATACATAAAATTACAAGAGAAATGCAAAGTCTATAATTTTTGGAATTGCAGAAATTTAATCAAACTTGTCTGTAGAAAATGTGGCGCAACATGTTATGGATTACGGATTCAGAGGTACCTATTACCTGAATACCTTTTGATGTTGTTGTATAGTTTCCTCATTTTGTTTTCTCTCTCTTCACAATTACAGAAGCTGTAAGAAGCATTTTTTTGTTTGTTTTTGATTATTGTCTTTATTATGTACTGGTTTTCCTTATTTTTTCTGCTGTTCCTCCTTATAATGACATTCCTGTGTAATTTGTTTTGATGTTTGATTTTCCTTAATAAACTTCTCTTACTCTTTGCGAAGAGTGCCTTGGGTTATTTTACTTCCACCTGGACACCCTCCAGGACAGCACCAGGATGAGTAGAAGGGACTTTGGTTTAACATCTCATCCAGAGAATGGCACACCCCAACAGTAAAGCACCCCCCAATACTGCATTCAGGTGCCAGTGTTTTTTTAGGTACGAGTCCAATCTCAGTGTGGGACAAGAAACCACCATCTTCTGGCCCAGAGGTGAATGTGCTACCTACTGAGCCACACTGTCACCTTTAAATCTGACTCTATTTAAATCTGCATTCACTCAAAGCAGTTGTGCCTTGCATACTTACCTCATCAATGCCCACCATGGGTATCATTTTTGGAAACAACAGCAGGCTCATTCAGAGCAGCTGCATCTGTTGTATCTGATTCATTAATGCACACCATGGGTATAATTTTTGGAAACAGCAGCAGGCTCACTTACAGCAGCTGCACCTGTCATACCTGCCTCAGCAATGCCCACCATGGGTATAATTTTTTGAAACAGCTACAGGCTCAATCAGAGCAGCTGCACCTCTCATACCTGTCTCAGCAATGTCCTCCAGGGGTATAATTTTTGGAATCAGCAGCAGGCTCAATCAAAGTAGCTATGCCTGTTACACCTACCTCAACAATGCCCACCATGGATATCATTTTTAGAAACAGCAGCAAGCTCACTCAGAGCAGCTGCACCTCTCACATCTGTCTCATCAATGCCCGCCATGGTATAATTTTTAGAAAAAGCAGCAGGCTCACTCACAACAGCTACACCTGTCATACCTGCCTCAACAATGCCCGCCACAGGTATAATTTCTGAAAATAGCAGCAGGCTTTCTAAGAGCAGCTGAGCCTCTTGTACCTACCTCAGCAATCGTATACTATCAGCACAATGAAACTACTACTGTGAAGACTATCACAGTGACAAATATAACCAGTTTTTTTTTTTGCAATTTAATAAACTTTATTAGAAAACACAGATATAAAGTACATGCCATACACACACAGTTGCACTGAATATGCCAAATGTAATTAAAACCATCCCCCACTCCCTCCTCCTCCCCCCCAACATCTTCTCCCCTGCTTCCCTTGGTCTATATTACTAATTGGATGTACTAAACAGAGCACCCTCCCAACCCACCCTCCATAAATCAATCAAGTAATTTTCAGGACCTCCTGACTATGGAAATGATCTTAGTTCAGAATAATACAATCCATATCATATATCTTAACTTTTTTAATGTCCATCTAATACGACAAGGTGAGTTGAAGCACCAGCCTTCCTTCATAGCTTCCCACCTCTCAGCTATGAAGGTTGTGAATTGCTCCCATCTCTTACTAAAGGATCCAAGAGTATGATATTGGATAGCAATTGCTCTTTCTGCATTAATAGCAACATAAAGTTCTTGTATCCACTCCCAAAAAGGTGGTGGAGTATCTTTAACCCAGTATCTCATTATGAGGAGCAATGCCCACAGCCGAAATTAGTGTCAAATAATACTTACATTTGTTTGAAGTAACCGCTGAGAGGTGTCCAAGAACACAGATCTCAATGGTAAAGTAATTACTCTCTCCGAATAGTGGGCTACAAAAATCTTTTAACTGGTGCCAGAAACTTTGGATTATAGGGCAAGCCAAAACCATATGTATGAGGAAGCCCAAATCTTGATGGCATCTCTGGCAGACTGATGAATGCTGTTTCCCCATAAGATTCTGCTTTACCGGGGTGATGTATAAATGATGAAGGAGATTAAACCTAACTAGACGGAGTCTATCCTGTTTGATGAATTTATAGTTATTAGACCATATTGATTCCCACCGAGCCGGGTCATAAGAGAGATTGGCAGCCATCTGCCAATAAGTAGCAGTCAGCCTGAAGGCAGTTTCGGCCATGGTGACCAACTGTTTATATAAATTAGATATTGGTCAGAGCCGTGTGGCTAATTCTGACAGGTCTGTAAAAACTATATCTGCTTTCGAAGACCCTGGGGACTTGTTTAGGGCCTTACATACACACTGTTTAATCTGAAGATACTTGAATATAGGTAGTGCTGGGAGCTGAAAAGTTTGTCTGAACTCAGAGGGAGAAATAAATTTATTCTCTATCACTAATTCTAATAGCTTCATCAAATGCCAGTCTTCCCAAAATGCCTGCGTGATGACTTTGTTTCCTAACAGTAGATTTAAGCTATTGAATAATGGTTGCCCTAGATCATGGGCATAGTCCAGTTTATAGAAGTTACACAATTGAGCATGAGCTCTCATCGACCATGCCAGGGGAGTATTCTGCCAAGTCTGAGGAATTTTTCTACTATGGGTAAATGGCAAGGAAGCTAAGGATACCCTATGAGTGGAGGTTATGTGTCTCTCTATTTTTAGCCAGGCTAAGTTAGATGAGCTGTTTTTTTGTGGTCCTAATCAGTGAAAATATTTACTCCCTTGACAGGCCAAATTAATATAGGAACAGATTGGGGATATTAAGTCCCCCCCCCCCCACACGCGCTCCTTCGGTCTTACTAATTTATGAAGAGCTCTTCTAGGTCTCTTTCCCTGCCATAAAAAATCAGACCATATTGAGTCCACTATTTTAAACCATCCCTGAGGGAGAGCCAAATTCAACATAGATAAAGGATACCTCAGTCAAGGAAAGATTGCCATTTTAAGAACATTGACTCTCCCCAGAGGGAAAGGGACAAATTTTGCCATCTCTTTAAATCTTGTTGCATTTGCGAAATTACCGGATCTAGATTTAGAGCTATTAGTTTACCCATGTCCTTTGGGAGTTCTATACCTAAAAAGGTAACTGACCTGGGGGCCCAGCACAATCCTAATTCCTGTATCATGGTTTTAGTACATGACGGAGTTAAAGCTAATACGGAGGTTTTGCTTGAGTTCAGTTTATATCCAGACAGTGCGCTAAAATCCTGTATGATGTCCATGGCTGAATGCAAAGACAGGTGCCAAGATGAAAAATGTAAAAGGATATCATCTGCGAACATTGAAATTTTATATTCCTCTGCACCTATTCTTATTCCTCTGATGGTCTTCACTGTCTTGATTTTCAGGGCTAGTGGCTCGATATATAAATTGAATAACATCGGGAATAGGGGGCACCCCTGTCTTGTAAGTCTAGTCAACCTGAGACTATCAGAACTAGCCCCATTACAAAGTACTCTTGCAGAAGGGGAACGATATAGAGTCTCCACCCACCATATAAAATTCAAAGGGATGCCACAGTGGGGAAAAATGCCAAATAGAAATTTCCAATTGACTGTGTTGTAAGCTTTTTCCATCTCAAGGGAAACCAACACTTTATCAGCATTGGGTTCCCCGGGTGCGAAATATCGCCAGGTTGCTGTAATGGCCCTGCAGCACAGTTGCTCCCTGTGTTTCACCCCCACACCGAAACAACTCCAACTCAGAGTTTGTTATTTAAAGAAGGGCTTTGCCCCCCAACAAAATACATTTTAATCCGAATGGCGCAATGCAGACTGTCGGCATTGTGCCTGTTGCTGTACCCGATGTTGACAACTATGTTATCGCTGTGGCATGGTAGATCCCCTCAGCAATGACCACCACAGGTATAACCTTTTGGAATCACCAGCAGGTTCACTCAGAGCACCTGCACTTCTCGTACCTGCCTCAGCAATTCCCACCATGGGTATAATTTTTGGAAACAGCAGCAGGCTCAGTCAGAGTAGTTGCACCTCTCGTACCTGCCCCATAACTGACAGGGCCTGGGGCACTTAATAAGCAGTGTAATAGTATACAGCCTACAGTCAAAAACAGCCTTTCACATTTTTGTTATGTTCAGGGTAAGGTAATAGGGTAGCAGAATTGAGTAGTACCTACCCGACGCAAACCGAATACCTGTTTCTCATTAGGGTATTTTTAGGGTAATTTCAGGTAGTCTTCAGGTACTCATGGGTACCATTTCAGGGCATGTGAAAACTAAAAGGCAGAGAAACTACTAGTAAGTCTGCCTTAAGTACTATTGTCTTTTCTCTACACATGGCAAATTCTAAAAATATTAAGTTTTTGCCTTTTTAATGTAGCACATGAAGTTTATATCTGCTATTTGCATGCAGTTATAAGCACAGAATGATACTTATTCGAGGAGTTGTTTACACAGTCTACAGAGAGGTGAGACAGTAAAACAGTGAAATTGTGGAAACAGTGGAAATAAGAATAAGAACCACACGTTATTTTTTAATTTCTTAACAGGTATGCCATCGTTATCATAGTGATTATTGTGTGATATCATATGAACCGGTGTGTGAGGTTGTCCTCCCTTCTACCCCTCTTCTGCTGTTCTGTTTCTCTCTGCAGGAGCTGTAAGGGGCCTGGATTTTAACAGTGGAGTAGCCCTCCTGCAAGGAGAGAAGACTCAGAGCTCTGCGGAATATTGCTGAGAGTTTCCTGTACTAGAATTCTCATACTTCCCAAAGGATTTTACTCAAAAACGTTTTTAAATTTCTTAGTAAATATCAAGACTTTTACCATCTTTACCACAAAAAGTTTAGCACTCTAACTTAAGAACTGAGGGCGCTGTCCTATGGTGTTCTGATATTACTGAAATGCTTGAATTTTGGATTTGGAAGCACTTTGCAGTGTCTGGGGCTCTCCTCTCTGTCAGGAAGTGCTGGGCTGTTTTGTGGTGCTTGGCTGACTTGGAGTATGTATGGCTGGGCACTTGTATGAACCTGCATGTAGTTTTGTGGAGTTCTGAGACAATAAATTTTAATACTCGCTCCCCTGATAATAATAGTGTTTATCTTTGAGTGTACATCTGAAGACACATACTTTCCAATACAGTCTCAGAATACGTTCCGCTCCTGACAAATAATGTCACTATTTTTTTCCTGTCTCCCCACTGAAATTGTCATAAATGTACAAGGTAGGGTAAGAGTTTATTGTATTTGAAACCTAAGTCAGTTTTAAGGACTACAGTTATATTATTTTTCATATTTTTTATTTTTAAACTATTTAAAAAAAATTCCTTCCAAACAACCACATGATCATCCCCCTTATGGCGCATGTGCCGGCATTCTTGGACCACTATCGACATTTTGACTGAAGGCTCAGACACACACAGAGCATATAGCTCCAGCTGGCCTGGCTGATCTGAGAGGGTTTGTTCTATTCCCTTTCTCAGAACCATTTTTTTTTTTGCTCTTTTATAACAAGCAGATGTATTTTTTGGCTAGATTTTATTTTGGGCAGCATTCTTTGAGTAAGTGAGCAGCATTTCTGCTCCCATGGCTGTTCTAAGCATAGACCTCAGAAGACTAAGGGCAGGATTCACAAAACTCAGAGAAATACCTGCAGCGCAAGTTGGGTGAGACTTGTGGATCCGCAGGTTACCCTCAGCGGCGGGTATTCACAAAGGTGGAGCCGGAATATGACCGGCTCCACTATCTATGGCTGCCTGCGGGTGGTGTTGTCAGGGTAACGGCCACAGCTGTGAGAATGGGCTACAGCTGCTGGAAACAGCCGTAACACCCTCCGCAACTGCTGTGGCTGTGAATCGGAACTGCTGCAGCTGCGGGAGATTCCAGTCGGCAGCAGCAGTTGCGGAGGAAAACTTTGAAATAAAACGTTTGTGAATCCAGCCCCAAGTTTTTAGCCCATCTGTACACAGGAGACAAAGGACCTGCTTTTATTCACTGCACTACCTGCACTTTTTCTTTTCAATCGCTGAATGCCATTCGTGCTTGAAGGGATATTCATGGAGTAAGTGGTGTTTAATTTTATTTCTGTCTGCTTTTTTGATTTGCTAAATCATCTTGTCTTAACCATTTTTTCCTTTTGAGTTTATGTATATGATTTATTCTATTAAGTTATTTTCCTGGGTTTTGCCATATATTTATTGTTTTTAGAAAGTGTTTAGTACATTATTGTATAGACTGGACTAGAGACGGTAAACATTAATCTTCTCTTAGTGGACTCATAATTACAAATTTTCAATGTTTTACATACATATTTGATGTTTTCAGAACATCCCCATATAGTTAAGATAAAAAGAAATATGGAAGGCTGTTTAGTCCTTCACATTAATTATTGTTTCCCCATTCATATAAAGAATTACTTTTAATAGGGGCTACTTTATTCTGATCTGGTAGCTTAACTGCTCTTTAATTTCCTTGCTTCCAAGTGTTACTGGCAATTATCCAGATCCACCTGATGAGACCCTAGCATGGAAATTGGTATTAGCGAGAATACTGAGACAATTTGATCCCACATCTAGAAACAGAGGAACTGGAGGAATCAAGACAAGGGCCAGAATTCACAAATGAAGCACAAAGTGGGCACAAAAGTTTGTGCTGCATTTCCCAGCTGCACTGGTGGCAACAGAGCTATTCACAGTGGGATAGCCCAGTGGGCTATCCAATTGTGAACAGGGGCTTTGAGGGGGCAGCGATAACCCAGAAAAAGCAGTGTAATACATAGTAGCACTGCCCCCATAGCCACCAAGGAAAATGGCCACATAGCGAAGAGGGCTCAGGAGCTAAAGTGCTATTCATGAACAGAGGTATTCAAATGAGCTCATTGTGCATCCAAGGCACTTGTAGCCATTAGCATGCCCATTATGGGCTTATTTGCATGCCATTAGTTTGGCAGTGCACTGCCCCCCCCCCCCACCAGCCCAAGCCCCACACAGCCACATTCCCCATAGTGTAGTGGTGCCCTCCCCCACCCTAGTCACGGTCCAGATGGTAGCAAAATATGTTTCCAGAGTGTAGTGGTCCCTCCCCAGTCCCCAATCTCATTAATACCACCCAGTAATACAAATAAGTAATTTCCATAGTATAGCGGTCCCACCCCAGTCCCTGATTGCCCACCCTAGAATAAAAAAAAAAAAATTTTCCATAGTGTAGGGTCCCAGCCCAGCCCCAGATCGTCCACCACAGAATCAAAAAAATAACTTACCATTAGTTATACCATTGCAGTGTCAGTGGCTCAGTAGGTAGCACACTCGCCTCTGAGGCCGGGAGATCAGAAGGCTGTGGGATCAGTTCCCACATCTGGCACTTGGGTTAATATCCCAGTACTGACACTGTAGTGCATCATGAGAGGGGTGCTGCACTTCTGAGGTGCCGTCTTTCAGATGAGACGTTAAACCGAGGTCCCATCTGCCTGGATTGGTGGTAGTTCAGGTGGATGTTAAAGATCCCATGGCACTTATCGAAAAGAGTAGGGGAATTTCCCCGGTGTCCTGGCCAAATTTCCCTCATTCACTAAAAATACCACCAACAGCTTAATCTGGCTCAAGGTCAGTTAGCATTCATCTGTATCCCCCTCCCCCGGGTCATGCCTGAAAATAGGCAGGATTTGTCTAGTGCACTTACCCGGTCAACAAAAGCTAAATAAATAAAAAATAAATAAATAAATTAGTGTACAGTCCCTACCCAGTCCCCGATCACCTGATTACCCACCTGGTAATAAAAAAAACACTTTTCCATAGAGTAGTGGTCCCTCCCCACTCCCTATCACCCAATTACCCACTCGGTAATAAAAGAAACACTTTTCCATAGAGTAGTGGTCCCTCCCTGTCCCTGATCACCTGATTACCCACCCGGTAATAAAAGAAAATTGTTTCCATAGTGTAGTGGTTCCCCCAATTCTCCACCTACTTCATGAAGCACATATCACCCCGTCCCCCAGCCCCAGCATGGGCTGCCAGTAAGCGAGCAGCACAGCCCTCCTCACACCTCCATTGCTGCTTGCCAACTGAACTGCCAATGACAGCTTACAGTATACACTACAAGCCCAACAAGGTATACAAAAAAATGCTAGGGGTCTCTAGATCCTCTCCGAATGCCCTAGGAAGAATTCAGTTGGTGGAGATAGCACTCTTGGAGAGAGCCCCGACACGCTAGTTGTATGCAGTTATAAGCACAGAATTATAGTTATTCACAAGGGTGTATAAAATAATTAAAAGAAATAAGTCTGAGATGTATTTTGTACAAGGGAAGTCAAGAGAGCATGGATGGTCATGATGGTTGATTCACGTAGAATAAATGATGGATTCTGGGCAAGGGCCATTAGTGTAAGAACATTTTTTATATCTAAAGCCAAAAGATGGAATATAGAGGTTGAAATTATAGTTTGCTTTTTGTGGTTATTAGACAGACTTTATAAGACTACAAGTGATATCGTGTTGAAAATCTTATTTTTCTGTTTTTCAAAATGGGACCACTGAGGGTTCTGAAGAAGTGACCTGCACTGCCAAGAAACATTGGCCAGTTCTTTTCATGACACAGTTAAAAATCCTTTGTTAAAATAAAAAAAGTTTATTTAAGTCATCAATGGAGTATGAAACTTGCGTGGGCCCCTCAATTGCATAGTCTGTAGCATTTTTTAAGGAGGACTTGTCTGAAGTATCATTGGTCACAAGACCTCTCTCAGAAGGCCAGGTTAAGCAATTAGGATCCTTGCCCACAGCTGCATAGCACTTTCTAGCTCACCTATCATGAAATGTTTTTCTAAAATTTCCCTCAGCTCAGGTGACAGTTGCAATAGCTCAGAGAAGGCAGAAAGTTAGTCAGTTCTGTCTCTGACGGGAATTTTTTTGTGGTGTATAATTCTTTTATAGAAGTGCTGGAATGCCTCATCGATTCCCTGTGGATCCATTTGGAGATCTCTGTTGAGCCCCTTGATTCCCTGGTCTATTAGCTCATGCATGGTGCTTATTGAGTTGGTAGGATAGCAGCAAGCCTGGTCTCTTCCCTGCTTCCCTGATGTTTTGCTGTAGGTGGAATAGCACATATTATGCCTTCTGGTGTATATGAAGGTGATTTTACAGAATGTACCAGTGATTTCTGTGGAACAGGGTCATACTGTCTCGGATGCCACCGCACACACCACAACTGCACAGCAGAAAGCAGAGTGAAAACATGCTTGAACATTTTGCATGTGTTTTGCAGGGGGCTCTGCCCCCCCCCCGCACACCCCCGGACTTATTATAATCAACTCCGAGGTGGTGTGGACTTAGGGGCAAAAAAAAAAAAAAAGTAAAATATTCCCAAGTTGGGACTGAAACCCCATTCCCTAACCCCATTCACTGCAGGGTCGGGTGCTTTAGCCACTCCACCATGGGAGCGGCTCGACCGAGCACCCAACCGGTAGTGTTCATAAACACTTCCTCCTTCACAGTGAGCATCAGGGGGTAGCAATACTTTCATATTGCTGTAATTCTCCTGATTTTTGAAAGGTAAATGTGCTACTCAGCATAGTTGTGCTGTGCACTAATTTACCTGCGCTAATATCACCCGGTACCGATTTCTGCCAGGAGCTGTGGAGTATACCATTGGGTGTCACTGTACTGTTTCTCCAGTTCCTTGAATTTTTGAAGTTACGCCTAACAGTCCTTAGTGTATGCTTTTTTGAGGTGAGATGCATAGCTTGTGCATATACCCCAGTGTATGTTTTGAGGGCATCCCACCTGTTGACTGCTGAGGTAACTCCCTTATTTGCCTCAAGGAACATTGGTCTCCATGGAGGTTCTTAAGGCCTCATCCCTGAGAAACAATACAATGAAGCACCATTGTCTGGTAGTTGGGGTAAGGGTCTTGGGCAGAATCGAGATGAAGGAGTCTTGGGTATGGTCTGACATGATTATTGTCCCTATGCATGCCTTTGCAACCTCTGGGACTGGCTGCACTGGTATAAGTCAGATGTTTATCATGGAGTGGCATGGTGGAGAAAAGAATGAATAATCCCTGCTATTCAAGTTAACCAACCTCCAAATGTCTGTAAGACCCAGGTTTGCCCATAGCTGATCAAATGCTTTGGTAGTGGCCAACGGGGGTGTAGTCAGTGTCTGGATCTATTAAGAAAGTAATCCAAAACAGGATTAGCATCTCCACCCACTATTAAGTGTCCATGTTGATGCTTTCCTAGGGTCTGTACCAAGTCAGTAAAGAAGGAGCAATCAGCCTGGTTTGGGTGATATATATTGCATAATGTAAGATCCTGCCACCATAAGATGATCTGCACCACTATGAAATGGCCCTCCTCCTCTGGTATTACTTTCTGTCTTAGAAATGGGATATTTTTGTGCATAAGTATGGCTACCCCCTCCCCCTTGGAATTATAGGTGCTTCCATACACCTGGGCAATCTACATTACCTAGTCCTAAGCTTTTTAGTCTCAGCTCTGGTATAGTGTGTCTCTTATAAAAAGTATATTCCCACCCCTTCAGTGCTAATATGGTCTAAAATTTTCCATTGCCTGATGGTGGATTGCATATCCTTTGCATTCCAGGATAACCATTTAACTGGGTTGCCCACCATATTTATACTTTTACAAGAGCAGAGGTTTATTCCCCATTGGCATGACTGCTAAAGACCTACATTTCCATTGTAGTCTGTCTACCCGCCTCTTAGTTTGAGGAGGTTGCTGCATAGTGAATTCACCAGTCATTGTTACTATCTTACTAAGACTGAGTATCAGCATAGCCAGTGGCTCACTGTAGCTGAATGGAGACCCTGATATACAGTTTAAACATGTAAGTATCTTCACTAAGTTCCCAACAGTGAAACTTCTGTAAGACTAACATTAGAAACATTTACACTACATCCACACATAAAACTGTTGTGACTTGTGCTAAGATTCCCTAAGAATGAAACAATACCAACTTTGTTGGGTCATGAGGCTAGATCCAGGGGGTAGAGACTCCAGAATCACATGCCTCCCAGGCCCTGCACCCACTTCCTGAAAGGGCATGTAGGCAGTGGCTGTGCCACCTGGTGCATTTAGCTGCATCTGACAGCACCAGGTCAGGTTCTAAGGTTCTCCGTCCTAGGTGTGCCTCTGTGATTGGAGGGGAGGCATGATTCTCCAGGTTATTGCAAGCTACTCCCCTGCCAGGAGGGCTGGGATGGTCCTATCCAGCCTTTGTCACCACCTTCTTGGGGGGGGGGGTTAGACTCTCCTAACTGTATTATTTGGGTTCTGCAGCTCACAGATTTATTGAGGTGGGGGGAGCAAGCTGTAGTATGTGCTTATGGGACAAGTGTATCCAGGCTCCCACCCCTCTCAATCATCTCACAAATCCAAGTCAGACATCACTAAAGAAGAAAGCACTCTGGGTTTGTGATGTCCATATAGAGGTGCCCATTCCCTTTCTAAACTCTGGTTACCAATCTCCTGCCCTGCTTCATATCTCATCTTGTGGCCACTTTAAACTACGTATCCATCTCAGATTAGGTAAAGCAGGGTCAGTTGTTGTAGAAAACTGTGCTCACGGAGTTTCGCATTGTGCAAGGCCTGGCCATGTACCCATAGATGCAGCCCAGTCTTCAAGTAAGAATGTGCAAGCAGCTTGATCTACTACTACTGCATGAGCATGTGAGTTGTCAAAGCACAGCACAGTTGTCCACAGGAAGCAGGTTGGTGAATCATGCAAGAATGATAGTCCCTCTAATACAGGTCAGGTGGCTGCAGGGAGCCAGCATTCTCTGGTGTAGACCCTCAGCTTTCTGACCCAAATCTCTGGGAGGGATCATGTGGTGTCTGGTCCCACTATCCCAGTCCAGTCCTTGACCCAGGTTCAAGCCCTTCTTTGATTGTTAGAAACAGGTGGGTTAAGCAGAGGTTTTCTTGCTGATTACATCCATTGCATCAATGCTGACACAATGGCTTCATTGGGACTGAGTGTGCTCAGGTTAGTTGGATGGGGAGCAGTGGAGGACCAGTTGGGGGAGCGTTGGAGATGTTAACTATCTCATCTGCAATGTGTTAATAGGTGAACCATCTGGTCAATACTGACATAACTCATTAGGGTAATGGGTACCTGAACTCTGGTAACAGGGCAGCAGCCTCAGACATGGGAGACCTCCATGTGATAGGATAGAGACCATATAGAAGGGGTAGAAAAGTTAGGAAGATCAACATCCAGGTGTGTTAAAAGGGTGTAGAGCAGTGTTTGAGCAGGGTAGTGATTTCTTTCTCGAGAAAAGCTAATACATCCCAATTTTCCACTTTTTCTGGGAAGTCAATGAAGTGAAGATTATTCTGACAACTTTTGTTCTCTGCATGTTCATCTATCTCCCAGAGGGTACTGATGAGTCTTTCAAGTTCATGAATTCTGGCCAAGTGGCAGCTATCTTTGTTGATATATGAGAGGTATGTCTCCATGTCCCTGGCTTTGTGTTGGAGTTTGTGCACCTTTTCCTCAAGTGAGGCCAATGATGTTTTAAATGTAGTTATTTCCTTAAGCATTTGTTGGAGTAAGAATTTTATTTCAATGGTGTCTGTTGTCAGAGCTGATGCTGCTGCCAGCTTCCTACCACTTCTCTCACAGTTACTGTGGATTTTGACAAATATCTCTTCTGGGGGAACCTGGTGCCGTTTCAAACTTCAGAATTCATTAGAAGGTTTGTTTTCTCTCGGATGAGGATTGTCTGACTTCTGTAATTGATGTGGTCCCAAATTAGTAAAAGAATCTTGGACCAGGAAGTACAGAGGTCTTTCAACTAAACTGCTATCATGCTAGCAGCTTGCCTTATCCAGTAGAGTGGTGTTTCTGAAAGTATGTCTGGAAATGAAAAAGGAAGACTAAGAAATGCAGGAAGGATGAGAAAATGGAAAAAAAGTGCATCTTTGCCAGGGTAGGAAGGAAGCAGATGGGGCAATAATTAATTGTTCAGTTAACTAGGTGAAAAAGAAACTGTAAATTAGGGGGAGTGGCTTAAACAGAAGGAAGCCAGGTGTTTGCATTTAAAAACTGACCTAGATAGCTTGTGACAGAGAACAGCAAGGGAAGGAGCTGCTGTTAGAACTTTACTCTACTGGACTAAAGAACTACAACTCTACTACTGGAAACCTCAATTTAGGGTAAAAACAAACAAAAAAGAGTGTGTTTTTCTGAGTTGGGTGAAGGAATTGTTATCTGTGCAGTTAGCTAGGTGAAAAATAAACTGTGAATTAGGGGGACTGGCTTAGAGAGAAGGGAGCCAGGTTTTTGCATTTAAAAACTGACCTAGATAGCTTGTGGTAAAGAACAGGAAGAGGATGGAGCTGATGTTAGAACTTTACTGGGACTATATTGCCCTCCATCCATCCTTTCCACCCCCCAACCCTTAGCCGGTTCTCCTTTTATAGGCACAGGATTTGACTGACAACAGGAACTTCCTTTTTGGGAGCAGGAAAGGAGTGATCACAGAGGCACAAAAGACTCACCATTATAGAAGGAAAAGAGTAGCTCTCCATCTTCCACTAGATGCTGGAGGTCTGACTCTGAGCAAGTAAGAAGGAGACTACTGAGGAATATAGGAACTTACTGTACCAGAACAGGAAGATCAGGAGCTTTAAGGGCACAGAGGCAGTAGGAAAGTAGGGGAAAAAAAATTATATATAAAAAAATAAATAAATAAATAAAGAGAGGCAGGAAAGGGTAAGTATACAAAACAACAGTTACGGGACCACAAATAAGACATGATGTGAGTGGTGCAGTGCAGTGGCTGTAGAGCAGCAGATCTCTGGGAGCTGTTCTGGAGGATGACATGTTGTCCCATCTGCAGGCACCTCTCTGGGCTGAGGGTGGAGGTTGCTCATCTCCAGGCTGAGTTGGCCAGGATTCAGGGATCTCCTTTCCAAACTAGGGACCACCAGGGCCACCGCCGCTGCTTCAGAGGTTGCCGAGAAAGAGGAGTGGTTGGATCGCAGTGGGCTCAGAGAGGGTGAGGGTGGTGGACCGGGGTGCATCCCTCCAGTTGTACCTCTTCACAATTCATATGCTGTTCTGGCAGAGTGTGGTTCCTCTATGGAGGCACCCGCAGTGGAGACCAAGGAGGATGCTGGGAATCTCCACAAAGGAGACCCACAGGAGGGTGGCATGGGACCCTACAGGGAAGGAAACAACTCCTGGTGGGGACTCCATTGTTAGAAGGGTAAAACTGAGGGAGGGAGGGAGGGGAAGGAGGTAAGGTGCCTGCCTGGTGCCATGGCTTGGAGTGACAGGGAGCAAATCCACAGGCTCACAGGAGCAGCTACACGGGGAAGGGAGATGGATGTCATTGTCCACCTAGAGACAAATGATCTGGCTGTAAAAGGGATCAGAGCAGTGCAGGAGGAGTTTGTGGAGTTGTGGAGGGGCATTAGACAAGTAGCATGCATGACAACCTTCTCAGAGGTGCTGCATGTCTATGGTATGGGTAAGGCTAGGGTGCTCTGCACCATGGGATTCAATCAGTGGTTGAAAAACTGGTGCAGAACTCAGGGTTTTGGTTTCATTTGCGACTGGGGGTCCACCTGGAGGGATGCAGGCCTATACTGGTGCAATGATCTGCATCTGTTCAGGAGGGGAACAAGGATCCTAGGTGATAGGTTTAAATGCTTCATTGGCAAGCATTTAAACTAACCAAGGGGGGACGCACTGAAAAGGAGAAAGGAAATCCTAGCCCCTACCCAAAAATCATGGTATTTAGTGAGGTAAACACTAAGATAAAGAAGTCGATAGGGGGAAGGGCAGAGGTAAATGGAGAAAAAGACAAAGGCAGAAAGGACAGGGATGGGGCAAAAAGGGGTAAGGCCATCAAAAAATTAGGGTAATGAGTATCAATGCCCGTAGTCTAGGTAACAAGCTTCCTGAACTGCTGGCCTTGATGGAAGAGGGATGCCTGGGTATAGTGGCAGTCACAGAAACATGGTACACAGAGAATCATGACTGGGATGTCAACATACCAGGTATACAATCTACAGGAGGGACAGAGAGGGTAGAAGAGGAGGAGGAGTAGCTCTCTATATAAGGGAAGGGATCAAAGCAACAGAACTAAAGGGTAAACAGAGAGGAGAGGAGGCACTTTGGGTCACCCTGGAGAATCGAAATGGCACCGCAATCCATACAGTGGTTGTATACAGACCCCCATCTCAAGGGGAGGATATGGACAAGGAAATGATAGAAGGTATCCTTAGGATGACAGAAAAAGGGGGGATATTGTTGATGGGGGACCTGAATATGCCAGATGTTAACTGCAGCACCTTTGCAGCAGCGACATCCAAGAGCAGGGCCTTTCTTGATGCCCTACAGGGGGCATGCTTCAGACAGCTACTGCTGGAACCCACTCGTGAGGGAGCAATCTTAGACCTTGTACTCTCAAATGAGGATGGAGAGAGGATCTCAGATCCAGAAGTGGGTAGCCATCTGGAAACAAGTGAGTACCAAACAGTGTGGTTCATGATAAACTCATCTGTAGAGTCAAGTCATACAAAAGTGAAGGTACTGGACTTCAGGAGGGCTGATTTTGTCAAAATGGAAGTGTGCCTCAGAAAAGCACTAGCAAGCAGGCAAGAAGGAAGGGTGGAGCAACAATGGGGAAATCTCAAAACTTCTATCCACAGAACTGGAGAAACAGACCCACTCACCGGGCTAGAAATTCAAATTTAATTTTATTCAATCAAATCACCAAGTAATTACATCAACGGGGCTGGTTTTCTGTTTTTCACCCAGAGATTTGAGAGGCAAGCAGAAAACGTAACGGAGAACATCCAAGTGTGCCTAATAGTATTTGAAACTTCAAGGTAATAATGCTAACATAGAAACATTTAAAGAAAATGGCTTTAATAATGGATTAAGCTGTTACAGTGAAATCTTTATGAGCATACATTTTGAAATAACATAATTTCAGTAGTAAAACAGATACACTTTTAGTGAAAATGGTATTAAGAATGGATTCAGCTGTCAAAGTGGAATTTTCATGTATATAAATTCTGAGACAAGAATGCAGCTTCAGTATTAATATATTGGATAGTGGATTTATTGCGGTGTGAATATGAAGGTATTGGAATAGAGGTATCAAATGTTTATGAAATCAAAAATAAACATTTGAAAAGTTAAATATGAATGGGCAGGTGAGAAGCAGGTTTATATTATTGGGCATTTTGAATTTATTAGAGAAAAAAATATTTTCGTAATTAAAATAACTTTTTGGTGGTTAAAAATGGGTAAACAATTAATCATTTATGAAGTTCAGAGATCGTATGGAATTTGTATATTTAAGACATGGATGACACAGTCTGAATATTGAAAGTGAGCATTTACATATACTAAAGGTCCTATTATAATAATATTGGATAATAGGTGTTAAGTTGTAAATTACATATTTTTTTATGTTAAATAGATACAGTGCTGCACTGGTGAAGGATATTTCTGAAATATTTGCATTGTACATTTGATTGTATACTGTATCTTGGATGAGTAAAAATAATTTATATGTTTAAACTAATATTGTTAAGTAAGCCTTTCTGTAACCAATTTGCACTAGAACTCAAATTATCCCCCAAATATATCATCTCTCGTTGCCCTGAAAGAATGCTCAGAAAAAGGCAGCCTAGGACAGTTCTGCAGATGCAGAAGCAAGGTAATACAAAACAATTCTGGCAGTAGGATTTGGATTGGAAGAAGGGCACTTTTTTCACTGCAAATCTATTTTCTCCTTCCATGGCTCCCTTCCTCCTGACCAGTGCTTGATTACTGCAGCAACAGTCCTGTGGATTCCTTCCACTGCCTGCCCACTTACTTGAGGATTAGTACTGCTAGGCTGCAAAGCATTACTAATCCAGTGACTTCCCCTCACCCACTTGCTTGAAGTTTGGTGATACTGATTTGTGCAGTAACATCACTCCAGTTGGTTCCTCATGGTGCCACACTTCAGCACAGATGGTGCCATTCATGTCAGTGCCACTTGACTTCCACATCTCATTCTGTCTTGAATACTATTAGAACAGCGACTGAATTTTGTCACCACCATTAGGGCACCACAACAAGGGTGAAGATGACAGAAGCAATCTTGATTTTAGATTTGTACCCACACAATTTCTGCCCCCTCCAGGGCATACCTGCTTCGGAGAAGGTTATATTCAGTTGTGCGGGGAGTTGGAGGGGTGGGGGACACTCTGAAAAAGCTGACTGTTTCCCATGAGGGCTCTTTGGTGCTGTAACCCCTGAGATACATAATGCATGGTGTTGCAATGCCAGGTGGCATGTTGCCTGCACCGTAATCAGTGTCAGCAACATGTTTTTCACACTGATATGGGTGAACCATTCTGTCCCACCCTGTAATGATTCATTGTGAGGCTAGAGAGCAGCTGAATCATTTTGCAGTAGACACAGGACCACGAAATCTCAGATTTGTGTTTCTGTAATAATCACTAATACTTTTGCATTCCACAATTCTGCAATTATCAAATAGAACCATCATATTTTTCTCTTCGTGAAATAGACTTCCTGACATTTCTTCAATATTTGTAGATTGCTATAATGGTTATAAGCTGCATGGCTGAGTGCCATTGTATTGGAAAGGTGTTGATCAACTGACTGCTGCAACCCTGGGAGGATGGATGTATAATGGAGCTGCAAGTGAACTCACTCTAATGGCATTTTAGGCTTCCTCACAATCATTTTACTAGTTTAGTTGGGTGCTTCCAGTGGCAGATGTCATCTTCTCAACACCAAGCATGCTTATTCTGTGGAAGAGGCTTGTTTCCATGGCAAGACTACATTTTGGCAGCAGCTGCTGCAACTAAAGAATTGTTGAAAATGCAGGGCCCTCACAACCACTGTACACAGCAAACGCTGTGCTTATTTTTCTGAATGTGAAAACGCCTAACTTATAATTTTTTTTTAAAGTAAATTAATGCAAACTAGTTATGGGCACTGGTGGACTACCAGGCCACACCCACTCACTGCCCACTGCTAAGATTCTCCATCTATACTCTAATCCTAAGACTTTAAGGGCTTGCACAGCTGCACCTGACGTATGATAAATCCTCCTGTAGTAGACAGGTTTTTTTTCTTAATTTCGAAATGCAAGAAAACTGACAACTGGTGGAGGACACTTGCAGGCTGTCTGCTAAGAGACACACTTGATGACCACTGAGCCCAGTCTAAAGTACCATGCAAGATCAAACCTTCTTTCCCTGCCACCTGGCCAAGAAACCTCCACATGTATAGCACACACACACACACACACACATGTACACACACACACACACCCCACAGCTTATTTAATACTGCTTTCCAGTTGTATCTAAACACTTGTGCTTGCCTTATTAGTTTGTGAGAATACAGAGGGATCAAACACTCAAACATCAAATTCCTCAAGTCTCTGGTAGAACCAGACTTGCAGCATTAATTATGAAAGAGCAAGGAGCAGGTCAAAAGGAAGTGATGCTCCCACTTTATTAGGCTATAGGTAGATAATGCTTGGCGAATTGCATCAAGTTATATTCACCACAGTACAGAAATGGTATTCATGAGCATGAGATGGTTTAGAATAGGGCCACCAATCTGATTAGTAGCTTAGGAGGCAAGAGCAACAAGGAGACTTTGGATTTATGCAGATTATTTAGCATGGGAAAGAGAATGCTTAGAGGAGACAACAGGAGATGGACAGGATTCTTAATTAAATGTATTATAAACATTTATACAGGATGGGATCTATAGGACATTATTGCCATTCTTACAATCCCATGCTACTGTACTTCAGCTTACAAGCAGTTACAAACTGTACAGTGCAAAATACCATGTGTAGGTTATACACCTGTGTTTGAGCTGATGAATGCAAGGAGAACACAGGGAACACATTTAAACTGAGGGGAGTTGGATAAAGGGAAATGTAAAAAAAAGAATACTTAACAGAGAGAGCGGGTAACATATGGAATAGCCTATCCACTAAGATCTAGAGGTTAGCACTGCTGAGATTTTCAAAGCAGGACTAGGCAGATGCTTGAAGGAGAATAGTATTGAAGATTTCAAAGTGTGTGCATGGGGAGCATACCATCTGTTCATTATGAATGTGTGTTAAAATTCAGATTAAGTAGAGTCACTGCCGTGCATCAGGAGGGGCTAACAAAATGGACGTTAAAACTTTTCAGTCATCACAGTAATATGTTACTATGATAGAGGGAGAGTAGGCAGTCCTGCTCACTCTGATAGGAATTTAATGAACTAAAAAGGTGGGTGAACACCATAGGGAACAGAGGATGAGCAAGTAGGCACATCAAGCAATGCTTCACAAAGCTCTGAAGTGGGAGAATTCCTGACTAAAATTAAACACAAGACCTCAATACATACCTGAATCTTCAGATACATGTTCCTCTTACTCCAATTTGGCTTATCATGTGGGTGCTGAAGAAGAAGGTGCATCAGGTTTGGACAGTTTTTCTGTCACCATCTGAGAAGACGTTGGGAGAGACTGGAAAGAGTATAGCTTTAAATAATGCATGGGCATTATATTTAAAAGCAGGCAAAACAAGCAGCCTCTACAAGAAGTCAGTTTGTGCTGGGAAGGCAGAGCTCTGTGAGATGTCTGAAAGCACTGGTAAGAATAACAAGGCAGTTGCAGTAGGGGAGGCTGTAAGGATGCTAGGCTTAGCCCAGCCCAGGGAGGTGTTTGGAGGCAGTGAAGCTAAGTACTCACACCCTTTAAACTGCTTAAGGAGAGCAATCTCCTGGCCTAATCACTGGAGAAGGTAATCAATTATAATAACTGATTACTGTAAATAATATGCTAAAACAGAGTTTTTTCAAACTCCGTAATATGTGATTACAGATTACGACCCACATATTATGGAGTTTGTAACAGTTGTCTCCTTTGCTGTGCTAGACTACTTTTAACACTATTGTGGAATTCAGTTTCATTTTCTTAGTAAACTAAAGTGAATACTGCACTTTTTTTTCAAAGCCAGTAATTATAAACAAATAAATTATGGGTAGTAGAAATGCATATGTGTGAGAGTGTGTGTGTGTGTGTGTGTGCGCGTTTTGTTAAGAAACCAATGAGCTTTGCTCTTATGGTTTATTAAGCAATGCTCCTCTGGTATGTTAAAAAATTGTAATGTACTGCTTCCTATATGTTGTTCCATATGTAAAGGAACATAGAAACAACACAGTCATTGTTACCCTTATGACATGTATTTAACCTGTTTAATTTTTTTTTTAATCTACCTACCTACCACAGTTGTGCTCGGTGTTGTGACACTACTGAAACAATGTTCAGAGTGATGACTATACAGAATGATCAGAAACACATCATAGGAGGCAGTATAGCACAGTGATTTAAGGCTCTGAGCTGCAAACATGGAGACTTGGGTTTGAATCCCACAGCTCTCACTTGCATGCTGTGTGACCCTAAGCAAGTCATTTAACTTCCTTGTGCTCCCAGGTTGTATCTGAAAACAAGCTTCAATTTAGTGTCTCTCTCCTGGTTAAAAACCAAAAAACAAAAAAAAAACATAGCAAATAAGGAATTAGAAGTAATGACTAACCGTTCTTGCCAGTTTGTTTCCAAAAGTGCAGTTTCACATAACTAAACTAGAAAGAACATGACACTGGGCACCGGTGTAGTTACACATACTGTACGTGTATAGTATGTAGTAGAAATAGGGTTTATTGAGGGGGTATTTCCTGCCATTTTGACAGGCTGATTTTGAAGGATGCTTAGAGGATCTTCACTTAGGGCATGATGAAAACCAGCTTCAGGCAACAAATAATTAAGCAGATAACCAATGCATGGGGCAATCAAGCCAGCATACTGTTGAAATTATAGCCTATATGAAAAATGGTCTTTTAAAAGTTTTAAGTCACTAAAGAAGATGTTGCTATTTTTTGAGAATCAGAAAGGGAAGGGGTAGATGGATAGTCTCAAACTCCAGTACCCTTATTGAAGATTTCATTGATGGTTATTATGTTCTGTGGGAGGAGTTTGGGACATGCTATAAAATATGAGTGGGATCTTTATTGTCCAGATTGGCCACTGGCCATTCAAAAAGAGTAAAATACAACGTGGAACTACTGTATATTTGAGGATGAAAAAAGCTGCACGGGCAATGATAAAGAAGTTAAAATTAGGATGCTAACCTCTCTAAATGGAACCATACCAGATAAGAGGGGAACACCCAGACCTTCAACAGCCTGAAGAGAAAGTTGAGGCCTAGGGATAACCAACCCTGGGAATACATGAGAATAGAGATGGTGGCGTGCCTCTATCCTTGAGGAGGGACAGTAGAACAGAATGAGAAAAAACATTTGTTTGCCTGCAATAACCAGTATTTCTTCACAACAAAAAAGCAGAACCAGACAGCTTCCATGGAGCCATCACACAAAATCTTTGAAATGAACCACTGCCTCACTCCTAAAATAACTCATGTTCTTCTTTAAGTCTGTTGCTGGTAAATATATAATTTGATACTGAAGGGACATTATTAGTAGTAGTGCCTTAATAGGAAAAAGTGGTCTCTTGGAAATGGGAACAGCATTGTATGCAAGCTAGTGGCAATTTGAAAGCCTTATACTATATGAACAGAGAAAAAGCTAAAGAGTATTTTATAACCACACATATGGTACTGGGAATGTGTTGTACTGGAGAAGGAAGACTTAGACCTGGCAGACATTCAAAGAGGTAAATAATATTGTAGGCTGTGTGTCTGCATGGATATTAAGTGGTTGGGATAAAGTGGTAGGGATTAGGCTTATTAGCCATTCAGAGAGGCAGCTATAGAGCTGTACACCATGGCCAAGTGCAGCATTGCAGTTTTTGCTTAGATATCCTGGAGGATACTATTTATTTATTTATTCATTTGTTTCATTTATTCAAGTCTTGGATTACAGACCTTTGAGCTGGGAGCTCATTTGCGAAGGTGCCACGTCAAACAGTAAGCAATCAATAGGTACATACAGGTTACATACAAGGGTTATATAACAAGTTTCATTGGTGGTACAAACATGAATATGAGATTCAGGCAAACACTTGGTACCTACAGGTTATCATCATAGTTACGCAACAAATTACATAGTTGGTTCAAGCATGATAATGAGATTCAGACATGGCTTTAGGATGTAAATAGCTATACAGAAAATCAAAGAATATTGTTTTGCTACCCAGGAGGTGAAGGGACCTCCAGTGGAAGGTAATAGACAATGGGGTGGAGGGAGTGGGGACCAGGCAGGACTAAGGCCCATTGTCAAGGTGAGGTAGTTGGGGAGGTTGTAGGGGGAGAGGAAAGTTTAGGTTCAGAGTGGGGGGATGGAGCAGGTGCAAGGGAGTGGAGATAGGGATAGGTGTATGGAGGAGAGGGGGATAAAGAGGAGAGAGGATATTGGAAGAATAAGGGGATTATTCAGGAGAGGGGGATTAAGGAGGAGGGGATGATGGTAGACAAGACGAGGATGGGAAGAAGAAACAAGGGGAGGATAGAGTAGTAGGTAGGTATCTGGGGCAGGTTATGGCATCTGATTGGACAAAGATAAGTGCATGAGGCACATAGGTAGGTAAGAAGTGCAGGGAGATGACTGAGCAGACCCTAGATGGAAAACTGGAAATTGGAGTTTTAAAGGGCAGGTGCATCTCATGCCGCTAGTAAGGTGGCTGCGGAGCATCGACTTGAAAGGCCCAATTCTGGATTCAGCAATTAGCCTGCTTAGAAAGGTGTTTAGCAGGTGAGGGACTCGGTATACAAAAGACCTTTTGTCAAAGAAGGTGCAGCGGAATGGCACCTTGAAGTAGTTAGTGAGTGTTCCTAGTGTCGGACAAGATAGTGCAGAAGGTGTAATTATGTTCTGGACCCGGGGGGGGGGTCATGCCAAAGGTAGCCTTTTTAGCCAGGAGACTGAACTGGTAACTAATTCTGTTACCCAGGTCAAGCCAACCTGTACAAGAGTATAGGTCGCATGTATGGGTAAGGCGAAGAACACCCAGGAATAGCCTACAGGCTTTATTGAGAGTAATGGTGATTCTTTTAGGGCTGTAGTTGAGGCCGCACTGTATATAACAAAACCGTAGTCAACCACAGAGAAAACTGAGCTTGTTAAGACAAGTCTTAGAGTGTCTGCTGTAAGGCAATGCTTATGTCTGTACAGTTGCCCTAACTTTCTGCTCACTGATTTAGCGACTTGGTCGATGTGGAGGGAGTACTAAAGGGCACTGTCCAGTGTGATCCCTAAGTATTTGAAGTTATCAACCATGTCTATGATATCTCCTTGTTTGTTGCAGATGACAAGTTTGGATGCTTTGAATCTGCTATGTGTAGAGGCGAACAACACAGTTTTCATTTTCTTATAATTGAGCAGTAATCATGAGCTTATGAATCAGTCCTCAACTAGTGTAAAGTTATTTAGGATGCTTTGTTCAAAAGTTATAATGTCCAGAAGGCTGGAGAAAATTTTGGTATAATCTGCATATAGGAGAATGTGGTCTTGGCAAACTTGCAAGAGGCAAGTTAGGAAGAGACCGAACAAGAGCGGGCCAAGGATGGAACCCTGTGGTACCCCTGTAGTCACATTTAGTGTAGTGGAAATTATGTTGCCTATTTTCACTTGTTGGACCCGATTAGAAAAGTAGCTTCTGAATCAACCCATCGATGTCTCAGATATGGTAGCATTGCCAAATTGGGCTAGCCAGATTTCTATGGTTCACCGTATGGAAGGCCATAGTGAGGTCAATAAAGGTAGCCCCCACTTAGTGCCCTCGATCTAGGGAATCATGGATGAACCCCATGAACTTCACCAGTGCAGTCATGGTGCTGTGCCATTTCATAAATATGTGCTGCGCCCTACATTAGAGGTGATATTTATTTAGGTGATCAACTATCTGATCATAAACTATTCTTTCTAAAGCCTTGGAGATTGGGGGAAGTATGGAGATTGGCCGGTAATTTGAGTGGAGTGTCCTGTCACCATTTTTGAAGACTGGGATGACCACTGCAGATTTCCAGAGTTTAGGAAATCAGCCAGTTGTTAAGGAGAGATTACTTTTTCGAGGAGTTCTACTATTTTGGCTATGGTAAGGGATATAAGCCTCAGGTCAAGGCCATCCCCACTGTGCCTCATTTTACAAATTACTTTTAGCAGGTATTTTTTTTGCTTCAGCTTTAGAGATGACACCAAGGTAGAAAGGTGGGGTGATGCTGGAGGCAGAAGGGTCTGACAAAGTATGCTGAGCAGGGTTGGGTGGACTAAGATAGTCTGGGGGAAGGACTCCGCTAAGATTGGAGAAGGCCTTGTTAAATGTATCTGTAATAGTCTTTAGGTCATGGGATAGTTCACCATTTATGTTAATTAGAGTAGGTGGTAATTTATTAGAGGTCCCGTGAGGGCTTTGATATTTGCCCAGAATTTGCTTCTGTCGCCCCAAGAGTTGTCAAGCTTGGCCCTGAAGTATTACCTTTTTGCTTGGTGAATGGCCTCAGTGCATTGGTTTCAAACTGTTTTATAGTTTTGGGTATCGCTTGAGGTACTTTTTGCCTTATGCCAGAGATTATCCCAAGCATGGAGTTGGGCAATGAGGGATGGAGTAATCCAGGATTTATGTGACTCATTGAACTTTCTTTAGGCACTTGGGGGTGAAGATTTCACAGGCTGCATTATATGTCTTAATGAACAGATCCGGAGCAGCATCAACATCATCTGCCAAGTAAATGGTCGACCAATTTAGCTGTCTGAGATGGTCTTTCAGTGGTCCCAGTTTCCCCCTCCTAAGAATATGTGAGGTGACAGCCTTTGTGGGGAGTTTGGGTGGCTTGCTGGACCAAGTACAGATGATGGGGGAATGATCGCTTATTGCGTCTGGGAGGACTTACATACTGGAGATGCATTTTGGGTAGTTTGTTATTACCCAGTCCAGTAAGGTGTTGGTTCCAGTGTGGAAGTTGGTACATATGGAAGAGGCTATAAGTTGTTTGTAGCCTATAGCTGCAATGGTGTCTCTACAAGGAGCAGTGCTGCTGGACTCCCAGTTTATATTGAAATCGCTCAGCACTAGCATTTCTGACTGCCGGTGACAGTCTGATAATTGCTCCTTCAGGATTCTGAATCCTTCAGCCTGATTTTTGGGAGGAATATAGATGGAGATGAGAGTTTTTCCTTTGCCATGAGTCCTGAGTATAACCATAAGTGGTACATACGAACATACAAATGTGCCAGCAGAAACAGATCACCTGGTCTATCTAAGTCTGCTCTAGTGTGCAGCCAACATCCCTTAGTTCTGCAGCTGCCCCACCCTCCCCTTTGTCATCCCATTGCCACCCCTCACCTCCCTTACCCTCACTCTCTTCCCTGTTAACTGTCCCATGCCCTTTTGAAGCTGTTCACAGATTTACATGATATCACCCATTCTGGTAGGATGTTCTATTTTGCTACCATACTCTCTGTGAAATAGTGTCTCCTCATTTCCTTCCTAAATCTTTCCCCCTCTATACTTAGCGTGTGCCCCCTGGTGACCCTCCCCCTCCTTAACTTAAAGACCCCATCTGCTCCTTCCTTATTGATTCCCCTCAGATACTTTAATGTCTCTAATATGCCCCCCCATCCCTTCTATCCTCCCGGGTGTACATATTCAGGTCTCCCAGCCTGCTGTCATAGTCTGTCCCCTCCATTCCATATATCATCTTTGTTGACCTCCTCTGCACCCCCTCCAGTAGCCTGATATCATGCTTTAGGTATGGCCTCCAAAACTGCACATAATACTCTAAGTGCGGCCTTACCAGCGACCTGTAGAGGGGCAAGATCACCTCTCTTCACCTGGATGAAAACCCCCACGCTATGCACCCCAGCATTTTGTTCACTTTTCCAGCTGCTCTCCTGCACTAGCCAGTGTTGTTCATGGTCCTTGTTATCAATACCACTAGGTTCTTCTCATCCTCAGTGATCCCCAGCTTAACCCCCCCCAGCCAGTATTTTCGTCTTGGGTTCTTCACCCCAAAGTGCATAACCTTACACTTTTTTGCATTGAACCCCAGCTGCCACTTCCCTGACCACTCCTCTAGCTTGTGTAGGTCTCCCTGCAGCTGCTTCCATCCCTCCTCTCCATCCACCACTGCTCTGATTTTGATGTTGTCAGTGAACAGACTTACCTTGCTTACCACCCTGTGTGCAATGTCTGATATGAAGAGCCCAAACAATATTGGCTCCATGCAGAGCTCTGTGGCACCCCACTCATCACCAGCCTTGAGGTTGAGAGCTCCCCTCTCACTACCACCCATTGCAGCCTGCCACTCAGCCAGCTTGTGATCCAGTTTATCATTTTTGCCAGTACCCCTACACCAGTTAGCTTCCCTCTAAGCCGCACTAAATCGAAGACCTTACTGATGACCAAGTAAACCACTGCAAGTGCACCAAGTGAGCATGACCCTTATCCAGCTCACTTGTCACCCAGTCATAATATTCTATGAGGTTGGTTTGACAAGACTTCCTGAAACAAACCCATGCTGCCTCACACACTGGAGGCCATTGTCCTCCAGGTACAACACCAGTCTTTCCTTTAGTATTGTTTCCATGAGTTTACACACTATGGAGGTGAGACTTACTGAACTATAATTACCCAGTTTATCCTTTGGCCCGCTCTTGTGTAATGGTACTACATGTGCCATCCTCCAGTCCAGTGGCACACATCCTGACTCCAGTAAGGTGCTTTAAAGATCTGCCAGCGGTTCCACCAGCACCTCCACCATCTTCCTCAGCACCCTGGGGTGGATACCATCCGGCCCTGGTGCTTTGTCGACCTTCAGTGCCCTCAGTCCCTCTAGGACTCTATTTGCTTCAATTCTTCCATCAGTTGCCTCCTCCCCCCCCCCCGTCCCCACCATCCCAACCCATGCTGGTAGCAGTCCTCTTTCCTTCCAAGAACACTGAGCAAAAGTATTCATTCAGTGCTTCTGCCTCCTCCTTCCCCTTTTCCGTCCACTCCCCACCTCTTTTTATCCTCACTATTGTCTCCTGCACTTCCTTTTCTCCCTGATGTATCTGAAAAAGTCTCCCCCCCCATTAATTCCATGTGCTAATCTCAGCTCCCTCTGGACCTTGACTTCTCTCACTTTTCTGGTCACCTCCCTGGACCATCTTGCATATTCCTCCCTGTCCACTTCCTTCCCCATCCTCCTAAATGACTGATGCACCACTCATTTTGCCCTCACCACCTCCACAACCTCACTGTTTAACCAACATGGTTTTCTTGAGTTAATGGGAGGGATTTCCTGAGTTAATGGGTGGGAGGACATAATCTTGTAAATGGTCCTTAATATAAATGGCACATCCCCCTCCTCTTTTCCAGGTACAATCCAGTCTGAGTGAAGTATATCTATTGAGCTGGATTTAAGTATCAGCAGTTGTAGGGGTGAGCCAGGCCTCAACCACAGATAGGACATCTTGCTTGTGCTGGGCAGTCCAGGTTTGCAGCAGGTCGAATTTTGCAAGCAAGATGCAACTACATTAACTCAAAGTAATCTACTGATAATTATTCCAACTTGTCATACAGGAAACTACAAAATATCACCCAGAGCACTTGTTCCTTGTAGAAGGCATTGTAATTTAGCAGGTCACAAGTCTACACTGAGGTAATTTGAGTGTACTGGGGAATGTGGGCTGTCATTCAGAACTGGATCCGCAAGTTTGTTTGGGGGTGGAACCATGACTCCAGAAGTGTATGAGTGGCAGAAGGCATGGTGGAAAGAGTTTTTTAGTGGATGTGGACCTCAGCTTGGTATGGTGGTGTTCGGGTTGGCTGGATGTATGGTGCTGTGTTTGTTTGTGTAGTTATGTGCATGTTGATCGAGTGTTTAGCTGGCTGTGAATGTGTTTCAGTTGTTTGGTTGGCTGGGTGAGTGATGCTGGGGTATTGTTGTTGGCTGTGGGTTTGTGCCAATGTATGTTTTGTGGTTCAGAGCCTGGTTATGTGATTTTTGGTTGTTGGGGTCTTCTCAAAGCTGTCAAGTAAGAACTTTCTTACCTTTTTTAATGTTTTTATTTTAATTCTAATGACTAAAATGTTGAACAAATGAACTTCCAAACTTGAAACTTGAACTTGGTGTATGGTGTTGTTGGTGGCCTGCTGAAAGGATATTTACAGTATGGTACAGTGAAGGAAAGCCTACTGCTGGGGTGTATGTTTGGTAGTGGGAGTGTTGTTGGTGTGCTTTGGTTATTGTGTCCTGGTGTTAGGTTGTTTTTGTAACTGTGGAAGTGGTGCTGTGGTCTTTGGGTAAATCAGAACCTGTGATGGGGAGTTTGGTGATTGGGCTTCTAGTGATGTGCTGTTTAGGGAATTGGTTACCTGCTGCCAGTGTGTTTGGGTGGCTGAGAGCCTGCTGTGAGGTGTTTGAATAACTGGGGTGTGATGATGGGGTGGTTGGGTGACTGTAGATGTGGTGCCAGGGCATGTGGGTTGGGGGTCTTGCTCTGGATGGCTTGGGAAGCTGGGAGCCTTGTTTTGGGATACTTGGGTGGGTGGGAGCATGTGGCTGTGGTGTTTGCATGGCTGTTAGCATGGTGTACACTGACAAAAATTATATCTTGACAAGCTTAATTATCTTATTTCATTAACTAAAAATCTAAGGGCCTGATTCACAAAGGTTGACACCAGCTGCGCTAAATGCAGCTTGTGCCAACCGCTGGTATGCCAGGGATCCTGTGCCCAATTCACCATTGGGTAGGGTCCTGGCAGCAAAGTCTCATGGCTTGTGCCAACCCTGGCACTGCACAAAACAGACAGTGCATCCAGAAGGTGTGCCTCAAGTCGCGTGGCAACCATGTGGCAATAGCACCATGGAAAGCAGTCCCTGGTGGCTATGCCCGCCCCAGCCCCAATCTCTTATTATGGTAAAATTGATATGTATAATATACATCTCCCCTCCCTGGTAGTCTAGCAGCCCCCCTTCCCAACCCTGAATTCACATTATGGTAGCAAGTGATATGTATAATACAAATCCCCTCTTCCTGGTAGTTTAGCACCCTCCTAGCCCCGATCCCCCATTAAGATTGTTCGTACTATTCACTTTATCATAGTTATATGCCCTGATGGTCTAGTGGACAACCCCAGCCCCAATCCACTGTGAAATGGTAATCTGAACTTCCTGGTGATCTAGTGGACCCACCCACCCTACAGTGCCCTACCATCCCACTCCCCTCCAACTCATAATTAAGCTGGTGACTGGAGCAGCCCACTGCTCACCACCATGCCCAAATGTGGACTGAGCTCTGAATGAGTGCATACTGTATACAGATTTGATTAAAGGTTGGAGGGTAGTGGGGTAGTACAGATCTGTGGGGTCCAATAGACCACCAGGAAGTTCGGATTCTTGCATCAAAGTTTGTGGCTATCGTGATTTTTGAATGCTACATCTAAATCAGGATTCCATGTGCCAAAGCCACCCTGTGACACCCTTGCAGCAGACAAAACCATGCGACAGGTCGTAAATGGTTGAGCCACGGCAGTGCTGCACCATCCCTTTTTTTGCAATTCCAGAAGCTCAGTTGTGGTCGCAACAGGGGGCTGGCTTTAGACCAGCCAGAAGGTGGTCTGTGCACCATGCACTACAGGAGGGCAGGGTGGTGATGAGGGGACCTGCAAGGAGGAGAATGGGGGTAAAAGGAGCACAAGGGTGCCCTAGGAAGCATGGGGGCAAGGCAGCAATGTTAAGGAGCTGAGGTGTCACCTAATGGGAATGCCATGCAGACTTCCAGTGAGCTAATCAGCCAGGGTAGAAGGGGGTTGGCAAGGACAGTCCATAACCAGGTCCCAGCAAGACTCAGACCTGGCACCTGCTGCATAGGATCACTAGTCCCCAACACTCTAGCTGTGCAGCAGCCTGCCTCCACACAGGGACCTCAGTACCGGGGACTGTTGCCATGATCGGGAACATTTCCCTCCACCATCTGCACCCTGCAACCTGCAACCTGCAGGTACTCCTGCCCACTGATAATGTTAGGGACTGGTGCACCTATGTGGTAGGTGCCAGGGCTGTGTCCAGCTGAGGCTAGATCATGGTCTTCCCTTCCAACCCCCCTCTACCATGGCCAATCAGCTCATTGGAAGTGCACATTTCACCCTCACTAGGTGCCACCTCAGCACCCTTATACTGATGCTATGCCCACCTCACTCACTAGGGTATCCCATCTGTTTCTTTCCTCCCCTCCTTTCTGGCATATTCCCCCACCACCTTCGCTGCCCCTCTCGGTTACCCTGGGCGGGGCATGAGGGAACTGTCCATTGAACTCCAGTATGCCACATGTTTGATGAAACCCTGTGGCTGTGGCAACTCTCGGGTCTTTGGCAGAGGGACCCCAATTTTTATAACATAAAGCACGGGTTCCTTGATTCTCCTAGAGTTTGCTGCCTCCGTAGATCACCGCAAATTGCGGTGATCTAAGAGCCCTCCAAAAATGGAGCCCATTATCTTCTAATTTATGATTGGTGCTTATTTTGTATAGAAATCAGTGGCTGTTCAAAAGTTGTTATGCATGTTTTAAAGGTTGTGCATGTTCGATCATCAGAGCACTTGTGTTTTTCTTTGCATCACTCACAGTGCTTTCATTTAGTCAACTGTGACCATTTCGTAAAACAAAGAACAAAATTAAATTAAAAAATTCCCAGCCATGGTTTTGTTAAGAAAAAATGCGTCCAGAATGAAACCAGCAAAGCACTTAGCAGCACCAGTAACTGGGGGCAGGTGGGTGGATAATGCTTTCAAAAATTTGAGAACTCTTGCCAGCACATAGGAAGCATATTAAAATACAGTATAAAGCAAATATTGTAACAGTTCTCCTATATAGTTAAAGCAAAGTGAGCCCCAGTTTGAAGGGCATTTACATTCTGTACTTCAAAAATTTTAAATAATATAGTATAGTAAATGAAATATAGATGACCACACTCAACTCGCCCTGTGTTTCCATCCTGGGGTTGAGATAGCAGCAGGGACCTCTTGAGCTTTGCTCTAAAGGTCCATAAACTGTTATCTCAACCCCTCTATGGAACACAGGCTTGTTGTGTATGGTCACCCATGCATTATTCCTTATGTTCTATCTTGTCGAGAAAAACAAGCTTATTTCATAGTATATTTTTTCCTGTTTTAATGATCTAATCTCAATGATTAAAAATCTTATGCTATGGCTTCCTGGCATCATCCTGTTTTTAGACTACAATACTAGTTTCGGGAGTTTTATTTTTTTTCTCTTAATCTAGTTTTAGGATTTATTAAGTGGCAAGTTTGTTTTTCCAATTCATAGGGCCTGATTTTCAAAAGCCCTGAGAATGTGTAAGCCCCTGGTGTGTTGAACATATGGTGCTGGGGGTTTGTGGCATTCTCTTGGTGCAGATTGGGACTTTCAGTCAAGTGCTCCAAATGCTGCAAGTTAGACCAGCTTTGCCCTGGTCTAACTTGCACCATTTGGGGATCCTTTTTACGGGGTTTGCACCAAACCTTTGGTGCAAGCTGCCATAAAATGTGGAAACTGTTGCAACTGCACTCAGTGTACTAAAATTGGGTGCAGTTGCGTTAAAGGAGTTTGGTGCAGTTGCATCAAACAACAGGGTTGACACAGGGCTCAATGCACGCCCTGCATCAAGCTTTGAAAATCGGGCTCAGAATCTCACTTTTTAGTCAATGTACCTGTGGGATTGCTAAGGCTGTACTCTTACCTTGTCATTTATTTATTTATTGAAACGCTTCACCAGGAAAGGCACACTGAACAACAAGTTGCTTGTCTCACGGTACATCCTGGGGGAAAGGGTAGTGGAAATACATACATGCATACAACAGCAAACATTATTATAACAATATTGGCAGCAGTGAATAGCAAATAACAGAAAGAATATATTAAGTGCAGCATAAGACTACAATTGTATACATCACCACCCTGTATAAGAACCTCAGATTTGAAGGCCTTTAACTTCCCCATTGAAGGCTTTCACCCCTACACAGTTTTTGCCACTCTCCCTTGCAGGGTATTATCCCCATTCCCCTTGAAGTCTTTAAGTCCACCTTTCTACCCATTGCAAGCTTTTTGGCCACCCTATAGCAGGTTTTTGGCCCCCTTTACTGGTTATTAGTCACCATTTCCAGAATTTAACCCTCCTCCTACTCTGAAGGCTTTTGCTCCAGTCTCCCTTGCAGGTTATTAATTACACTCTTCCTTACAGATTATGAGCACCCCTACAGGTTTATTGCTGCTATACTTACAGATTATTGGCACCCTCACCCTTGCAGATTATTAGACCCCTCCTCCTTTCAGTTTATTGGTCCCCCTTCACGTTGCAGGTCATTAGCGCCCCCTTCCTTTTCAGTTTACTAGCCCCCACCTTGCATTAGCTGCTATGATCCAATTTAGACTTTTAGCTCCCTGCTCCCTCCCTTTTGTAGACTTTTAGTCCACCCTTCCTCAACAGACTTTTAGTTTCCCAGTTTACATGCTTTTTCTCCCATTTTAGGCTTCTTCCACAAGCAGCTACCTATTTTGGTGGGCCCAGGAGCTTGCCTTCTCCACTGGGTGGTGTTGCATGCCTGCGCAGGCTTACAGGACACTGTTCAGTGCCTAGTAGAAGGTGACCATGCCAAAGAGAGCAAAACATACAAAGGAAAATACAGTATGCTCCAGGCAGTCTGAGTGATGGCTGCCAGCACCTTAGAGCCCTGTTCCATGGATAAAACTGGCCTCAGCAGAGGGTGGGGGAGACAGACAGGACTGAGGGGTCACTGGCAGATGTCTCACAGCAGGCATAGGTGGTGGTTCATGTGCCAAATAACTATGTGAAGGAAGAACAGAAATGTACTCAGCAGCTGCAGTACAGCACCACTGTGTACAGTACCACTGGAGCACAGGTTCTGTTGTACTGTGATCAGTGTGCAGTCCATGCCTTTAAACATTTTTGTTGTCATTTACCTGTTTGAAGTGCGATATCCCTCATGAACTGTTCAACCAGATTATGCACAGTAGTCATCAGACAGTGCTATATACATTAGGGTATGTCATGTACACATGCACAGATACAGTATGTTTGCATTTTCTCATGCACTTGGAGCCTCAGGAACAACTTTTGAGCTGTGTGGATCTGTCTTTTGCATTTGGTGCTCAGTTTACATTTGCTTTTCAGTAAAGTCACTTTGCACACTAGAACACCTTAGTGCCTTTACAATACTTTGAATATAACATTGTGACTTGTATCCAGGCCTCCACCTCTCATTTGCATGTGAGTAATCCCCAACCCTTCAGCTTCACAAACTACAGTACTTAGTGTTGTCCACACTGAATCTTTGCATATTACATGTCCTTCACTTTGTCCACCATTATGGAGCACACCTCAGTTTCTGTGGTGCACAGGCAGTTTGCACAACTCTAAATTTATTGTGCAACATCTGGACTCATGTAGTATTGAAGCCACACAAAAATGGTCTATATAATTATTGTTTCTTTTTTGGGGTGTGTGAATGCCTCAAATGTCTTTTTCAAATTGCAATACAGTGGGGTACTTTTATTCAGGAACAGATTGGAACAATCCAAACAAGCAGGGTTAATGTTATCAGACTTTATATTGCACTATTGTACCATAATTATTCAACATTCAAGTCAATATTCAACTTGGGCTGGCATATAAGGTGAGACATAGCCTAATATCCATGGCAAGGATGGCCATTGCACAGGGGATCCTGAGACCCAAATTGGCGTATGGGTTAATAGCCTTTCCGGCAACTACTGGAGGGCTCCTCCGAAAGTGGGATGTCTGCTACAACAGCATTTGCCATTTTGCTCTGTCTAGGGTTGTCAGAACCCTCTGAAATCCTGGGTTCTAGTTCTAGTCTAGAACTTTTGAAAAGGTTCTAGGGTTCTAATCTTTTTTAGAACTTTTTAGAACTGGAACCCTATTTTTTTATTGTGCTGCCAGTAATGAAGATAGTAAAAAAATACATGTAAAGGAAAAACTGTTCAATATAAAGGGGAGAGAAATTATAATGTGTGACATTGATAGGAATACAACTAGGTTTATCTATGGTTTCTTCTGTTTGCAAAGCCAGCAACTCAGTACGTAACAGGCCCACCCACCCACCCATATGTTAAAGTTTTCCTGCTGCAGCTGCATCATAGTTCCTTAGTGAAAGAAAGAGGCACATTAGCCATTTATGTACTCAGTTATATATACTCATCATCATGAATTATGAGAAAAAAATAACTGATATTACCTAATCTCAGCTATTTGCTGCTTTCTGTTTTAAATGAGTAAATCAAAAGTTGCTATGTTTAAAAGAAAGCTTTTATAACAAAGTCAAGCTAAGGTACTACAGCAGCAGCATGTGAAACTGTTGCAAAACATATTATGTCATAACGTAGTCAGTCAAGACATTTGAATAAAAAAAATACGCCAGTCATTGTTGCTGCCAAAAAATGTATGCAATTTTCTAAGATAATGCATACATACACCAACATTTTTGTTGGCAAATTGAAGTAATACATACAACTTTCTAAGATGATGCATTTTTGCAGCTGATACTTCAATAAAATCTGTATTTCAGTCACATAAATAAAAAAGTGGTTTCCTCACCACATACTAACTTAAGGAACATTTAATGTAGCTGCAGCAGTTGGTATGTGATGTTTAAGGGACAGCGTCTGTCAACCCCATTATGTATCAAATTATCACTACTTATAAAGCAAAAACACTTTATGATAGGTCACATTCTGTGAAAACTGCTGATGCAGATTTTCTTGTATTTCTGATTCCTTTATTCTTTTTTCAAAGGGGACAGGACAATTGTGCTAGGTGGCAGCAGTTTGCAATGTATTTAATAAGAAAAATATATATATATGTATATATTATATGTACAGTAGGTTCGGTCTGTCATCATTTTTTTCCTCACCATCCCCAGCCGATCACGAATCTGTAAATGAAAGGACTAAAACAACACCCACCTTTCACCCCATCACCCATTCCACTTTTCTTCCACCACCTCTCATCTGTGCAGTAGCACCCATACCACCCTTACACCTATCATAAAACCAACCCACAACCCCACCCATGTATCATCCATTTTTTGGTTTATGACTAATATTTCTGTAATTGAAAAAATAATAAACAGCTACCAATTAGAACTCATTGTTTTGTCCTCTTTAAAATTGAAAATAGACCGCCTAGTCCCAGCCCATACTGATGCACAACAAAGTCACAGAAGGTAAATCCAAAATATATGTTTGCACTTTAACTATAAATAATATGATACAGAAAGGATTGACGTGACAGTGTCCCTTTATGCCAAATTTGGGCCTGTTCCCACTGATGTTAAAATTGCCCTGTATATAAAACTTGTTGACTTTAGTTTTAGACCCTAGCTACAAAGCAGTTTGCCATGAAATGGTGAAAGTTTTAGGGGTATATAGTCCAAGGTAGTAGATCGAGAAAGGAGAGAGACAACCAAAGTCATCACAGTCTGTAAAAGTTTCCTTTTTGGTGCAGAGAGACTCTGTCCCACACAATATTTACCAGCCACCACCATCTGAGTTGTCATCACCATCAACATCCACAACATCAATCACTTCACGATCAGTTTGTATACTCTTGTAGGGATACGAAAATCTTGACTTATTAACTTTAATAAAAGTTAACTTGTGTACATTTTCTGGCAGCAACCTATTTCTGGTGTCTGTCACAATATTGCCAGCTGTACTAAACATGCATTCTGAAGAGACACTTGTTGCAAGACAACCAAGATATTTACAGGCTTCATCATACAGCTCTGTCCAAATTGACTTTTTTGATCTCCAGTATTCAAAAGGGCATGCATCAATAGGAATAGGCAGTTCTTGCAGGTAACTGTCAACCATGATGGACAGAGACCGTTCAGAAGAGGAATCAGCAGAAGCTGGTATGGCAGCAATTTGGGAAAGGTTTTGCCACAGGTTTAGCTTGCTACTAAGGGTTGAAGAAGTGGCAGTTGTGGAACAACTACTATTAATGTTTGGTGACTTTTCCAGTTCTGTATCCCTTTGTGAAGATGAACCTGCATGTTGTGGTGATGACAACCTGAGGGTACTGTGCGTGTCTGTGTTTGACTCCTGTGAGTGCTGCCCCTCATCTAGCAACAGACATTTATACTGCTCTATATCATCTGTTTTTGGAAGAAGTATAGCCTTGAACCTGGGATCTAAGAGAGTTGCAAGGATGTAGTGTTTTGATTTCGTCATTGCAACTAATTTGTCATTGGTTTTGAAGCACTCGCTCATTCTCTTTATGAGATTCCCATGATACAGGTGACATGTTGTCTGCGCTTCAGATCTGTCTTTTTCTATTTGTAGATTTAGAACACTAAGATGATGTGAAATGAGCATTATGAGTGGATAACCTGACTCACAGATGCACCTTCAGAAGACATGTCCCTTGTAGCTGTCTCAAAAGGAGCTAGGATGCAGCACACTGTCTCCATTAATTTCCACTGCACACAGACAGCATAATGCCATCTCCAATAATGTAACTGGAGCAATACTCATGTACAGCTTGCTTTTTCTCCAAGAGGCTGCAGCATATAAAGCGTTGAGTTCCAACGAGTGGAAACATTTTGAATTAGCTTGCTGGGGCAGCTTGTGTTTTTGCAGCTCGGACAATGTCCATATAGCCTTGGTTGAATGTGAAAAGTGAGTCACAATTTTTGCAAACAGCAATCATACCATCCACTTGTGTTTCATTGCTGAGAAATTCCGTGACAATTAAATGTAAGCAATGCAAAAGTAAGAAGCATGCAGAAATCCTCCATCCTGTATTGCTTTCAAGATGTTGGCTCCATTGTCACTTACTATGAAGCCACATTTTAGACCGTGAGAATAAACCCATTCGTCAAGGAGGTCATTTAGTTCCTGCAAGATGTTTGCAGCAGTATGACTTGCCCAAACTTCTTTATATGCAGCAGCGCCATCTTTGGGGTGTCTTTGTTTTTGAAGAAGCACAAGAAAACGTGACCCAATGAGCGTAAGGGACATGTAATCTATGTTTTGAGTGCTAGTCCACATATCTGTTGTGACATGAATAACCCCACCCTCCGTGAGTTTTAAGTGCAAGCATCACTGTCACTTTTAAAGCCTGATAAATGTTTGGTATTTCAACATAGGAAAAGTACCTTCGATGAGGAACATTGTAACGAGGCTCTGCTAATGTCATGAGCTCCCTAAAATCCTCATGATCTACGAAAGAGTATAGGAGAAGGGCTCCGGCTAACAGTCCACCAATTCTGTGATTAAGATGAAGGGTCTTTGGATGATTTCTAGTAAAGGTATTCTTCCTTTCAAATGCCTGAGACAATGATAGCTGTTTACAACATATCCCTGCTGGTTTATTATACACCGTGCTTCGATGGGCAGATGGACGCAGAGATGGTGGACTAGGACTTATACATTCAGTGCCATCACTGGATGTGCAACTGGTACTAATGGTGCTGGCATTGGTGGTAACAGTGATCCTAGGGCTGGCAGTGGTTCTGCCCACATCAAGTTCTGACAATTCAGTGTCCATTTCAGTTCCTGACCCTTCTCTCACGTGCGGTCTGGAAGATGGAGGATATGGGTTTTGGATGATCAAGCAAAACTAAATGCTTTTTCAGATGGTGTTTAAAAGCTGTAGTGCCAAGGCATGACACAACTTTATCACGGCTTACACTCTGTTTACACAGGGAAAAAATTGCTCTGCATGGATCAGTTTTACTGACAGAGAAATAATTCCACACCTCAGATGTGACAGATTTTGTTCGAGTGCTAGGAAGATAGCTAAAGACTGTTTGTGTCTTTTTACCTGTCCTAACAGAACCCGGGGATATGCTTCTTGGTGCTAGAAGAGTGGGCAGAAGAATCTGATGGATTTTCATTGCTGGCCAACACAGAAGCGGTGGATTCAATGGATATGTCCTTTTCATTGCCAACAGTGCTGGATGTATTTGCAAGTGCACTACCTGATTCATTGTCGGCAGACTTGCTCATTTCACTTTGTTGAGGAAGTAATGATTCGTCGTGAGACACAACAGTGTCGGACTGAGACAAAGAGCTACTGTCTGAGTCAGAGAGGGACTCACTGTCACTTGCATTATTGCTGCTAGTCACAAGGATTTTAACAACATGAATGGCATACCTTATGGCACCTCTCCATGTGACCCCAGCAGCTGTACAGTTTCTCTTAAAAGGTCCCCCTTTACCACACTTCACTGTTGCTCTTTTGCTGTTTCTTGAATTTTTATCACATGAATCATTTTGGTTATTTCTGCTAGCACCAGGATTACCACTACCACCAACACCTACTCCAACACCATCACCAGATGCTTCATCTGTGTTGGTGTCAGCCATAACAGTACCAGTATACTGCGGTGAACACACCCACACCCAAACAATTCCTGTGTAAGAAAGCAATGTGATCTGTGATCACTGGCTACAACTCCAAAATTTTGTTTTGGTTGTGTGACACTGTGAAGCAGTAGACTGAAAGTAATTAAAGAATATGACAGTTTGCAACTAAAGGATCCCAGGTTCAAGGCTTACAGAATGATTTGGCTGCTGAGCATAGGCATAGGCATACACATAGCAGTCAAGGGGCACACAGCAGCAGGGTGATGGGCTGACCACAGGAGACAGAGTCTCATACGCAACTCAGGGAATGAGAATTATATTTCTACGCTTCAGTCATGTAAGGTTAATGCCACCACACAACTGGCCACTGGGCTTCTCTGTACACACACTGGGTAGGGTACAGTGCAGTCAGGGCACACAGCAGCAGGGTGATGGGCTGACCACAGGAGATGGAGTCACATACATAACACACAACTCAGGGAATGAGAATTATATTTCTACGCTTCTGTCATGTAAGGTTAATGCCACCACACAACTGGCCACTGGGCTTCTCTCTGTAACACACACTGGGTAGGGTACAGTGCAGTCAAGGGGCACACAGCAGCAGGGTGATGGGCTGACCACAGGAGATGGAGTCACATACATAACACACAACTCAGGGGAATGAGAATTATATTTCTACGCTTCTGTCATGTAAGGTTAATGCCATCACACAACTGGCACTGGGCTTCTCTGTGACACACACTGGGTAGGGTACAGATTTATTTGCCTTTTTTTTGCCCCCCTTGTTATATGCTTGTTGCTGGCAGCTGCTGAGTGTGCACCACTGAGCAGTGCTGCAGTTTCAATCACAATCACATTTCACAAAGGTTCTTCTTTTTATTTTTTTATTCTCTCTCCTGAGTCCTGATATTGATCTTGGTCTTGATCCCTATTCCCTTCCCAATTCTTGATTAATCCCTCCACCTGAACCTCCCCCTAGTCCCACACCCGACCATTAATTTATTGAGCCTTTTTAGCCTTTCTCTCGCTCGTCTCTCAGGCCTGCTTAGCCCTTTTCACAGGAAAATGGATGATGGAATTTTTTAATAATTCAATCAGCACTGCAGCAACTAGCAAGTGCTGCAGTCTGATTGCGCCACACCGACCCTGGGCCCTGGCCTAGTAAGTAGTATCGGGCAAGAATGCTGTCTGCGGTAGTAGCAGTATGTTACAGTAGGCTGCTGCTGCCTCCTGAAATCCTCAGCAAATGGCGCTCTGTCTCAGCTTGCATCTGCCTAAATAAATACCCCCACAGATCCCGCGGCTCATGCAATTTACTCGACCCCCACCTGACCACATAATATTGGTCAGGTGGTGAGGATGACTTCACTTGAGCATACGTAAGTACGTTATGCAAGCGCAAACTGTGAGACAACTCACGGTGGATCTGGCAAGACTGGCAACCCCAACAACACTGCTGCTGCTGCACCCCCCCCACCACATCGGGGCTGCCACTTGCCTGCTGTTGCTGGGACATGCCTCCTCCAGTCCCCACACATACCCCTACACCCCCCCACATCGGGACTGCCTGCTGGGACGTGCCTCCGCCCTCCTCTCCACACACACAAATCATCAGCTGGGACTCAGATTCGAACCCTTTTGTGAACCTTTTAGTGTTCGAGTTCTAAGTTAGAACTCGAACACCAGGGTTCGAATCTTTGACAAACTAGTTCTGACAACCCTAGCTCTGTCTTTACCCAAACTTACTCACCGACACACACTATACTCCAGTCTGGGATGGTTTACCCTCTCAGCCTTCCGACAGTTTACTTCCTACTGTTTTATAAAGAATATAATCTCCTCCCAGATACCTGACAAATTGGCTCTACTACTCAAACCTGTGACCTCTGCCTACCTACTGAGATCATCTGACAAATCCCTTCTTGTCCAACCGAGATGTAAAACCAAAATGGGGGAGAATGCCGTCTCTAGCTGGGCCCCTAAACTATGGAACTCCCTTCCACTGAGTCTAAGAATTTTCCCTTCTCCACACAGCTTCAAACAGGAACTTCATATGGCTCTTCTAAGCTCTGAACCCTGCTCCTGTTCTCTATCCACCCACTCCTGTACTGGTTCCTCCTAGTTCCCTACCTGCTCAAACCTATACTACTCTCAAACCTGCCAGGAAATCTTGCTATTTCCTCTCTTCTAGCACTTACTCACTAGTTGCATGACTTATGACTGTTAGTTATTTGCACTTATATTTCTGTTCTGTTACTACTTATAGATTCCTGCAAAATGTACTGTCATTGCTGAACATTTTGTATAAGTGTACTATGTCTGACTTCTACTTGTTCCCATGATGTTTTATTGTACCTACTATTGTCTACAAACCCTTCGTTGTAATCTCCTGGGTCATACCTGAAAATAGGCAGATATGCTGTCTAGTGTACCTACCCGGTTTACAAAAATGAACTAACTAATTGACAAACCCATTTGGGAGGGCCCAACAAGGTTTCTTTTTTTTGAGCTTATAATTTTATTATGAGCAAACATAATTATATAGGCCATTATTTTTAACATACAGGAACTGGTACAAAGGGATAGAACTATTAACATTTTATATTCTGGACTTCTAGCAAAAATTTAAAACATTAAAAAATATGTGGAACTTGCTAGTCCATGTATTAAGTTCTAGTCCCATTACTACGTCTTTCAATTTTTCCTTTGCAGGTTAGTCCTTTTTTCACATTATTTCCTGTTCCTTTGATGGTCCATTATGGTATCATGTGATAAGAGTGCTGGGGAATGGGCACCTACAATAATGGTGAGCCACTCCCCAGTACATTTCAGGGATGGCTACTGGAGGGCAGGCGGATGGGAGGGTGGGCAACTATAGTGTCAGGATGTCACTATACATATTCACGGGGGGGTGGGAGCAGGCACACACAGTGAGGGATGTGAGGCGTGGTACCATGGTGGGTTGCCTAGCCAATCCCATGGCATGGTGTGTGGGTTGCCGGTGTCGGTCGGCAGGGTACTGGGTTCAGGTCCGGGTGCAGGTATGTTTTTGTTGCGCCCGGACTGAACCTTTTTCTTTAATGTTTTCACCCCCCCCCACATACACCCCCCCTGGAGTTGAGAATCGTTTAGTAGGGTGGTGCGGGGGTGAAGACCCCCATGGGGGGTGGGGGCACAGCCCCCCACAGAAAACATTAAAAAACTAAGTCCCTGGCACCCTTTTGCTGTATGCTGGGGTGTCAGAACGGCAAACTAAATTTTCTGCACTCTTGACTTCTGCATAACAGCGATCGCCTTTAGCCTTTTGCTATTATAACATAGAACCTATTATTATTAACCTTAAAACATCAGTCCAATTAAAAAAAAGAAAAGCATCCTCACCAAGACTCTAAGTTTCAAATAATATCTATGCCTGTACTGCCATTCCATTTTATTGATCTATTTTTCAAAAAATAGAAAGGAAAAAAACAAATGGAAAGAAGCAATAATAAGAACAATAGCAATAAAGTCAGCGTTCTTTGTATTAATTTTAGATGTCTATGTCTCTATTATTTGATATTTAGCATTGTACATTTGTGCCATGAAATACCCACTAGCGGAGTTTAGATACCAGATCTCTGCATTTCATAGAGATCTAAAGTTAACTAGGTTCTTTATGTTAAGGGTACAACTCCCGTATTTCTTCTCTCACTACATCTGGAGCTGTTCCACCACTGCCACCCTGTCTTTCTCTTCTATATAATTTAAGTAAGGTAACCATCTTGCATTAGCAATATGGAATCTCAGCTTAGCTGTAATTGCTTCTGTGCTCTTTATAATATGTGCATTATTTCTCCATTATTTTAGGGTGGGCAATTTTAGAGTAAGCCAATTCTGAGTTATTACCTTTAGGGCCACTATAACAAAAATGTAAAATATATATTTTTTAGCTGCTGAATTCATAGCTTCCAGCAGAAGACCAAGTATCAGATTTAGGAATGTTAAATCCAAGGTGCATTTCAATATTCACATAATTAAAACAGCAGTACAATAAAAAAAGTCATTCTGAAAGGCTAATTATCTGCTATGGTCATGAAAAATATTAACAGAACTTTTAATCTGGGATTTCTGGATGCTTCCTGTGCTCTGTACTGGACATTTGAATTTTTGACTGGACTATTATGATCCTCGGGTCCTCAATATTATTTCTATGCACAAATCAAGTGCCCATCTTTTTGTCTTGAGAAATCATTATTTAAAACTTTTATAAAATTCATAAATGATAAGGGAGAGGGGGAGGCATCACTGGCAGGAGGGGGGAAGGCTAAGCAAGGAGAAGAGGTAGCAGAGGTGGAAATCACAGCAGAGAGAGTAAGGGAAGTCCTCAGATCCCTTAAGATGAAGAAAGCACCGGGGCCGGATAAATTACATCCCAGAGTGCTGAAGGAACTTGTGGATGTCCTGGTGAAACCCCTGGTGGAGCTTTTCACCATCTCTCTGAGGACAGGGTGGGTGCCCCAGGACTGGAAGGTGGCACATATAGTGCCTATCCACAAGAGGGGATCAAAGGAGGTGGCAGGGAACTACAGGCCTGTCAGCCTGACATCGGTGGTGGGCAAGGTGATGGAGGGCATTGTCAAGGAGAGGCTAGGGAGGACCTTGAAAAGTCAGGGTGCCTGGATGACAGACAGCATGGATTCGTCCCAGGGAAATCATGTCAGACAAACCTTGTGGAGTTCTATGACTGGGTGACGAGTGCCTTGGACCTGGGTAGACCAGTGGACGTCCTCTTTCTAGAGTTCAGCAAGGCATTTGACTCTGTTCCTCATGAGGGCCTGTTGGATAAGCTGGGAGAAATGGGGTTGGGGAACCAGATGATCAAATGGATAGACAATTGGCTCCAGGACCAGACCCAGAGAGTCGTAGTTGGCAGGATAGTCTCATCCCCAAGGAGGGTCATTAGTGGGGTCCCACAGGAATCAGTCCTTGGGCCTCTCCTGTTCAACGCCTATGTCTCTGACATAAGGACAGGTATCAGGAGTGAGATGAGTCTCTTTGTGGATGACTCAAAACTGGCGGCAGTGGTGGATGGGGAGGAGGGGAGGGTGGCCCTACAGGGAGACCTGGAGGCTCTGGAAAGATGGTCTAGAAAGTGGAAGCTGAGATCCAATGCAGTGAAATGCAAGGTACTGCACCTGGGGGCCAGAAACCCTGGCCAAGTGTACACCCTGGGGGGGATGCTACAAGTCTCGATGGCTGAGAGGGACCTGGGGGTGGTGGTGGTGGATGTCAAGATGAAAAACTTGGAGACTTGTAGGAGGGCAGCAGCGAAGACCAACAGGATGCTGGGATGCATCGCTAGGGGGATCCCCTCCAGAAGGAGGGAAGTGACACTCCCTCTCTATAACTGCTTGGTGAGGCCACACCTCAAGTACTGCGTGCAGTTTTGGAGGCCACACTTAAAGAAGGACATTAAACTCCTGGAGAGGGTCCAGAGGAGGGCTACCAAATTGATTTGGGGCTTGGCAGACAGGACCTATGGGGAGAGGCTCGAAGAGCTAAATATGTACACATTGGAAGAGAGAAGGATATGATAGAGGTCTTCAGGTACATGAAGGGGGTAACTAGGAGAGAAGCAGTCAGGGTACTTCGAAGGAAGGAGGAGGGGGCAACTAGAGGGCATGGGTGGAAGCTGGATGGGGGAAGATTCAGAGGAGAAAGGAGGAAGTGCTACTTCACTGAGAGGGTGGTGGAGCCATGGAATGCGCTGTCCAGGGAGCTGGTGGAGGCAGAGATGGTGGAGGGGTTCAAGAGGGGGTGGGACAGGTACAGGGGAAGGGTTCTGGAAGCAAAATCCAGTGCAGCGAGAATATCCAGAACCAGGAAGGGAGAAGCCAGAGAAGGCGAGGGGGGCAGCAAGGTCATCTCCCGTGGTGGGGACTGACCAAACACGTAGACACGAAAGACTGTTAGGCCTATTCTGCAGGCATTTTAGTATGTTAGTATAATGAAAACAGACAATTTTACCACACAAAATAAACTGGAAGACATCTGGCATTGATTAAGAAGAAAAATAGATGGGGCAAAATTTTAACCATTTGGTTGCACTGCTGCTCTAAGTCCCCTACAGTATTTGTTCCCAGACAGGCCGGATTATGGGACAGCTCCAGAATAAATGATGATGTGTTCCTAAACCACCACAACTGTTCTAACATAAATCAGAGGGATGTTTATCATAATGCTTAGAAATAACTGGAAGATGAAAAAATGTCCACAAACTTTCCACCTAAATTCCCACCAGTGACTCAATGCTGTAGTTTTGTGAACATCTCACTATATTTCTGCCCAGATATCTCTCTCTCTCTCTAAAGATTGACCCCATTCCTTCTCTGATCTCTCTTGAATTTTTTGTATATCTAATATTTCCATTCCTTCTTGTAACATTTAATAAATTTGAGAGATCAGCTGTCTGGTATCTAAAAAAAGACACTTTGTGAGAATGAGTACTATTCTGGGTGCTGGCCTACTTAGTAAGGTGGTGACTCCAGGCCATGTATTAATATAGTGCCTGAATCATAAATATCTAAAAAAAAGTCCTGTTTTGGCAGGTCAAATTCCCTTAGGAAATCTGTGATTACTTCTCCCCGTAGCAACTGTCTCAAGGTTTTTAAGCCATGACTTTCCCATCTATCAGAACCGGAATCTGGTTGTCCTATGGGGAATTCTGAAAGACATTTCATTGGTATATACTGTCAAACAGGGGTTAGAAGCTCCCATTTATGCCTTACTTTAAGCCAAATGGTTAAGGTATGTCTAGTGCAGTCATTATGCATATCTTTTAAGTCTCGAGGAAGTGCTACCTAGGGATGAAATCTAAGAAGGATCTTTAAATGTGCATTAGCTTCTAAAGTGCACTAACTCCCCTGCTGTACAGAAGCCCCTATCTTAACCACTGCAAACATCTGAGCCACAAGACAGTAAATCAGCAGGTTTGGAAGCTCCCACCCTCCTTTTTTACTTTCCACCAGGACTGACCATTTGATTCTGGGTCTTTTTCCTGCCCATAGAAAATTGGATAGTTTCTCTTTAAGTTTTTTCCAATCCTTAGATGGGATTGCTATAAGAAGGGTTGAGAAGTGAAATAAATATCTAGGTAAGATATTAATTTTATATGTAACTATTCAGTCAGAGAAGGACAGCGGAAGGCAATTCCACCTATTAAGATCTTAATGTATTTGGGTAAATAAAGATGTATAAATATAATGATATAATTTAGTAAATATTTTTGTATCCAAATTCCAAGATCCCTTACCCTGTCTTCAACCCACTGAAAAGGACTTTGGCTTTCTGTTCCTTAGATAAGGAACCACTTAGTTACATGATTTCCATTTTATTCATATTAATTTTGAACTCTGAAATTTTTCCATAGGTATCTAACAGGTGAAGTAAATAGGGAAGGGAGTTTCCAGGTTTTCCATATAAAGCAATATATCATCAGAATATAATGATATTTTGCATACCTGCTCTCCCACTTTGATACCCTCTATAGATTTGGGCTACCTAACCGTGGCTGCAAAGGGCTCCACAGTCAGTGCAAATAGTAAAGGTGACAATAGACATTCTTGCCTTGTGCCTCATTGTATTGTAAATGCCTCTGATAGGGTACCATTGACTTTAACCTTTGCTGTCAGGGTATCATAGCATAAAGATATCAACTGTAAAAAGTGATCTCCCTTCCCATAGTGCTTCAGCACTGCTTTTAGATAGTCCCAGTTTAGGCGCTCAAACGCCTTCTCAGTGTTTAAAAATATTGCCAGTTGTGCCGTATCTATATGTGATCTGTAGGTCATTACATTTATTAATTTTCTGACGTTGTCTGTTAACTGTCTATAAGAAATTAAGCTGGTCTGATCCCCATGAACCAGATATTCTATATGTTTTTGTAATCTTAAAGACAGTATTTTAGTAAGAATTTTCAGGTCTTGGTTCAATAAAGAGATCAGTCTGTAAGTTTCACAAATATTTTTGGGCTTGGCTGGCTTTGGTAATACTTTTATTAAAGCTTCCTTCCAAGATTTTGGAATGTTGTTTTCCTCCAGACAATTATTAAAGACTTCAGCCAGTATGGGAGCTATCATGGAAGTCAGTTTTTTTATAACATTTGGAACAGAACCCATCAGGGCCAGGAGATTTCCCAGTAGGGAGTGATTTTACTACCAGAGTTACCTCTTCATCCGTGATGGGGCATTAAGCTATTTTGCTACTTCAGGAGACAATTTTAAGGTATTTAGAAATTGTTTAGTTTGATGTATTACTTCCCCTGCCTCTTTATCCTCCTTACATAGTCTAAGATACAATTCTTTAAAATGATGGGCTATATCTTTTGGTTTTGTCCATGAATTATTTGGATTTTGTTTATCTATTATCTTTGGGACTAGCCTGTCAGATTGTGCTTTCCCAGTCTAAAAGCCAATAACTTTGATGCCCTCCCCCTGTATCTTGGTATTTTTGGTTTATAAACTGTAATAATTCTTGTTCTTTTTCGGTTTCAAATTAATCAAGTTCATAGAAACATAGAAACATAGAAGTTGACGGTAGATAAGGACCGCAAGGCCCATCCAGTCTGCCCATTTCTTTTTCTACCTTATAAATGTGCCATCAGCCTTTGCTCTGTCAGTGGCCTATCTATTCATACTCATCTGTATTGCTCCCTTATGCCTATCCCATGCCTGTTTGAAGCCCTGCACTGTATTCATAGCCACCACTTCCTGAGGTAGGCTGTTCCATGCATCCACCACCCTTTCTGTGAAAAAGAATTCCTCACATTCCCCCTTAATCGGCCTCCCTCTAGTCTCATGCTGTGTCCTCTTGTCCTGCTATTTTTCTTATATTTAAACTTGTTAGACTCTTTCACCTTGTTAATGCCCTTAAGGTGTTTGAATGTTGCAATCATATCACCTCTCTCCCTCCTTTGCTCAAGGGTATACATATTGAGCTCCATTAATCTGTCCTCATATGTCTTCTGATGCAGTCCCTGCACCATTTCGGTTGCCCTTCTCTGGACTGCCTCAATTTGGTTAATGTTCTTGTGAAGGTGTGGCCTCCAGTACTCCATGCAGTACTCCAGATGGGGCCTAACCAGTGTCTTGTAAAGAGGGATTATTACCCACTCTTATGACTTGTGATACCCCTACTAATACACCCTAACATCCCCCTAGGCTTACCTACTGCTTTAGAGGTCTGCTTGGATGATTTCAGGTCATCAGTGATGATGATGCCCAAATCTCTTTCTTCCTTTGTGACTGCCAGCAACTCCCTTCCCAGCCTATAGGTGGCTTCAGGGTTTCTCTTCCCTATGTGCATGATCTTGCACTTCTTTGCATTAAATCCCAGTTGCCACTTTTCTGACCATTTTGCTAGTTTATCCAGATCTCTTCTCATTCTGCCGACCCCATCTGGATCATCTACTCAGTTGCAGATCTTGGTGTCATCTGCAGACAAGCCTTTACCCTCTAGTCCATCTGCAATGTCACTAATGAAGATATTAAAGAGGACTGGCCCCAGAGCTGATCCCTGAGGTACCCCACTTGTGACTTGCATCTCTTCTGACTGTATACCATTTACTACTACTCTCTGTTTTCTGCCAGTCAACCAGTTTGCCACCCAGTTGACCAACTTCTGACCCACCCCGAGCCTACCCAGCTTATTTATCAATCTTCTATGTGGAACAGTGTCAAAAGCTTTGCTGAAGTCAAGGTAGGTGACATCAACTGCTCCTCCTTGGTCCACCACTCTGGTTACCCAGTCAAAGAAATCTATAAGATTAGTTTGACAGGACCTTCATTTTGTAAACCCATGCTGTCTTGGATCCTGTGCCCCTATGGATTCCAGATGTTGCACTATCCTTTCCTTAAGGAGTGCCTCCATAATCTTGCCCACTACTGAGGTAAGACTGACTGGTCTGTAGTTCCCTACTCCTCCTCCCTGCTACCACTCTTGTGGAGCGGGATCACATGAGCTCTTCTCCAGTCTTCTGGGACCTCTCCTGTGCTCAGAGACTCACTAAACAGTTCTACTAATGGCTCTGCTAGTTCCCCCCTTAGCTCCATAAGTACCCTGGGATGTATGCCATCAGGTCCCATTGCCTTGCCCACCCTGAGCTTAGCGAGCTCTTTTAGGACCCTTTCTTTTGTGAAGGGAGTAGTGCTCACCTCCCTCCCCCCGTGTCCATGGTACTGAGCTGTGGGCTCTACCCTACCTTCCCTTCAGTAAATACTGAGCGAAAGTATCGATTTAGGATACATGCTTTTACAGGGTCCTCCTCCTCACATGCCCCCTTTTCTCCTTTGAGCTTAGCAATACTCCATCTGGACTTTCTCCTTTCACTAATGCATCTATAGAAAGTCTTGTCACCTTCTTTTACTGTTCGTGCTAGTGTTTCCTCAGTTTGGGACTTTGCCTGCCTTACTGCCTTCCCTGCTTCCCTTAGGGCAGTTTAGTATGCCTCCCTATCTTCATCCCGCTGTGTTCCCTTATATTTCCTGAAGGCCAGCCTTTTGGCTCTGTCCTTTTCTGCTACTGTTTTTGAGAGCCAAAGTGGTTTCCCTCTTCTTTTGAACTTCCTTTTCTGTCTAACACAATGGGATGTTGCTTCAAGTATTGCATCCTTAATGCTTGCCCACTTTGCCTGTACCCCTTCCCCTGTGTTTCTTTTTGCCAGGGCTAGCTTAACTCTGTTGGCCATTTTATCAAAGTCAGCTCCTCTGAAGTCCCATATTTTTGCATTGGAATGGGATGATTTAGATGTAGTGGCCAAAATGAACCATACCATGTGATAGTCACTGGCCCCCAGGTGACCTTCTACCTGGATATCTGTGATCCCTTCCCTGTTAGTCAGTACTAGATCTAGGATAGCCCTGTCTCTTGTGGGTTGTTGTACCAGTTGTTTGAAGCCCTCCCCTGCAGGAATCCACCATGTGTTTAGTTCTGGCAGATGTTCCTGCTGGTATTGATCAATCTGTATCTGGCATGTTGAAGTCTCCCATTATCGGAACCTCCCCTTTAGCTGTTATGTTTTGTATATCTTCTAACAGTAATGTGTTTATGTCCTCCTCCTGGTCTGGGGGCCTGTAGACAACCCCAGTTCTTATGGCTGTCCCATTTCTTGTTTCCAGGGTGACCCACAGTTCTTCTGGCTCCTTATGTGTATTCTGAATTTCTGTAGCTTTGATATTTTCATTGACATAGAGGGTCACTCCACCCCCCTTTTGCACTTCGGTCTCTTCTGAACAGTACATAGCCAGGTACTGAAATCTTCCAAGTGTGGTTACTGGTAAACCACGTCTCACTAATTGCTACTATGTCCAGTTTAGCCTCTGACATTATTGCCTGCAGGTCTGGGATCTTATTTCCCAGGCTGTGAGCATTTGTGTACATGATTTTCCATTGGCCAGATTTCATTGTGTTAGTTGTTGGGTGAGGTTTGGCATTTCTCCTGTGCGTCGTATCGGGAGACAGACCTTTTTCCTTACCTGGTGATGCAAATGAACTGCTAACATGCTGAATCCCTGTTTGACCACTTGCTGAGGGGGGAGGGGTGTTCTTTCATTCAACGTATGAGGTGCTGCACCCCTCTCCCCATTTCCTAGTTTAAATATTCTGCAAAGACATCAAATTGCTGCCCCAATGCACTTACTCCTTCCTTAGTGAAATGCAGTCCATCAAATTTAAAGAACTTTCGCTCCCAGAACTGTTGCCAGTTCCCTACAAATCTGTGTTCTTTTTCCTGGCACCAGCCCTTTAGCCACATGTTTAGCTCCCCTATCTCCCCTTCTCTGACCTTCCATCCAGCTGCTCCACAACTGACCAGCTGGCAAGATCATTAGTCCCTATGTGTACCAGGACATCAATGTTTTTTCCTGCTTTGTGAACAGTTTTAGCAATGCGGTCAGTGTCTCTCCATGCTGATGTACCTGGGAGACATCTGACCATTACCCCTAGCTGGTGATGTGTATCAACTCCCCGAATCATTGAGCCTCCTATGATCAGAAGTTTTTTGGATTTCCTCTTTGCTTTTTTGTTTTGGTTCCTGATTTGGGTGAGTTTTGTTCTGCTAGCTCCTGTGCTGCAGTGTCCTGCTCTGTGCAGGAAATTTTGCCATTTTATACATAAATTGTCATCCCTGCGTAATCTCATTTCCTTCAGATTAGTCTTTGAATTAGGTGTTTTTTATGATTGTCTTCCAAGTCTTTTAATTTTTGTATTAATCTGTTGTATGTAAGAAGTTTCAACTTCTTCTTTGCTGTGGCATACCTTATAATTTCTTCTCTTAATACAGCTTTAATAGCCTCCCAAGTACATAAGCTTGAACAGTTTTGTTGCAGATTTGGTCCGCAACTCTTGAATTTGTTCTTTGAGTTTAGCTACAAAAGTTTTGTCATTTAATAGAGAGACATTTAGTCTCCACACTTACTTTCTGTCTAATTGACTAAAATGCATGGCTACTGAAAGTGGGGCACGATCAGACAATATGAAATTATGTATGCTAGATTTTACCATGTTATACATAAATTGCCATCGAGTAAAAAACATGTCTAATCTGGAATAAGCTTTCCATTTAGCTGAATAGAATGTAAAGTCTTTCTCCCCCGATGTAGTGTCCACCAGATGTCCTGCAGTCCTAGCTCCTCTGTGAAATTATCCAAAATCTTTGTGGCTTTTTTATTAGTAGTCATGGTTCCAGTGGACCTATTCAAATTCAGGTTTACTATCATGTTAACCCCCCCCCCCATCCCATTGGTAATTCACCCATTTTTTGAAAAGCTTTAGATAGGAAAACTTCTGTATTAACATTTGGGGCATAAATGTTTATTACATGTATTTGCTCTCCTCTAAAGTCCCCAGAAATCTTTAAATATGTACTCTCCATCCCCTTCTCAACTGACTGAACCTGCAGCGGAATGCCTCTTCTAATTATTGTGGCTACTCCTGCCCATCATGGGTTCAGTGAGGAGGCTGCTTCTACCCCGTCAGCCCAGCTCCTATAGAGCTTCAGATGTTCCAACCTGGTGAGGTGTGTTTCCTATATAAATATGATACCTCCTCCCAACTTTTTAAATTCTCTCAGCAAATTAGTTCTTTTAACTGGGGAGTGTATACCCTTAATAGTATAAGAAATTATATTTATGATTGCCACATTAAGTTATCCTATTCATATCTCTCTCATACCACATTCTTCTATACTCTTTTGACTTTTGTAATTTCATATTTGAAAAAAAAGTGAGCGCAGAACAATGAACACCAGAAAAAACAACTGCAGACAGCTTTAACAAGTAAACTCTGTAATCTTTTAACATGAACATCTGAAAAGATCCCCTCCCCCACACTTCCAAGTCTGTCTTCCGTTATTTAGAATTGCTTCAGTAGACTACATTTAAATAATCCCCACCAAAAGGTAGATGAAAAGAGGTTCTGGCAAGTTGTCTGCCCCACAAGGAGATATGGCTCACCAGATATTGTGGTGCTTATGCTGTTCCTGTCACCGCCACTAATGACTTGGTTACAAAACACTAAGAAGAAAAATCCATTGTATTAACCCTGCAGTCCAATCTGCCTTTTCAAGTAGTGGACTACATTCAATTAAACAAAATATTCTTAAAAGGGAAAAAAAATCATTTGCTTTAGCATATGCTATATTGCCTATTCCTCTGAAGGTAGAACTTCTGAAATAATAGCTATGCCTTAGCGTAGGAGCCCAAATGAATTGTTCCATTGAAAGGTCAATTATTAACACCGTGATGACATTCAGGGGCGCCCCACCAGGAGATCAAACCAAATAAGCTGGGCTGTTTATACATAGGCCAGAAGGATGGGTACCATCCCCCAATGCCATGCTCCTTCCACAAACAAGTGATCTAAATCTTAATTTTTTAGTCATAACTACCCCAACATTAAATGCATACTCCTTATGGCTAAGGAATTCATCCCCCCAAACTCAAACTTACACTGGTATAATGCTCATTGCTGTCTGAATAAATGTTCAGCCTGGATCTCATGCTGCAGCTCTTGAGTTAGTGGCATTGCCACATGCAGGACTTGCATGAGTTTGTATGTTTTCTTAGCCTTCTGCTGCAACAGCTTACTAAGATCAGGAGTGAGCGACTTAGGGAAGGTTGCCCTTGAGTTTCTTCTAACGTTTTTTGATGTGATCATCTAAACCTCCTACACCAGCTTCTGCTCTGGGGTTTCCATCTCCAAATCAGGTGGTGTTATGTCCCATTCCCAGAGGAGTAATGCAGCCTCCACCGGCGATGCAAAAATATTCAGACCATTTGCAAATATAATTTAAACTGTGCAGAAAAGTTGAGCTGGGCTCTACTGCCTTTTTTACCTTTTATTTCCTTAATTAGTGCACAGATTCACTGTCTTTCAGCCAGTATCATGGGTGAAAAATCATGGTCAAAGAAGATTGGGGCTACTTGAAATTTAAGAACTTTGTGCCTTCAGCCCTCCTGTACAATTTGGCCCTTCACCTGATAATAGACCATACGCACCAGTCTAGTGGTAGGCAAAGTGAGCAAAATTCACTTCACGGAGTAATCCACAAAATTCCACCCATTTCCAGGAGTGAAATGCAAAATTTCACCCGTGGAAGGTGACATTTCTCCCTCATTAGGTGAAATTTCACCTAGCGAACTCTGCCTATCATGAAACTTTGAGATTATCTGCACGGCAAAGTTAGCCACTTCACCAGCAGAAATTAAATTCACTGCATCTCTACGCACCACCCATGATTGTGGATGTGTACTCAGAGCTGTGGAACAAGGTCCCAATGAACTGTGTGCACGGTCCACCTCTAACTTTATGTCTGATGGCAGAGAGAGGGTCGTTTTCAATAAATGTTGCATAAAGTCTGCGCCCGAAGCAAACCCCTCCTCCACTCCCTCCGGAACACCATGCACTCTGAAATTATTGCACCGAGTGCAATTTTTCAAATCATCCATTCTTTCATGCATCTTTCTATCTTGTGCAACAGGTATAAGACCATTTGATCTGTGGTTTCCTGTGCTTCGGCTACTGCCAAGACCTTGGCTGTGTTGTCTAATACTTTTTTGCCCAACTGCCTAATGTTCTGCCATAAATCGGTGATGGATGATTCCATGTTTTGCACTGAAGAAAGGATTTTATAGAGGGTTTTTCCTGTTTTCTAGCCTGGTATTCCTGTGCTGTGGTGAGATCTGATGAAGATGATTCCAAGGGAGAGCGAGTACACTGAGATGGGGCCGCAAACCCCAGCATGTCCATGTCCAGTGTTAACTGTTTTAGTTTGACTGCCACTGGTCCTGATCTCGAAGATCTTCCATGATTCTGCCTTGTTGCCATCCAAAGTAGTAATCTGGGGTAAGTTCACCTGAGTTTCTTGTAGATTTGAGGGAGATTAAATCAGATTTTTGAAAAAGGACCACATATATCCAGTCTTGAGCTGTTTACATAGCTGTGATGTCACTGGAAGTTCCCCACAACAAGGTTTCTTCAGTTATGTTTGGACTATTACAATAGACAGGACTCAATGGAGACATATGCTGGAGTTAGCATGAGAGAAATGGTGACATAAAGTCATATTTATTACCTGATATTATCTGGACACATAAAAAGAGTATGTGTGAATGACATGACAGGTGGCATGTTTTATTTTCACAGGTCAGGCCATGGAGTGAGGTATGGGAAACATGATGGTATGAATTGGTACATGTTTGCACAGAATACTTTCCTTTCTGTTTCTCATCACTGCTTTGGTGGGGGGCATCATAGACCTCCCTTCTGTTGCTCTCTAACAATGAATAAATTTTAGCATTATCTAGATAAACCTGGCAATGGAAGTCTGCACAGAGCCATATAGGTAGGGAGAAGAATTAAAGATAAGAAAAACATTCAGATTAAATTATCACTTTGAGAGATACAAAAGTCTCTAAAGAGTTCAGTCCAGGGCATTTATGACATGGGGGTCAATAAGGGCTGGATTTACTTCTACGCAAACTACACTTGTGTGTAGGTCCCTTGTTTTGTGTGTGTGGGTGGGGGGGTGGTGGCTTTGCTGAGTTGTTTTCTGTTTTATGGCCTGCACTTGAACAATTGTTTTTAGTTGCCTAAGTAAATCTGGCTCTCGACTGCTGCTACTACTTACCTTAATTGTCAGTCTCCAAAGGGGGGTTTGACCATCTAAGCCAGCTACGTGACATGTACCCCAGCCCCTCCACCTGACTGCACCAGAACTAACTCACAGTCAGCCACTTTGCAGATGGATCAGGATGGCTGTCCATAGAATTAGTGTTAATTGCCAAGTCTTCTCATGGTGCTTCTTTTCAGCTTGTCTGTGGCCAATTCATGTGTGTAGGTTAGATTGGAGCAAGTGGGAGCAATCAAAGGTGTTGTGGAGACTACAATCTCAGGAGTCAGAGAACAAGTGATAAGCAAGGACTAGAAATTGGAATCAGACAGCTTTTAAGTGAAAGTGGAGCCCAGCCCAGTCAGCATGCTGTAGCAGCCCAGCAGTGCAGCACTAGGCTAGAGTCCAGAGACACGTCTGGTTGGCTCAGCTGGAGAAAGAGTTGTTTCAGTCATGAAGGGGAGGATATGTTTGTTTGTTTATTTGCTTAATGAATTAGCACACTGGAACTTAGGTACCACTTACAGGTGCTACTCACATGAAACACAGTACAAACCAATACAAAATTACAGAATTAGGAACAACAAATTCCACATTAAAGAATATAAAATATCAATTAAAACAACTACATTCAGACAATCCAGTAAAGTGCAAAGATAGCATATGTAAAAACAAAGTTGCAGTTGTTTCATTCCTGAGGACAAGTGGGAGGTTATTCCAAATACTTGGTCCAGAAAAAGCAAAGGCCCTTTGGGCACTAGTAGTTCTCAAGAGAAGTAACATCAAGGCTTTGTTATCAACCCTTTGTCTAGAGTAGAAACCCAAATCAAAATACTGAAAATGACTAGAAAGACTCAAAGGAACACCAGACATAATGATTCTAAATGAAAATTTAGCCATTTGATATTAAAAATTTAGATGTACTGGTAACCAACCCATCTGTTTTAAAATAACACAATGATGTGCAGTACGAGGAAGCATTAAAGTGAATTTTCCAATGAGCTGTAATAGGGCAGATTTTTTAGCTACAACATTAGCTGAGGTGTTCTCTGTTACTAAAGCAGTGTAATTAACAATAGGAACAAGACATTGCTTGGCTATTGCCATTCTATAATCTACTGTAAGAAATGAACATAATCTATGTAATAATGATATTTTATCATGAATTTTAGAGATAACTCTTGGAAAATGTGTATTATAATTCAGATTAGTGTCTAATGTTTCATCTAAATATGGAAAGGTAGAAACATGCTCATAACAGGACCCATCAAGAGTACTGACCTGTAAAATCTGCCCACCTTCCTTAACTCTAGTCCTAGTACCGAAAATCATAGTTTTGGTTTTCACCTTATTCAGAATCATTCTATTTGCCTCAAGCCAATGCTGAAGAGTACACATATCCACAGTCAAGATATTGCTCAGTTCTACAGCGGATGTATTATAAGAGTAAATAACCACATCATCTGCATAAATTGTAAGCTTAGCACTCACAAATATTGAACTGATTTTGCCAAAGAATAATGAAAACAATACTGGTCCTAGTATGAAGCCCTGTGGGACACCGTACTTAACAAGTGCAGTTTCTGAAATAGCCTCATAAAACCTTACTTTTTGGTGTCTGTCACTAAGATAATTTTTAAAACAATCAAGGGCAGAATTACCTATGCCAAGTAAACCCAAGGAATAAACCAAAAGGTCATGATCAACCAAATCAAATGCCTTGGTCAAGTCCAGGAACGCGGCCCCAGTTAGGCAACCTCTCTCCATAGCCTCCAGGACCTCACTCGTAAACTACACCAAGGCAGTATCAGTACCCCAACCCTTCCTAAACCTATGCTGGACCTGAGACAAAAGGCCATGTTATTCAATGAAAGCAATAAACTGGTTAAACAAATTTCTCTTGAACCTTTACCAAGGCAGCTAAAATAGAAATAGGTCTATAATTCCCAAGCGCAGAGGCTGAGCCAGATTTATGAATGGGTATAACCAAAGAGTATTTCCAAATATCAGGGACGTGTCCAGCAGAAAAAGATAAGCTAAAAATAAAACTAACAGGATTTGCCAGTTCACTAGCAGCATCACTCAACAAATTGAGACTTAACCCATTAGCACCCCCTGAACTGTCTTGTTTTATGTTTTTAGAAGTTTTTTCACTTCTTTAGGTGTGATAGTTTTTAAATAGAATCTAGGACAATCAATATTCTGATCTTAAAATCTCCTATTAAATTCATTTGCTACATTCTGGGTGGCAGTCAGCAGTTGGTGTGACTGGTTGGAGGCTAAGGAGGATGCCCCGTCACAAGTATGTGCTGGTCCAGAATGGACTCGAGAGGATTGTAAATTGCCTTGTAGGTGCCGAGTGACCAGACCTTGCATTTGGGAGTAGACTGTGGTTGAGCGGAAGCAGTGCCAAGACCAGCCAGCATGCTACAGCAAGCCACCAGTGCAGCACTAGACTGGAGTCCGGGAAAAGTGCTGGTTGGAACAGCTGGAGACAGAAAGTTGCTACAGCTGTGGAAGGGAGGACATTCTGGATGGCAACCAGCAGTCGGTCTCACTGGCTGCAGGTTAAGGAGGATTCCTAGTCAAAAGTAAGTGCAGGTCCAGAGGGGACTCAGGAGGAATGGGAATTGCCTTGAAGAGGCCAAGTGGCCAGACTGGGGGAGGTCAGAGATGAGACAAGTCATGACAGAGACTTCCCTTTAGCATGGTGTGTGTTGTACACTATTTAGTAAATCAATATAGGAAGGTTTTAGCATGGGGAAGGATTTAAATCTGGAATGAAAATTCTGGGACATTCTCATCATTAGAGATACTCACCAGACAAATGAATAATGCTGCCAAATTTTTATTACAGCAAGCTATGCAATGGACCACACTAAATTCTTATCTCAGCACATACAGACACACACACACACACACACACACACACACACTTTCTCTGTAAAGTTGACGCTACTTATACCGTCCTTGCATTAAATGGGCAGTCAGCAATAGTAGGCAAAAGGTTCTTTCCATTTGCCAACATTATTGTAAATATGGTACAAATTATATAAGTTCTATAGTGGCTGCCTATTTCGGGCAGTTTAGGGTCATTAGTGCTTCCAGAAAGGTGAGAAGGTCAGAAGCACTGTAATTAGTCAGCTACTGGTTACAGTTGAACCAGATGGTTATGACATCCCATCAGTAATGTGAAGGAACCAATCTGAGGAGCCAGACAAGGAGAATGAAGACCCCAATGAAAATCTTGATGAAGTCATGATGAGCTCTCTAAGCTCTGCAATGTTCGTGCTGCCTTGCTTGCACTTTGTGTCAATGCAGCACCAAGCTCAGCTTGCTGAAGTTGAAAATGATGGGAAAATGTTCATGAACACTCAAAACCAGAATGACAAACAAACTACAGTAACAAAGTAGGGCATTCGCTTACTTTGTGAGTCGACTAGAAAAAACTAGACTGTTTACTTGCTAATGCTGGTGCTTCCTTCCCCAACCCACAACCCTTACCACTGTCCATAAATAGAGTACATTGTGCATATTGTGTAAAGCTTCATTAATGTACAGTCCTCTTTAGAACCAGTAAGCTAGGCAAGGCAAAGTTTATTTATACTGCACCCAATTCCGAAGGCTCTGGGCACCTTACATAAAACAAGCAAGGTAATTAAATAAAAGAAATACATCATAAATAAAACACATCAGATAAATAATAAAATCTTTGGATACAGCAATTAGCAGTTGCCCTAGCAGTTTCTTAACGCTGGTCAAATAAGTTCAATGGGGAAAACCATATAAAACAAGTATGCCTTCAAACCACTCTTAAACATCCCAACTGGCGGTGCCTTCTTGAGAACAGTTGGAAGAGAGTTCCATAGGACCAGACCAGTGACACTGAAAGCCTGGTCATTGGAAGTTCTAAGTCTGGTCCTAGGATTTCCAAAGAGGCCACTGGTCGAGGAGTGGAGGGAGTGGGCTGAGGTGACAGGTGTTAGAAGATCAGTCAGGTAGCCATGGCCAAGTCCGTGTAGGGCTTATAAGTGAGTAAACTCACCCTGAAGATAACCATCCACCTGATCAGTAGCCAGTGCAGAACATGCAGCACTGGGGTCACATGGCTGGATCTAGAAATACCGGTCAGCAACCTAGCAGCTGCATTCTGCACCAACTGCAGCCAGTGAAGGGTACCTCCAGAGACCCTAAAGTAAAGAGCATTACAGTAATCCAGCCTGGATGTCATAATGGCATGTACCAGTGTGGGCAGGTCCTCAGACAGAACTAGGGGTCTGATTCTGGCAATGTTCCTCAAGTGATAGAAATCACTTTGGACAACAACTGACACCTGTGCTTCAAGTGTCAGTCTGTCATCCAGGATCACACCAAGATCTCGCACCCTAGAGGAAACCATCTATGGTGTAGATCCCAGGAATAAACTAGTGACCATGTCAGAGGCACTCCCATCATGCCCTCCTCCCAGCTCACTCAGTAGGACCTCTGTCTTGTTCGGGTTCAGTTGCAACCAACTGGAGGACATTCAATCATTGAACTTGGCCAGGCAGCTGTTAAGCACTTCAACAGTATTTGATGTTCCAGGGGCAAAAGACAAGTACAATTGGGTATCATCTGCATAACAGTGAAAATCCACATTGTACTTCCTATTGAACTTACCCAGGGACAGCATATACACTTCAAATAACATTGGTGACAAGATCAACCCCTGTGGTACTCAACATGGTGGGAGCTTGAGGGGGGTGGAGAAATTCCCCATCACTGCCTGCTGCTTCCTGCCAGAGAGATAGGACTCAAACCAGTAGATGACAGTGCCAGCGAGTCCACAGTACTCTCTGAGGTGATCATGAAGCACAGTGTGATCTTCAGTGTCAAAAGCTGATGAGAGATCAAGGAGAACAAGAACTGACCTGTCTCCTCGATCTCTAGACCTCTGGCGGTCATTGTGCACCTTGACTAATGCCGTTTTGGTGCAGTGCTTGAATGGCATTTTTCTTCTTCCTGTGGGTAGAGCATCCACCTATAGTGGGCAAAAGGGATTTTCATGAATCAGCCCAGTATAAACAGTGGGGACTGTTTCCTTGGCCTCTCTCAAGTTACAATGACCTCTCAATACATGCCTTATGGTTGCTGTTCCCAGTGCCAGCTGTTAATGAATTTGATTGTAAAGTGTTTGGGAATACAAAATGAATTGGTCTGTGTTTTGGGATGCAGCAGTGTGTAACAAAGACAGAGCATGAACCAAATTTCCTTCCTCTCCCAGTGGTGACACACTGTGGCCAATGAGGTATGCATCCGCATCTGCCAGATCAAGGAAAAAGGATTTTTAATGGGTAGATCACTGATGCATGCCTCTGTGTTTTTCTTGTTAGGGTTTTGTGATGATAAAGGGTGGCAGGGTGTGTGTGGCGCCAACTGCCGATGAGGTATCTATGCCTGATATCTCCTCCCCCCTTCTCGATCAAGCCCTGCTTTCATTTGTTTTCTGTTTTTAGCTTCTGGCTGGGTTTGATTACTTGCCTTCTAGAAACCTGAAGAGGAATCTGGAGAGGAACTAACATTTAATCCAGTCCCCATCCTGTCTGTAGTATCACCCAGTTGTGACTAGATTTCTGGAGATTTCATTGACTGTCCAGGATTATCCCCATTGTCAGCCATCCAATCACTTCCCAGGCCTGCACCTCATAAAATCAGAGTGGCACCAACTCCCTCTCTGCATTGCGTGTCAGCTACCCTGCAGATACCAGTGCAGTGGCTGACTAGATGACAAAACTGGGTGACAGAATTAAGGGCAAAAAGCACCTTTTTTTTGCATCATTTAACACAGTGGCCTGAGCAATGGGTAAGAGCAGTGGTCTCCAGGAGTCAACAAAAACTGCAACCAAAAGTTTTGTCTGAAAGTATGGGCCAGGGTACGAGTGAATGTACTTGTGCCTTTAGCAGTGGGCTGATCACTGAGCCAGGGGTATGAGGGGGTCCTAGCAACAGATCTGGTGTGCAAGAATTGACCCCCAATCGATCATGGTTAAATGACTGGCCTGAACCAGGGCCTGGAAAGGACACCATGGAGGACCCTCTGCTGGATGACAGGATCCTGGGACATGATTTATCCTGAAGATTGGTGACTGAGATTGGCGACCATCAACTCTTCCATCTGCCAGACCATCAATAATGCTGAAAGGTCCAGATAGAGCCCTAAGTATGTCTGTATCTGGTGAAGAGTCTGGGGTTATGATGGTACGCACAAATTGTAGACCTGGTATAGTCTCAGGTTTCTGTCCTGGTCCTCATATGAAATTTCAAGGTAGTCTCTCCTCCTGGATCTTATAGGTACCAAGCATCCCTCACCCTGCAAGTTCTGGGGTATGGACTGGGGTAACAAGGAGGTCGAGAGAAAACCAGGAGAGGAAGAGATCTTTGCAGACAGTGCCCAGACACAATGCTTTTACCTGGATTTTCTCTCTGGTTTTCTCTAGGTTTATATCCTGGATTTATCCTGTTTGGTCTAAGAGTTAATAACTAGCTAGCAAATATCGAAAGGCTTTGAGGCCAGACTTTGAAGCTATTTGAAAGAAATTAAATGTGGACATTCATTGCTCACTTAGCAGGTCACACTTATTAAGAGTAGTTCAGGCGTCTGGGATCTGATTCCCACCAAAAACCTCTAGAGAACCACATTATGAGATGTTACATAATGTGGAGTGTCAATTCTATACAGATGAAACATAGTTGTGCTGTTCTGTTTCTGTGTAAATAACTGCCTCGCTGAGAATGAACGGCTGGATAAAAATTAACATAGGCTGAATCTAGGTCACGGGTCCTGGTCCCAGTCTCCTGGTTCAGTTCATGGGTGCAGTTAAACTTTGCCTAAACTTTCCACACAGCTTTCTGATTTTGATGAATTGATTTGACAATTTAGGTTTTGGTTCTTTAGTTCTCATATAGGTGGCATTTGCATTACAATGCAACCAGGGCTTATATCGAGTGTCAAAGCGCAATTGTAAGTCAGCATCATAGATATTGTGATTTTCTGCCCCGGATCTGTGCTTTAATGTCTGTAGGAGCAGTAGCACCACGAATGTTGGACAGACAACTGGATGGCAGTAAAATAAAGAACATCTATGAAAAGGTGGGGCAATTGAGAGGTTAAACTGGGGTCCTTTCTGCCTACCTTTCTTGGTCCAGGTGTATCTCATGGCAGTTTTAGGAAAAGAGTAGAAGAACTGGACAGGGGAGTTTCATGACAAATATTTCATGCCAATAAACTGGGTCAAGTTAATCACCACTGACAGGATGCACCTGGAAAGAAAGAAAGCTCAAATAGGCTCCACAAAAAGACATGTAAGCCCAGTATTTAAACATTTTTATTAAGAAGTAGACATACGCAAACATTTTAACAAGCCTTCCAATACATTTAGTGTACCTTTATCAACATGAAGGTCTGCCAGAAAAGAATTCCAGTGCCTTAAACCATTGCAATATATATATTTTTTTTTTAGTTGTTTAACCAGGAGTAGCACACTAAGCTGAAAGCTTTTTTTACAGGTGTGACCCAGAAGCACAGGGAAATTAAGTAATTTGCTCAGGGTCACACACTATGCAAGTGGAAGCTGTGGGAATCAAACACAGGTCTAGTCTGTTGGATGTCACCAGATTTGCAGCTCAGAGCCTTAAACCACTGCACTATACTGCCTCCCTTATATATGACAAAGAACCTTAGTGCACAAGCATTGAGGCAGTGGTTACCCCAATATATATATATATATTGCTAAAAACGTTGTCAATGCATAAATTAGGGTCAAAGTGGCAACATTTGGGAAATGTGGCATTAGTGTTTCCAACCCTATCACCCACCCCCAGGCAGCCCGCCAGGTGCTTTGGGGTACTTAAGACTATCATTAACCCAGTTCTTCTACACTGTTCACATCTGATCTTCTTTACAAATGGAACAGGGTGAGCGTTAGTCTTGAGTACCCCAAAGCACATCCCATACCTGGTGTGCTTGCCCTGAAGGGGGGGGGTAGGGTTAGAAACCCTAAGACCACATTTCCCAGCTTTTGTCACTTTGACCCTAGCTGGTCAATTAACAAAGTTTTTTGCAATGTACAGTATTTCCTTATTTTTTGAGATAGAATAACGGTATGCTTATGATACTGTGGGAGCGCAGGGTCCTTTGGACCCTCCACTGCCATGCATACATACATTTGTCATACTTTATTTCTGAAACTGAAATATGTCTATTCCCTGGTATCCAATGGAACCACCCACCCACCCTTCAATTGTGCCAGTCCCCATTAATATTAACTTAGTAGCCCTGGTGTCTAGTGGCACCCCCACCCTCCCATGTACCTCTTAACCTGTAAATTAGAAAACAGTCCCTTGTATACCTCTCAATCTTTTATCACTGAAATGATGAACATGGATACGTAAAATGAAAGACAATGAGGGACGGTGGGCCATATTATGAGGAACACATATTCAAACATGGAGATACAAGCTCGCAATACTGTGGAAGCCATTGTGTTTACAAGTACAAGGTGTACTTGTAAAGCAACATCTTAGAATATTATGAATTTCTTCTTTTAAGGCTAAATTTACTGTACAATCTCTGTGTGGACAGAATGAGGGACAGATGAGGGACAGAGCAGTTTTGAGGGGTAAAATGAGTGATGCCCCTTGTAATCAGAGACAGTTAAGAGTCAATTTTTTTTTTTTGAGTAAACCCCCCAAAAAAAGGGAAACATCCACCACCATTCTCCCCACCTCCAATTTTGCCATGATTCCCAGATACTGTATATATTTAGTCCTAGTGTCCAGTGGTACCCCCACCCTCCCATGTCCATCTGAATCTGTAAATAAGAAAACAATCTCTTGATTGCAATATATAGTGATTTTTTTGTATTGTCCCACCACCCTGCCATGTCCCTCTGAACCTGTAACTAAGAAAAAGGTCCCTCGGTGTCTTCATTTTTTTCCCTGTAAACCTGTAAAAATAATCCCACCACCACTTTGCTCCCGCACCCATAACCTGGCCTCCCACTCTGCACCCACCTCCCCGCTCCCCCTACACCCTCTCACACATTCTTACTCACCTCATTCTATGAGCAAACTACATCAGACATGATCTACATACAGAGACCTATGTGAAAAAAGGTACAACAAATTGTGTTGGCAACCTGTGCCTAGACATATTGCTCTACCTTTGAAGAGTGTATCATTATAAGGCAGTGGATTGGAGTGGTACCTTTTGCTTTAAATATGAGGCTTCAGCGTAGGGGATGGGAGAGCATTAGGACTGACAACCCTGAAGAAAGACCCACTTGCTTATTCATCAAGATTTTGTAGACCAAAACCCTAATGTTTTCCTTTTGCTGCATGGGGTGGGTGGGGTGGGCATTAGGGTTGGAAATACTCATGCACTAATATGTGAATACAGTATTTGTGAATGAGTAATACAGTATGCACTGCAAGCCAATTGGTCCACTGTTTGGACCAATGAGCTTGCAGCTTCTACTCTATGCTGTCATTCAGCAGGCAGCCACAGAGGTATGTGGGTGGGTCTGCTGCCCAACGATGATGGGGGGAACTGGGTGGGCTGGTGGTCCTGTGTGGGTGGGGGGTGCCACTGGACCACCAGGAATTTGGTGTGGTTAACATTATGGGCAGATGCAGTTACCAGTGGGGTGGGGGGTACCACTTGACTACCAGGGAATTATGCAGCAGATCTATGAGTGATCAGTGGTTTGGTTAGGGAGGGGGGTACCACTGGATCACCAGGGGTAATTCTTTTATTCTGTTGCTGGCTTTTGGTGCTATGGGAGGGGGGGGTACCACTGGTACACCAGAGCACCAGGATTTACTTCTGTGATGGTGATCGGGGATTCAGGCAGGGTGGGGGTACCTCCGGGCCACAGGGGGAATACTGGTCTTTATGTACAGTGATTGGAGGGTTGGAAGGGAAGGGGGTACCACCGGACTACCAAGGATATAGGAATTCATATATACTTTGGTGATCAGAGGGTTGAGAGGGGAGGGGGGAATCACTGGACTACCAGGGACGTTATTGGCATTTCTTTTCAGTGATCAGAGGGTCAGTATAGGGAAGGGGTATCACTCGACCACCAGGGAGTTTAACATCTGTATACTCGGTGATCAGTGGGTCTATAGGGGACAGGGTACTACTGTGGTCCCTGGTGGAGGGTCTAGAGGGGAGAGGGTACTACTGCTGTCCCTGGTATAGTGACCGCATGCTGTGCAGGGTGCCAGGCACATTTCACTGGTCAGCACTGTGTAACACATGAATATGGGGCCATAATGACATGCAAATTCCCCCATTTGTGTCTTACTTGTATAATGGAACCACTTGCACATTGGTTTCTGAATATCAGGAATTTGCTTATGGCATATTTCTGCTGCACTGGCACATTAACCATTCCTGGTATTCAGACTTGTCTGGGAGGATGTGCCGACGCATTGTATTTGCACGGGTCACATTCTTTGATATATTCAGAAGGGATGAACCATTGCACATCTTTTTTGAATATATCCCTTAGTTGCTCCAGTGCATCTCAGTTGCACTGCACACCCACTTGTACCATTGCCTGGTGCAATTTTGAATATCGGGCCCCAAATTTTCAACATAGCCATTTTTCACACCGCCTTATGAACAGTATAGTGTTATTATTCACATCATATCTGAAACAAGTTTTCACATCTGTGGTACAGAATGGCATTTTGGCATGGATTTGAACATTTTAAGTTATGGGGTTTATGAGGTGGGGGTCATAAGAAGACTTTGTTCAAAATGTTGAGTCAAAATATGAAAAAAATGCCAAAGTTATGACCATATGCTGCAATTTCTCTATGCCCACTCATAACTTTGGAATTGTTAAATATTTGAAACCAGATTTTCAAAATAGACTTCTTATTATCTCACCTTATGTATGTCACAGCTGTCATTTTTCAAATCCTGCTCAAAATGTTTTTTTGCACCTGTTGCGTGGCATGGCATTGCAGTTGCATGGAATTAGGTTTCAGTGGAGATTCAGAAATTTTCTGTACTGAGTACTGTACATGAGGTGGGGTAATAAGATGGCTATGCTGACAATTTGGTCACTGTTGTCCTTTAAATGGAAACCCAGGGAGTGGAGGGTCATGTGCTTCCACAACAACATACATATACGCATCTATGGAGTGATGGGAGTGCAGGGTACAAAGGATCCTGCACTCCCACAGTAAAATAAGGATACTGTTGTACAACCTCTAAAAGTAAGGAAATAAGTTGCAAAATATTTTGTTAATGTTCCAGTGGGGATAAAAGTGACAAAAGTTGTGAAATTAGGTGTTAGGGTTTCCAAGCCTAACACCTCATCCTCCCAAACCAGGCAGGAAAGCAGGTGTGGGGTGTGCCTTGGATTTCTCAAGCCTAATGCTCACTCCATTCTCATAAAGTCTACACATCTGACCTTTTTTACAGATGGAATGCAGTGAATGGTAGGCTGTAGAAGCCCAAGGCACACCCCACACCATCTCTCCTGCCTAGTTTGAGAGGGTGGAATGTAAGGGTTGGAAACCCTAACACCTCAATTTTACAACTTTTGTCTCTTTGACCCTAACTTGAGCATTAACAAACTTGTTTGCAATATATATCTATCTGTCTGTCTATCTATCTGTCTATCTATCTACCTATCTATCTATCAGATATGCTACCACCAGTGAAAATAGTGGCAATGTTTTTTGTTCGAGTGCTGATTGGTCTGATGACATCATGAGTGGTGAAGGTACGAGTGATGTCATCAGTCAATCAGCACAAGAACAAAAATATCACCAATATTTACACTTGGGGGTAGCATTTTCCATTTATGCCATACCTCCCAACAGTGTTTTATTTTTCATTTTGGCAGCCCTTTATTTTTATTTGTTCAGAATTTTTAGTTTCAGGGTGGCCGAGCATGACTTTCAGATAGCCGAGTGGTTCTGATTGTTTTTAGACACACACAGTGCTTGTTTGCTTCTGTGCATCATCACATAGATAAAGTTGTGGGAGTTTTTGAAGTGATCAGGCCCAGAGGAGGGAGAAGTGGTTCTTTTCAGAGAGGCCAAGGAAGAAGCGCTTGTTGCCAGCATGCAAGAAGGAGGGCTGCAGGTTGGAGATGAAAGGTGTGTGTTTTGGGTGTGGGGAGCGATGTAAGGAGACAGAATGTGGTTGAGTGTTGTTGTGGGAGGCAAGGGAACAGTACTAGTGCTAAAAAGTTTGTTTTTTTTTGCTCATTCTGAATTTTATTTACTGGCGATTGTGACTATTTGTCACCGAGGGAAGAAAGAGAAAGTGAAAGTGCCTGTTTGGGTTACGCAAGGAAATGAAACTGTGAGCGGGAGCAGGTATGAAAGCAAGCAGCTGCATTTTTGATTGTGCTGCTGGCGCTGCCTGTTCCAGCCAGTGGGGACCTATTAGAGGTTTTATTTGGACCTAGAGTGAGACTATTTTTGATATTCTCACTCTAGGTCCCTTGGAAACAAAAATATCATGGATATTTGGTCAGAAACATATCCACAGATATGGCATAAAAATAAATATAGATAGATAGATAGATAGATAGATAGATAGATAGATAGATAGATAGATAGATAGATAGATATAAAAATGAATTGCAAAAAAAACTCAATTAATGCATCAGTCAGGGTTTCTATTTCAGTGACAAAAGTCTGGAAATTCAGTGTTAAGGTTACCAGCCTACCACCCACCCTGCCCCACCCACCCTCACGTTCAACACATCAACAGGTGTCACGTTGTGCCTTGAGTCATTGGCTCTAACCTCACCCCGTTCCATGTGTAAGGAAGCTGAAATGTTACAGTATAGGAGAATGGGGGTGAGGATTAAGCCTAACTCTAAGGCACACCCTGACACCAATTGGTGTGTGCAGGGGTGGGTGGGTGGTGGGGTTGGTAACTGTAACAATCGGACTTCCAGACTTTTGTCACTGGAATGAAACTGTAACTAATGCATTATCAGAGTTTTTTGCAATGAATTTCCTTACTTTTTGTGGCAGTATCACCGTAGATGTAGTTATTTGTTAGAGTGCATGCCCATCTATCCGTAAGTGTGGAGACATTGTAATTAACCTTCATCTCTCTGTTGGAGCACCCATGTGCTGCGATTTCCCTTATATTAATGTGGGAGTGCAGGGTCCTTTGAACCCTGTGAACCCATCCCTCAGTAGATGCATGAGCAAATTATCATCATAACCATCTGATTACACCAGGAGATGTACATGGTACACAAATTTTTCAAATCCCTGCCAAAACATAATTCGGTGTAACATATTCCACACCACAGGTGCTCAAACACATTTTGGCCAGGGCTTGAAAAATTAAAGATGTGACATGCATGAGGGGGTGCAATAGGAAGGCTATTTTGTAAACCTGGGGTCAATATAATGAAAATTACCACAGTTAAGAGTGTGCGTAGCGAAATTGCAAGGAATGATCACAATGTTGAAATTCTTTTATATTTTGACCCCAAATTCCCAACATACTCTTCTTATCACATCACATCACCTCATAAACCTCACACATAAAAATGTTGTAATGCATTACAAAAAGCCATTCTGCAGAACAGGTGTGGAAACATGTTTAGTACAGGATATGAGAAATGGCAGCTGTATTGTTCATGAGGTGGTGTGGAAAAAAGGCTATGTTGAAAATTTGGAGTGAAACTATTAAAAATTGTCAAAGTTATGCGTGTACATAGAAAAATGTCAATGACCACATGTAACTTGGGTATTTTTTTGTATTTTTGCACCAAATGTTCAACATGGCCTTTTTGGGACCCCACCTCATGAACACTAGCACTGTCATTCTGTTACTTGGTCCCAAAAGTTTATTTCATTCAGTAACTGTGCCATTCCTTGCCACAGGTACAAAAACATGTTTCAGAAAGGATGTGAAAAATGACAGGTGTACTGTTCATGAGGAGGTGTGAAAAATGACTATGTTGAAAAATTTGGAGAAAAAATATTAAAAATTGCCAAAATTATGCACATGTGTAGAAAAATTACAATGACCGCACGTATCTCATAGAAACATAGAAACATAGAATCTTTTGGCAGATAAGAAACATACAGCCCACCCAGTCTGCCCATTTCCCTACTCACTGCTGCAGCCCCAGATCCTATTTGATCTACGGCTCTCCTGCTCTGGATATCTCCAGGGTACCCTATGTGTATCCCATGCACTCTTGAACCCCCACATTGTTTTTGCACCCACCACTTCTGCTGGAAGGCTATTCCATGGATCCATCACCCATTCAGTGAAGAAGTACTTCCTAACATTACCCCTGAACCTTCCACTCTTCAGCCTCATATCATGCCCCCTTGTTCTTGTGCAGAGTTTTCTCCAAAATATGCTTTCCACCCGTACCCTGTTTATTTCCTTAAGGTACTCATATCCCCCCTCTCCTTTCTTTCCTCCAGTGAATAGATATTAAGGTCCATAAGTCTTTCCTTGTTGAACGTCTGGTGCAGTCCATGTATCATCTCTGTTGCCCTTCTCTGGACTTCCTCAATTTTGTCCATGTCCTGCCAGAGAGGTGGTCTCCAGAACTGGACTTAGTACTCCAGCTGATGCCTCACCAGTGATCTGTACAGTGGCATAACCCCCTCTTTCCTCCTGTTTGTTATGTCCTTCCCTATGTATCCCAACATTCTGTTTGAACTCAGGCATTTTTTGGAATTTTTGTCCCAAATGTTCTACATAGGCTTTTTGGAACCCCACTTCATGAACACTGGCATTGTCATTTTGTTACTCAGTCCTGAAAGGTGATTCTGCACAGCGACCATGAAATCACCTTATGGGCCTGACTAATGAAATATCAGTGACAGTGTTCATGAGATGGGGTTTCAAGAAGCCCATGTTGAAAATTTGGTACAAAAATTCCATAAAAAGGCTGAGATAGTATCATAAGTTTAAAACACCATAGACAGCCATTACACTGTACTTACATTGATTCTTCAGTTTGTGGTTTGGCTTTGAAGAGTGCAGATGTGTCCTGGTCCACAGAAGATGGCAGCTTCCAACCTTCATTGGTAAGTATAGGGCAAGTGTGGGGTGGGGTGGTGTGTGCTCAGTGGGAGGGTCAGGATAGGGAGGGGCAGGGGAGATGATAAGGAACCATTTTCTTTTTTGCAAGATAAAAAAATGTCAGGGAATGGTTTTCTTTTTCACAGGCTAAAATTTGCAAATGTTTGGAGAAAGTGGTGGTGGGCTCCCTGGTATCCCACAGTAGTGGGGGGGTAAGACAGAACTGGGGACACAGGGAGTGGGCTCCCCAGTGTCCCACACTGGTGGGGGGGCTACTGCCAACACAGGGATTGGGCACCCTGTTTTGAGCAAATATTGGTATTAAAGTACATTTCGGGGGGACACTGGAAGTGGGTGCCCCAGTGTCCCAGAGTACAGAGTGTTGTACGGGAGATATGGAGACACTGGGAGTGGGCTCCCCACTGTCTAACAGTGGGGGGGGGTGTATGGAATATCTGGGAATACTGGAAGTGTACTCCTCATGTCCCACAATGGCAAGGCAATGAGTTGTTCTTTTTACTCCAGGCACAGGGATTGGGCTCCCCAATGTCAGGACTGATTTTCATCAAATATTAAGATTTCTCTGCCACTTTCCTGTTACAGGCTGTAAAAGGGGAAAAACTCTATTTTTTTTTTTTAGGTAAACAATAACAGGTATTTACCTAAACGGGGGCCAAGGAATCCAATTCTGGAATATTTTTTTTGAAAAAATGGCCAGAAGTGTTTTTTTTTCTTCCAGGGGCAAATGTTTTTTTTTTTACTGCAAGTAGTGCCACAAATGTGCTTCAGTTTTTGCAGAACAGTGTCATTAGTTGCACAAAAACTGCTGCAATTTGCAGCAATAGTGCAGCAAATTTGCAACACTACCAGTGGCCGGAATGCTAAAGCATGTTTCTGGCTACTATTTAAAAAGAAATAAGGTCAGATTCATGTTCCTCGGGCACCGATTAGGTAAACCCAACTGTTGGTGTTTACAAAGAGGCAGTATTTTTTGAATTACAGCATTTTTACCCTCTTGCAAACTGAAAACAAGATGGTGGCAGCATAACACTACTGGACCCATTTGCGGCAGTAAAATGTGCTTTTGCAAACACATAAAGTGTTTTTGCACAGCACATATATTTTTTCCCGTACACTGTATAATGAGAAATGTAAAACTTTAATAACTTTTGAACAGATTAATATTTTTTCACCAAAACTTCAGAAGGTACATCAGTGATCCAGACACGGTATACCCTGACAATATCAGAACAGACCTCCAAACTGTTTCGGACTTATGCCCGAGCAAAGAATTTCTACCTAAATGGTAAATTTCAAAATTTGTGGCACTACACAGCTCCAAAACCAAGCACCCAACTGGAATAACACTTGCCAGATACAGAGATCCGTGATACCAGACAGCGAATGAAAAATTTTGGCCACATCCGTCATACGAATGCAAAGTTATTAAAGTGCAACATTTTGAGTTTAAAATAAAAGTAGCTGGGCAAATAGTGGTACTGCTGTGCCAGTATAATATATATATATATATATGTATATGTACAGAGAGCGAGAGAGAGACATATAGATAGACAGACAGATAGATAGATACACACATATTCTTTGCAAAAATTTTGTTAATGCCCTAGTTAGGGTTGAAGTGGCAAAAGTATGGAAATGTGGAGTTAGAGTTTCCAACCCTAACATCCCCCCACCCCCCAGAAAGCAAGAGGAAAAAAACATTATAGTTTCATCTGTCTTGCATCTTCCCTAATCAGGCATGGGGTGTGCTTTGTGGTTGTCAGCCCTCTCACCCCATTTAATCATGAGAGAAGCTGAGAAATGTAATTCATATGAGAATGTGGTGAGCGTTTTTGCTGACAACTCCAATGCAGACCAATTGCCTGATTAGTGAAGATGAAGGAGAGGTGAAACTGTAATTTTTTTTCTGTTATTGTTAGTGGGTGGGGTTAAATAGAAGTGAAACCCTAACACCACATTTCCCTAGTTTTGTCACTTCAGCCCTAGCTAGTGAACTACAGTACAACCTTGATTATCCAAACGCACTAGGAGACATCAGAACAGTTCAGATAATCGAGGGGTTTGTAAAACCAGGAGTCCATTGAAATCAGTGGGACATGCCATTCTTGGTTTGCGCTCCATACACATACTCAAAAGCAACACTCTAATGTCCACAAATCAGTTACAGCACAAGAAAGCACCTCATAATCCCCCTCTACCAGACAGTCCCATCCACAGAACCCAGAAGAGCAATAGCAGGGAAAGTTTAGAAAAAAGAGCCCAGGCTGTACACTGTATTCCTCTTACGGGTAACTTCTAAAAGTCTTATTCTGATGCCGCTCACTCATATGATCATGACGGTTGCTGCAGGATGCCACCACCTTTTCGTTCAACTATGCTCCTACAGCTCCAGCTGTAACCATCCAATTCAGAGTCCATTCTTTTCACTGTCTGCTAAACATTGTCTGTTATCTCCTGCAGAAAAGACAAGGATCTGTCTCTATACTTGGTCCTCCTGCTGTTTTAGGACTCACTCAAACTGTTATTCAGGACACTTGAAATACCAGGGGATGAATAAAACAGAAAAGAACACCAAAAATGGCCACTGTATATGAAAAATATGTACTGCATTCAAAAGGGATAGAGGGCAAAATGCTATTTAATACTACAAGGCTTAAAAATTGTAGTCTGCTGGAAATCAAGCATGGACACTAGTCAGGTGCTAATTGAGTAACATATAAAACCATTGTTAGTTTGGGGGACATGATACGAGTTCAGATAATACGGAGGTCTGGATAATGGGGGGGCTGGATAATTGAGGTTGTACTGTAATAAAGTTTTTGCAAACAATATATATATATATATATATATATATATATATAATATTCTTTATTTGTAAAGCGCAATTCAAATTTATCAAAGTGCTATACAGATAAAACAATAAAACATTCAAAGATGAAACAGTAAAAACACAGTGAATCTGGCTTTCACACCAATTTACAATAAACAGCTATCTCATATAAAATCCCTGAAGGTAAGATAAAACAAATGAGTCTTTAAGGCCTTCTTAAAGCTCTCCATGGTCTGGCACTCTCAAATCCAACGAGTTAGAGAGTTCCACAGGGTAGGGGCCGCACACGTAAAATCTCGTGCCCCTGATGTTTTCAGTCGTACCCTGGAAACCTCTAGCAATCACTCATCAGCTGAGCGGAGAGATTGGAGGGGGCAGTTGTGAACCAGGAGCTCTTGCAGGTAGCCCAGACCCTGTCCATGTAGGGCCTTATAGGTCAGTAAACTGACCTTTAAGGTGATCCGCCACTGTACAGGCAGCCAGTGCAGTTCACGCAGCACAGGCGTGATGTGACTCACCTGGGAGACCCCTGTCAGTAGCCTGGCCACCGCATTCTGCACCACCTGAAAGAGGCAGATATCAACCCCCAGAAGCCCTAGGTAGAGGGAGTTGCAGTAGTCAAAGCACAAGGTCACAAAGGCGAGGATCAGCACTGGAAGGTAACTTGATGGAACAAGATGCTTAATCCAGGCAATGTTCCTCAGGTGATAAAAAGAGGATTTGACTATTGCAGACACCTGCGAACACAGTCTCAGCCCACTGACAAGAATCACCCCCAGATTCTGCACCTGATCAGAGGGCAGCAGCTGGCTACCTCCGTGCCAAAGCCCAGAGGCAGGCCCTGCTACCACCCTCTCTATTCTGAGACCCAGATCCACCGCCACCACCACCTCCTCAGTCATCGTGATTCAACTTCAACCAGCTGGCCTGCATCCAATCCTGGATTTCTGCGGAGGCAGCCATTAAAGACTGAGACTGCACTATCCTGGTCAGGAGCAAAAGACAGGTAGAGCTGGGTGTCATCTGCATAGCAGTGAAACCTCAGCCCATACCATCTCACAATGTCTCCCAATGGCAGCAAATACACTGTGAACAATATTGGGGACAGCACAGAGCCCTGAGGAATCCCACATGGCAGGGAGAATGAGGCGAAGGAATAAATCCCGGACACCACCCTCTGAGTCCTGCCAGTGAGGAAAGATCTAAACCATCTGAGGACCATACCTGACAGACCACAGATGTCTCTCAGGCATTCCAGCAGCCCCCCCCCCATGGTCCATGGTGTCAAAGGCTGAAGAGAGATCAAGAAGGACCAAGATGGAGCGGCACTTCTGATCTCTTGCAATCAGGAGATCACTGAGCACCCAAACCAGAGTGGTCTCAGTACTATGCCTCTTCCAAAAACCAGATTGGTGGGGATCATAGATGTCATGGATGATCAAATGGTTCTCCAGCTGCAGGGTGACTACTTTCTCAATCACCTTCCCAACAAAGGGAAGGTTAGAGATTGGCTTATAGTGAGCAGGGCAGTTTGGGTCCAGAGAAGATTTTTTAAGGAGTGGCGTTACCACAGCCTCCTTCAGGGATATATATATATATATATCCGTACACGTGCTACAAATTCATAATCTGTTTCTTAAAAATAGATTTTCTGTTTCCACACTTTATACTAAAAGGTGGATGCAGTCATAATTGACTCATTGACTTTATTATTAAGGGGTGCAAATTTGTAGGCCAAAAACAAGGAAAAGGGTCATTTCTAGAAAGAGCAGACAAGAATGGATATCACTTTTTATACAGAGTGCTACCACCAGGCTTCCTTCCCAGTTGGACTTTATCGTGAAAGGCTTCAAGGGAATCTTTAGGTTAAAGTTTACCATTTAGTTGTTGCCCCATTCAGCAATTCTTCTCACAGGACCATCTGATGTCAATGTCATGCTTAATTTTATTTTAAAGTGTAGTGGCATTCTTGAGCTGGTCAATGCCATTTCAGCTTGTCCCGGATTCCCCCCTTTTCCCTCACAAAAAGACAGAGACCACTGTTTGTTGTTGTGCTCAGATTGGCAATTAATTTATTTATATATCATAATTCCATGTTCCATTTCATCATCTTTTATTATCATAACTCTCACAATTTCATTTATTTTCATCCATATCAATCTCTGATCATCCCTTTTTCTTCCTCTTTATCTCCCCCCAGGTGAAAACCTGGGTGCCTTCTTCTCCTTTTCTGTCGGGTAACAGTGAAAACTGAGACCACTTTTTCCTTCATCTTCTTCCTCTTTTGGTCTTATTCCTTTTTCTTCCCCTCCCCTTTTTTCCCCTTTTCTCCTGCCATCCACCTTCGGCAGTCCATAACCATATTATTATCTGCCATCCACCTTTGGCAGTCCAAACTGTCCAACCGGACTTGTCTGTCATCCACCTTTGACAGACCCACCATACAGTCCTTTCTTGACTGTCTTCCCCTCTTGCTCTGTCTTGTAGGGTGGGTGGGAGAGATCAAAACTCCAGCAAAAGTGGCTGAAACCCCTCTGTGCTGTCCATTATGTACCTCCACTTGCCCTTCCCCTTCCTGTTGCCGGGCCATTGTTTTTTCCCCTGTTCCTTCCCCTTCCTTCACCCCCTTCCCCTTCTGAGCACAACCATCCTGATGGAAAGGGAAGGGGTGCACCAGGACAATCTGGTCTGCCCCTTAAAGTGCAAACTCCATTGTCCCAGATTCCCCCCCTTTTCCCTCACAAAAAGACAGAGACCACTGTTTGTTGTTGTGCTCAGATTGGCAATTAATTTATTTATATATCATAATTCCAAGATCCATTTCATCATCTTTTATTATTATATCTCTCACAATTTCATTTATTTTCATCCATATCAATCTCTGATCATCCCTCTTTCTTCCTCTTTTTCTCCCCCCCCCCCCCGGTGAAAACCTGGGTGCCTTCTTCTTTCTCCTTTTCTGTTAGTGGCAAGGTGAAAGCCGAGACCGCTTTTTCTTCATCTTCTTCCTCTTCTGGTCTTATTCCTTTTCTTTCCCTCCTCCCCCTTTTTTCCCCATTAGCCAGTCTCCAGCTTGCTTTGGATGACTGGCTTTCCCATCACTTAGGGTATTGTTCCACCATACCTCAGGGAACCCACTTTCAAATCCTTCTATTCCCTTTCTCTTTTTTTTAACCATTTTTTGCATGCCTTCTCCATGCTTCTATGAAACCCATTATTTCTGTATTGAACATATCTATGGCTAGATCAGACAGATGCATGCCATCTGACCTGTAGAAATCTTCAACCCACTCTTCCACACCCCTCAGTATTACTTGTCCTCCCATTTTTCTTACCAGTGTCCCTACCCTTCTGTTCATCTTTCTCCTGGCCCTGTCCACAGCTCTATGGCTGTGCTCATGTCTCCAAACCCTCATTGGTATCATATCTGACCAGGCAAGGCATAGCTCAGGCCACCACTGCTGCATTGTCTCTAAGTCCCTTCTTATCTGCATGCATGTGTCCACCCATGGCTTGCCCCCAAGTTCATTACCCCCTAGATGTATAATAATTAAGTCTGGAATGGGTCGCCGCTCCTTCAACTCTTTCAAGGTGGGGAGCAGTTGTGCCCATCTCATCCCTCGGATGTCACGCCATACCAATTTACATTGCTTCACATCCTGGTAAAGTTGCTTTCCCCCAGCCTTTTTCTCAGCTCTCCTCTCCGCCTAATAAATATAAGAGTGGCCGCAGATCCAGACTTCCATGTTCCTCCCTCTTCCTATGGGGTTTAAACAGAATAAATATCTCATAGATAGGCTTAGTTTCTTACCATCATATCACCTCTCCCTACCCCCCCATAGCTTAGCTCTATTTCTGTAACAAAACATAGGCGATCCATTAGTCTCCACACTGCAGTGTTCTAATGTATCTTTTACAACTGTCCGACCACCAGCACCCCTTCTCCAAAATATTATTCACCGTCTCCCCAGCCACTGCCCACTGTGAGGCTGCCCCTATCTGTAAGTAGTGGGAAGAATAATTAATCGGATCCTCCCCAAGGAATTGCATGCCTTTCTTGAGCAATGCTGTGACTTGATAACTTGTGACTCTACTTCCATCACCATGCAGAAATAATCTCCTTGTCCTATTCCCACGCTCTGCAGCGAAAGCCCACAAAGCCTGTACTGGGCACACTACACTTTCTACATGTTTCTTTAACGTTACCATGCAACCCTGTCCCCTTTGAACCATTTTTGACCTCTTAATCAAGAGGTGTATCTCCTTCATCCCCCAGCTTATATCTTCCCATTCTAATCCCCCTTCCCTATCTTGCTTGCCATGACCTACCACCTCACTCAATCTCAAGGCCCCTGCAAACATTAACCACGTAAATCGTGTGAAATAACTGGGCCTCGGCCTTTGATCTGCATATTGCCGGTAACACACCCTTCAGTTTCGCCAGCCACTGTTTCCCTATTGGCCTTCTATTATCCACCGTCCCTTGTTTTAACCTGCCCCATCCCTGCAACATTCTTCTAAAGAACATTGATTTTGTTGGGTCCTTCCATCCTTTCAGACTGCAGATAACACTAATCCCTGCCAAGTAGACCCCCATTGTGACGTGGGCTGTTCCTTTTTGCCATTACTCTACAGTGAATTTCCCCAATTGTTCTTCAGTGAGTGGCCTACTTACCTCCATGTGGTGTGTTGCCCTGAATGTTTGGAACACTCACCAGGCCCCATCATAGGCACTCAGAGTCTGTGGTGCCCATGAACTGCTGAACAACATTTTTGCTCCTTTCTGCCAACGCCCCATATGTTCATTGGTATAGGCATTTTTGCTCCTCTGCTGTTGGTGCCAGCCTCCGGAAATGTTCCAGCTGCAGACAGGAAAGGCTGTCAGCCAGGGTATTGTGTACCCCTTCTATGTGTTTCGCTCTGAATGACATGTTCAACTGCAATGCCCTTAGCACTAAAAGTCACAAAACTTGCATGACTGTCTCTGACCTGGCTCCCCTGTTGTTCAGGACCTCTACCACTGCTCAATTGTCACACCAAAATGTCACTTTCTGACCCCGTAACTCTTCCCCCCACACCAGGGTGCATGCCCAGATGGGCATGATCTCTAACAATGTTATATCTTTTACCTTACCATCCCTTACCCAGTCTAATGGCCAAGGTTCTGCAAACTATCTGCCCCTCAGGTAGCCCCCCATGCCTAGGCCCTCCGGCTGCATCCGTGTAAAGATCGAGGTCTGTGTTATACACCCATTCCTCTTGCCAGAAGGAGCAGCCATTATACTCCCTCAGGAATTCCTCCCATACTTTAAAATCCTCCTTGACCCCTTTTGTCATGTCTACCCAATGGTGTGGTCTGGTCACTCCAGCTGTAACCCTAGCTAACCTTTTGGTGAAGGCCCTCCCTGGCCCAATAGCCCTGCATGCGAAGTTCAGGTGTCCCAATACTTGTTGTACCTGTTTCAGTTGTACTCTTCTTCTACTGGTATGTATCTGAATCAATGCCTTCAATTTTTTCACTTTGTTGTCTGGTAGTCGAAATATTTCCCCCGGGGCAACTATCTCAATACCCAGAAACACTAACACCTTACTGGGCCCTTCCATTTTTTCAGGTGACAATGGGACCCCTAGTTCCCTACACAGCTCTTGGAAGCTGGCCAACATTTTTTCTGTCTCTCTTCTCTCACTGCCTATAAAAAGGAAATCATCCAAGTAGTGAATCATTGTTTTATAACCAGTTCTTTCTTAAAATATCCACTGCAAACATGTGCTGAATGCTTCGAATGTCGCACATGCTATAGAGCAGCCCATGGGCATGACTTTGTCAAAATAGTATTGTCCCCCAATTTTAAAACCCAACAGGTCCCAATCCTGCCTTCTAACCCGAAGTAATCTGAAAGCTGACTCTATGTCTGTCTTTGCCATCCATGCATCCGCAGTTGCCTGTATAATCCGGACTGCATCTTCTAGAGTGGAATATGTCACTTTACCATATTCTTCATTGATAAAAACATTCACTGACTCCCCTACTGGAAAAGATAGGTGATGAACCACCCCGTATTCCCCCTCCTGTTTTTTGGGGACCAAACCCAATGTAGAAATCCTCATATTCTGCAATGGGGGTTATCATATGGTCCTTCTACTCTCCCTGCTGCCTTTTCCTTCTCGATTTTTTTGTCTTAACATTTCTTCCCTCCCCTTCACTGAACCCAGATTTTTCGCTTCTCTGGCTCACCTTGGGCCCTCACATTGCAACGAAAAACCTGTGCAAAAACCTTTTTTAATCATTTCTGCTGTTTTCTTATCTGGGTATCTGTCTAACCATTCTCTCCATGCTTCTATCCTGATGGGGGTTCTAGCTTCCTTAAATTGCCCCCTTGTCCTCATTTCCTTTTCCCCACCCAGGTCTCCCTCTCTGGTTGATGTCCGGCCTTGCTGGTCAATGATTCTGACTCCCTCTATTTGCATGTCCCTTCCCCCTCCCCCTCTATTCCATATCTGCCCTTTATATCCCTGCCCTTCCTGAAAAAAACATTGACCTGACCCTTGCCCCCCAGATCCCTGGGCTCCCTGGACCCAAGTCATCCGGCATCTGCTTGCCAGATGAGATCCCCCACATTTTGAACAGGCATGTCGGAAACGGCATTGTGGCCAGGAGCAAACAGCCCTATTGTAGGCCCAGCAACATCTTTGTGGCATGGCCCCTTTTTTCCCAAACTCCCCCTCTGGCGTGGACTGATCGGTTACGTAGTCTGTCCACAAGTCCAGTTGTTTCTTATCCCATCTTACATCCCCATATGTCGCCATTCTCTGCCGAAAGAATTCATCATAATATATCCTCCCCTCACCCCCTTTTGCTTTTGCTCTCCTTATTATTAATGAGTATGTGATGAGTGGAATGCCCAACTCTGGCCTCTTTTCCAATACTATGGCTGAGAATGTGGCGAAACCTGCAAACCATCCTTCCCAGGTCTTCCCTTTTGTGAATTTGTCCTCCTCCTTTTTTCCTAACAAAACTACCGCTGCTGCCATCTCACTCTTCCCTATGTTTTCTGTCTCCTCATATTTTGCTGCTGCTTCACGGCTTACTAAGGCAAAGATATCCACATACTCTCCCATCCATAGTTTTCTCTTTCGTGGCCAATGGTACGTGTTTGCCTACCCTCATCCCAGGAGCCCCATCTCCCTCATTCCTTTTCCTTCCTTCTCTGCCCCTCCCTCTTTTCCTTTCGGCACCTCCTTTTCTGACCTAATCTCTGCTAGTGCCAACTCCATCTGCCCCAGACCCCCTGTTCCTAGTACCAAAACAATTTGATTTATATACTCCTTAATGCTGTCCCCCACGGAGCCGGGTGTGTTACCTGTGGCCTTGTCTGCTCTGGGTTGCCTGCCATCCTCCAGATGCCCAAGTATGGTGCCTTGTGGTTGTAGGGGTGGTTGCTCTACTAGTGGCTGTGAAGGAACCACTGTGAGCTGGGGATCTGGTCTGGGTTCTGCTGGGGGAAAACCAAACTGGTCCTGGGGAGGTACTGGCGGCACCGGGTTAACAGGGTGCAGGGGTGCTGGACTAGCCACCTTGTTGGGTCCCTCTATCAGTGGCTCTGTCCTGGCCAGGCTGCTTGGTCCCTTGGCTGGTTGCTTCCCTCTGGCCCCTTTTCCCTTTTCTGCTTTCCTTTTCTCCCCAGGCCTTCCCCGTTCCTCACCTTCAACCAGCTCCCACATCTTATTGGCTTTTTCTGCCAGCTCTACTATAGCCCTGTATGCGTCCTCCTTTGAAGGCCTGTTCTTTTTTTGAGCCATGTTCCTTGCCATCAGTCAACTGTGGAAACACTGAAGAAAAAAAAGAGAATTCCATTAAACCTCTTAGCCCATACTACTTTCCCTATGATAGTCGACCAATGGCGCCAAAAAGTTTCCCCACCATTTTTTTTTGGTTTGTTTTTTTGTGCCCCCCCTCCAGGCCTTGAACCGCTTTAAGTGTCACCTCCTATGGCTGTCCAGGCCTACCTCTGCTCCCCTTGCATGCCCTCACATTTCTATGGCTGCTAAGCCTTCACAGACCTACTCGCTCCCTTTCCCTTGCTCTCTGTAAGCATCTTCTTTAGATAGCTTGCTCTTTTTGGTGCCATTTTCCTTTATGTTTCTTATGCAAGGATCCTTCCTTCTTGCAAACGAACTGTAAAGACACTGAAAAATGGTCTCTTATTAAAAACTTTGTTGTAAATGTCCATTTGTATGGGTAGGTCCATTTCCCTTAATTTTCCCTGTCCCTGCAAGCCAGAAACCAGTCCAGTTCCCTGCTCCAGGCTCCCCTAATCCTACCCGCCTTTTTTTTTGTGTCCCCCTCACGTCAAGGCCCCCTGTGTACTCTTCTGCAGCTATTGATATCCCCTCATGCCTCGCAACTATCTGGCCTGGCTGGATCCCATGTTCTGTGGCACTTCATGCCTTGGCTCCCAATGCCAGTCCCCCCTCTTTATTCCATCCCCCCCCAGAGTCGCGATCCCAATCTGCTGTTGCACCCTCTTAGAGTTTTTATCATTATTATTATTATTTACTGTATTTCCTTGTTTATATGACCCCTTTGCTAGTATCCATTGTACCCACCCTCATTCCTCAGTCTGCTCTGTTTCTTCAGCATTGACATCACGCCTGTGGCTAGCCCCATTCTGTCACAGATATTGCTAATACCCCTTTTACACAAACAGGGCTAAATTCCTTAAAATTCCCTCCTTTGAAGCTGCCCTTAATGCTTTCACCCTTCAGCAGGCCGCCAGCCACTGTCCCACCAGTCGCTCTCCCTTTTGTTCTTTTTAAAACTTTTGGCCTGCCCTCTTTGGTGTGTGATGTCACACCACGTGGCCGCTCACCATTTCCCCAGGCAAGGCCTTCCTCATACAATAGGCCTCCTGCTGCCAGGTCTTCCTCCATCATTCTGTCCTGTGACACTCCCCTGGCCTAAATCCCCCCTTTTACTCCCCTTCCCCATCCACTGGAGATTCCCCCTTGAAGACATCTTCCCCTTGGCTCTAAACTTTAGCCCAAACAAATGAGTGCCCCTCCAGTGGCCTCCTCAGTAGGCCTCCTGCTATCCCTTATGTCTTGTGCCTTTCACCCACCATCCTATTCTGTCCCCACATTAAAGGCAAAAAAGCCCACTCCAAGTCAATGGCTTCTCACTCCTCGAGGCTTCTCCCAACTTTTTTTTTTTTTAATTCACCCTCCCAGATCCTGGCTTTCCAGGCAGTCCCCTTGTGCATGCTCTGTCTCCTCACCCCCCTAGGCCACTGCTGGCCAAACACCCCCCCGCATGCTGCTCATGCCTTTTGCTCCTGCAATTCTCCATTCAACTCTTATACTCTGCCAGGCTAAAACCATAACAATTGCGGTGAACTCTTACTTGAAAGCAAAACACACATCCCTACTTGGTTTACTCACAAAAACAGTCAAGACTCATTAAAGTGCACCTCCACATTTTATTTACTCGTAAAGCCTTCAAAAAATAAAAAAACATTTCTTGCACCACAATGCTCTGTAACAAACTCTGTATTTTCTGTCTCCTTGTAGCAACCCCACCCAAGTCTTCAGATACTTCAAAACAGGTTCACTCAGCATTTCAGTAACCACTACGCCCTGTCCAACGAGAATATACAGCCCAGAAATTCCCAAAACATTCTCATACAGGTTAAAATGACTAAAATGTAGTAGCATATATATATATTTTTTTAAAGGGTAAACATAGCTGCTAGCTTCCCCCTTTACCCTAGTTTCCTTACCTACTGTATTCTAGTGCACAAACCTTTCACTCCTATGCCAATCTGATGTGCTGTAGTTTTCAGTAGATCAAAACTACAGCAAAAGTGGCTGAAACCCCTCTCTGCTGTCCATTATGTACCTCCACTTGCCCTTCCCCTTCCTGTTGCGGACCATTGTTTTCCCCTGTCCCTCCTTCCTTCCCCCCTCCTTCTGAGCACAACCATCCTGATGGAAAGGGAAGGGGTGCACCAGGACAACCGGGTCTGCCCCTTAAAGGGCAAACTCCATTAGCACACCTTTCCAGCTAAATATTTTGCAATAAATAACTAAATCATTTCTTTATGGTGTACACTCTCCATGATGTCAGGGCTTCAAAGCAAGCATACATTTATAAGAACACAGGTGAGGTGCTGACATCATAGAATGTGCACACCTGAAAAAATAGCACTGCACAGCATGAACATGCTTTTGTGCTTTTCATTAAAATTTATTACAGTGATGATGATACTGGATGCTCTAGGAAGATTGCCAAATTGGGGGAAGGGGGTAAAAGTACATTTTTAAGAGAAACCCAACAATGTGTTCTGTAGAGTTGGCCTGTATTGTTTCATTAAGTTTTACACTCTTATTTTATGTTTGTTGATTAAAAACATTGTGCTGTATTTAATATACTGAGAGTAGTATAGCAAAAAGTGGAATGGGTTACTCAGGTTTATATATTTAAATGTTTGTGCATCATGTTTTGGTGTGCTGATGTGCCACCTTTGAGGGTGGGGCAATACAGAAGGGGGCCAATGGTTAATGATGTGCATAGGGCCATAACCATGTAACTCCAGCCATGTGTCAATCATTGAGCTCAGAGGACTGGACAGAACCTTCAGTGGAAGAGAAAGACACTAATGAAGAGGATTTTTTCCATTGAAGATTTTGCCAGATAAATACCAGGTAGTTCTGTGTTTTAATGGACTTCTCCAGTCTCTAACAGAATTCTCCTGCCCCACCTTATTTGTGACTTTCATTCACTTATTGGTTATAGTTGTGATTGGAGGGCATTGGTGGTAGCATTATTGTGAGGGAATGATTTGATCAACTTGCTGGAGTTATGGGAGGGTACAGAGCACTGCAGTAATAGCATTGTAATGAATCATTTAATCTGAAGAGCTGGGTTGACTGCTGCCTACTCTGTACCTGTCTGGGATATATGCACTCTACAAAAGTACTCTGCATTTTCCAGCCTGAGTGGGAAGGTGTTTTAATGGAACCCAGGTTTTCACATAGCAGGTCACTGCTGAATGCTTTTCTGCTGCTTAGCCTTGCATTTTGCACCTTGGATTTAAGCATATCTGTCTATGACTAAAGTTTCTTCTGTTTTAACCTTTCAGATTGATGAGCTAGCACTATGAAGAAAGAAAAACACTTGGGATAAAAAATTAGATAAGTAAAGTAATCATTAACTCGACTATGTATTCCTCCTTTTAGATGCCTTGTTCACCTGTTTTGGACACCAGATTCTTTAGAAGTGTTTCTCTAATTTTTTTTGAAGTATAGTCATTAGAATGCTGAGGACACCTACAAAAGAAAATAAAACATGTAAGGCAAGTGCTACAGTTTTCTTTTCCTACAATTTTCTGTTTCATTTCCCCTTTTTTTCCTTTTTCCACAAAACTTTTTACTCCTCATGGGGCTCCTCTGCCCTGTCCCCACCTCCTCCTCTGGCTGGTAGGCTCTTCCCCTGTATCTACTAGCAGTGAGTCCCCCCACCCCAGATTTCCCACTGTGACAGAACCAGAGGAGGAAGAGTCATTCTCCCAGCTCAGAGTCCAAATCTAGATACCCCAGTCATCCAGCTGTTGGTGTGGGTCTCGGGACATGCGTAGGGCATCCTTCAGTCCTTGATTCCCTTTTTTCATTTTCTCCCTGAGCCCCTGCCATGGCATCATGACAGTACATGCATATGGAGGCATTCACATCCTGCAGATTCATGGTCCCATTCTATGAGCTGCTTTCTGCCTGCACTACCACCAGGCCCCAACCCCCTACTAGTTAGAGGCTGAGATGATTGCCCTCCCCTCCCCAGAAAAGAAGTTCAAGGGATGCTCAATCTTCTCCCACCCCTCCAACCCTCTGCAACCTGTGCTCATTCCCAAACATAGGTTACTAGTGTGGCAGGAGGCAAGAACTTCAACACCTTCACTTTCCACACCGCTGTGCTGGTGCATTTCCCTTTCATTTATATCTCTCTTGCATTAAAAAGCAGGTAGTCACTAAACAGTTTTAGTTTTAAAATTTACCTTTGTTCATATATAATAAAGCTCACTGAATCTCTTTTGTGTTTTGGTCTCTACTTTCATTGCTGTAGCCAACTATTCAGAAGTCTGACTGATAGAAAAAAACCCTGCCTGCCCTGATGTGTAGTGAAGCCTCAGCCTATGTGGTGTCAATTACAGAAAACAGACTCGAGCTTCACATACTGATTTTCTATTAGGCTGTGTGGCTCATGTGACTGTACAGTCCCATGAGCTGAGTAGTCACATAGAAGATCAAAACTTAAAGCCCAGATGTGTTCTCTGTAAGAGGCATCACACATACTGTGGCTTCACTGCACATCAGGACAGGCAAAACTTTTTTTCTGGCAATCAGACTTTTGCATACTCGGCAGGCTGCAGCAATGAAAGTAAAGACCAACACATAAAAGAGGTTCAGTGTGTCAATTTATTATGCATGAACAAAACTAAATTTTAAATCCAACACTGTTAAGTGACTACTTGCTCTTTAACCTTCGACTTCCTCCCTATGTCCATAGTGCTGCACCATAAACCGTTGGAGGGAGGGGAAATGGTACCTTAATGATGGCCCTGCAGAGTGCTAAGTGTGCTACCCCTGACCTGGGATCATTGTGCTACCATGAGCATCCATTTCTATGTATTACCATTGTCTGAGAAGATTACCACCCCTTCTCTCTCCTTTGACAGCTGTCCTAGCACATGGAAGCCTGCCTTCACCGCTTCAATGCTCCTCCTGCTCAGATCTGGCTTCCAACCTCTCTAACCCATAAAATTCTTAAGCCTGGATATGAGTCTATCCTCTGTCACCCCTGGGAAGCAGCGTGCCACCTCTTGTCTATCTGGTGTTATACCCACTTCCTTTCCTGTGCCACTCACTATAGAATTAACTATTTAACTATCTTCCTATTACCACTTTTGGGGTCCTCCTCTTTCCCTGGCCTGTCTTCCTCCCACAGTGCCTGCCTGTTGGACATGTAGGACCCATTCTCCCCTAAGAGGATCACCTGAGTTTCCTCTATCTGAAACATTGCATACCTGCTGCTAATATACAGCCAAAATTCCATATGCATCCCCCATCCCCCTTTCCCTCTCCCCCACACTGTCCAACCACCAACTATGCCCTGAATGAGTACATCTGACCTCATGGCCTGGAACTTCCTGTAATTCAGGCAGTGGCTGTGCTCTCAGAGAACCCTCCAGGTCACCACTGTTGTGTACCTCCTGCACTCCTCCCACATCATAGCATAGTGTTGCTCCTGCATTCCTGTATGTAAATTTGATTACTAATGATACAGAACAGATTTTACTGTAGGCCATCTCCATAGATACAGTCACTTTTTCAATACCTTGGTAGCAGAAGCCTAGATAATTTTTTACGAGTACTCCACAATTTCAGTAATATGTTTCCTTTCCTGGTTTATGCACTTTACACTTCCTCATAGACTTAAGCACTTTTGCACCTATCAGGGTTCAGTTGTATTTTCTTCCTTCAATGTTGTCCCTTCCTCTCTGCTTCTTGCCCTACACAGTTTGTCCTTCCTTACTGCTGTGTCAGCCCCCCCACTTCAGTATCTCATGTGCTTCCTGTAGTCTCCCCCACTCTCCAATTGTCAGAGTCCACTGCAGTCTTCCTGTTGATCTGCCCGAAGATGCCATACTCCTGCTCTGTGAAAGTCACATGATGGGATGGTTGTATGTGAGGGTGCTTTATATCTTGGTGGTCTCCATCATCATGTGGTCAATCTCATCCTCATCCAATCATGTTGCCATTAACAGGATATCGCTGCCCTAAGAAACAATCTACACCACAATCCAAAGACCACACACTCTTGACCACTTAATTTTTTTTTATATTCTTTGGTAACTGGATAAGGTCAACTGGGAACAAGGCCTGTTCACAAGGGTAAACTGGGAGCACTGTCAAGGTTAAGTGACTTGCTTAGAGTCACATAGTATGCAAATGGAGGTTGTGGGAATCATATACAGGCCTACTGAATGTACCCAGCTTGTTCACAGCTCATTGCTGTAACCTCTATGCTATACTGCCAGACCCATTTTGGAAGTGTGTGTGGGGGGCCACACAGCATGTGGCTTTAAGAGTATTGGTAGCCACCATCTAGATGGCTGACAAGCTTTCTCCATTTTTTCTCCCATGACCTCTAACCCACCATCCACCCCCTAGTGGTACACACACTCATTGGCTGCAAAAGTCCAGGCAGCAACCATCCCTCTGATGGAGGAGTAAGCTCAACAGTCCACCATCAGGTGTTGTCTTGGAATCAAAATGCCCCCATCAGCCAGCACTGGCTGCCAGCATCTGAGCCTCTCCTGATCCCTGTTTATCTGTGCAGCAACATATTATGCTGTTGCTTGGTGATTTGCGGCTATTGCTTTCTGAATTTCTGACATTTGTGAGATGTTTGGCATTAATAATAACTGTATTAGCTCATTAACCTTCAGGATGTTTCAAAAGCCTGAATGATCAGGGCTAACCAGTGGCTTGAAGCATGCTATACTGTATCTCTGGTGACCAGAGTTTGGTAAATGACTCTGAAGGCATGAATTCATGTCAGTATCTGGGAGAGGAGCTGGCTGGGCATCCACATTTATAGTACCTCTCAGATAAATATTGAATCGCTTTGCTTCAACAAATGTAAAAACTGTTCACTATTTAATCCATATCCATTGTATTTTCCTAAAAATAATTCAATTTCTTCTCTAAGTAGGGTCAAACATTAAGTGTCAGTTTCAATGTAACTGTGAGGTAGGTGGAAGCACCAAGGGAGGTTGACAGTGAAAATGCTGACCTCCCCCACAGCGCCCATGCAGCGAGTGTTTTCTGTGGGGGGCTGTGCCTCCCACATCCACCATGCGGGGAGCTCTGCCCCCTGCACCCCCCAGACTTTAGGATTCTCAACTCCAGTCAGAGTTAGTCTGGAGGGGTGGAACACTGGCGGTAAGCTAAGCACCAAAAAAGGACCATTACAGTGAATGTCGTCGTAATGATCATTTTTTGTGTTTTGCCGTTGGGGTGTCGACCTGAAGGGGTGCACCGGAGCTAGGTAACCATTAACTACAAGCAACAGGGTAATTTCACCGTACTTATAAATGTGTTGCATGTAACTGCCTTGCAATTGCAATGCAGTTTCAGTGTAGTTACACTGCAACTACAGTGTAGTTAAGAGAAATTAAAGTGTTACCTTAAGTAGTACCCAGGAGATTTAGGATGCAAGGGATACTCTCTTTTTACGTTTGCTTGCGTGCATGTGCGAGGAACGTTTTGGGAGAGTAGCACACTTGGAGGTGTGCCTCTCCCATCAAATGCACTGCTCCCTTGAGCAGGCATTGCGGTCCTGCACCAATGGGTGGAGGAGCTCAGTATGACAGCGGTGTTCCTCTGCTTCAAAGAAAAACACAGCTGCCATACACACAAACACCAGCTATCCCCTCCATCCGCGCTTCCCCCTGCGCGTGTCCGCCGCCCCAAAGCTTTCCTGCCGCATGAGGCCACCCAACATGGCAAATGTTATTTATTTGCGGCCAGGGTGCCCAATCCCCGTCGGCTCCTTAGCCCTAATGTAGTTTGCCGGCTGGGGTGCCCAATCCCGTCGGCCCTCGCCCCCCACACATCTTCTGCCACACTGGGAGCCCACCCCAGCATGGCAAGCGTCCCACGTAGTCTTTTTTTGTTTGCCCTGTAAAACAAAAATGGTACCATGGCGCATCTCCCAGCCCCCCTCCCACAACCCGCACCCACCCTCTGCGCACCAGCCTCCCCACCCCACCCCCACACTTACCTCCGGACTCTGGTGCGACGATCTTCGGTGGACCGGGAACACGTCTGCACTCTTCAAAGCCGACCACGAACTGAGGAAATGCCGGTAAGCTGTATAATGGGCTACATAGGGGGGTTTCAACTTTATTGCATATCTCAGTCAGTTTTTGGAATTTTTGCACCAAATTTTCAACATGGGGTTTTTGGGACCATTCTCATGAATGATGTCACTGTCATGGCGTTATTTGGGCCTGGAGGGTGATTTCAGAGGCACTCCGCAATCACTGTGTGAAATCACCCTTCGACCTCGAATAATGCCATGACAGTGACACCGATGAGGAAGGGCTAAAAACTCATGTTGAAAATTGCATTAAATCTCAAAATACTGTTCTGACGTGCGTTGCGCGGTTCCTCACGCAGGCTCGTAAGTTCGTGAATTTACAATATTTTCACTCCAGATTTTCAACATTGCCATTTTATCACACCTTCTTTTGAGTTGTATAGCTGTCATTTTTCACATCTCACCCAAAACATGTTTCTGCCCATGTAGCGCACAATGGCACAGTCAGTATGCGAAATCAAGGTATGGAACACATTAAGAAAATCACAGTGACACTGAGGCAAGGGTTACCCCAAAGGGCATTTGGCTGGGAAGCCAAGTTTCAAGAAAATACAAAATCACACATGCCCCCACAAATCAAAGCATCATGGGCTGCATATGCAAATCACCACAGAACATTATGCTGGTCCAACTTTAAGCAGAATTGCATGGTGCCGAAAGGCCTCTCACACAGTTTGCAAAGGGTGCTAACAGAAGACATAGACATGTGTTTCGTCCTACCAGGACTCATCAGTATGCCTCGTCTGTTTGACACCCCAGTGGAATGGACCAGCTACCCCTAAGGCAGTGTGCCTGGGATATATTGTGGTGAACCCATTAAAATAAAAACTATTTAAAGACAAAGAACCTCTGTGCGTAAACACTGAGGCAAGGGTTACCCAAAGGGTATTTGGCTGGAAGCCAAGTTTCCAGAAAATACAAAATCACATATGCCCCACAATGCAAAGCATCATGGGCTGCATATGCAAATCCTCCCACAGAACATTATGCTGGTCCAACTTTAAGCAGAATTGCATAGTGCGAGGCCTCTCCACACAGTTTGCAAAGGGTGCTAACAGGAGACATGAGACCGTGTTTTGTCCTACCAGGACTCATCAGTATGCCTGTCTGTTTGACACCCCAGTGGAATGGACCAGCTACCCCTAAGGCAGTGTGCCTGGGATATATTGTGGTGAACCCATTAAAATAAAAAACTATTTAAAGACAAAGAACCTCTGCGTAAACACTGAGGCAAGGGTTACCCCAAAGGGCATTTGGCTGGGAAGCCAAGTTTCAAGAAAATACAAAATCACACATGCCCCCACAATGCAAAGCATCATGGGCTGCATATGCAAATCACCACAGAACATTATGCTGGTCCAACTTTAAGCAGAATTGCATGGTGCCGAAAGGCCCTCTCACACAGTTTGCAAGGGTGCTAACAGGCGACATAGACACGTGTTTTGTCCTACCAGGACTCATCAGTATGCCTCGTCTGTTTGACACCCCAGTGGAATGGACCAGCTACCCCTAAGGCAGTGTGCCTGGGATATATTGTGGTGAACCCATTAAAATAAAAAAACTATTTAAAAGACAAAGAACCTCTGTGTGTAAACACTGAGGCAAGGGTTACCCCAAAGGGCATTTGGCTGGGAAGCCAAGTTTCAAGAAAATACAAAATCACACATGCCCCTACAATGCAAAGCATCATGGGCTGCATATGCAAATCACCACAGAACATTATGCTGGTCCAACTTTAAGCAGAATTGCATGGTGCGAAAGGCCTCTCACACAGTTTGCAAAGGGTGCTAACAGAAGACATAGACATGTGTTTGTCCTACCAGGACGCATCAGTATGCCCTCGTCTGTTTGACACCCCAGTGGAATGGACCAGCTACCCTAAGGCAGTGTGCCTGGGATATATTGTGGTGAACCCATTAAAATAAAAAAACTATTTAAAAGACAAAGAACCTCTGTGCGTAAACACTGAGGCAAGGGTTACCCCAAAGGGCATTTGGCTGGGAAGCCAAGTTTCAGAAAATACAAAATCACATATGCCCCCACAATGCAAAGCATCATGGGCTGCATATGCAAATCACCACAGAACATTATGCTGGTCCAACTTTAAGCAGAATTGCATGGTGCCGAAAGGCCTTTCACACAGTTTGCAAAGGGTGCTAACAGAAGACATAGACATGTGTTTCGTCCTACCAGGACTCATCAGTATGCCTCGTCTGTTTGACACCCCAGTGGAATGGACCAGCTACCCCTAAGGCAGTGTGCCTGGGATATATTGTGGTGAACCCATTAAAATAAAAAACTATTTAAAAGACAAAGAACCTCTGTGTGTAAACACTGAGGCAAGGGTTACCCCAAAGGGCATTTGGCTGGGAAGCCAAGTTTCAAGAAAATACAAAATCACACATGCCCCTACAATGCAAAGCATCATGGGCTGCATATGCAAATCACCACAGAACATTATGCTGGTCCAACTTTAAGCAGAATTGCATGGTGCCGAAAGGCCTCTCACACAGTTTGCAAAGGGTGCTAACAGAAGACATAGACACGTGTTTCATCCTAACAGGACTCATCAGTATGCCTCGTCTGTTTGACTCCCCAGTGGAATGGACCAGCTACCCCTAAGGCAGTGTGCCTGGGATATATTGTGGTGAACCCATTAAAATAAAAAAACTATTTAAAAGACAAAGAACCTCTGTGTGTAAACACTGAGGCAAGGGTTACCCCAAAGGGCATTTGGCTGGGAAGCCAAGTTTCAAGAAAATACAAAATCACACATGCCCTACAATGCAAAGCATCATGGACTGCATATGCAAATCACCACAGAACATTATGCTGGTCCAACTTTAAGCAGAATTGCATGGTGCCGAAAGGCCTCTACACAGTTTGCAAGGGTGCTAACAGAAGACATAGACACGTGTTTCGTCCTACCAGGACTCATCAGTATGCCTCGTCTGTTTGACACCCCAGTGGAATGGACCAGCTACCCTAAGGCAGTGTGCCTGGGATATATTGTGGTGAACCCATTAAAATAAAAAAACTATTTAAAAGACAAAGAACCTCTGTGCGTAAACACTGAGGCAAGGGTTACCCCAAAGGGCATTTGTCTGGGAAGCCAAGTTTCAAGAAAATACAAAATCTCACATGCCCCCACAATGCAAAGCATCATGGGCTGCATATGCAAATCACCACAGAACATTATGCTGGTCCAACTTTAAGCAGAATTGCATGGTGCCGAAAGGCCTCTCACACAGTTTGCAAAGGGTGCTAACAGAAGACATAGACATGTGTTTCGTCCTACAGGACTCATCAGTATGCCTCATCTGTTTCACACCCCAGTGGAATGGACCAGCTACCCCTAAGGCAGTGTGCCTGGGATATATTATGGTGAACCCATTAAAATAAAAACTATTTAAAAGACAAAGAACCTCTGTGTGTAAACACTGAGGCAAGGAGTTACCAAAGGGCATTTGGCTGGAAGCCAAGTTTCAAGAAAATACAAAATCACATGCCCCTACAATGCAAAGCATCATGGGCTGCATATGCAAATCACCACAGAACATTATGCTGGTCCAACTTTAAGCAGAATTGCATGGTGCCGAAAGGCCTCTCACACAGTTTGCAAAGGGTGCTAACAGAAAACATAGACACGTGTTTCATCCTACCAGGACTCATCAGTATGCCTCGTCTGTTTGACACCCCAGTGGAATGGACCAGCTACCCCTAAGGCAGTGTGTCTGGGATATATTGTGGTGAACCCATTAAAATAAAAAAACTATTTAAAAGACAAAGAACCTCTGTGCGTAAACACTGAGGCAAGGGTTACCCCAAAGGGCATTTGGCTGGGAAGCCAAGTTTCAAGAAAATACAAAATCACACATGCCCCCACAATGCAAAGCATCATGGGCTGCATATGCAAATCACCACAGAACATTACGCTGGTCCAACTTTAAGCAGAATTGCATGGTGCCGAAAGGCCTCTCACACAGTTTGCAAAGGGTGCTAACAGAAGACATAGACACGTGTTTCGTCCTACCAGGACTCATCAGTATGCCTCATCTGTTTGACTCCCCAGTGGAATGGACCAGCTTCCCAGACAAATGCCCTTTGGGGTAACCCTTGCCTCAGTGTTTATGCACAGAGGTTCTTTGTCTTTAAAGAATTTTGATGTCGGAGTTCACCACAACTCAGGCTACTACCAAAACAACTGAATACGCCGCGGAGTATCAACAGGCAGATGCTGTGGTCTAATGAAACCGCCCAAACTGTGTGAGGACCTCGCCAGCTGGTCTGTAAAGACCAACCATAATGCTACAATAACAATCTAGTGCTGAGACTGCTGTGTACTGTTCATGAGCAGAGGTCTTAAAATGGCTATGTTGAAAATTTGGTGAAAAATTCCTAAAAATGACTGTTTTATGAGTCTGCGTTGCGCAGTTCCTACGCACGCTCGTAAGTTTGCGAATTTTCAATATTTTCACTCCAGATTTTCAACATTGCCATTTTACCACACCTCCTTATGAGCACTGCAGATGTCATTTTTCACATCTTGCCCAAAACGTGTTTCCGTCCATGTAGCGCACAATGGCAGTGTCGGTGTGCGAACTCAGTGTATGGGACACATTAAGAACATCACAGTGTCCCTGTTCATGAGCAGAGATCTTAAAATGGCTATGTTGAAAATTGGCGAAAAAATTTCTACAAATAACTGTTTTACTAGCGTGCGTTGTGCAGTTCCTACGCACACTCATAAGTTTGTGAATTTCCAATATTTTCACTCCAGATTTTCAACATTGCCATTTTACCACACCTCCTTATGAGCAGTACAGCTGTCATTTTTCACATCCTGCCCAAAATGTCTTTCCCCATGTAGTGCACAATGGCGCAGTCGGTGTGCGAAATCAATGTATGGGACACAGTAAGAAAATCACAGTGACACTGTTCATTAGCAGAGGTTTTAAAATGGCAATGTTGAAAATTTGGTGAAAAGATTCCTAAAAATGACTGTTTTACGAGCGTGCGTTGCACAGTTCCCACGCACGCTCATAGGTTTGTGAATTTTCAATATTTCCACTCCACATTTTCAACATTGGCATTTTACCACACTTCCTTGTGAACAGTACAGCTGTCATGTTTCACATCCTGCCCAAAACGTGTTTCCGCCTATGTAGTGCAGAACGGGGGGTAACAAAAACATCATGCTGACAATTTATTGTGCAAATACCAGCAATTGCACAGGGCATTAGGGTAAAGCACCATACATGCCAAACACCACTGCAAATACCTGCAAGCGAACGTTCATCATTGACAAATGCTTGTTTAAAACAGGTATCTATAATTTGTTCCATATTATCAGGGTGAATTTAAAAAAATACTGGCAACATTTGCTGAAGTCATGATTTGATTCATTTTACTTGTGGATAATTTCAGTCAGGTCATAATGGTGCAATAGCAACTGTTATAATTACCCCATCCTTTGCCATTTAACTTTTTAAGGTATCCTCTCCCACTGATGTAAAACCTCTCCTAGATCTTTCCTGGATCTTACTTGCTGGTAGTTGAAAATGAGTCTTGAAACATAAACTGATGCAGTGATAGGCTATCAAAACTGGGAAGCTTTCAGTGCACTACTTTTGTTCTCAATCCACCTGCAATTAGGCTTATTGAATCGTCACAAGGCATCCCTCTGACAGTCACTTCTATTGCAGCATCACCAGCTTGTTTCAGCTTCATACTGTTTTCAATTGTACTACTCAGCATGGAAGTGGAAGGCTTATATTAATTGATTTTGATTTAAATAAAGGTTAATTTTCTGAGAGCAGTTTACTCATTTCTAGATTAACTTTGCACAGTTTAGTTGGGAATATTCTCATTTACAACCTTGATTGCTTACATGAAATTTTTTTTATCTTTGTGTTATAGAGTCTTACTTTAAAACATTTCCTAGATTTTCTTACTCAAATTCACCTGAGAAATATTTTGATTTTGGCTAAACAAGCTCAATTTAATATTTTTTTGAACTTATTTCAGTACGTCTATAAACTCTTGTTTTTAATTTTCCGGTCATATTTTAAGATTTATAATCTTTTTTTAGTAAACAGATTTTCTTTAAGATTTTTGCTAATTTAATTTTATCAAAGAACTCTTGCTATTAGTTCCCAAAATATATTGTAAGATTTATAATCTTGTTTTAAGCAAAGTAAGATTTTTTTGTAAGATCTAAAAATCAAGTATTATTATCTTATTTTTTGAAAGTTTTAGTAAGATAATTATTTAACCCTATTGACAGACTATTTTGCTTATTTTAGGGATAAAATATACTAATTTAAGATTGTTTTTAATAAGTGTAAGATGGTATTTTTTCAGTGTAGTGTTGTTTGGGTGGCTGAGGGCATAGTGGCATGGTCTTCTAGTGTCTTCAGATATGTGGCCTGATGACTGGTACCGGGGTGTTTTGTTCACTGAAGGATGGCGGTCCAATTGTTTGGTTAGCTTGACACCTGGCAACGGGTCTTCTGGTGGTTGAAAGTCTTTTGATCGGGTGCTAGGTTGGATTAGGTGGACTTCTTTCTTGGGGTGGTATAAATATAGAATAATATATGGGTGGGTATGTGTGTAACCAGAATTTTACACACACCCAAGGTGTGGGATGCTATATAAACCCCAAGGGTGAATCCCCTAGGGATTTATAAAAGCATCCCACAGTGAGGATGTGTATAAAATTCTGGTTTTACACCCACTCACCCATATGTTATTTTATTTAATTAATGCTCATCATTTTTTTTCTTTGCCACTAGAGATGCAGTGAATTTAAAATCCACCGGTGAAATGGCCTCGAAGTGGTCACTTCGTGTTAGCATAATGTTATGCAAATGCAAGCGCAAATGGAAACAGGGGCTCCAGCAGCACTCCCTCCACCACCTCCACAGCCACAGGTGGAGCCCCAGGTGCATGATAGTGCTGCCGGCAGTACATCTTCCCCTCCTGTGCCTGGTCCCCCCTCACAGCTCCCCAGTCTGGCAGTTTTTTTCACTGTGTGGGGTGAACAGCACCATTGTGGTTTGTCATTTATGTGGCATGCAGGTACTCCGTTGCCCCAAGGGGACACATTTGAGAACCGGTGGCCAGCGCACACATTTTACAAACCACCGCAAGGTGGAGTAGCAGGATGCCATCGAACAGGCCACGCCTCCACCTGCTGGTCCTTCTGTGGCAGTGGCAAAGGATGCTGGGGGGTGTTGTGCCTTGCTGCCACAGCAGGATGAGGGCAACAGCAGCAGCTGCTCCACCACCACCTCCACCACAGCCACCAGCACCACCCTCACCACCACCACCACTACCTGGCTTTCCCCCAGCATGGGACCCTGCCACAGTGTCTGCAATGCAAGCAGACATTGCACTGGTGTGGGCAGCCCTTGAGGAAAGCAGTGAGAGGGTGGGTACTGTGCAGCAGCAGGTGGAGCAGATCCAGCAACAGCAGCTACAGATAGTGTCAATGCACCACCTGCTGCTGAAACACCATGGAATCCCTCATTAACTTAATTTTTCTGGACACCCCTTCCCCTCACTGTTGTAGAGTTTTGTGTTTTTTTTTTTATGTTTAATAATTGACAGTCATACATGCTCCTATTGCCTGTTGTTATAATCCAGTGCCTCAGTAATGTTTGTAATGTTTACTTTCTGTTGTGGAGTGGTTGTGGAAAAGCTGGTGTGAGCAGTGCAAGCATGATGTGCTAAATTGCATGTGTGCAGTCAGTGTTTGTGTGTGTGTGTGACATCAGACATTGTTTAGCTTCTTGCAAACATATATTGCTGACTTGTTGTAGTGTTTATGGTATAAAGAATAGCGAGCAAAATAATGTATATTTTATTATCACCATCATCATCAGTGGACTAAGTGATATGATACTTTTTCAGAGGTGTCTGGCCTGAATGCACCTTAGTCACATACTGCACACATGACTTTTAGGAAAGCATGTGCTTTTTATGCTATGATCTCCACTAAGTTATGTGTGCACTGTGAGTGAGTGATTGATGTGCACAGTGACCCGATACCTGTGAAAAAATATCATATCACTTACTCCGCTGGTGCTGATGGTACAAATAAAATATAAGTCATGTATTCTTTGTTATCTTTATTCTTGAGATACTGCAACAAGTCACACCATATATATGTTTGCATGAAGCTGGACAATGTATGCACACACAGGAAAGAACACTGACAGCACACATGCAGTTTAGCACAACATACTAGCACTGCTCAGTCATGCTTTTAGTGAAAAACTGCAAATCATGAGTCCCGACACAAAGTAAACATTACTGAGGCTCCATAAATATTTCATTTGTAAAATAGATATTAAAGAGATTCACTAAGTTACAGCATTGCACCTGCTATATGGGTGCCTTACTTCCAGGGGAATCGTTCTTGCTCCACATGTCCTTACATAGTGCAATACTTTTCTGGCAAAAACACCCATAAGTTCATTAAAGTGGGCCACGGAGGACTTCCTGTTCTGAAGTGCCACCCAAGTTCTACCCACTGTGCTCAGCAAAATTGTGACATGTTGCCAGGGAAAGCGCGGGGGAGTGCTCCATTATACAGAATGGCCGTCAGCTTTCCGAATGTTTATTTATGTTACAATGGTCAGTTTGTGGTGAAATGTGGGCACGTTTCCACTAACAAGAGCCTTGTTAGTGGAAACATGCCCATGTTTCACCACAAACTGACCAGTATAACATAAAGAAACATTTGGAAAGCTGCCGGCCATTCAGTATAATGAAGCATGCCCCTGTGCTCTCCCTGGCATCACGTCATAACGTTGCTGAGTGCGTCGGGCAAAACTTGGGCAGTTCTTCAGAATGGGAAGTCCTCTATTTCCCGCTTTAATGTAATTATGAGCGTTTTTTCCAGAAAAGCATTGCAATAAGGACATGTGGAGCAAGAAATATTCCCTTGGAGGTAAGGCACCCATATATTGGGTGCAATACCACAATAACTATGTAACTTGGTGAAACTCTTTAAAGAAGCAGTACAACAATCTGTTGAAAATTTTGACCTATACTTTTTAATGCTATTTTACATTGCCACTTTACTTACAGTACATCCTGACTTGTATGATACTATAATTTCCAGTATTTGAGTCTGCTTTACTACATTTTTTCATGTCTGAAATAATAAAAGGAGCACTCCTTTTAATACAGTGCAGACCAGGTCTTTGTCAGTATTTTCCACTGCTTTTCTCCATCAGTTCTTGTATATCACTTCTGTTGTAACATTAACAGTTATGCAGCAGGCAGTGTTTTATGACCTCACAAAACAATATTTATTCAAAAATAGCTGCAGAAACTCATAAAAACCTGGTCAGAACAATAGTAAAAGGAGTGCTCCTTTTTTTTCTGGACATGAGAAAAAGTAGTAAAGCAGACACAAATTGTGAAAAGAAGGATATCATACAAGACAGGAGATAACTAGTGGCTGGCAATGTAAAATAGCATAACAAAGTATAGGTCAAATTTGTCACTACATTGTTGCAATGCTGCTTTAATTTATAATTTAAGTATGACATTATGTGCTCACAATCACAACATACAAAATGCATCTGTCTTATGTGCAGAAAATTGACAAGTGCCAATGAAGTGAAATGGGAGTGTTACACCACATACAAAGTCCCCCAGAATTTATTGCACACTCAGTCATGCATGTAGTGTCCACACAGACTCCTCAGATTTTTTCTACATCCCCAAAATGCATCTGTCTTGTGTCCAGAAAATTGACAAGTGGTAATGAAGTGAAATGGGAGTGTTACACCACATACAAAGTTCCCCAGAATTTATTGCACACTCAGTCATGTGCTCAGTGTTCACACAGACTCCCCATAATTTTTCTGCATCCCCAAAATGTATCTGTCTTGTGTCCTGAAAATTGACAAGTGGTAATGAAGTAAAATGGGAGTGTTAGACCACATGCAAAGTCCCCCGGAATTTATTACACACTCAGTCATGCGCGCAGTGTCCAAAGTCATATTTACACTTTTTTGTGCATTCTTTGCTCTCACCTACAGGTTGCACAGTTTGTGCGACTGGTCCAAAAACTTCAAAGAACATGCAGCTGGGGTACCCGATGTGCCTTTCGAAGATTTCATGAAAAAATATTAAATGTTTCAAAACTTATTCAAAAAACACGTTTCCCATTATAGTCAATGGGAAAAGTTAACAAAAAGTTTGACAGTGTTGCAAATGCAGTTTTTAGTGTTACAAATGACCCCTGTAGTGTCATAAATCCACCATCTTGTTTTCAGTCAATGGTCACAGAAATGCTTGGCATTTAAATTTGGGACCCTCTAGGGACACAATTCTTGCTGTGTTCATCTAATCAAGTCCTGAGGATGCTAGCCATGTCTTTTTTGGGGGGTTAAACACCTCGTAAATATGTTTTTAAAATTTTTGTAAAAAGTAGTGTTGCACTTGCAACACTTTCATGCTTTTATTTGTGAAAGTGTCGTGATTTGCGACACTACTTTGTGACACTATGCCCAAAATAGTAGGAAATCTGTGCCACCCTGCTGCAAAAGTACGGTTTGGTCTTTGGGGCTGAAATTTGGAGGAAAGACAGCCAAGATCCAACAGATGTGCCTTTTGGTGGCTTGGTGACAAAATATTAGAGGGCTGCAAAGTCACCATACTCCAAAGTTGATGATTTTTCCCATAGGCTAACATTACGGCATCCGCGGCACCTTTCGGGGCTCGTATCTCGAAAGCGCTTCGAGATACAAACTTTTTTTTGGAAAAATGCTTGGGGGCTAAGTGCAAAACTAGCCAGGAAAGTCATAAATGATATGTTTTTATTTTCTTTCTACCTCGTACAGTTCCTGAGATACAAGTAATTTAGTATTGCGAGTGTTCATTTTCTGCTCTGAGGGTCATTATTATGCATACATTCTTTGTATTCACTGTGCTTCTGAATGCACCTTTTCTTGGAAAAAAAGTGTATGTGTTTGCGTTACTGTTACAGTCAGCAATTCCGCTTGTGTTTCCATTACCGTTTTTGTTAGTGTTTCTGTTTATGTCACTGTGTGCATTACCCCTTGCATTTGCATTTGCATTTGTGTACTGTTACCATTTGTGGTTCCATTACTGTTTTTGTTTGAGTTTCCTTTTGCATCACCGTGTGCATTACCATTTGCATTTGTGTACATGCTTCCCTTTCTGTTTGCATTTCTGTTTCCTTTGGCTCATCGTTGGTGTTACCGTAAGGATTTGCATTTCCAATTGCGTTACTGTGACCATGGGTATTCGCGTTTGCGTACTTGCTTGCATTTGCATTTCCATTTGCATTTGTGTTTCCTTTGGCATCATTGTTGGTGTTATCATAAGCATTTGCATTTTCATTTCCATTACCTTGACCATGAGTGCTACCATTTGTGTTTGCATACACGCTGGTGTTTGCATTTCCGTTTGTGTTAGTGTTCCCTTTGGCATCATCGTTGGCATTACTGTAGCCAGTTGCATTTCTAATTGCATTACCATTACTGTTTGCGTGTGCGTCACCATTTGCATTTGTGTTTCTGTTGGACTTAGCATTCACGTTTTTGATAGCATTTCTGTTGTCGATTGCATTATTGTTTCCTTCTGCGTCGCCGTTGCCGTTACCTTTTGCATTTCTGTTTGTGCTTTTCTTATCATTTGCATTTTTGTTACAATTTGCGTTTGCATTTCTGTTGCCGTGAGCTTCTGCATTACCATTTGTGTTACCATTTCTGTTTTCATTAATGTTTGCGGTTGCGTTTCTCTTACCGTTTGTGTTATTTACATTTGCGTCACCATGTGTGTTTCCTTTTGCGCTTGCGTTTGCATTGGAGTTAGCATTACTATTTTATTTTACCTCACTGTTTCCATCACTGTTTGTGCTAACATTACCGTTTGTGTTTTTGTGTTTGCGTAGTACAGTGCACTGTCTTCCGTGACACATAGCACAGTCAGTGTGTGGTTGATTGGTCTGAAACTTGGCAAGTAGAAAGACACTTGTTCAAGGAACATGCCATTTTTTTTTGTCTGGTGAAAAAATGTTGTTCCACTCCAGAGTTATGGCCATTTGAAGTTGCCCCACTTCGCAGTCTGCCATTTTAGTGCATTTTCGGAAGCGATTTCTGCCATTTTATGTTGGAAGACTTCTTAAAGGTACAGAAACATAAAAATTGAAAATCTCTGGAACTGTTTGTTTTTTCACATGAAATTTGGTGGGTGTTGAGTGGATGTCATGGAGATGTGACTTACAGTGTTTACATTTTTTTTAAATAATTCACTGCAGAGATACTGCATAATGCATTTAACGTTTTTCGCATAGTATTCTGCATGGTGCTACTGCCTTTACATTTATAGCATAAGTAGCCCTAGTGGCTTGGAGGTGCCTTGCATTGGTTTTTTGTGTAAAACATTAACAGGTGTGGAATTATGCCACTTCGATGAATGAAAATTTGGTTCATTATGCTTCAATAACTTCTGAACTGTGTGTACATTTCGCCTGGCATTTGGAATGTACAAAGATTAATAATTCATCTTTCAGTGTGTCAATTTTTGGGTTACTGGCACTCACAGTTGCTGAATTGTATATGGTACGTTGTTTGCACATGGCGCTGTGTGACTGTTGAACAGATGTACACACAATTCTGGACACACGGTGTGCCATGGTACATGTCTTCATTTATCAATTTTCATTTCACTCGGTCATACAGTTTTTGTGCAGCACAGTGACAAAAAATCACATGGTGGGAGTGCTCCCACCACCATATTGCAGTCAGTATTTATAGTGCACATTCTCAAAAAGAAGGAAAATTCATGGCAAAAAACTCTGTTTAATGCATCGGTTAGGGTTGCTCCACAGCGACAAAAGTGAGGAAATTCGGTTTTAGGGTTGAAAACCCTAACTGCGCATACCTCCCCACCCCCACCACCACACACACACATACATGTAAGTAGTGGAAGGACCAAGGCAACACTACCAATCACATACAACTAGCAGCAGGTAACAGGAATAACATACAACTATCTAAAGCATGGAACCACACACCCATGCTCCCATCGGGCTGTGGCATGAGGACATCATTGCTAACTCCAAACCTGGACATTCCACAAACCGCAAAACACATATCACAATGGACAACTGAGCATGTTGGGCCACACACTGCCACCAACACATAACACAGAGTACATATATGGTATTTTGGGGTTTGCAAGATCAAAAAGAGGATTTTGCATATTCCCTGAAATACTTTCGAAAATCACTTTCGCAAATGCAACAGTGTTTTACTATGCATTTGAGACACTTTCTTGTTTGTGACAGTATTTTGAGACACTATTTTGTATACTTTTGCAAATGCAACACTGTTGTGTCTTCTGTTTGCGACACGTTCCTGCTTGAGAAAGTATTTTGTAACACTACTTTATATGTTTCTGCAAATGCAACACTTCTGTGTCTTTGGTTTGCAACACTTTCATGTTTGAGAAAGTATTTTGTGAAAGTATGCTCCTAATGACTGCACATCTTTGCCATCATCCTGCAAGCAAATGGTTGGGTCCTTTGGGCTGAAATTTTCAGGGTGGCAAGACCTGTTCCACAGATGTGCCTTTTTCTGCTTTTGTGCTAAAATACTTAAGGATGACAATGTTACATTCTTCCAAAATTGTGCAATTTGCCATAGACTAACATCGTGGTGCCCATGATGCCTTTCGCCACCCATATTTCAAAAATGAAGCGAGGTACACCGTTTCCGCTACTGCCAACTTGGTTCACTTTTATGTGAACTGACCTCATAGAACAACTTTGTAAATAATGTATGATATCTGAAGTTGGATTTCTCCACTTTCTACATTAACACATGTATACACCTCCTGTTGGTTGTGTGTGATTGGTTGTGTTGCCTTGGTCCTTCCCCTACTTGTATGTATGTGTGTGTATGGTGGTGGTGGGGGGTGAGGGGGATGCGTAGTTAGGGTTTTCAACCCTAACACTGAATTTCCTCACTTTTGTCACTGTGGAACAACCCTAACTGATGCATTAAACAGAGTTTTTTGCCATGAATATATATATATGTAGAAATATATTTTTGTATTTTGTAGGTGGGGGGGTTGACATATATAGACATGTACTCATTGTATTGTTTAGTATCACAGGTTACAGATACTGTTGGTGTGCACACTCCAGTACCTGATGAGAACTTTTTACATTGAAATTGGAAATGGATAATTCTCAAGCCAATGAAGGTAAGTATTTTTTTGGGGGGGATGGGAGAAACATATTTGCAGGTAGGTCTCATTAATGGTTTCTTATTTGGTTACTTCTTCTCAGATTTCATCTGCTTCCTTCTCGAGTCTGGTTGGTAATGATGGTCATGGTCATCGATTGAAATGACTTCTGCATGTTGCATGTCTGCTCCAGATTGGGGGTGGGGGTGCCTGATGTTGAAGAACCTCTTTGGATAAGGCAACTATACCACAAAAACCATCTTGAAGTTTCCTAAAAAAATAAATGAATAACTTATGACAGCTTGATTGCAGAAGTAACACATAATGTTTAAGCTGTGGCTGTTCCATGGGTATCTGGATTATTGACACAGATAGAAAGCTGTCACACTGCAATCAGCAGATCAATCACAACTTATTTAGTACCCGACTGTGTAACAAATACACTGTGCCAGTGTCCCTGCTTCTCAATCTCAAATCAAGTTACATTTCAAAACCACATATTGTCAAGTAACACAACCTGTGTGCAACTTTTTCAACACTGTCATGGCTGCACAGCTGCAAGTTCAGAATACAGTGCATGATATCTTGCAGAAATAGTTTTTTTGACCTACAGATGTCACCTAGTTTATGAATCCTCCTCAGTCGGAGTTGTTGCACTCTTTTAAAAGAAAATGAACAGATGAAATAAAATATATATACATACCAGTGTGGATTTGAAATGGATATTCCATAGGTTCCTGTGTACGGTACTGTTGCAGTACCATTGATACTGACTTTCAGTGAAGGAGAGTCATTTTTTGTTAACATGTAAAAAAAAACAAAATAAGTTTACCATATGTGTTTGACAATTGCAGCTCAGAAAAGCAACAGAAAATAAAACATACAGCTAAAGGAAGTTGAATAGCATAAAAAACATTAGTATACATACTCACTTTATAGTTTTAATATTAAGAAGCCTTGTGCCTGTGGCTGATGGATGTGGTATCCTGTTCGACTTCCTCTTCCTTGGCATGGTCAATGCAATGGGAAAACATTGTCAGAATGACACTGGTGGTGGGTGCTGGTGGCGATAGCTGTGGCACATGATGACATTCCCTGTGAAAAATTCCTGTATCTGTTGGTGGTGGCTGTGACTAACAGTGGTGTTGGTGGTGGTCTGGGGGGGCACAGTAAGTTATTCTCTGTAGTGGCAGTGGCTAACATTGGTCCTGGTGGTGGTGGTCTGGGAGGGCACAGTAAGTCATTCTCTGTGGTGGCAGTGGCTAACCTTGGTCCTGGTGGTGGTGGTCTGGGGGGGCACACAGAGTCATTCTCTGTGGTGGCAGAGGCTAACATCAGCCCTGGTGGTGGTGGTGGTCCAGGAGGACACACAAATTAATTCTCTGTGGTGGCAGTGGCTAACATCATTCCTGGTGGTGGTGGTCTGGGAGGGGGCACACAAAGTCATGAAAAAGAAAACATGTATCATTCAGCCAATGTCACCGCCTTTTAACAATTTCAGTTAAAACCTGACAACATTAACCACATCATCATCCTCATCTATGTCTGAAGTCTGACCACTGGGAAATTCTTTCTCCATTGTGTCATCGTCTACATCAGTGGTAGGCTGTTTCATGCTGCCACTGCCAGTGCCACCAGGATGGTCCATTTCTACATCACCAAAACCACCATGACTAGGCTGGGGTACGAATACCAAGGTTGCAGTCTGTGCAGGTATGTGCCTCTCATTCATTTTTATGAATGTTAGCAAACTAACATTTGTAGGAGAGAGGTTTGTCTGATGATCCCTCACTATTGCACCTGCTGAGCTGAATACCCTCTCGACACTTACACTGGAGAGTGGGCATATGAGGTACTTCAATGCCACTGTAGTCAGCTCTGGCCATTCACTGACCTTTCTCCAGTACAAAAGAGGATCATCAGTTATTGACAGATGCCTGTTTTCAGACAAATATGACTCAACCATTCTCTGTGCCACACTAAGTCCAGTGGTTGATGAATTATCCTATTCTCTGGAATCATTTATTTCACAAATCCTCACTTGGGACAAAGCCTCCCAAAGTGGGTTGACACCAACAGCTTTGGATGACAGACCACCTGGAACAACAGTCCCCTTCACCTTACAGGATATGCTTGATACTCCTCCAGGTGCACCTTCAGCCTGATTATGCTGCTGAGGTTTGCTGACCTGGGCACATGACTTCTGTGCCCCATGAACCAAGCACACCAGTGGCCCACTGACATTTTTTACCTGTTCAGGCCCTTCCTCCAGTACTGAGGCAATTCTGTGTTTGTATCGTATGTCCAACATTGTTGCTATGGTAAAGTTGTCACTACGCTGAATGCTCAAAATGTGAAGATTCTGGTTGAATACTGTCAGCATGTGTTTCAGCAATGTACTGCTAGCACTGTCTCTGGCAACATCAAGGCCATGATGTACATTAACCAATGTCTCCCTCAACACCCACAGCAGTGGAATTGATTGACTAATGGAGGCAGACTCACCACTCACTGCCTGTGTGTCATGTTCAAAAGGCTGCAAAATTGTTATTACAGAGTCCATGAGGTGCCACTGTTCAGTCATCCTAGACATGAAGGCCCTGGAAGTGTCACGGCTATTGTGCATCACAAGATATACTGAGATGGCTTTGTATTGTTCATATAAGCTCTCTACCATGTATAAAGTGGAGTTCCACTGGGTGACAATGTCCAGCTTCAAGTGGTGCTGAGGGGGGCTGTGTCATATCTGCAACTGCCGAAGTTGGTCACGGGCCTTTCCAGATCATGAAAAGTGAGTACAGATACAGGCGTGCAACTGTCAGCATTTCCTTTACATCAGGGTGCTGCAGAAACTCTTGCACCACAAGATTTAAACAATGGGCCATGCATGGAACATGAAAAAAGCCACCATTTGTGATGCATTTCACCACATTTAACCCATTGTCACTTGCTATGAACCCAGCTGTCAAGGACAGGGGGTTTAGCCACTTGTCAATTTCAGTCAGTACCATGTCCAACATGTTTTCACCAGTGTGTGAACCGATCACATTGTGCATAGCAATCATTGCATGCTGTTGAATTCCTGCAAGATTGCTACCATGACACTCCATCTTACTGCACTGATTATTCACACTACCAACATCACAAACAACCCCCGGCACCTGCACCCAGTGTGCAGTTATACAGAAATATGAACTCCCCGCTGTTTTGCCACTTGTCCACATATCCATGCTTAAATGGATGAATGGAGAGGAGAAATGTTGAAGGGCATGTCTTACTGAGTCAGACACAGAACTGTACAACTCAGGGACAGCATGGGTCAAAAAGTATGTCCTGGATGGGATTTTCCATTTTGGACAGGTACGTGCAGCAAACCACCAGAACCTAGAATTCTCCACAAAGGAAAGGGCAAAAGATCAATTGCCAGCATTTCAGCTACAGCAGCATTAAGTTCACGTGACACTCTATGATTAGGTGGGTACTTCAGCTTATGCACAAAAACACTCTGTAATGTGGGCTGACTTAAACGTTTTACATAGGGTGTGCTGACAAATGGTTCTGCTCTGCGAATGGCAGGGGGTGGAGTGTAGACGTTTGATGAAGACGGTTACACAGGTGATGATGACAAACCCACAAATGCAGTTAGTTTGCCACATTTACCAACCGGGGTTGATGTACCACTTGCACTAGACATGCTGCATTCACCACCACCACCAAAACTGCTACTCTCACCAGCACTGGACAACATTTCAAAATCATTATGCTCCTCAACCTCATTATACCTGTAGTAATCCTCTGCTCTTATTTCATCACTACTGCACACATTTTATTTCCTACTGGATTTAACAGTCAAGGAAGGGGATAACATACTCGTTGCAGTTGATGATGAGGATGAACACCCCACTGTGGTATTAGCTGCCATCTTGTGCTGGGTCCACAGTGCCATGTTCCTATTTTTAAGATGCGTATGCTGTCCTCCTGTGCCCAGATGGCTCTCCTTTTTACCTTGACTCACACGCACATGGCAAACCTGGCAGATTGCAACTGACTCATCATTTGCATCTTGCACAATAAAATCCCAAACAAGAAATTGTGATGCTCTCCTTTTAACATGTCTCTGATGCTGCTTATTGGACTCCATTCTTTTAAGCCATGAAGTGGGGGGGGGGTGCTACTTGATTTTTTGGGCAGAACACACTTGGATTGCAACTGACCACCATGACTACCTATCATTATTACTGGGTTATCGTCATCATCAGCATCATCACCATCAGGTGAAACTGGTAAATCACAACTTTTTACAGTGTGGGGATTAATGCAACCAGACCCAGACACAGCCACCTCGAATTTCTTTTTCTCTCTGGTTCCCAACTGTAGTCAATTACATCATTATCATATTCATCAACATCACCCACATCCACATCTTCTTCTTGGATGCTGGCATGTGGACTGCATGTTGCAACCACAGCAACATTATCATCATCAGATTCATTATCATCATCAACACTACCATCACCTGATATTTTTTCACCACACTGTGAATTACTGCATGGAAAATGTGTGACCTGAACCACGGTGGAAGAAATGTCACATTGTATGCTATCATTGACATGATTATCAGAATCCTCATGTTCAGTTACTGGGGTGTTACGGGGAAGTATGATGTCATCTACACTGCCACTCACTCACACTGCTTCACATGCCACTATATTTTTGGACACGGTACACTGGTCAGAAGTGGAACTTTAGGCAGCAATACTCATACCACCACCAGCAACTGCACTAGCACCACTGGCTGGGACAATATCATCTCCTCCAACTATGAGTGAAGCTACTGGTTGGGCTGTAAAAAACATTGCAGGAGAAATACCTTTCCTCACATCAACAATGCACTTCTGCATCTGCGTACTACCACACCCACAGACAATCTTACCACTGGCAGCAATGCCATGGTGAGAACCAGCTCTGCTTGCATGTCTCTTTGTGGGTATTTTGGGGGCGGGGATCAACAACAATATTCTAAACAAATAGAGACTTTGAAAAGTTCACTCTGGGTGGGGGGACACTGGATGTGAAGCCAAACAACAACTGTGGCTTCAGCAACAGATACAGACACCAATTCACAAATGAAAACAACACCTTAACTAATCATTAATGCTGAAGTCACAAACAATCAAATCTGGAAAACAATTCCTTTTGCCAGTGGGGGGGGGGCACTGACTGCAGATTTTTATGGCAGTGCAAGCAGCAAAACAAAGAAAATATACCACAATGGCAGTACAAAATCATGCAGCTGCAGTAGATTGCAGGTTCACACTGCTGCATCTGCAATTACACTGTGGCACAATAAAAGGTGTATTATTTGATGTCAAGCACCGCACACACACTCACACACACACAATTTGTCTACAAGTAATGCGTAGCAAATTGATAATTTCAGTAATATATCACATATTGTAAACAACCTGAAATTATGAACTGCTGCACCAGATCCACACTACACACAATCAGCAAAAAAATGTCAACAATTATTGACAATATTACTGTGTACACATAAACACAGTCAGTTATGTAACAAAAACATAACCAAAAAACAAAGAATTGCCTATTTCTCCAACTTAAATCTACTGGCACCACAGATACGCCCCTCCCCCAAAGCACACTTTCACTATCTCTTACTACACAGACTAAATGTTGTACATTAACATTCAAAATCCACAAACAAACAAAAATGTTCGATGATATGAGCACAGGAGGGTTTCCTACAATCGATGAACTAAAGTTTGAGCAAGAAAATTACGCAAAAAGGATTTTTTAACAGCTTTTAGAAGGTTTGAATCACAGAGAGCTCTCAGAACACATTGTCTCCTACAGCTTCCTACACACACTACCCTGAACAGAAGCTGTGCAGATCAATATAGAGCCCATGTGACCTGAAATCCCATGAATCACTGCAAAATTTGCCTTTGGAGCTTAAACACAAGGCGAAGTGAGGCGAAGTGCATTTTTCTCAATGCACTTCTCCTTTAAAATTGGTGGAGTGGTGGTCTGGGAAGATGGAGTAATGTGAAGTCATTGCTTTCAAAGGACTTTTCATTACCAATCATGACACAAATTACTCCACATCATGTTGTGGAGTACTCCATGAATTTGCCTTGGCTCTGTGAATCACTTCATGGCACGAATTGAGGCCACTTCACCCACCACTATTTGCCACACTTGAGTTAGTGCAGCAGTTCTGTCAGAAACACACACACACACACACACACACACACACAACACATGCACACACATGCACACACACAGCCTGTCTCACACACACACACACACCCTGTCACTCACTCCACCACTCACACACACACACACACACACACACACCATCTCTCACTCACTTGCTCACTTACTCTTCAGTTACAGTCAGTCAGAAATGCAGCTGCGGAACCCCACTTGAGAGTTAAGAATGGCAGGATAAACCAGATAAATTGTTTTATATTTTGAAGGCAGGGTCAACCAAATATATTGGACAAGTATGTAAAACATTTACCTGGGATGAAGTAAAATGGAACAGATAAGTTCCCATGTAAACTATTCAGTTAGCGAGGAACAGAACCACCATGTTTGGAGAAATGATCATCTTGCCCAGTCAGATAGTTGCAGCCAATGAGCTGAATAGCTCTTGTTTGAGTGGCAGGCAGTGATCATAACCTCCAGTATTGTAAAAGAAAATATCAATCAGGAGGTTGTAACCAAGAAAAAAAAACACGGTTATCAATGGATATAAAATGATGACCATTAATTAAATACATTTTACACATCAAAGTATTTTTACACATGTTTTAACCTAACTGTATACAATTCATTCTTAACTTTTGCACAGTGGGTCTATTTTAACATTTCTATTCTCAACATCAGAGACAATATAATCATGTCTTTCTGCGTTGATTGTTTATCACAAGGAACAATGACATTTTCCGTCAATTTTCCCATGGTAGCACTTCAGTTAGTTTATTTACACATCTATTTACTTCAAAAGTATGTATCTTCAGGCTATTCTGATTTTATAATACAGTATCAGTCTCCTGGGACACACAGTAGCCAAAGCCTAACTTTTGTATTTGTTTCTTTCCCCATATTTAAATTTGCAAAGTAATTTAACAGAAAAATATTTACATCTAAAGGGATATTTTTTCTTATATTTTTTGACATTCATTTTGGGTTTCCATCCATCAATTTTTAACATGTGGTAATTCCCAGAAAATATGGATACTATCTCATTTGGGCTTGCAACCATGCTAGCACTAGTTATTAACCTTATATTAACCTTCAAATTTGCACAACACCAAAATACTTTTATGGGTCTGTACAACATTTAAACAAAAGATGGGCAGCAGCTCTGGGAAGAAGATTAAAAATTTCCATCCAGCATACTTTAAACTAAGTACTGGGGGGAGGAGTCAACACTTTTAAATCCTACTATTACAGTACAGGCAAATCAATCCAAAATATATCACAGGACAGGTACAACTAATATTCTGTCTTTTAATGCTAGGATCCTAAATAACAAGATGGAAGAGTTAATGGTCAAAATAAACAAACATCAGTATGATGTAATATCAATAACTGAAAAATGGTGGAAAGATTCATATGACTGGGAACACCACATTAAGGGTTACAATCTCCACCAGTTAAATCGTTAGGTAGAATAGGTGGTGGTGTGGCAGTTTATGTCACTAATAATCTAAACAGTAGATTGTTATCCTTTACATCAGATGATGAAGGCATCATTACCAAAAGTCTTTGGATAGAAAGAGGCTATTAACCAAAGCCAGTTATAACTGGGACTAGTTATAGGCCACCAAGCAGTAACCGTGACTATAGTCAAAAACTATTTGAGACCATGTACAGTAGATGTATGACAAACAAGGATATAATCATTTTAGGTGACTTCAACATTGATAGTATTGACTGGGTCAGTAATAAAGCAGCTGGTGACTTAGCCTCTGAATTTATAGACAACATCAATGAATGCAACCTATGTCAACTAGTCTTGGAACCTACAAGGGGTGCAACTTATTGGACTTAGTCATAACAAATATCGAAAACAGGGCAGTTAAGTGCACTGTGTTACATCCACTTGGCAACAGTGGTGACTGCATGATTCGTGTAATGATTCATCACATCTTAAAAAATATAATAAAAACTCAGTAGAGAACTGTAACAAAGCCAACTTCACAGCCATGGCTAGTGAATAGTGTTGTGCAGAAGTAGAATTCTGTTGGAAAAATTAGTGTGGAATGACCACTCTACCAGTGGAATGTCAGCCAGAATTTAACTGGTTCTTCTGTGAAATTCCGCCTGCTGTGATGTGCAGAATAAGATTCTGCAGAACAGCAATTTGTTCAAGGAAAATTATTCCACAAACATTTCCGTGGTAAATACTGAGATCTTCAGAAAATTGTTCCATGGAAATGTTGTGGAAAGACTCATTCTGCATTTTTATGCAGCTGAATTCCACCATTCTGTTTTCTGCGAAATTTAGCCGAATTTAAAAAATTCCAGGAAATTTCATTCTGCCAGAATTTGAAAATTACACACAGCACTGCTAGTGAACTGTCTAACTGGGATTGGGAGTCTTTGTTTGCAGGCAAGGCTGCCAACAGACATGTGGGTCATTCTGAATGAAAAGCTATTAGAACTGCAGGCCAAATGGGTTCCCAAGAGGAAAAAGATATCAAGAAATACGATCAGGCTTAAATGGCTCATGCAGGGTATAAAGAGGCTTATGAACAAACAAAAGAGGTCATATATTAGATTCAAGAATGACCCCTGTGGTAACAGCTACAACCATTATAAATAAGACCTTAAAAACTGTAGACATGCAATAAGAAAAAGTAAAAGAAGCATGGAATTTACATTAGCCAAAAACAAAACAGACATCAACGCATTCTTTAGTTACATAAATTCACTCAGAGGTAGGAAATCAAATGTTAGACCTCTGCTCTTTGAAGCATCTTTAATTGAAGACACAACACATATGGCAGAAAATTTAAATAATTTTTGGCACAAATTTCAACACAAATGAAACCAAACACTTGTCAAAATAAACAGTCCAGTATTAAATGATGCTTTGAGTAGTCATTTGTTTAATGAAGACATAATTCTTAGGTAAATGGAAAAAAATCAAACCAGGCAAAGCACCAGGACCTGACGGTGTGCACCTGCTATCAATCAAAAACCTGGCATGTCTAATATGCGGCCCCCTGAGTGTCATTCTTTCTAAGTCTATTGACACAGGTTTGGTTCCTGATGTTTTGAAACTTGCAATCATTACCACAATACTTAAACAAGTTCTGGTCAGAGCCCACTACAGTTGGCTTTGCCCATAACAACATGGGTTTCTGAAATACCACAGCACTACAGAAACATAAAAGTTGTTGGCAGAAAAGGACCATTAGGCCCATCCAGTCTGTTCATATGCCCTATACATTATATGTGGCCACAGACTCTGTGTGATCAATGGCTTTTCATCACTCCTTCCCTCCCCTCTCAGGCTTCCCTTGTACCTGTCCCAGGCATGCTTAAACCCCTCCACTGTGATTGCCCTCACTACCTGCTGTGGTGGACTATTCCAAGCATCAACTACCCTTTCTGTGAAAAAAAAATCTTCACATTACCTCTTAATCTAACCCCTTCCAATTTCATACTGTGCCCCCTTTTTCTAGTACATTTTCTACATTGGAAAACGTCCCCCACCTGTACCTTGCTTATGCTCTTGAGGTACTTGAAAGTTTCAATCATGTCCCCCCACTGTCTCCTCTCCTTCAGTGAGTACTTATTGAGGTCCCTTACTCTCTCCTCATCTGCTTTGTGGTGCAAGCCCTGCACCATCTTTGTTGTTCATCTCTGGATAGTCTCCACCTTATCTATTTCCTTGCACAGGTATGGCCTCCAGAACTGCATGTAGTACTCCAGGTGAGGCCTTACCAATGTTTTATATAATGGCATCACCACCTCCTGCTTCTGCTAGTAATACCACTGCCTATGCACCCCAGCATGCCACTGGCTGTCCCTGCCACCTTTGTACACTGCTTTGATACCTTAAGGTCATCAGAGATGATAACCAGTAGGTCCCTTTCCTCTATGGTGACAGTCAGCTCCCCCCAACTTGTAGCTCTTCCCGTCGTTCCCTTTACCCAGGTGCATTGTTTTGCACTTCTTTGTATTGAACCTCAGTTGTCACATCTCTGACCATCTTTCAAGCTTTTCCAGGTCCCTCTTCATTTTCTGCACCTTTTCTGGAGTATCCACCCTGTTGTAGATCTTGTTGTCATCTGCAAAGAGGCAGACCTTTCCTTCAAGCCCCTCTACAATGTCACTAATGAAGACATTGAACAGGACGGGTCCTAGAACTGATCCCTGTGGTATCCCACTGGTCACCCCCTTCCCCAGATTGTACCCCATTTACCACCACCCTCTGTCTACTGTCTGTTAATCAGTTCCTAACCCAGTTCACCATCTTGTCTCCCATGCCCAGACTACCCATCTTGTTAATCAGCCTTATATGTGGGACGATGTTGGATGCTTTGCTGAAATCTATGTAGGCGACGTCTACCGCTCCTCCCTGACTTAGTTCCCTAGTCACCCAATCACAAAAATCTATTAGATTCATTTGACATGACCTTCCTGCTGTGAATCTGTGTTGCCTCAGATCCTGAGCACCGCTGGATTCCATATGTGCAACTATCCTTTCTTTCAGGAGTGTCTCTGTGATCTTTCCCACCACTAAGGTGATTCTGACTGGCCTGTAGTTCCCCACCTCCTCCCTACTGCTGCTTTTGTGCCACATCAGCCTTGGCCCACTTTATCAATCCTGCCTTCAGGAACATGGACACAGGGCACACCACCAGTGCCGTGTTTGTAGACCTGACCAAGGCTTTCAACCTTGTTGACCATGGCCTTCTCCACACTAAATTCCTGCTCCTTGGCTGCTCAACCAAGATATTGTTGTGGTTCCAGAGCTCTCTCTCGGGCAGATCCCAATCAGTAAACATCGGTACAACCACCTCCCCAGCCATGTCAGTCTCCACTGGAGTTTCTCCAAGGCTCAATTCTGGGCCCTCTACTATTTTCCCTTTTTATAAATTCCATTCCTGCTAATAGCCTAACATGCAAGGCCTTACTGTATGCTGATGACCTTATATTATACTGCAGTGACAAATCCCTGGCAAATTTATCCTCTGCCCTTCCTCAAAACCATGGGACAGGCCACAAATAGTTTCTGTCTAACAGGCTACTAGTCAATGAGAAAAAACTAAAGTCATACTCTGGGGTTCCAAACCCTGCATTTTAAATCTCACCAAATCTAATTCCTCCCTCACTGTACTTACTCCTACAGGCTCCGCCTGCAAAATGTTTGCTGTTTTAAATACCTTGGAGTCACCCTAGACCCCTCTCTTACTTTTGTGGAGCATATCAACAACACAGTAAAATGGGTCAACCAGAAACTTGGTGCTGGTTTCAAACTCAAACTCTATCTTACCCCTGAGGCATGCCTAGCCATTGCCCAAGACAACCATCTCCCCCATTAGATTACTGTGCCCACATTTACTCTCATGTTTCCTCCTCTCTGTGCATCTGACTTACCACTGTTTACAACAGTATTTGTAGATTCACACTCATTACCATACTCCACACATCACTGCAGATTATAGCAGTCCTTAGGGTGGCTCCCACTACAAAGACGGCATGACTATGCCCTTGGCTACATCATTGATAACGCCATTAGAGGTGGCAAACTGTCAACCTACTCATCCTTACTGAAACACAGAGTTACTCCCAGGTGCCTCTGGGAATCCTCTATCCCACTGCTGGAAGTTCCCAGGACTTCCACTGTTCTGGGTAGAAAAGCCCTTTCCTTCATGGCTTCCAAGCTGTGGAACAAATTCCTCACCTCCATCTGCTCACTTTACTCACACCTTATTTCTGAAACTCAACTCAAAGCCTGGCTGCTGTCTAAAGCCAAATGTTCCTGCCTGGCTGAGTAACTTACAGATGCAAGTCCTCTCCCCAACTCCTGTGCCCTACCAGTCCCTTCCTCTGTTAGAGTTCACCATAGACTGTTCTAACTGTACCTTGTTCAGCTTGCACTTACTCCTTATTTGTATTGCACTCATTTGATGTAACAGCATTCCATGTACAGTATGGTATTTGTGTTACAGTTGTGTATCCTGCATTCCAATGTGTTTTGTATCTTGTCTATGTGTCTGTGATAAAAGCATTTTTATGTATTTCTAGTTTGTACTGATACTTGTACCATTCTCAAGCTATGTAGTTTGTATCTGTCTGTCTCATATGTAGTAGTAGTAAAATGTTTTTATTCATAAAGAAATAAATAAAGGATAAACTCGATTGAGCATAGCTCATTTTCAATGAGGTCCCATACATTAATGTATAATAAAAAGGAAAATGTTACAACACATACAATACACATATATCATCATGGCCCAGGTTGTACCTGAAAACAGTCCTTGCAATCAGTGCACCTACCCAGTAAACAAACAAATACATAAATAAATAATGCATTAACTTGATAAGGGCGTTCCATGGCCTTAAATGTAAAGAGAATTGCCATAGTCATCTCCTTGTGCAAAATTTCATTTTTGGTAAAGGTAGATTATTTATCTGGTTGATCCTGTGTTTAAAATGTGAGTGGCAAGTGCACATTGTACCATATGTGGAAGGAGAGGGAGCTCCGCACCAAGGCCTTCAAGTAATGGTAGAAGGAATGGTGCAGGAAGGAGAGGTATGCCTACACTGGGGACTTTGGACTGATCTGGAAGGATAAGAATCTATACCAAGGTGGTGGGCTGCTTTCATCCTGGAGCTAACCACAGTCCTCAGTGGACAATTCAAATGTTACATTGATGTACATTTAATGTAACTGGGGGGGTGATGAAAGAAATAGTGGAGGCAGAAAGTGGGCCACCACAAGCTCAGATAGAGAGTAGGGTGATCCCAAAAGGAGAGGGTCCTACCAGGATGCAAGTTATTCAAAGCAGCAGTACAACCAAAAAGCTAATTTTCTGTTATGGTTATGGATGTAAGTTTGTCATGGATGAGGTTTTAATGACTCATTGTTTGTTCATGAAATCATTAGTAAACAGTAGTAAATGTTGTGGCACTGTCATCATTGCTACATTCTGATGACACTAGTGAAAGTCATGGAAGTCCTGAATAAAGATCAAATGTCATAGAATCAATGACATGTATGACTGCCATGACAAACTTACATCTCTAGTTATGGTTATAAAAACTATTGGCAGAACTGTTGATATGGGTTTTCTGGATGCTTCCAATGCTAAGTACAGTACCTTTACATTGTTGTGTGGATTCTTACCCTCCCCAGGTCCTCAATAATATTTCAATGCAAAAATGAGGCGGCCATCTTTTTTTCTTGAGAAATCATTATTTTAAAACTTTCACAACATTGTTAAATGATAACGGAAACTGAAAAGTTCACCACCAAAATAAACTGGAAGACATCTGGCACTGATTTGGAATGAAAAAAGGCAGGGTAAAATTTTAACCCATTTTACTTGCACTGCTGCTTTCAAGGAAGCAGGGGGTTAGCAAAGAAAGAAGGGGAAAAGGAGCAGTTGAAGGGGGAACAATTAGAGAAAGGAGAAAGTGGCAAGAAGAGAGATGAGAGCTGTCAAAATGGTGCAAGGTCTGCATCAGAAGTCCTATGAGGTGAGGATGAAACAGTTCAATATATACACCCTGGAAGAGAGGACGGAGAGTGGGGATATTATGGAGACCTTTAAATACTGCTTGAGGGTTAATAAGGTACAGGGGGGAGGTATCTTTTAGAGAAAAAAGTGTTGTAGAACAAGGAGTCATGATATGAAGCTGGAAGGAGATAGATTTAGGAGAGATGTGAGGAAACACTTCTTCACAGAATGGGTGGTGGATAACTGGAACAGCCTTCCATGGGAGGCAGTGGGGGTGAAACAAGTGGTGGGTTTTAAAAATACCTGGGACAGTGCTATAGGACAAGTTGAGTCTGCAGCAATAGTGATCACAATTAAAAATGGGCAAACTAGATGGGCCTAGCGGTCATTATCTGCTGTCAATTTCTATGTTTATGTAAACCCCCTCAAAAGAACCCTAGTTCTATTCTCCCCTCCCTTGGTTTTTATGGCATAATTTGGCCCAGTAAGGAAAAGGGTTAATTCTTCTTAGCACTCGGGTGGAGCATCTTGCAGTCAGGAGGTCACCACGGGTGCGTGGGGGGATAAAGCCCAGTAGTTTAGATGGGTAAGGGAGTTCTAGTCAGAGTAGTGGGCATCGAGAGAGTAAGAGTGATTCAGGGATGGGTAGGGTCAACTTGCCCACTCTGGTCCCAGGCCAGTGGCACTTGGGAGGACACAGCACAAGAAATGGGAGCCAGTTGCTGCAAGCCACAGTATCTTGGCAGCAGCTAAAATTAAGAGGGGAACCAGCAGCCGCAAGTGGCAGAGTGCCCTGGCAGCATGTGATGATTCATGTAGGGATCCAGTGGACAGGAATGTAGCAGAGAGTATAGTGTCCAGAGAGTGAGTTGCCTTGGAGCTCCACAGGATGTGTCTCCAATCTCAGTTCTGGGGCTTTTGCTACCAGTTCTGGGAGAAGATGCAGGGGTAATGATGGAACCTACAAATTCCCTAGCTGTGAAGATTGCATGCTTCAAGGGGGACCTGCTGAGCCAGTGTGGTGTGAGAGAGAGAGAGAGAGAGGGATCACTGACAGTTTGGGCGCCAGTGAAGAATAATGGACTATTAGGCACTGTGAACTGTTTTGTGACTTGTGTTGCCTTCAGACTTTTGTGACCATATCAGTCCCGAGTTAATACATTTGAATATACAAAGAAGCCAGGAGAAGAAGGCCATTTGGTCTATCAATTCTGCTTGTATTGCAGGGTCCACAGCTTGAGCTAATATCCCTGCCCTCCCTCCCCACTCTTCCCATCCTCTCTACCCATGATCTTTACTTTCCTCCTATGCCTATCCCAGACTCTCTTAAAGCTGACTACTGTCTTCAATGAGATGACCTCTTCGGCAGCACATTCCAAGTGTCCACCATCCTCTCTTTGAAAAAGTGCTTCCTGACCTCCCTCCTAAACCTCTCACCCTCCAGCTTAAAACTGTGCCCCCTTGTGTTATGATTGCCACTCAGCTTAAAGAGATTATCCTTATCAACCTTATTTATTCCTTTCAAGTACTTGAAGGTCCCAATCATGTCCCTCTCTCTCTCTCTCTCTTTCTCTCTCTATCTCCTGTCTTCCAGGGAGTACATGTTCAGTGCCCTCAATCTCTCCTCCTATGCCTTACCTTGCTGACCTGCTATCATCTTTGTAACCCTCCTCAGGACCTTTTCCTGCTGGTTAATGTCCTTTTTGAGGTGTGGGCACCAATACTGAAGTCCATAATCTAGATGCGGCCTTACCAGTGACCTGTACAAGGGCAGTATAACCCTTTCTCACCTACTACTGATCCCCCTAGATATGCATCCCAGCATCTTGTTTGCCTTTGCTGCTGCTTTCTTGCACTGCTTGGAGTGCTTCAGGTCACTAGTGATCATCACTCCCAGGTCCTTCTCTTCCTCCTCTGGTGCAGATACTCAGGCTCCACCCAGGTAGTACTCTGTCCTGGGATTCTTGGCTCCAATATGCATTACTTTGCATTTCTTCACATTGAAGCCAAGCTGTCAGATCCTGGACCACTTTCCCAGCTTTTCTAGATCTTTCTGTAGGTTCTGCATCCCTTCAGCTATGTCCACTCTTCCACAGAGCTTGGTGTCATCTGGGAATAGGTGCATTTTGTCCTTAATGCCATCTCTAATGTCATTGATGAACACATTGAACAACACCGTCCCCAGCACCTAGCCCTGCAGGCCCCCACTGGTTACCTGTCTAGTGCCAGATAACTCTCCCCCAACAACCACCCTCTGGGTTCTGTCCCTCAGCCAGTTTTCCACCCATCTGGCCATCTTTTCCCAAACTCCGATATCCACCAACTTCCTGATCCACCTTTTGTGGGGTACAGAGTGAAAGGCATTGCTGAACTCAAGATAGAGGATGTCTCCCACTTGGCCCCTGTGTACTGCATACCTCTCAACTGTCCCTGATTTTCAGGGACGTCCCTGATTTTGCCTCAAAATTTTACTCTGTCCCTCCTAAAAATTGTGTTTCCGTGACCAAGCTGAGGGGGTTATAAGCACAAACTAATGTCAAACATTAAAGTTACAGACTTGATCTTCTTTAGAAAATGCATTTTACACTAAGTCCTTTATTCTACCAGCTTCCTGAGTGGATATCTCCAATTTTGTAGAAGTGTCTCTGATTTTGGTCCTTTGTCCCTGATTTTTTTAAGCCTTGTCCCTGATTTATGAGGCAGGAGGTTGAGAAGTATGGTGTACTGTCTCAGTGACACTGTCAAAGAAGTCAATAAAATTTGTTTGACACAACCCCCCCCCATGAACACATGCTGCCTTGCATCCCAAAGACCATGCTCCTCTAGATATTCCACCAACCTTTCCTAATACGGTCTCCATGAGCTTGCCCACACAGGAGGTCAGACTAACTGGTCTGTAATTCTCTGGGTCATCCTTGGGACCACTTTTGTGGAGGGGCACTACATGTGCTGTTCTCCAGTACTGCAGTACCACTCCTGATTCTAGTAAACTATTAAATAGGTCTGCCAGTGGCCCTGCCAGCTCCTCAACCAGTTCCTTTAGTACCACTGGATGTACTCTGCCCAGTACTGGTGATTTGTCCACCTTCAATGCCAGCAGTCCCTCACTCACTCTATCCTCCTCTATCACTACATCTGTGTTCCCCTCCACCCCACTCCTCTTTTCCCTACTGAAGGTACTGGTCCCTCCCTCCCCCTAGTGAAGATGGAACAGAAGTATCAGGTTGCAGAGAATGATGGGTGAAGATAGGGTGTCATACCAAACTTCCCTAAGGGAAGAAGAGAAGGCAGTAAGGCAGGCAAAGGCCCAAACCAAGGAAACACTAGCACAAACAGTAAAAGAAGGTTACAGTACTTTCTATAGATACATTAGTAAAATGAGAAAGTCCAGAGGGGGTATTGCAAAGACCAAAGGGGATAAGGGGGCAGGTGAGGAGGAGGACCATGTAAAAGCATCTATCCTAAATAGATACTTCTGCTCAGTATTTACTGAAGAGAAGGTAGGGCAGGGCCCACAGCTCAGCACCATGGACACAGGGGGGAGGGAGGTGTGTACTAGTCCCTTCAGAAAAGAAAGGGTCCTACAAGAGTTCAATAAGCTCAGAGTAGACAAAGCAATGGGACCTGATGGCATACATCCCAGGGTACTAAAGGAGCTAAGGGTGGAACTAGCAGAGCCATTATCAGAACTGTTTAGTGAGTCTCTGAGCACAGGAGAGGCCCCAGAAGACTGGAGGAGGGCTCATGTGATCCCGCTGCACAAGAGTGGTAGCAGGGTGGAGGCAGGGAGCTACAGACCAGTCAGTCTTACCTCAGTAGTGGTCAAGATTATGGAGGAACTCCTTAAGGAAAGGATAGTGCAACACCTGGAATCCATAGGATCACAGGATCCAAGACAGCATGGGCTTACAAAAGGAAGGTCCTGTCAAACTAATCTCATAGATTTCTTTGACTGGGTAACCAGAGTGGTGGACCAAGGGGGAGCAGTTGATGTTGCCTACCTTGACTTCAGCAAAGCTTTCAATACTGTTCCACATAGCAGATTGATTAATGAGCTGGGTAGGCTTGGGGTGGGTCAGAAGTTGGTCAACTGGGTGGCAAACTGGTTGACGGGCAGAAAACAGAGAGTGGTGGTAAACAGTATACAGTCAGAAGAGATGCAAGTCACAAGTGGTGTACCGCAGGGATCAGTTCTGGGACCAATCTTTTTAAATATCTCCATCAGTGACATTGCAGATGGACTGGAGGGTAAGGTTTGTCTGTTTTCAGATGACACCAAGATATGCAACAGTGTAGATGATCCAGATGGGATGGGCAGAATGAGAAGATATCTGGATAAACTAGCCAAATGGTTGGAATAGTGGCAACTGGGGTTTAACGCAAAGAAGTGCAAGATTATTCACATAGGGAAGAGAAAACCTGAAGTCATCTATAGGCTGGGAGGGGAGTTGCCTGCAGTGACAAAGGAAGAAAGAAACATGGGCATCATCATCACCAATGACCTGAAATCATGCAAGCAGACCACTAAAGCAGTAGGTAAGGCTAGGGGAATGTTAGGGTATATTAGTATGGGTATCACAAGTTGGAAAATGGAGGTAAAATTCCCTCTTTACAAGACACTGGTTAGGCCCCATGTGGAGTACTGCGTGCAGTACTGGAGGCCATGCCTTCACAAGGACAGTAACCAAATTGAGGCAGTCCAGAGAAGGGCAACCAAAATGGTGCAGGGATTGCAACAGAAAACATATGAGGACAGATTAACGGAGCTCAATATGTATACCCTAGAGCAAAGGAGGGAGAGAGAGGTGGTATGATCGAAACATTCAATCACCTTAAGGGCATTAACAAGGTGAAAGAGTCTAACATGTTTCAATATAAGAAAAATAGCAGGACAAGAGGACACAGCATGAGATTATAGGTAGGCCGATTAAGGGGTAATGTGAGGAAGTTCTTTTTCACAGAAAGGGTGGTGGATGCATGGAATGGCCTACCTCAGGAAGTGGTGGATATGAATACAGTACAGGGCTTCAAACAGGTATGGGATAGGCATATGGGAGCAATACAGATGAGTATGAATAGATAGGCCATTGACAGAGCAAAGGCTGATGGCACATTCATAAGGTAGAAAAAGAAATGGGCATACTGGATGGGCCTTGCGGTCCTTATCTGCTGTCAACTTCTATGTTTCTATTTAGTATCTCTGCTTTTTCCCCATTATCCTCCACCCACTCCACCTGCTGCCTTAAAGACTGTGTGACTGTGTGACCTCCTTGGTCCAGGCAAAGGGTGTTATTATGGCCATACCGTCCTTGTGAAAGCTGAATGTGTTCCCCACAAATTAACTGATGTTCCCTGGAGCTATGCGTGAATATGTTTAATGAATTTGGGTGCCTGTTGTTTCTTCACATTCTCTATGGACATTTCATTATTGAAAGGAACTGTTTAATATGCATTAACCTGTTGTTTTCATCCAGCACCAGCGAGGAAAAGGGACAGCATGTGTGACATCTGGGCTTGGGTAACATGGCCACTGAAAGTGTTTCTCCCGCTGTTGATTCCACCTCCCCATGGACATATTCCATTCATACCTCTAGACAAAGACTTCTCATCAGATGATGAATAATCAATATGTTGATAGGTATATTATCAAGTAGATTGCTCAAATCTTGACTCATGCCTGCTAGTAAAATGTTTTTTTTTTTTTATTTTCTGCCCTAGTTAAATTTGCATTGAATTGCATAATACACAGTCCTGTGATCTGATGCATGCAACTGGGACTTCTGATACCATTGATGTCTATGCTGTGAAATTACCCATCATTCTCTGCAACCTGACACCACATGTTCAGAGTCAACCAACCAGATTGCTCTAAACTGTTATATTTAAAAAATGTTGCAGCTTTGTCTTGCCTTTCTTGTTTCCTAGTTTAATAAAAAGTAAGGAAATATTTAGTCAATGTCTGAATATGATCGCAATGCTGGTAGGGTGTTTATGTTTTGCCCACATCTGTCACTGAATTATACACAATAAACATTTTGGAAAAATTACACTGCCTGGTTTCTGACTGTTAAAGGTAAGTGCAAAGTAAAATGCAAGAAGTGTTTTATTTTGAGGGATTTCATAGATGCTAGGAAGCCCATATACTATAAAAGCTAATGTATGGGCTTTGAATAATAACCATGTTGAAATCATTTCTCAAGGTTGCCATGATAATGGTAAACCTCTGGAGCTTCACTCTCGAGGTTTACAATTTTGTAATGGCAACCTCTCAAAGTGATTACAGCATGGTTATTAATCAAAGCCCATACATTATTCACTATACTCAAAGTTCATAAAGATCTGTTAAAGCACCCTGGACATCCCATTATCTCAGAGATTAATTCATTAACCAAACCACTATCACAATATGTCAACAGTTTTATCAAACCCTTTGTGGGTGGGTAAAGTTCATATAGTACAATTGGGAATCCACTGAGATGCTGAATGTTTTGGAGGTCTTTGACATCAGGGAAACATACGTCTTAGGTTAGGGCACTCAATATGGAGGCACTCTACATGAATATCCACAAAAAGTCAAGCACTCACCACCTTTATTAAAGTCAGAACGTGGCTCACAGTTTTCAAAAGAAAGTTCCCAGTTTATTGAGGTTCCAGTAAAAAGAGAAACACGCCTTGATGTGCTTCAGATAAATTCTTTCTCAAAAGACATGTTTAAAATACAATAACAGTCACTTTTTATACATGTCAGGATGACGTCAGGATGACATCTCACAAAAACATGAAAATCCATATACAATTCAATAGAATTTCTTCATATGCACATCAATTAATTATAACAAAAAGCACATCAAATAAATACATCATACACATAAACAGCTGTATTCCAGTATTAAAAATATACAGTGGCCTGGATATTCAAAGCTGCGCAACTGAGTTGCACTGGCGCAAGTGCGGACTTGCACCAAGGAGGCGATATTCAGAGGGCTGTTACACAGCACACAAATCTCACGCGCCCAGTGCACAACTATAATGAATGCAGGTGCAGTGCAAGCATGCCTCATGAATGTCCAGTGCAGTGGTATATTCAACTGTGAAACCATGGTGCAAGTGTGGAGCAAATCGAAGTTGCTCCAAGCAGACTTGTTCCTATAAATACAGGCACAAGCACACAGACAGCACTTGCGCCGGGCGAGAGGAAGTGAGGGAGAGAAAGAAAGAAAGAAAGAAAGAAAGAAAGAGAAAGAAAGACACAGAGGGAGAGGGATAGAGGTGGTATTGGAGAGAGAGAGAGGGGCAAAGAGGGAGAGAGAGAGAGAGACAGACAGACCCACTGCCAGGCAATGCACCAGGGTGGCACACAGCCAGCAGCAGCCAAATGCCCAGAGGGATTTTGGACAGCAAGGGCCATGGATAGTGCACCCTTCACAGTGGAGGGTGTAATGAGGGGTGTGAGGGGGCAGGAAGAACAGCGATATGGCCAAGGAAAGGCCCATCGGCGGTATGCTCGACACAGGTGGTGCCGTGCCCGGATCATCTTCAAGAATTACAATGACATGGAGACTGTGGGTTGCTACCACCTGAACAGGGCCATTCTCAGGCAGCTCTGTGAGCTGTGCAGTGAGGAGATGAGGCACCAACCAGACGGAGCCATGCCATGTCCGTGGAGATGAAGGTGACAGCCGTCATGTGTCTGCTTACCATGGGCACCTTCCAGAGACCAACGGGGGACACCACAGGCATAACTGAGTCAGCCACATCCCACCTCCTCACAAAGTTCCTCAATGCTCTGCTGCCACGTGGTTCAGAATTCATCCATTTCCCCAGCACACAGGTGGAGCATACAGCAACCATGCAGGACTTCCACAGGGCAGCACGTATGCCTGGCAAGATTGGGGCCATTTACTGCATCCACGTGCCCATCCACACACCACCTGGCCCTGAGGGTGTGGCATACATAAACAGGAAGGAGAGCCTGAGTGTCAACTGCCAGGTGGTGAGTGATGCTACGGGGTGCATTACCAATGTCTGCTCCACACACCCTGGGAGTGCACATGATGCGTTCATCTGTCACAGCTCCGCACTGTGCCACAGGTTTGAACTTAGAGACATCCCCATGAGCCACCTAGTGGGTGAGTATGGCACAGGCAAGGGGCGATGGACAGAGCAGACCTTGGGATGGGGGCATGCAGGGTGTGCATGACAGCGTAGGATCCAGGGACAGGCAAGGGGCACAGCATAGAATAGCAGAGGGCTAACCATGTCATTATCCACACAGGAGACAGTGCCTATCCATTAAGGCCCTGGCTGCTCACCCCCTACCAGCGCCCGTCATCCCCAGCAGAGGAATGCTACAATGAGTCAGGCACCAGCACGCGCAACATCATTGTGCATGTATTTAGCATGCTGAAGGCACATTTCCATTCCCTAGACAGGTCAGGCGGTGCCCTAAAGTACAGCACCTAGAAAGTCTGTGGCCTATTCCTGGCCTGCTGCATACTGCACAACATGGCCATTGACTGTGGGATAGCTATCAAGGCTGATATGGGCGACAGTAGTGGGGACAACAGAGGCAATGGACTGGAGGGTGGTGAACAGCCCCCCCCCAGGTGGAGGGATCCCCGGCTGTAACAGCAGGCGCAACGAGACCGGGACACCATGGCACAGGAGCACTATGGTGCACACAGGTAGGTGGTGCAATACACATGCATGGGCCACAGAAACAGGTACAGCACACATGCAGGGGCATGCATGGCAATGGGCATGCACACACAGAGGTGTGATGCAGGGGTAGGGGAGTCAGTGGCACAAAACCACACAGAACCACACACAGTGACACTCACACACACATGCACCTACACACCCAGACAGTGGTATGTGGCATGGATCAGATGTTTTGCACCAGTGCACAGGCATAGCCAGTGCTAGATCACCATCATCACACCCACATCAAAGGCACCAGCAGCTGGGCAAGCACGCACCAGTGGTAGGCACACACACACACCACCAGTGTGCGCACAGGGCAGCAGCTGCAGACTGCAGACGGGGCGGCCGGCACATCAGGTCTGCTGCACAGAACCATGGCCACTACGGCCATGGGGGCAGCTGTGCCTGGGCTTATCAGCAGCCAAAGGCTATGCATCGGCCATGGGGGGGTTGAGAAACAGCTCCCCAGTGGTTGAACTGAGGGACTGTGACCGTGTCCATGCTGGGTGTGAAGGTGCCCAAACAGGCCAGCCCTGGGCATGCCTGTGATGCCCACATTAAAGCCCAGCATTGACTGTGTTGGGGCAACCAATGCTGGGCTCGTGGGGTGGACAGCATGCTGTGGGGGGGTCATCTGTGCCCAGCCATGCCCTGAGGCAGCCAGCAGTGCAAAGTCATCCATGATCGCAGAGCAATGCGATCCAGGGATACAATTGTGGCCTCCTGCAGACACTGCATCCCAGCCAGGATCTACACAGTGCCCCTCTCCTGCTGCTCGGCTAACTGGTGCACCTCTGCATGCAGTGCATGCACCCCAGTGGCAAGCATCACCTGTTGCTGAACAGACACCCACAGCAAGTGGGTGAGCTCAGCCAGTGGGTCGGCATCCTGGGGCTCCCGGGTGGGACACCAACCTCATGTGGTGATCGGCCACACTGCACAGCCTCCCTCTCTGGTGGACACTGCACAGTGGGGTCTGCAGGGGGAATGGAAACAGCAAGTGCACCGGCAGTGAACCCTGTGTCCAGCTGCCCGGTGGCACCCACAGCCTGCTACTGCCACCTGTCTGGCTGCTGTACACCACCCAGCACATGCGCGTCCACACCACTAGCTCCACAGGGCACAGCCGGGGCAGTGCACACTGCTGCGCCCACATTGGTGGCAGGCAGCTGTTCTGCCACTGGCAGGGTGCTGTGCTTGCTGGCTGTGTCAGTGCAGAAATAATCTCCAATGTAGAGCATAAGGTGTGAGGGCGCTTCAAAAGGTTATATCTGTAGACAGTCTTTTTTGTGTTCCCAAATTTCTTTTTTATTTTTGAAATGTGGCAATCCTCAACGTTTCACCAAGTGTCTTGGCTTTATCAAGAGATGCCCTTACAAAAAATATACAAATATATGACATTAAAAGGACTGTCTACAACCACACAAATACAATTTTTCAATACATCTAAACAAATGCCCACTGATGCCACTTACTTCATAAAATCTTATTCTTACAAAATCACTTTCTTTCACATTTACATGAATTTCCGATCCTATGGAAAAAATTTAAATATACATAATGTGTGAGTTTTCACTTGATATAGTATGTCTATTATGTACTAATGATTAAAAATAGAACCCAACACCAAAAAACCAAATGATGATAGGCAGTGCTAAAACTTCTCCAATAAATACTAATCAGTACCTACATATCCAAAAATTTTGTAGAATCTAATATGAGCCATTTAGATATGACCTCATTCTTTCCTAAAACTTCATCAAATGTTTCTTCACATATCCTTCCAGGCTAGAATATAAACAAAAAACATATTTCTCAGCTTAGTTATAACACATTTCGTGCTCCAGTTACTGTCTCACTCCAGTTGTTTTCCTTGAGTCTATCAAGCATTTTTTTACAAAGAGAGCCTATACAGATTCCATTTTCTTCTAACAACCCATATGTCCTCAACTCAAGCATATAATTAATGAGGGGCACTGATATACCATTTAGTAAATATAAAAATAAAAATCATAAATTCATGAATCCAAACAGACCTATAGTAAACAGTCAATGATTAAAATGCCTAAAGCTTAAGCATATCTAATTTTTCTTCATTGGTACTGCATTAAAAATGCCATAATACATAGAAACATAGAAATATAGATTTTGACGGCAGATAAGGATCGCTTGGCCCACCCAGTCTGCCCATTTCCCTACCTAATGGATAAGTTGCAGATCCTAGTTAACCAGCAGCCTACTTCTTCCTACCCCTACCCCCTAGAATTGCCTTATGACTGTCCCAGGCATGCTTGAATTCCACCACTGTTTTTGACTCCACACCCTCCTCCAGAAGACAGTTCCATGCATCCACAACCATCTCTGTGAAAAAATACTTCCTTAAGTTACCTCTGAGCCACCCCCCTTCTATCTTCAAATTGTGCCCCCGTGTTCTTGCACACCTCTTTTTGTGAAAGATGCTACCCTCTTGGACTTTGTTGATTCCTTGAGGTACTTGAAAGTTTCTATCATGTCCCCCTCTCCTCCTTTCCTCGAGGCTATACATATTTAGCTCCTTAAGTCTCTCTTCAAATGTCTTCTGGTGCAGACCCTGCACCATTTTAGTTGCCCTCCTCTGGACAGCTTCCATCCTGTTTATGTCTCTCCGGAGATTGGGTCTCCAGAACTGCAGGCAGTACTCCAGATGGGGTCTCACCAACTGTCTGTACAGAGGGATAAAAACTTCCTGTTTTCTACTGGTGATGACTCTCCCTATGCATCCCAGTATCCCCCCAGCCCTCCTTGCTGCCCTTGCACATTGCTTGCCCACCTTTAGGTCATCTGATATGACTACCCCAGGTCCCTTTCCATTTTGTTGTTGTTAGTATCTCACCCCCATTGTGTACTCTTCCCTGGTTTTGTTTCCCAGGTGCATTACCTTGCACTTCTTAACATTGAATCTAAGCTGCCATACATTTGACCATTCCTCTAACCTTGCCAAATCCTTCTCATCCTTTCCGCCCACCTTGTGCATCAACTCTGTTGCAGATCTTTGTGTCATCTGCAAAGAGACATACTTTTCCTTCCAGTCCCTCTGCAATGTCGCTTATAAAGACATTGAAGAGGACCGGTCCTAATGCTGAACCCTGCGGTACCACACTAGCAACCCCCATTTCTTCAGAGTGGACTCCATTTACTATTACTCTCTGTGTCCTATTCTCCAGCCAATTCTTTACCCAGGCTGTCATCTTGGGACCCACTCCCTGGCTGGCTAACTTGTATATTAATCTTTTGTGTGGGACTGTGTCAAATGCCTTGCTAAAGTCTAGGTAGGCCATGTCCACAGCCCCTCCCTGACCTACTACATTGGTCACCCAGTCAAAGAAATCTATCAGATTTGTCTGGCATGACCTTCCCACTGTGAATCCATGCTGCCTTGGGTCCTGTGCCCCTCTGACCTCTAGATACTCAACACTTCTTTCCTTCAGAAGTGATTCCATCATTTTCCCTACCACTGAGGTTAAACTAACAGGTCTGTAATTTCCTGCTTCTGCCTTGCTCCCACTTTTGTGAAGGGGAATCACATCTGCCCTCCTCCAGTCCTCGGGTACCACCCCATCCTCCCATGATTTGTTAAAGAGGGTAGTTAGTGGTGTCACTAGTTCTACCCTTAGTTGTTTTAGAATTCTGGGATGAATCCCATCAGGCCCCATTGCTTTGTCCACCTTCAGTTTTAAGAGTTCTTTCAAGACCCTTTCTTCTGTAATTGGGCTGGTATCAACTTCTGTATCCAGAGTGTTTCTGCTGTTTGTTTTAGGTACCTTCCCTCTTCCTTTGTAAATACTGAGCAAAATATTTGTTTAGTATCTCTGCCTTTTCACAGTCACCCTCTGTCCACCCTCCTCCCCTTTATTAAGCCTCACTAACCTCCCTTGGTCTTCCTTCGCCTCCCTGATGTACCTATAAAAGGTTTTATCCCCTTTCTTTACTGAGTTGGCTATCTTTCCCTCGGTTTGGGCCTTTGCTGTTCTGACTGCCTTCGCAGCATCCTTTTGCTTTAACTGATACAGTTTTCTGTCCTGCTCCTTCTGTGATTCCTTGTACTTCCTGAATGCTTTCTTTTTCTCTTGAACCTTCACTGCCACTTCCTTTGAGAACCACAGTGGTTTCTTACATCGTTTTGTGTTGTTTATTTGCTTCACACAAAGGCTCATTACTTCTGTGATGGCAGTTTTTATTATTCCCCATTGTTCTTCTACCCCTCCTTCCTACCCATTTGCTAGTGCATTCCTTAGGCACTCATCCATTTTGGCAAAGTCAGCCCTCCTAAAGTCCAGTACTTTTGCCTTTGTATGGCTTGACTCTATTGCTGTGTTTATTGTGAACCATATTGTTCGATGGTCGCTAGTTCCCAGATGGCTACCCACTTCTACATCTGTGATCCTCACTTCATCTCCATTTGAGAGAACCAGGTCCCCCAATTTTTTTATATTTCTACCACATTTTTTTACAAACTGATTAATTTATTAATGCAGCTATATCTTGTTCAAATAAGCTAATGTTTTGCTTTCTCCCCACGGACTTATTCATATGTTGTCACAAATCCCTTCTCAATCCCAGGGGGCTAAACCAGAACAATCAACATTTTCAATTTACTATAAAAAACTGCATTCTTGTGTATCAGCGACTGTGAAGACTACAGCTACATTATCGCGATTATACTTGCCTCTCTACGAGCTCTGAAAACAGCCATTACTTATAACCTAAGTTAGCGATACAGAGCAGCCAAAGATTTCAGATTGCTTCAAATGGGCTACATTATTTTGTGTCTCTAATCGCTGGTCTCATAATGATTATACTAGCCTTCCTATATGTTCTAAAAAAGCCGTTTCTGTAATACTACCAATATATCCTTCTTTTCCTGGAATCCATGTATTTTGTTAAATCTTTACCTGCTAATCTCAAAAATCCAACTACGGCTTTAGTTTTCAAAAGATTTTGGCCCTTATTCCACGAACTTTCTCTCTACGTGAAGACGATGTGTGGAGTCCCCCTTAGGATTTTTTGCCCGTCGCTTTGGCATGACTTAAAAACGTTCATCTCATGACGCCACACAATTCTGCCCTTAAAGACAAATTTCCATTAAAGCTTAATTCATCATACTTTTTAGCATCAGTGGTATTCGAACCGTTAGTTTTGTCTTTCTTAATTAGTAATGTTATCTTATTCATAATCTTAAAGACGCATCCTTTGGAATCCCAAGCTATCACGGTTGTGGCAGTCCCCACTGTAGTCTACATCTCATTCGCTCCAGTGTCCTTTCTATGGCATAACTTTTATGAATATGGCTATACATTATCTACAAGGCTATACATCTTAAGCCTATCAATACTCTAGTCATCAAATCAATCTCCCTTAATCTATTTTAAATCCTCTTTTTATATTCTCAAAAATGCTTCCTTTGAATTATTTAAGTTATTACTGGTGCACCCGCTCCCACTTCGGTCTACATTTCAGTTGCTCCATTGTCTCCTTAATATAACGACTCTCATGAATCTGATAAATTAGATATGTGTCTCAATATACCCGCTCTCAGCTCAAGGTCCCTTGTAGATGTAGGTTAACATAGTAACGACTAGCGCAGTCTCTGTTTACATGTCATTCACCTTAAAGTCTTCTCTATGGAGTAGTTCCCGTAATCCTTACATGTCTATTTATACATTCCTATAACATATTCTAATATACAAACTCGTATTTAGCATATGTGGTACTTGTTTTAGGTTCTTTAAAAAATATTTCCTTCAGTTTTACACATAGTTACAATGACAACATTCTCTGTGCTCTACATTGGAGATTATTTCTGCATCACTTACACTTCTGGAGAGGCGGCTTTCGTGAATGAAAATATTATCCATTTCCTGTGGGATTGCCTCTTTTTTTTTTTTGGCTGTGTCAGTGGCCAGCAGGGGCATCTCACCCACAATGTTTCCCATGCTGTCCAGGATAATCATGATGTCATCATGGGTGTCAGACCTCACCCCAATCGGTGTCTCTGCACAGAGGCCACTAAGGTTGGCATCCTGCAGGAACACATCAAGGGCCTTGTCTGACCCCAGGTCCAGGACATCTGCCTGCACTGTGGTGGTGGACTGCAGCCTGTTGGGCCCCTGGATGCCAGTGGAGGTGGACAGCTGGTCCTCCAGGGCCAGTCCAGCATCCACGTCTGTCACCGTTGCCAGCACCCCATCGTCCCCATGGAGGTGTGCTGGTGCTGCAAGAGGAAGAAAGGTGTGTCAGTGCTGCTATGCCCACATGTGCCCCCCACACTGCCACTGCATGTGTCCTGCAGAATGGCATGCACATGTGCACACACATGCACAAGTCATGCATACCAGCTGCATGCATGGCAGCATGCCCATGTACACACCATCCATGTCACCAGCTGTGCATGGCTGACATACTTACCATGCAGTGATTGTCTGCCACCCATCTGGAATCCACCTCCAGGCATGCCCCTCCACTGTGATGTGGCACATGGTGGCTGCCACCAACTCCTCCTGTGCCATCAGCATTGGTGAATCCACTGACCACCCCTCCTTTGGCATTCCAGGATGCACAGATGACTGCCACCTTCTCCTTAATGTGCCTCTTGTCCATGCCCACCTTCTTCTGGCACTCCTGTGCCAACTGCTGGTGGCTGCCATGCTGATTGACGTATGCCACCACCTCCTCCCATGCCACAGCCCTGGCCTGTGGTGTGCCTGTGGCACCACTCAACAGGAGCTCCCTGTTGAGGTATGCATCGAACAGGACCTCTGTCTTCACCTTTGGGAAATTGGTCCTGCACTTGTGAGCAGCCCACACTTATCAGCCTCCTCACGTTTTGACATTTCACTTTCTGTGGACATGGACAGCACAGTGTGTCAGTGGCAGCATCTCCCTGTTCTATCCCACCCTGCTGTGCTGTCTGTTCCCAGTGAGCTGCAGCAGCATGCGCAACTTACCTCAAAAGGATGTAATACCAGTCCATGGCCTGTGCTGTTCCATGGCACATATAAGGTGCAACACATGCAAATGAGGTTTTGCACAAAGGTAATGACATGCTAATGCACCCAGTGTGCCATGCATTGGTTGATGAGCTCATTTGCATGTGGTTTCTGACCCCTGATGTGACCCTTGGGTCAATCCCCTGACCCAGTGACCCCACCTAGCCACACCCATGCTGCACATCTCCAGCACTGTGTGATGGGCAGACACAGCACATGTTCCTCGTATCGCTCATCTGGCATGTGTTGTGGACATGTGTGCCTACTGCCGCCATTTTGGTCACTGAGCTCATGGTGTGTAGCATGGCACAGGGTCATGTCTGTAGAATACAGAACTGGACACAGGTTGAACTTGTCAACCTGGTGGCCTGTGTCCAGCCCCATGCCCCCCAACTATTTGGCCAGGTACCCCTGCAGCAGCCAAGGGTCACAATGTGGCAGGGGATTGCTGCCAGGCTGCAGCAAAGGACTGGGGTGGTCAGGACAGGGGAACAATGCCACCACTGGTACAGTGACCTGGTGAGATGGGACCCAGAGTGCCTGAGGAGACTTGAGGCGTGAATTAGGCGAGGGGCTGTGCCACAACCAGGTAAGTCACACCATATTGCATGTGTGCTCTGTTGCTGTCCTGTGGTAGTGGTTAGGCTGCTTGGCATGCCCTGCAGAGTGGTGCACTGTCATTGTGTTCATCACAGAGTGTCATTGCCAGCCACCGCTTGCGTTGTGATGCAGCTGTGCAGGATGTCTCATGCAGGGCCTCACCCTGTGCACAGGGATGGGATGGTGGGAAGCTGCTGTGGATGATTCCTAATGTGTACCTATCTTTGTTCCATTCTAAAGGCCTGAAAACTGCCACCAGACACAGGCAGCAGCACAGTGGGCCACAGCGGGCCATGGAGGAGGAGCAGAAGTGGGACCTGCACCTGTGGGGCCGCGTAGGGAAGGTAGGCACTGTCATGGTCCTTTACACTTTACAAAGGGACATCGGGTGGAAAAGGAGTGGGTGCGGGCATGGCCGCCTGTGCCATGTGCTGTGGCAACTGTGTGTGTTGCACTGTGCTTGGTGCATGCCACTGTGGTGCATCCATTGGACACGTGTGCCAGCTGTTGGTGGGGTGGGTGTGCACCTGGCTGCCACTGTTGTTGCTGTAGTGCTGCCAGTGCACTGTGCCATGTGACTGTCATTGTGCAGTTGGGTGGCCATTGTATGGCGATAACAACTCTGTGCACTGTCGCAAAAGTTAGCTGTTATGGCATTGGCCCACTCCCCCTGTTGGTGGCCAGTATGGGCCCTCCAGGAGTGTGAGTGTTCCCACTGCCCATTGCGCACTATGGGTGGGCATGGTTACTTGGGACATTGCACTGATCACCTGTCCTGTCCCTTGTCACAGGTGTCCAGCGGAGGTGTCAGAGGCCTATTTACTGCATGCTGCTCCAGCAGCTCATCCTGATAACATCGACCACCATAGAGGCAGCCCTTCAGGTTCAGTGCCTGCTGCTGGACAACCAGAAGCGGCGAGGACACCAAGGGGCAGCAGGTCACGGACACCGTTAGTTTGGCTCCAGCATTCCCTTGTTTCCCCTGCTGTACCTCCCACTACAGTCCCCCTTCCCACTCTACAGTCCCTGTTCCTTTCCCCCTTCCCTCGCTTTTCTACCCTCCCCCCTTGTTCTTGTAAATAGTTGTATTCCTGAATACATATTTGTTGACTTATCTGCCTGTGTCAGTGTCTGCTTTGCAGGTGGCATGAGGAGCCATGCTGCAGTGGCCCAGTGTCTGTCCTTGTGGTGTGCATGTGTCAGGGTGCATGTTTTGCATCTGTGGTTCACTGCTGTGTGTTGTGGTGTGTTCCACTGTGGTGGTGTTCTTCCCCTCGGTCAGTGGGTGTGCCTTGGGGTGCCCATGAGGTGGTTGTCAGGGGTGTGTGGCATGTGTGTGCATGGTGGTGGCACACATCCACAGTCTTTGGTCTGGTAGTGGCTGCACACTATGTTGGGGCCCCTGCTTGGCACTGTGTGGCTTGTCGCATGTGATCTGCCACACTATGTGCCTCCCCACATGTTCAGTGCCTACTATGTGGGTGTCCTGTGTGGCATGTGTGTGTGCTTGGCAGTGTGGTCCTGGGTGTGGCCTGCTCTAGTCTGGGTTGGGCACAGCCAGCAGCCTGAGGGGGGCTCCCTTGATGGCCCTCCATTGGCCATTGGCACCTTCTGTTGCCTGCTATCTGTGCCACTGTTGTGTTCTGGGGAGGGATGTTTAGGTGCCTGTGTGTGCCTTGCTGTGCCCTGCTGGTGGTGGCCTCCTGTGGCCTGTCACTGTGCTTCCCTGGCTGTGTCCCAGGGTCTCTTCTCTGTGCCATGCCCCCCCTCCCATTTGCTCTGCTGCTCTGTTCCCACAGTTGCACTGAAGCATCTCTTTCTGCACCATGGCACAACTGTGTTTGCACCATGGTGCAACTCAGGTTGTGCCATGGCACAAGTCTGGTTGTACCATGGCACCACTGTGCCATATTCAGCCAGGCTGCACTGGCACAGTGCAGATGATGCAGCCTCTAAATATGGCTCCTGTTGCACCATGGCACATCAGAATTGCACTGCGCTGGACTTGCACCCACTTTTGGTGCATTTCTGAATATCTGGGCCAGTGTGTACAATAAACAATACAGATGTAAGGCACAGTACTAGACATACATTACAAAATGGTATACGCTTTTTTTTTTTAATATCCATGTATGGAATTTCTAACTATATTTAATTTCTTCAGCCAGATGTTGTAAAAATAAACACAAGGATCATTGAATTCATAGCCTGCATGCAAATGAATAATCAGTCAGAGGTACTCCTGCAACAGGATCAAAAAATAAATAAACACAAATTTAGTGCATTTATCAGATCCCATTTTTACTAGTTGCCCCTTGACTTGAAACTATTTCTTAACAAGAAATGAAGATGATTAATGTAAAAATGAGAATACAAAATGTGTAGAACATTAAAGTACTTCGTCAGAACTAGGAATTAATGTTGCATGTATTTTTGTGTGTGTGTGTCTCTCTCTCTTTTCCAGGTCTCTTTCCATTTCATTCTCAGTTTGAAGCTTCAAAGGATCTCCCTATGTAACTTGTTTACATGGAGGTCCCAGCATGAAGTTGCCATGCAAATATGAAATTTATGCCTTGACACAAAGAAGGTTTGGACCTTTTTCCCATCTGTTAGAACTGTATGTAAGCGCTTCTTTATTATTTTGAAATTATTTCTTATTTAAGCAGCACCATCTAGTGTTTCAGATAGAAACAACACTTTCATTTTAGAAATGGGGCACTTTGTCTATTGTACATAGTCTCGTGTGACTAGAAAAAATTGATTTGACCCAGTATTTAAGGGTTGCATGTTTCGAGTAAGCTCCATCCCCTGAAGAAGACTCATTGCTAGTCGAAGTGCTGGGGCAAGTTGTAAGCTCCAACTGTGGACCTTTGGTCTGGCCATGTTATGAAAATAAATAATTCTTTACTTTTCTCTTGAACTTGACTTGACCTGCATTTTGTAGCAAAGGTACTTGAGTGCATTTACAGACATTTTGATCCTGTATGTATAAAACTGTTCTTGCATTTTAAACATGCATTTTGAGAAAGGATTCATCCAAAATGCATCAAGGCATGTTTCTCTTTTTACTGGCACCTTATGAAATGGGGCACTTTCTTTTAAAATTGAGATCCACATTCTGACTATACTAACAGTGGCAAGTGCTTGACTTTTTGTGGATATACTGTTTGTTATGGATCTTAGCACCCACATCTAGTGCACAGCCTTTCATGAGAGTACTCTACATGAATAACCTACATGGTGACGGGTTGTTTTCCCTGAGACACTACCTTAATTTGAGGCCATCAAGCACCTTACAATCTACTGAGTTCCTGCTGGAATTAGTTGGTTTGTTAAAACAGTTTTGTGTTCCAGGGTGAGTTGTTCATCAGATTAACCCCAAAATGTTAACTTGTACCTCAGTTTATTGCTGGAAAGGGTGGTGTACAGTGAAGGCATCAACACATATCACTCCAAGATAGTACTTTGGAGATTATATGTTGACAGTATCCTGATGGTGTGGCAGGGAACTGTCAATGAACTTGATAATGTCAAGGTCTTTTTTGAACTGTGATGAAATTGTAGTATCTGTTAACGATAACAGGATCTTGTTGGCTAGTTCTGTAGCTCCAGCTACAACATCAGGAATTGGGCTGGTCTGCCGTGTTAGGTTGCCTATTTCACTCAGCTGTAAATTATGATTTTTATAATAATGCCAATAAAAACTGTGTGTGCTGATATCTGGAGTGCTGGTTCTTTCTTTCTTTGTACAACATTAGGAATAGCTTGACAAGTCAGTTTTTTAAGGGTTCATTGAACATGCAACATCAACCAGGCGTTTAGGTTTATGAACAGACAGTATAAAAGACAAGACATAGACAAGGCATAAAATAGAGCTATAAGCACCGATAGAATAAATCTCATTGTGTCACATGTCCTAGAGGAGGAAAACCACTAACCCAGGTATTCAGGCCTCGCTTTTGTGACTACTTTCAGTACTCAGTCATCTGAAGTAGAAGCAATCATCAGGAAACAAGGGGGTATTTTGAGGACCTAGAAGAGACTGTGTCCCTATATGGAACCGCTGCCCAAAATAGTCTTCAAAGGGGCACGTAATATAGGGGATGGAGTGATTCATAGTTTACAACAAATCCAAAAACCTAGTACTTGCCTACCACCCTTACCAAATGGCTATCACTGTTGTGGCCAAAAACAGCTATAACTGATATGGCCAGTGTAAGTACTGTAAGTCTGTCACTATCACCTTTACCAGTCCTAGTAATGTTGAAAAATGCTGTGTCTTTAAGTTCAGAAACTGTGATACCTCCAACATTGTTTACATTGCACTTTGTCAATGTGGCTTCTACTATATAGGGGAAATTAAGAGGAAGCTCAAGGAGTGGGAGACCACATAAGTGAAATCCAATGTGGTAATATGGTTTGTGCTCTTGCAGATAATGCTTATCTACCCAGTGTGCCAACTGCTCATACCTGGATGTTTAATGGCACTGAAAGAGTCTCACTTGGTTCCAGAAGTGGAGACCTGGAGAATTTATTAGCAGGAATGGAGAACAACCAGATCATTAAAATGAGATTGCCAGTCTTGCCTGGCCTTATTGATAGGATTAATGTTGCTCCATTTCTGTAAAACCATCCACAAATTGTAACACCCATCCATGCTTTTCTTTCCAGGATTTCATTGTCTTTTTTCTGTCCCCCTTTTGTTGTTTGTTCTTTCCCTGCTATTTTGGTCTTTTATCCCACCCCATTTCATGGTTTTCTCCCTTTCTTTCTTTGCCCCCCCTTCCTGGATTTCTCCCACCTCTAGGAGGGTGCATGTTTCAGGCATTTACTTGGGTCTATGGGTCCAACCTAATTATCATTGTGTTAAATATCTGTTCATATACAATATCATTAATTATGCTTATTTCTATTTTCAAATTATAAAGAACATTGGTGCCACTGCCGTCTTTTACACAAAAATGTGATAACCAGCACTAAAAGCGTTATTGGAAGCATCGTTTGTCTTTTCCCTTAGATTTTGTTCAGAGTTTAACATGTTTTTAACTCACTGTGTTTTGCACTTTTGTTTATAGTAACTGCACATCATTAGTTTATGGTAGCTCTGCCCTCTGTGTACTGTGGCTTCAAATAAACCCTACAAATTATGAAGACAGCAGGGTGCCATCAGTCTCTTGAAAAATCACACAAGCATAAAACATTGGGACTGTTTTTCTGTCTGCTCACTCCTCAGTTGTCCTCTGGTAGTAAAGAAAAATTTTGTCTCACAGCAGCATTGCATCCAGCTCTTTTTTTTACAGGTGGGTAAGTGCTTGGTGCAAAGTTTGATGTGTACTGTGTTTGATTCAGTTATCACTGTGGTCTCCAGAGGGGCCCTTTCTCTCATTGCTTGCATGTTGCACAAGCATTACTCCACTCTCTGGTTGCGTATGCCCATTACATCATTAAAAGAACACTAGAGATGCTGAGGGCCAGATTTGCACCACTGTGTGCAATGTTAAAAATATTTTTTCCTGGCCTAGTAGCACAGTAATAGCACTAGCACTCTGTACACTGATCATCTGCATTTGAGAATGGGCTCAAATTGTTCAGGGGCTGGCCAGGGGAAGGAGGATTCAGATTTCCAGTGGCAGCTCTCCTCCTTCTAGGTGGGGGTACTGCATGATCTGCAAAATGCCTTTCACCTAACTGAAGTTGGGTAGTAATGCAATCAGAGGTTCCAAGCTGGGAGGGTATATCACTGAATACCATTACAACTTTGTGCATTCACACAGGAGCATGCATTATTGTACACCAACTCCCAGGTAGGAAAAAAAACCCTTATAGGCAGGATGAAACTGGCCACCTGTAGGCTGTGCATTATTGATCATTTTTCCCAGGTGCAGGAAAAGTGGTTGGGTAGGTCTTTGCAACGTGGGTGATGACATAAAGGTGTAACAGAATGGGGAAGCCAGGTTTCCTTTGAAGATAATGTACAATGTACATAACAAAATAGGTTTTGGGCAGAGTTACTTAGCATGGCACTGCCACCCTGTTAGCACTACCAAAACCCTTTTTAAATGCCATTGCAATGCACCCACATGCATCACCAATGCAGTTATTTGCACAGGTTAGTGTGCATGCACAGTCAGTTTTGCACCATACTAACTGTGCCTTTCTATATGTCATTACATATGGAGCTATATACTCTGGAACACACAAAACACTATTTTGTGTTGCACAACAGCTTCAATGTCCAGTCCACCACCTTTTAAACAGGATTGTACATCTGATCCAGTTCAAGTTGGGAATGGCAAAGTACAAACACTTGTTTCATCCTCTTGGCACTTCACAGTGTACTGCAGTCATTGTCCCAGCCAAGTTAGAACCCCAAGGCAGTGGATGTTTAGAACACTCAAAATGAGCATACTGAAGAGACGCTTTGCAGGATGAAATAGTACACAGGATATTTTAAAGGATGGTTGGAGAGAAGAAATATCTGAATTGTATGCTTGTTTCATCTCTGCAGACAACACACACATTCAGTTATCTTGGGTACGCAAATACTTGTGTGAGTTAGGCTGACAAAGCTTCATCAGAACAGATGATGACTTTTAAGCAGGCTTATACATCTGATCTAGGTGATGTTTTTTTCTGGTGAAGCCTTGTCAGCCTTGTTTGCTCAAGAATTTTCATACCCATGATGCCTTGCACTGGGATGGAGGCTTTAGAGTATTTCTGTGAGTTGGAGACACAATAAAAACAAATTTGTGGTATTTCCTCTCTTCTACGAAGCTTTTATAAAACTCTCTGTACAATGACAATCTGGGTTTTCAGAATAGACCCATGTACTGATCTTCCAGCAAACTGCTTCTCTGTACATTCACTGCAAGCATTCTAAGCATCCATGTATTTGGGAATTTTACTTGGTACTAGACTGAGTTGAAGACTGTGAGAAGTCAACAGAGTATATTACAAGACCCAGGGGTCCCAGAATGGTATGTTCAGTTGGATGCCACCCAACTGAATACAGGGCCATGTCAGAGCAGTGCTAAGTCAGGTAGTACCACCCCAACATGGGAATATAAGTTGGGCTTAAGAGTTGATAGTGCCAGAGTGATATCTGCAATTTTCAAATATACCCATGCCCATTGGACACACAAGGCTTTTAAGGAGCCATTTTCATGCCCGATATTGGGCCATTTGCATAGGTAATGGAGGAAAGTAGCACAGTGCCCCCCACAACTGTCCATGACATCTCTAGCTATCCCTGATGCTAGTGTTCTTAGATCAACAGCCCCTAAGTATAAAACAATCCCTTGTGCTTGTAGTCCTCCCTCCCTCTGATCACCATCCCCTAATGTAAAAAAAGCCCTGAATCCCTGGTGGTAGTGGTTTTCTCTCTCTCGCTGATCGCTACCTAAAAATAAAAATGAAAACATTCCTGGTGGTAGTGGTCCCCCACCCAATCGGCAGCTGCTCATTAAAAAGAAGATTCCCTGGTGCTAGTGATCCACCTTCTACCAATGTCCAACTTAGAATAAAAAAAAAATCCCTGGCATCTAGTGTTCCACCTGTGGCAATGGGCAGCCTCCCCCACTTATCTTATTGGTATCTGCAGTGCCAAGGGTGCATACAGCAACTGGCACAGCCCTTGTCACCCCTCCTCAGGTGGCCATCATATGTCCAGGCAGGGAGAGTTCCTCTTATTTATAAGAAAGGGTGACATGCCCTGTCCTATAAATGAGAGGTACCCTTCCTGACTGGACATATGGTGGCTGGCCAAGGAGGTGTGAGGATGGCTGTGTCAGTTATGATATGCACCTGCAGCATCATGGATACTGATATGGTGAGTGGGAGGGGGTACTCGGTGCTGCAGGGGGACCACTGGATGCCAGAGAGTTTTTTTTTCTTTTAATTCCAGGTTGGCAAATGGCAGTAGGAGGGGATCACATGAAGCAGGGATTCTTCTTTTCAATGAGGGGCTGGTGATTGGAGGGGGGACCACTACCACCAGGGATTGTTCTTTTTTTTATATTAGGGGCTGGCAATTAAAGGGAGGGGGAAAAACTATCGACAGGGATTGTTCTTTTACTTATGTTAGTAGCTGGCGATGAGAAGGAGGAGGACCACTAGCACCGGGGATTGTTTTTAATGTAGGGACTGGTGATCGAGGGGGAGAGGCAGATGCCATGGACCACAGGTGTGGATATGCTCCCCCAGTGGCTGACCCACTGGTTGGCTGCATTACTGCCAGCAGCCGCTAGGATTGCACAGACTAAAATGATGTTTTCTTTGGCAGTATTTGCACAGCACAAAAGGACAGCACAAAAGATCTACTAGAAGAATAATGTCTATATATCAGTTGACATATGAAGAGAGATTGAGGGAGCTCAGTCTAGTCTCCCTTGAATATACATGACTAAGGGGAGATTTATGTTTGACTTATAGGTCATTTAGGGAAAACAACTTGTGGGAGTGTGTAGGATTCAAAAGGAAAATTACCAACAGAAAAACAAGGACCCACAAATTTCAGTTAAAAGGAGAACTGTGCAAAACTAACAGAAGAGAGGAATGGATCAACCAAAGCGTTGTGACCATATGGAATAGCCTAGTGGAAACTGTAATTTTTAGCACTACTATGGATAAATTTACGACATGATTAAACAGTTATCTGGGAGGCAAAACTATTTCATGAATCCTTTGAAAAATGGTGAATCAATTATGGCTAATGCTTACTGACATGGAACCTTTTTATGTATCCTATGAATCCTATGAAAAAACCCTTTCAAATTGTGCAAATCTGCTGAATATCACCTGCACTGATATTCCTGCCCCCATCCCACCATTTGCATACCCCACCTATTGGGTTTGCATGAGCGCTACCCCAGTTTGCCTGCACAAGAAAGCCTTTTCAGTATTGGGCTCCAGTGCAAAACCTAGTTTGCACAGGCAAACACCGGCTAGCACCCTTGCAAATTTTTGAATATCAGGCCCCAGATCTTTATAGGTTGTGATGTTGTAGGTTACTTTCTTGCATCCCAGCACAAACCAGTAAATACTGTCATAGTCAAATACTGTTGTAGTCAATTGTTAACTTACAAAGTGACATTGAATCAATAGCCCTTTATACAATGTCCTCATATTTCAGAGTGAAGAGAAGTGGATGCTTCAAAAAGATTCAGACAATGAAATAAAGGCATTGATGGCTTTACTGAATCAAAACAATATATTGGTTGGTGGATGTTTTCCACATATACCTGGGTATCAAATTTCAGTTCCATGTCAAATCAGTTGTATAATTAGTTTCTGAAGCTGGTGACAATTTCAAGAAGTACACCAATTGGGGTGGGGTATAACAGAAAACTGTTCAGGGGCTTGGCTGTGTTAGAGAAGAGCAATACTTCAGTTTTGTGTGTTCTAAGTAGAAATAGAGATTTTTTGGGTCATCTACATCATTACTATATTGAGGAATTTCAAAGTTTTGTTTATGCCTGTAATGGAGTTTCCAAGTAGTAAAGTATAATGACATCTGCAGAATGATGAGTGCCATATCTTGGACATATAATATGTAAGCCATTGACACATATTAAGAACAATAGCATCCCTACTATGGAGGCAGGTTTATGGTCAGAGAAGTCAAGGTGGGGGTCATGCCATTAGTTAAAATAAAATGGAGTTTGTCCCTAAAGATGTCTTGGTTATACAAACCTTGAACATACACACATTATTCTAACTGTCAGCATATACACCTTAAAATAATGTAATTGCTTTATTTAAAATGGGTAAGAAAGGGAATTGTGGAAATTCAGTCACCTCATTTGTCCAAATGCACTATAACAGTTACTTACAGTAATTCCTAGAAATTTGTGTGTCAGTCTGTACTTTTTTCAGATTTTTAATTTTTCTGTGTGTGAATTTAGTGCTCATGAAAGGTGCTGGATTAACATCATTGGAACCTGAAGTCATCTATTTATCCACATGACTGGTACAGCACTGGCAATCACAGTGCAAACATCCCTATACTGCCGCAATAGTATGCCTCAACCCTGCTATGGAGGGACTACCACATAGGTAAGAGAGTAGTTAAAACTCCATGATCCATGCCCATTCTTGTGACATTGCCATCATGGTTGCCAATTAGTTCCAAATGTGGGCTCACTGGTGCAGTGGTAGCACTTCCACCTGCAATGCTGACAACCTGGGTTTGGAAACAAGCCAAGAACATCAGCAGGCTGGCTGGGAAGCAGTACGATGACCATCCCATGGTCTGCTCTGCTCCTCTGAGAGGGTGGGCATAGCTGCTTGGCATGTGAATGACACCCAGTGGAGGCTGGGTGTACACCAGCCAAGGCCACAAAGTTAGGGGAAGAAGTGACAGTGGACATCTGCAGGGCATCTGTGGGAGCATGCACACCCATTCACTGACATCATTGCCTGTCCTCATCTCCAGGGCAACTACACAAGAAAGCCCTCAGGAGCAGCAGCAAATTAAGCTCCTACACTTCCTCTCTGAATGTTGCCCTCAAGATTAATCTCAGCTGGGCATCACAGGTAGATTCAGCATATGCCGACATGGCAGTTGCATTTAAATAGTTAAGTACATTACAGCAACAAGTCACTGTTGCCGCTGTAATGTACCTATGGGTCCCCAGCACTGCTTTCTCTGGAGTTTGCCCCCTCTCCAAATCAGTTCTGACCCGGATATGATAATCTTTAGTTATGGGGGATGCGGGGGCAAAGCCCCATGAAAACAACAGACAGTTTCCTTATGTATTTATGCCAACCGCAACTTGCAGTCATAAATCTGTTATTGTAGTGTCTTGTTGTACAAAAGTTGTCGATACTGTGTTATGGATCCGATTTCAGTCTCTCACCCAGGAGTCCTACCGTTTGGTGTAAGCTGTGGGCCTACAAGTGTGGGTAGCTGGGGGGAGATGCTGGGTGGATGGGATAAGGGGCAGATACAGGAGTACATCCCCACCTGGACCTGCATGAGAAACAGAATAAAAAAATAAATTACGTAGCTACAACTGTGTGGGATGGTTTATGATGTGGACACCTGCCCACTGGAAACTGGACTGAGACCACCACAACTCATTTCACATAGCCTTCTGAACAGCCTTCAAGTGGTAATGGTTTTTGACCAGTGCTGACCTTTGCTGGATTTGAACCCATGTCCTAGAGGTGAAAGACTCATTAACCTGCTATCAATCCACTGAGCCATGTAACTCCCCTAGTACTTCTGTACTTTACAAGTTGAATGCAAACAGTTCATATAAGTGGTAAGACATGAGGGGGGGTGCACTGTGCTGTGATAACCATATGCCCAGGGGTGCTGTAAAGCATGTGGCCACAGGCTGAGTGCCTTCAACCCCTGGACGTGCAGTTATCTCAGAACACATCAAACCTCAGAGTGTCTTATTAAGTTTATAAAGTGGGCTTCTTTAATTTAGATTTTTTTAGGCACTTGATAATGTATGTTAAGTTATGTAAGAATTTTAAAAAATGTGCTTTAATGTTTGGTGATGTAGTCCTTCCACCTGATGGAACTTTATGTAATTTTGGCTTTGCCTTACAACGTTTGCCCCAATGAAGCATCCATACCTGTATTTTTTTAACCGTGTAGCAGTACAAAATCATAAAATTGAACATGATTTGACACATTAAGATGGTTATTTGTTTTAAAATTTCTATAACATTGCACTCACATGACTGGCTTTATTAGAGGTTACCAAAAGGAAGACTACCTCACATTCACAATGCATAAGCAGAAAGATAAGGCACACAAGCAAAAAAAACTGCAAGTATAAAAGATTTATTGTACTCACAATGAAAAATGTTGAAAGGCTGGGCATATAGGTGCATTCCCACAATGTGTCACACAATATCCAGTTACATTCCATGCCCTAAATAGCACTTTATTTCACGAAAAGGTGCTGTTTGGGACACAGAACACCATTGGATGTTTTGTGGTAGGCTGTGGAAATACACCTTAGCTATAAGCTCAGCATTGGCAATTGTGACTACAATAAATCTTTTATAATTGCAATTTTTTGCTTGGGTGTTTCAGCTCTCTGCTCATGCATTGTGATTGCCAGGTACTTTTGTTTTTGATACTATGTTTTTTTACCTTGTGCACCACAATATCTATGGATGACCCCTCCCTTGCTTTCCACTTGTTAGAGGATGAGGTTCAGCAGTTCTGGTGTGCTGTTTGTGTACTGTCTGCTGCTGCCCCACTTGCCTGCATGATAATTACATTTCCTTCTTGTTTCTACAATTCATTGGCCAGCTCACCTGCTCCCTCTTGTAAATAACATGGAGCAGGTACAGCAGTGAAGATGATTTTTTTTTTGGTAAGCATCATTACTGACCTGGTTAGAGGTTCTGGAGTTGTAATGTGTGCTGTCACTGTAGTGTGTGCCACTGCCCACTCCTGTAAGCTTATTTCACATAATGCTCATTTCTACTGGCTGCCCCTCAGTTCGCTCCCTCTTGTTGCTCACTTGCTCTCTTTTATTACAAGGAGCAGTTAAAAAAGAGGATATAACTTTTGTTTTATTGCATCTTGATTTGTGTTAGTGTCAGGTCATAGCAGGCTGTGAGTAATGCATGCCAGCAGAGATGGAGTGAGCATTGCAGCCTGAATCCAGAGACAGAATGGCAACTTGGCGAGTGTAGAAGAATACTGCAGTATTGCTCATATTACATAGATACATAGACAGTGTCGGCAGATAAGGGCCTATGGCCCACCTAGCCTGCCCATTTGAGCTTGTAAGTTCAGTTTGTTTTCCTAGAAGTCTATTTCCCCTTACCCCTGACCTCTAGAATTCCTTTATGTCTATCCCATGCATTCTTAAATCCCGTGATTGTTTCAGCCCCACCACTTCCTCTGGCAGGGTGTTCCACTTGTCCACCACCCGCTCTGTGAAGAAATTCTTTCATGTTTCCTCTGGAAACGTCCTCCTCCAACTTCATCCCATGCCCTCTAGTCCTGAAACATCTTTTGCTTAAAATAGTGTTTTCCTGCACCCTGTTCCTCCTGTAAGATACTTGTATGTCTCTATCATATCCCTCTCCTCCTCTCTCCAGGGAGTACATGTTCAGTTCCTTTAACCTGTCTTCATAGGACTTGTGATGCAACCCATGCACCATCTTTGTTGCCTCCTCTGAACCTTCTCTACCCTGTCTATGTCCTTACGTAGGTATGGTCTCCAGAACTGTACACTGTACTCCAGGTGGGGCCTCACTAGTGTCTTGTATAGCGGAATTATGACTCCTTTTCCCTGCTGGTGATGCCCTGCCTATACAACCCAGCATCCTATTTGCTTTACCTGATGCCTTGTCACACTGTTTCCCTACCTTGAGGTCATCAGAGATGACAACCCCAAGATCCCTTTCCTGCTTGGTGCATGCTATATCCTCACCCCCAACTGATATATTGTGCCAGGGTTTTTGTGCCCCATATGCATTATCTTGCACTTCTTTGCATTGAATTTCAACTGCCAAACCCTTGACCATTCTTCAAGTTTCTGCAGGTCCCTTCTCATTCTGTCTACACCTCTGGTGTGTCTACTCTGTTACAGAGCTTTGTGTCATCAGCGAACAGTGAAATTCTGCCTTCTAGATCCTGTGCAATGTCACTGATGAAGATGTTGAATAGGACCGGTCCCAGCACTGATCCCTGTGGTACCCCACTGGTCACTCTCCCTCTGTGGAGTGACAGCCATTTACCACCACCCTGTGTCCTGCCACCCAGCCAGTTACCTACCCACCACACTACTGTCCTGCCCACACCCATATTCCCCAGTTTGTGTAATAGTCTTCTATGTGGCACAGTGTCAAAGGCCTTGCTGAAGTCCAGATAGGCCATGTCCACTGCCCTCCCTGATCCACCTCCCTAGTCACCCAGTCAAAAATTCAATGAGGTTGGTCTGACATGACCTCCCCTGGTGAAACCATGCTGCCTTGGGTCCTGTAGTCCATTGACAACCAGATGTTCCACCAATCTCTCCTTCAGTAGTGCTTCCATGATCTTTCCCACTACCGAGGTGGAGGCTGACTGGTCTGTAGTTCCCTGCTTCCTCTTTGTTCCCACTTTTGTATAGGGGACTACATCTGCTGTCCTCCAGTCTTTGGGTACCTCCCTGTTTCCAGTGATTGGCTGAACAGGATAGCCAGAGGTTCAGCCACCACCTCTCTTAGTTCTTTAAGGACCTGGGGTGCACTCCATCTGGCCCATTGCTTTATCAGCTCTTACTTCCAGTTCCTTCAGGACCCTTTCTCGTGTAAAGGGACTTGTGTCCATTTCTGCACCATTCTCTCCCTTGTACTCCCTTCAGACCCATTACCCCCCTCTTCCTTAGTAAAGACTGAGCAGAAATACCTGTTCAATATGTCAGCTTTACTGTTGTCATCCTCCACGTGGCTCCCATCCTCCCCCTTCAGGTCTCACTATCCCTCCTTTGTCTTTCTTTTTTCACTTATGTACCTGTAAAAGGTTTTGTCCCTTTACCCACTGATTTTGCAATGTGTTCTGTCTGAGCTTTGGCTTCCATACTGACTTCCTGCCTCCTTTGTTTCTCCTGGTACTTCTCCCTATCCCCTTCTGCCTGTGTCTTTTGTGTTGCCTGAATGCAATCTTTTGGCTTTCACTTTCTTTGCTACCTCTTTGGAAAACCATAATGGTCTCCTCTTCCTTTTCCTCTTGCTAACCTGCTTAATGCATAATTCTGTTGTTCTTATAATCCCCATTTTAAATACTGCCCACTGTTCCTCAACCCCTGATTCCTGTCCCATTCCCCTTAATGCCTCTTTCAAGTATCTCCCCATTTTCCCAAAGTCTGCCCCCCTAAAATCCAGGATACGTGTTTTTGTGTGGTTTGGTTCTGCTCTTTCTGTGATTTCAAACCACAATGACTGGTGGTCACTGTTACCCAGGTGCTCCCCCACTGTTACCCCCATCACACTGTCCCTGTTTGAGAGCACAAGGTCCAGTATTGCCTTCTGCCGAGTTGGTTCCATGACCAGTTGCTTGAGGAAGGCACCTGAAGGAGTCCAGGATAAATCTGTTCCTAGTTGATGCTGCTGCTGGGATGCTCCAGTCCACGCCTGGTATATTGAAGTCTCCAACCAGTACTACCTCACCCTTGTCTGCAATCCTTGGATGGCTAGCATCAGCTCCCTATCTGTTCTTCCTCCTGGGCTGGTGGTCTATAGACCACACCTGTGCAGATGGCTGGCCCCATTTTCCTTTCCAGCTTAACCCACAGTATCTCTCCCCATTTTGTTCCTCCTGGATCTGTGTGGCCCTTATGTCATTTTTCACATACAGTGCCACCCCTCCTCCTTCCTGCCTGCTCTGCTCTCTTCTGAATATGTTGTAGCCATGTATGGCCATCTCCCAGTCATGGTTATCATTACACCAGGTTTCAGTGATGGCCACAATGTCCAGGTCTGACTGTACCATGACAGCCTCCAGATCTTCCATCTTGTTGCTAAGGCTCCTGGCATTTGCACACATGGCTTTCCATGATTTGACCTCCCTAGACTGCTTCACTGTTCTACTCCAGCCCCTTCCTTGGTTGTCATTTATCCCAGGTTCTCCTTGCTGTTTGCCCTTCTGCTGAATTTTGCCCCTTTTCTGCTTATCCACCTTTTGGACACTAATCTCCATCTTTTGCACACTGCTTTGCAGAGATAGCCACTCCTCTGGTTCACTGGTTCCACTACTAGCTGTGGGGGTGAGCAAGTAGGTACTGTCCCTGCTGGCCTCTCACACCCCTTTTGCTAGTTTAAATGCTTGTCACCGTAGCACAACTTATCATTGAGTGCTTGATCTCTCCAGGATGGATGCAGGCCAGGCTTGAACAAACCTCCATCCCTCCAGGTGGGTCCCCAGTCACCAATGAATCCAAATCCTTCCTCACAGCACCAGTTCTTCAACCATGAGTTAAAGTTCCGTGCATGCACTCCTATGCTCTCCCTTGCCTCTCACTGGTAGTACTTGAGAAAGTGACAGAAGTAGCTACTTGCTTGAGACCCTCCCAGTTTCCTAAACTCTTCCTGAACTTCCTTTGGCTCCCCATTTGCCAAGTCATTAGTACCTAGGTGGATAATGACATCCAGCTCACCCTCCCGCCTTGCCTTCCCAGTGATCCCCAGTATCTTCCTTCCATCCCTCCATGCCGTGGCACCTGGTAGGCACCTCACCTCCTGTCCTCCCCTCCTGTGTTCCTAGCTGGATCCCTCTTCGATGGAGTCCCCACCAGGATTCCTCTCCTCCTCTGGGGTCCACTGCTTTCCCACTGAGGTCACCTCCTGCCTAACCTCCACATCCTTTCCTTCCACTCCCTGGGTACTTATTTGGTTGTCCTCATTTGCCAGTGTGGCATAAGTGAGTTCTTGAGAGGAATAGGATCTGGGATGTGCCTCTGCCTGACTGCTCTAACCTCCCTGAGCCCACTGTCATCCAAGTGCTCCTCGTTCTGCATCCTTGAGGCAGCTGCATTGGACTGGGTGGTCCCTGGATAGGGTGATGGTACCTGACCCAGTTTACTTCCGCCTGAGTCTGGCTACCTCATCCCGCAGTCCAGAGAGATGCATGCAGATAGGGCAGCACCTCAGTGTCCAGAAGGTCTGTTGAATATGGCTGCCCCACAGCCACTGCATTGCACCACTCCCTCACATTATACTGCAATTCCACTACTCTGCTACTGAAGCTCTCTAGTTCTTTTTTTATTTATTTACAGTACTAAAAATCCTGTAACTGATCCTCAGATATATATTTTTTTTTAAGGAAAAGAAACCAATAAATAAATAAATGAGTCAAAACACTTGTCGTGCTGAGGGTGGTCTTCTTCCCCCTTATGCCCCTCCTACTTCACACCTCTTACTATACCCTGTGTTTAGCTCCTGTCAATCAGATTTATCAGGGCATATAATTAAGAGTTGGGGGAAGGGGTGGGAGGGGGGCGAAAATTTGCAGCAATTAAAGACAGCACAGAATTACAGAAATATTTTCAGTTGAAATTAAAAATAGTATCTAAGCTGAAAACAGACTTAGTTAGACTGGGGTGGAGTTGGGTGGGGGCATACAGTAATCTGATGACTGTAGCTAAATGGAGAGACAAGCCTCAGCTATCATCAGTAGAGGCAGGCTGTAATTGGGGTCAGCAGATTAAACAATATGGAATATAGAACAGAAGATATAACACTTTCATAAGTGGAGGCTGTGGGTATGGCTGTGCCTATGTGATGAAGTTGGGGGAGAAAGTGGTGGTGATTTTTTTCCACTTGCTTGCTTTTGTTAATTGAAAGAGGAAAACAAATGACTGGCAAACATTTTTTTAAATTCTATGGTTGCCTACTGATTTGTGATAAGGCTAAGTACCAAGATAATCATGCATTGTGCTGCATTAATGCAGTCAGGTGACAGGTTCTAGCCAACAAAATGTAGAGGATTTTTGCTCCATTTTTAATAAAAAAAAAAATAATGGCATCAAGGTCACTCAATGGACCAGTGGGAGTTCATTGCACTTCTATGCCAACAACCTAGGTTAGGTAGCAGTTTCAGGAGCTGGGGATCAGGCAGCCATGCTGGGTAGGCACAGCTGATAGCAACATTCTTTAGCCTGGGAGAATGTGGTGGCAGTTGTGCTTCTAGAGTGATACCAGGAGGGTCAGAGGCTTGTTCCTCTGCTGAGGGAATGCCGTGTGTGCATTCTGTATCACACCACAGGAGGGATAGAACAAACTGGGAGGGAGATTGCTGGCTGGGGAGAAAACAGGAAACAAATCCCATTACCTTTCAAACATTGGTGATTGGTGCTTTCAGGATCAACTCTGCATTCACCTCCATTGGAGGGACAGTGAGAAGAGTGCCTGACAGGACTGTGGGTACACAAGATCCTGTGAGCAATGAGCCTTGACCTGAGGTCCAGGTGGACTGGTACAATGGGATAGAACACTTGATGAAGAAAATATTAGCAAGTGGACAGTCAATATTATACAGGGACATTGCTGCTGCTGGAAAGTCCACCCCCTCTACCATGAGGCTATTAAGTTAGGCAATGAGTTTGCTCAGTTTGAGCTGTTCATGCAGAGGCACTGCTGCTGCTGCTGAAAAGCATAAATCCTCCACTACAACCACCATCATTATCTGCCTAATATGCAGCACTGACATTCAAAAGTAAACATTTAAAACACAAATTGCCAGCAGTATGTTAATACGTAAAAACATTTCTACTGGTAATCTATGTGAAAATGACAGTTTACCTGCTGCCAGAGACAAGCTTCTGTAAATGTTTCACTCTGAGACTCACAGGTCACATAATTAGTTTTCTTAATATTGCAGCAGCTGCAAGATTTGCTTTGAGACTGGCAAATTAGGTAATTACAGTTAGCTTGCTCAACAGTAGCCCCTGTTTTACATAAAGGTGCAGGACTTCGGAAAAGACAGAGCAGATTTGCATGCCTCCTTATTCCTACTAAAAATTAAAATTAGATTAACCAGTCAAGCCAGTGTATCAGTGGAGCTTTTGCAATCCTAGTAATTGGAGGCACACTGCAGGATGAAAAAGTACTTGGCTACACTTTGTATCTTCTGAGCGCCAGGAGAGTTTATTAAATCCCTAGATCATCCACTATCTCCCTATGATACAGAGCCTGTCAGGTGTTGACCCCATACTAATGCCTCCATTTGAAATTCAACAATGCAACAGTCTGCAAATGTGAATAATATGAAGTTTGGATAATTGAAAGGCTTTGCCTGTAGTTCAGAGACCAAGCAGCCAACCACTCCCACTTCCTGAGCTATATCAGCAGTTCCTCTCAGCCTCACTGTGAAGCTTTTTGTCTTTGCAGCTGAAGGCTCTGCCGGTTTGTTCCCTGAGCTGGTCGGGCCTCCCTGGTGGGAGCCCCCCCACCCCTTGCTTCTCTCTGCAGGGCTTCTGTGTTTGTTTTCCTGCTTTGGTTTGTATTTTGCCCTCAGTTGTGTATGCTTCCTTCCTTTTTGGGGGGCTTTTTTAGGCTCCTAGCATTCTGCTATTCAGAGCTCGTAATGCTAGCTTTCAGTTACTTAACTATAGCTGGTCCATGTGGCATATTTTATTGCTCTCACCTGTCTCGGATTACGTGAACCTAGCTATACAGCTTACTCATGCTTGTTCTACTTACCTCATTATTGCAATCTCATTGCACTGCCTGTTGGACAATGCTTAAAAGCATTATGCCTCCTTTATTTGCACTTATAACTCAGTGTACTCATTTATTTACTACTGCTGTACAGGCCTATTTGTTTCCTGCTGCTGCATTGTTTACACCCATTCCCATTGTACCTTGTTTACTCTGAAGTTAGCTGAAGCTCCTCCTGAGGCTATTAAATTAGCTTTTATATCTGCATTTGGTTCTCGACCTTTCATCGCTTCCTTGTTTGTCCTATGGCAGGTACTGGGAGGTGTTTGGGGGGTCATGGCCTATGTGGTTACATTAATTCTGTTCCACATCCTGTCTTCACCACCAAAAATCCTCAAGAGTTTATCACCTTGATTTTGCTATTCATGTCTGGCTGGCTTGCCCCTAACTCAGTGCTGTTTACTTGCTATACATTTGTTATGCAGGTCCACCTATTACTACTACTGCTTAATGACCTAACAGGTCCACACTTGCTTACGCAACCATTGCTCCTTGCTTATGCAAACCATTGCTTCATGCTTAGTGCCTTCCCCTCGGCTTCGGCCTTCGATTCTACTGCTGTCAATCTGCATTTGACCTTGCAAGGTCTCAGCACTCAATACTTATTATGATCTCAGCACGCTGTGCTCATTTAGCTCACTAGCTTTACAGCTCTCAATCAATTCTGGAGCATGCCAGCCATTCTAATCTGGCACAGAATCCTGCAGCCAATGGTCTTGCTCTGCATTTAGTCCGCATCATCGAGCGTGTCCAGCTTGGGACGGGATCCTTCTCACCTGGCCCATAGCTGGGAATTTCCTCACCCCAGCCTTGGCTTAAGCTGCCTGCTATGTGATAGCAGCTCCTGGTGTAGAATTTAAGACTATTGGTGAAAGGTGGTTACGACAATCTCCTTTAGCTCTAGTGTTCCACTATAACAGTTGGCCATTGACTTTAGTGGTTTCCCTAGCAAGGCACCTTCACTGAATTCTCCCTACGACTACCTCTGGTTCACCTGGTTTGATTTAGGGTGGGTAGGCCAGGTGAGTGCCTCAGCAGTTGTTGCTCTGCTCCAGCACCTTGGATGCTCATATTGTTGCAGAGTTTTCTGGCAATCTTCCACAACATTCCCGCTAGAGGGTTTGAGTGAGAGCCTTTCTCCAAACTGGAATATTTTCTACCTCCCTTTAATTGGGTTTTCCAAATTGCAGCTGCAGAGCTGTCACTAAATCCATTTTCCCAAGCCTGGAGGGAAGGCGACCTAGGCCTTGGATCCCCAGAGATTTCCTCCTCAAAGGGTTTTTATTCTCTCCTCCATTGCCTTCAGGTCATAACACTTAGTTAGCATAGTTGTTTCCCCTAGTTTCCTTAGGTAGGTTCCTTTGTTGGACAGAGGTGGAGGATGTCCTGCCGTTCCCTCTATCCTTAGGGGATCCCCTTCTCTCAATGCAAGCCATCACTATTCTTCTCTACTACTATGTTGCAGTTACTGCTTCTATGTCACTGTCACTGTTACTGCTTGCTCATACGCATCATGTTGCCTCTTGTTGGGGATGATACTACATTTCTTTTGGGGATTCCTAAGGTACCTTTAGCCACAGGAACCGTCCCGTGGCACCTCTAGGGGTGGAACCATCTCTGAGAGTTCCTTGCTTTCATACCCCTACAGGGTGGTAATTCCTCTGGAATAGAGAGTGCGAACAGCCTCAACCAAAACTAGCACAGTTACATAAGCATAACACTATACTGGCTGCATAGGTCAGTGAATTGAAAGGATTTGCCTGTAGCTCTGTGGCCAAGCAGCCAGCCACTCCCACTTCCTGAGCTATATAAGCAGTTCCTCTCAGTCTCACTGTGAAGCATTTTGCGTTTGCCCCACCATCCTCCCCTCCTCCTCCAGCGGCAGCGCTCTCTCCTTAGGGAGATTCCTAAGGTACCTTAACCACAGGAACCATCCTGTGGCATCTCTAGGGGAGGAACCCTCTCCAAAAGTTCCTTGCTTTTGTGCCCCTACAGGGTGGTAATTCTTCTGGAATAGAGAGTGTGAACGGCCACAACCAAAACTAACGCAGTTACATAAGCATAACACTATACAGGCTGCGTAGGTCAGTGAATTGCATGCTGGGGAAGTGGATGGTTACAGGTAAACAGACAATCCACGGAGGGACAGAAGCATAAAATCTGATAGAAGGAAAAGTCCTAGTGGCTCATCCAGCCTGCCAGCTTACCTGCCTGAAATCTTGCTCAACTTAATGCTGGTCTGGAATTATTTATAGTTTATTACCCTACTGATGTCTCTGCACCCTATCCCCAGATTGTTCACCTTTCTTCTTTCCTGAATTTCATACTATTCATTTATGTCTGTCCCACCCATCTTAAACCCAGCCATAAACATTTTGCTGAATTTCTCTTTAGGTAATTTATTCTTTCATCTACCACCCTTTTGGTGGGGGGGGGGAAACATGTCCTCATGACCTTCCTGAATCTCCCTACCCCATTAGCTTCCACAGGTGTACTTTTTATGGCTGCAAGGTTGGAGCCCTGCAGTCCTCTTGCTAGGACTAGGAGAAAAGCAGCTTGCGAATGAACAACCTCATGAGGTGACAAAAGTTGCCTCCATGTCTGTGCACCATGGCCCACCCCACACTTGCACTATTTCACCTGGAGGAACCACTTTGCATTTTGTCATTGAAAAATCTTAACATTTACTAGGACCTGCCAGGTGCTAGCTAGACCCATGGTGTAGTACCGCAGCTCTAAGTTTCATTCAAACATTTGGAAGCAGGTAAAAGTAGTGTACAAATGACATTCCCTCTTACTGAGCTGGTTTGGAAAGTGAGAAAGTGTCCGTAAACTGTTTGATCAATGACTGCAGACATGAACCATCACCAAGCGCCTTGTCCCTCAGATTCTGAAATTCCTATCGGTAAACTGCTAAGCAGCCCCCTCTTTGCCTTCCCCTGTGTTAGTCCTGTTCGGAGTCTGGACTTATCTCTTTGGGTAGGAGTTGGTTCTCCTCACTGGGCACCATTTCCATTCACAGTGAGACTGACGGACAAAAATACCCCAGGGCTATGAGTCAGCAGCTGAGAGTGTGGCCAGTCATTATGCAAAAATAAAACAGAAACGATAATAAAAATAAATACAGTGAAGCAGCCTAGCTGTACCTTACAACTACACCAGTAACAGGACTGCAAGGTTGAGCGCCACGCTTCTGGCACTGTTTCACTATCCTAAACAAGGCAGATGTACCCCTTACTTGCAGTAGGCATCATTGAGGAGTGTTGCCATGCTAGCCTTTCCCATTCCATGGAGCGAGCCCTTGAACTAATTCTATGGAGTAAGCAAGGATAAGCAAGGCACCTCTGACAGGAAATTATGTTGTTAATATCCCCCAGTTTTCTCTCATGAGTTGAGCAATGTCCATCTTTCCATTGATTACTGTTGCCTGTTAGTGGTGTAGCTATGTGGTACAGCTAGGCTGCTGTCACTGCATTTATTTTTATTACCATTGCTGTTTTGTTTTTGCATAATGACCAGCCGTGCTTTCTGCTGCTGACTCACAGCCTTGGGGTACTTCTGTCTGTTGGTCTCACTGTGAACAGAAAAGGTGCCCAGCAAGGAGAACCAATTCCTACTCAATGAGGTAAGCTCAGACTCTGAACAGAATTAGCACAGGGGTGGCCCTGTTTGTGATATTAATGCTGGAGAAGGGAATGCAAAGTAACCGGGCTGCTTAGAAGATGACTGACAGGACTTTCAGAACCTGCGGAACAAGGTACTTGGTGATGGATTTTATCTGAAGTCATTGATTGTACAGTTTGCAGACATGTTCTCATTTTCCAAACCAGCTGAGTAAGAGAGAATGTCATTTGAATGTTAGTTTTACCTGTTTCCAAACTGTACTAATTGAAGACAAGTTAATGACTCTGCATTTAGGAAGTGGGACAGAACAAGTTTAATTCACTAGGTCCATTAAGTAGCATTAAACAAACAAGGCACCAGAGTAACTCACTGAAAAAAATGCATTTTTTTCTTGTGAAATTCATTGAAAGAAATCAGTGTGAGGAACTTTTTGTACAGGGTTAATACTTAGTTGTAGAAAACTGCTTATACCATGGCTTCTGTTTTTTAGGAGTATTTTACTTGCAGGTCAAACTACATGTCACAGGTTGGATGTCCTGTGCAACAGGCTCTGCAGCGTCACACTCGAGAGTGACTTAAAGGCTACCACTGCCTGTTTTACAGAATACATGGCTGGTAGCTGGCCCGGTTGCATAGATGGGTGAGGCACCAGATGGCTGAGGCACTAGGTGCCTCACCTACAGCCATGCCAATGACCCAGTGATTAAATAGTGTTCTGTTCAGATGATTTGGTATGCTGTTGCTACAGTGACAACTTTACCGTGACAGCCATTACAGCGACAACAGTGCTAGGTTGCTGTAGTGTCGGCCCAGGGCCCCAGCACTGCTTTCAAGGGGTATTGCACCTCTTCCCTAAAGCAACTGTGACTCAGAGTTAATTTAGTAGTGGGGTTGGGGCAGCAGAGCCCCACATGGGGGGTTCAAGGGTGAAGCCCCCTGAAGAAAACAGTCTGAAGTGACTTCCTTAATGCTGACCGCAAATGCGGCCAACATAAAGGAGTCGCTGTAACATCGGTCGACAACAAAATTGTCGATCGACTGTCATGGATCTGATGATTCATACTGGGAATATAGCTGAAAAGGTAAGCTACATAAAGAACAAATTATCATGGAGCCAGGTGTGGTGGGGTACTTCAAATGAAGGTGTGCCATTCTTTACTGGGCTTCATAGACTGGTACCCTACCATGGCAATAGTCCCACATTGTCAAAATTATAAACTTTACTGCTGCCCTGTAAATTAGGGAAGGCATTGAATGCTGGCCAAACTGCCAACCAGTCAATCCCTTTCAATTCCTAGTCTGCAGACCACGCACCCACGTTCAGTCATTTTGTGACATCCTACCAGGGAGAGCACGGGGCACTCCCTATGGAATCCTATGGGAGAGATTTTCAATCAATCAAAGTCTTTATTTATCCAGGTGAACATCATTGAGCAAGCTCATTTACAAGATGGGCCTGGTTAAATCCGGGCCAAGTAGTACAATACATACAGACATATTTACAGTAGAGACAAATAATACAAGTAGAAAAAAAAATACAAGTAAGTACTCAATGTTACAACAGTCATAACAGATCAGAGTGCTACTGTAATATTTAGAGAGGAAACAATATGTGGCTTAGTAGAATCTTGAGTAGGGTAAAGGGGTTGGCGGCTCGTGGGGAGAACTGGTGCAAGCACAGATTTTCAGAAAGGAGTGTATTCACACAGTTTCCCTAAACTTAGCACTCTAAACAGAAAGACAAAGGTCTTAACAGTCAGGCAAATAAGTAGTTACAGCTTTTTTAAGCAAATTTCAGCAAGAAAATCAGATTTTAGCTTGGTTTAGAAGGAAACACAGAAGCAGACTGCAGGAACCAATCGGAAGCCAGAGCCGAAGAGCGCTCACATTCCGATTGGTTAGCGGCTTTTGCCATGCCTTGCTGGTGGAGAGTCTGGGCTTGGGGTCTTGGGCAGCAGCTGTGGAAGTGCTGACCACCCAGTGCCCAAGTTTCCCATGCCTGTGGGGCAAGGAGCCCCTGGAGAGCTTGTCCTCGTCTGGGGAGAAAAAGAAGAGGTCAGGTTTAAATGCTGGCCATGGACAAAGGACCGTCTGTACCAGTGGGAGAGCCAAAACAACATCATTAAGCTACCTTTGAAGCAAATGAAAGCCACTGCTCAACTAATAGTGTCCCTATTAGTTAAGTGGTGGCTTTCATTTGTGTCAAAAGTAGCTTAAAGATGCACAGTAATGTTTTGAAAATCTCCCACATAGGATTCAATGTAGTGAGCCTCTATGCTCTCCTTGGTAGGACGTCACAAAATGTCAGACCACTGGGGTGTGGTCAGTGGACCAGGAAGTTGAAGGGTTCAGCTGGCTCTCAGTTCAAATAGAGTTATGATCCCTTCCATCCCTTACAGGATTGTATTAAAATCTATAATTCTGACAAGGTGGGACTATCACAACAGCAGGGTAAGGGGCTATGAAGCCCGAAACTGAAAGCAAAAATCTCACACCTTTACTTTAACAGAAGTGTGTTGTATGTCCAAAATAAGCTCCAAACTGTACCATACAACATCTAAAACCCCACAGCTTCTCGTGGCGTGGTGGCCCAGGGCTTGCGTTCACCCCTACAGACATTGCTAAATGGGAATTCTGAGGATTTTGCAGCACAAAAATAAAAGCAGTGCTTCAGCATTGACCCTGTATAAGGAAAGGTTTTCATGGATTTCATTGGGTAATGCTTAACAAAGTCACCACAACAAATTTCTTACCCCAGGATTCTCTGGTCTGACCTCCTACATTTGAAGCAGAGTGTCAACCTGACCCCCACTGAACTAGTACTAATGCAAGCCCTGTGACCTCCAGACCCCTGGCTTTTATATAATTATTCCTTTCAGCAAAATTACTTGAATTATCCCACAAAACTTCAGAGCTTCCTTGGAAGCAAATACATTTGTTTGTATTTATAGCCCATTAGGGCTCCTTCTAAATAGGCTCCAAAGTATACCACACAGCATTTAAAACCTCACAGCTTCTGGGGGCTTGGCGGCCAAGGGCTTGCTTTATCCCCTACAGAAGATCCCAAATGGGAATTCTGAGGATTTTGAAGCACAAAAATGAATGCAGTGCTTCAGCATTGACCCTGTATATGGAGAGATTTTAATGGATTTCATCAGGTAATGCTTTACAAAGACACTACAGCAAATTTCTTACCCCAGAATTCTCTGGGCTAACCCCTAACATTTGAAGCACACTGTCAACCTGACCCCCACTTTACTAGTGCTAATGCAAGCCCTGTGGCTCCCAGACCCCTGGCTTTTGTGTAAATATTTTCTTCAGCAAAATTACTCAAATTATCCTGAAAAACTTTAGTGCTCCCTTGGAAAGAAATACATTTATTTATATTTATAGTCCATTAGGGATCCTTCTATTTGCTGCTGTGCATTTTTGATTACGAACTCTCCTGGACTTTATGCTGTTCTTTTCCTCTCCCCAATCCTTTAGTTAGCCCTTTGGGCTCTGACATCAGCAGCTGTGCAGCTCCATTGTATGTGGTGCTTGCAGCTTCCATGCTTCCCTCAGGGAGCCCACTGATTCCACCTGCATGCTTCCCACAGCTACTTTTAAGCCCATTTTGGGGATTGGCCTTTAGCCACAGTGCAGATTTTCCTTTGTGGCCCCCATCCTGTGCGTTTACTTTCCCTGTCCTTTCCTACCAATCCCCTCAGGGCATTTATACTCGGCCAACATATGGGTTAGAAAGCGGTTTCTGACATCTCCTCCTGACTGCCCACCATCTGGACCCTCTCAACAAGCCCCTTGGGGTCTCTTCACATAGCTGCTGTGTGGCTGACTGGTAAAGGGAGGCATATTTGCCCTAGTCTCCTCCATCTCCTGAAACTCTCCATCTTTTTCTCACACAGAGCAGGCCACATCCTGAACTCTGTGCGGGATGTGAGTTGAACGCACCCACTGGCACTGCCACTCTAGCGCAGTAGTGGTAAACTGATGGGTGCATAGCCACAGCATTTCTGATTGGCCATTTTCTGACCAGCCTTCCTGCCTGCTACATACAGTTGGGGCACAGGGATCCCCTCTCCCCACACTAGATGCCAGGAAAGTTAAATATAATAAAAAAAAAAATCACCATTTGCCACTGGCCACAATGGAGTTAGGCCACTACACCACCAGGATTATATCTTTAAACCACTGGCATCCTGGGACAACTCAAGACCCCTAAAGCACTGGTGACCCTTTTTAAATAATGCAGGGACTACTAGCCCAAAATTATGCCCACTAGCCCATCAGGGCTACTACTTAAATCTGCTAGCCACCAGCAGACCACCTAGGGGTGCCAAGGAGGTTTTGCTCAGCCACCAATATCACTTTATTTTCTTTTTAGCTGTCAGTATTTTTATTGTCTATCTCTATATCTCTATATTCCTTAGTTTGAACTTAAGTGTATCTTTTCCTCTAAAACTCCCCTTCCTTTACTCCTATGCTTTACTGTGCCCTTTTTCTATCTCTCTGCTCTTTGTCTCTACTCTTGCTACTATAATTTCCCCATACTAATCTATTTTTCCCCTTTATTTCCACAGGTCTGTCCAGACTGTACACCAATCAGATAAGTATCTTTGTTTAATTCTAACCCTCTAATCTCTCCTCTAGGACCTCCAATCCTTTGCATCACCTCAGCCTTCTCTGTTCTTCCCTTTCAGGTCCTACCAGAATACCCCCAACCCAGGACACCCCAACTCTGGATGCCCTAACTGTGATGGAGCAGGTAAATCCTGATTACCTAACTGCCCTGTAGGGCAAGTAGCATATAACAAGGTGCCCACACCTTTGTAATGTGTAGCAACTTTAGTTACTTTTTTAGTTTTGTCTGCACTTACCAGTTCCAATCTTGCTTACTTATCAGTTTAGATAGAATGCTTCAAGATGGAAAGGCTACAGGCACATATAGAGAATAATAACCCCACCCTCTTCATCTATGTCTTTTGCAGCTGTTAGACTCCCCCAACCTCCCCTCCCACTCAGCACCTCCACCAAACCCGTACTTACTGATTGGGGGTCCAAGGCCATAATCCTCTCTGGACCACAGACACATCTTCACTCTTCAAAGCCAGACTGTAAACTGTGGAAACAAGAATGCGGTTCAATGTATTTCAATGAGGTTTTGAACTAAGTGCCCTGGCCATTTTTACATACGTTTGCCCAAAATTTTCAACATGCCTTCTTTGGGAATCCATCTTATGAACAACGGCAATGTCATTAGGCAGATCTGTCCTGAAAGGTGATTTTGTGGCCCCTCTACTAAATCACCTTTTGGGCAAGAGTTGAAAATGTTTTCTGCTCTTGTTCATGTGGTGGGTCCATAAGAAGATTATGTTGAAAATGTGTTGTACAAATATTAAAAAACATCCGGGTTATAAGCCTACATTGTATTTTGTAAACACAGGCTCATAACTTTGGTAATTATTAATATTTTTCCATCAAATTCACAACATAGCCATATCTTTACAGTACCTCAACAGTGTGACAGCTATCACTTTTCACATCCTGCCCAAAATGGTTCTTTACACCCTGAACGGTGATTTTGTTGTCACCATGTGACATCACCTTTTGGACAGGAGTTGAAATTTTTCTCTGCCCTTGTTCATGAGGCATGGTTATAAGAAGGCTATGTTCTAAATTTGCTGCAAAATGTTAAAAAAATATGAGGCTATGTTGCATTTTGCAAACAAAGGCTCATAAAATTTGGTAATATTCAATATTTTACCCTAAATTTTCAACATATCTATTTCTTTACAGCATGTCATGAATGTCACAGTTGTAATTTTTAAGCTCCTGCACAAAATGTGTTTTTACATCCCGAAAGTTGATTTCATAGTCCCTGCAGAAAATCACTTTTAGGACAGCAGTTGAACATTTTCTCTGCTCTTCTTCATGAGATAGGGTCATAACAAGGCTATGCTGAAAATGTGGTGTAAAAAATATTAAAAATCAACAAATTTATGACCCTATGTTACATTTTGCAAAAATAGGCTCATAACTTTAATAATTATTGCTATTGTTACCCCAAATTCCTTATCTGCAGCCCTATTGGCTCTGACCAGAACTTGTGTTACACTCACTGGTCTCACCTCTGGTAAACAGTTCACTGCAGTCCACCCTGTTGATTTCATGTATAAGAACTTGGTTTCTGTGATGTTCCCCCCATACACACTTCTGGCACCAGTGTGTAGATGTTAAGATTGACCAGTCTCTCCGCCTATGATTTCCCTTTTTGCATGTGAATAATTTCTGTGGCCCTCTTCTTGACCAACTATAAGTGTTTTCTGTCCTTTGTTAGGTGCAGACTGCAGAACTATGCACAGTACCCCAGGTGAGGCCTCACAAGGGATCTCTACAGGTGCAATATCACTCTTCCCTTTTGCAAGAAAACTCCCTTTCTCTGTACCCCACCTTTTTGTTTGGTTTCCCATTTGGTTTGTAAAAAAAAAAAACATTGGCACCTAACATCAAAAGAGCAAAAGAGCAATGTCACAAGGTTGAAAGCTTTTTCCAAAATGATTGACTTCCTATACTGTAATAACTCATTTCCTGAAAGAGAAGGGCTTAAATATTAATCCTGGAAAAAAGGGCAATAATAGAAGCACAGCAAGAACTCTGTGGTGGTGCTCTTGAGTGATGCAATCACCTAGACTTTTTGCTTGAGTTGCTAGTACTGGGGATCTCCTTTTACTTGTTGACACTACCACCTGTGTCTGAAAAAAAGAGAAGTACAGTGTTAGATTCTGGCATACAAAATGATTTTCAAATCACAAACTTCAGAATTAATTTCTGGTTCCCAACCATTTAACTACAAGTAGATCAGTTCATTATGATGATACTTGAAAATGGATGAAGAAAAATCTAAATGTAAATTTACAGTAAGATTTATAAAAAAATAGTCCTTTACTGATTAATTGAAAAATATAAAATACAGCAAACCTCCAATATGTCATGTCATTATAACTTACATAAAACCACTAACCTAAGTTATAACAATAGAAAGCAACTTGATTTATTATCATGTGGCACAGATATAGAATTTTCAATATTTACAACAAACTATGGTCAGAGCCGACATGGCTGCATACAGCCTCTAATGGAGTTCTGAGAGGTGAGTCAGAGCAGCTCCATGAAGATGGACTGTTAATGGAGTTCCAGGAGGCGAGTCAGAGCAGCTCCATGGAGACATGAAAATAGTGCCGTGTGCAAGATAGCCACTGTAGTTTTGCGCATGTGCAGTGCTTTGCGTATATGCAGAGAAATGCGGTGGCCACGAAAGTGACAGAAAAAAATAGTGTGGTGGAGGGATTGCTAAGCGCTTCACAGAGGGGGCTCCATCAGTGGAGGGGAGAAACAGGCAACACACATCAGCAATGATGTGAACTGTATACGCAACACACAGCAGCACTGTTGGAGAAGATGAGGACTGTTTCCGATCAAGGCCCCCTGGCTCCTAAATTGATCACAAAATGCCTGCAAGGCTCTGCCCATGCAGCCACAAAAAGGGCTTTAAATTACAGTCATCACTGAGCATTGCAGTTTTGAGATCATTCAATGTGAAAGTCCAAAAAGCCTCATGCTGATGTAATCTCCTTAACCTGTCCCTTCCCCGTCTGTTTTTTTTTCAGTTTGCTCCAGTCCCATAAAGTGCAATGCTCTTGGATCACTATTGTGCTCCTTCTTAAAATGTAGTCCTACGAGATTTTCCAGGTTTTCTTTAAGTATAGAGTGAATATGCTCTAAAATATGTTCCTTTAGAGGCCTAATGGTGTTAACCACCTAGCTCTTCTGACAGTTGCACCGTGAGACATAGACTACAAAATATTTAGAGAATTTAATGAATTCTTGAATTTCAACTGTTTTTCTTTCAAGTGTAGTAACCCAGAAGACTTGGCTTGTTGACAGGTTCAGCATGCACTGCAGTTTCCACACTTGTACACCCCTTTTGATGTGGCTGGTAACCAGGACAGATATTCTGACTATGCAGATGGCTGTCTAAACTGCCTTTAAACCAAATTGTCACACAGGTTGTTTAAGCATTTAAAAGAAATTCTTGGTTTATCCCTCACTGCCATACTCGGATTGTTGACACTTTTTAAAATGAGTCAATACTTATAACCAATACTCTGTACTTGGCTGGTCAGTGGGTTGTATTCTGTCACAAAACAGATTGGTTCTTGGTTCTCCTTCTGTCTCATTTTAGGTTTCATCTGAGAGGTTCTTCAGTGTTGAGTGCTTTGTTATAAGCTTCCTCCACACATTTCTGACTGTAGTTCCTGGGCCAGATATTCAAAGGGGATGCACCGGCATAACCCCGCAATGCGCACCGGTGCGATATTCAAAAGGGAGATCTGCGCAGCGCAAGTCCTGATGGGCTGGGGTGCATTGGTAAAGTTTGCAGCACATCTGAAGGGGGCATGCCCATGCCTATGCAGCACATCCCGATATTCAGCCCAGGATGTGTGGCGCAGCTCCCGGCACAACCCCCAGATGCACCGTATACCAGGGCACAAAGTTGAACCAGAAAATCCTGGCTCAAATGCTGGCCACCCACAGGTGGGCTGCTGTATTTCAGGGTGCAACACAGCAGCCACCAGCCATTGGTGGCCACCCGCTCAGCAAAAACACCATTCACAAGCACCCAAACCATCCCTGTTAGCCTAGTGGTACCCCACTTCCCATTAGCCCGATCGCAGGTAAACTGACATGAATACTATCCCTGGTAATCCAGTGGTATCCCCTCCATCCTGTTAGCCTGATTGTGGGTAAACTGATGTGAATAATATCCTTGGTAGTCCAGTGGTAACCCTCCTTCCACCTGTAGCCATGATCATGGGTACAGTGATGTATATAGAATCCCTGGCAGTCTAGTGGTTCCCCTTCCCCTCCTGTAGCACTGATCCCAATAATGTAAAAGCAATAGCTGCCCTGGTAGCCTAGGGGTACCCCATCCCTATCCTGACCCTCTGATCACCATCCTATTTAGTTAAGAATTATCCCTGGTTGACCAGTGTATCCCCCTTCCCCACTCATAACCCCAAACACCATTAAAGTGATAACCTATAACACCTGGTGGTCCAGAGGTTACTCCCTAACTTTCATTTCACATAGGGACTCCCCAGCCCACCCAACACCCCCTGCATTTGTGACTATCCCGGGACAGTATGCCCTGTAGCCCATTGGTCCACACTGTGGACCAATAGACTTATAGCTCATACTGTAAGCTGTCATTCATTGGGTGGCCTGGAGCTATGCGGGCAGGTTGCAGCCACCTGCCAATGATGGGGGGGCTGGGTGGACTGGGGGTCCTGTGTGGGTGGGGGGATGGGGGTTATCACTGGACCACCAAGGATTTGTAGGTTACCACCTCACTGGCATTCAGGGTTATGGGTGGGGAGGGTGGATCCACTGGTCCACCAGGGATAATTCTTAACTAGATTAGATGGTGATCAGAGGGTCAGGATATGGAGGGGTGCCACTAGGCTACCATGGCAGCTGTTGCTTTTACATTATTGGAATCGGTGCTATGGGAGGGGTGGGGGGACCGCTTGCCTGCCAGGGATTCTATATATGTCACTCTACCAGCGATCAAGGCTACGGGTGAGTGGGGGTACTACTGGACTACCAGGGATTATGTTCAATTCAGTTTACCCACGATTGGGCTAACGGGAGGGTGGAGGGTTCCACTGGACCACCAGGGCTTCTATTATGATACTATTTCCTATGATTGGGGTACGGGTGGAGGAGGAACCATTAGATCACCAGGACTTGCCTTTATTCAGTTTTACCTCAATCATGGTTATGGGGTGGAGTGCCCCTGGACCCCCTTAGTCTGTACACCATTCTGTGCAAGGCACCAGGTGGCATTTCGCCTGGCTGCCCTGCTCATTTCATGCAAATGGGTCCGTAATGACATGCAAATAGCCCCCATTTGTGCCTTGCGAAATGCCACCTGGTGCCTTGCACAGAATGGTGTGCAGACTAAGGGGGTCCAGGGGCACTCCACCCCATAACCACGATTGAGGTAAAACTGAATAAAGGCAAGTCCTGGTGATCTAATGGTTCCTCCTCCACCCGTACCCCAATCGTAGGAAATAGTATATGGCCTCATTTTCATGCCCAGGCCTGAATATCTCAGGACATGCACCCTATGCAACTACAGTTGTGTTGGAGCATTCCCAGTCCTCCCTGTCTGGGGAATGCCCCAGCGCATTGTATATGCACCATGCACATTTTGAGCCTTATTCAAAGGTGATGCTCCATGGCTCCTTATCTTTGACTATCCCCCTGTCTGGCCCCCCGGCACATCTCAGTTGTGCTGCACTGCCACTTGTGCCATTGCCTGGTGCAGTCTGACTATCCGGGCCCCTGTGTACAAACATTTAAATTCGTCTTATTGGACTACAAAGTCTTCAATTAGGGAACACTTTCTCCTGTACCTTAAGGATTGCCAATAATGGATCAACTGCATAAGGTTCTTAGGATGGCCACTCTCCTCCTGTAACAGGCTATTTGTGGCTGCTGGCTTCAGATACTCTTTGCTCTAGACTCTATTGTTTTCTACAGCAAGGGTAATGTCCAGAAAATTCTAACTTTGACTACTACACATGTTAGTGAATCTTAAGTTTGGATCTCTCGGATGTAACAATTCAAAATCATTTTTAGTTTCTCCTGCAGTACCATCCCACACACATAGACTATGTTTTCAATAAATCTGTTCTAGCATTTTTTGTGGACTGTGTGGGGGTTGTGCTGAGATTTCAGCACTATGTCATCCTTCCATTTTCCCAAAACCAAATTAGCAAAGGATGGGGCCATAATGGCTCTCATAGTTGCTGAGAATGTCTGCACATAGAAATCATAATTGAATTCATAATAATTGTTTGTAAACAATCATTTTGAATGCCTCAGTTATGAAGTGTGTTGGGAAATGATGGTTCAGATGGTACTTTTTCAGAAAATGCTCACATTCTGCTACACTGATATCATGATCTGTGCACGTGTATAATGAAACTACATTAATGCCCAGAAACATATAAGTACCTTGCCATTCAAACAGCTCACACTTTTCCAAAGTCTGCATTGTGTCTGTTACATATGAAGATAAATCTATGACACAATTTCAAGAAAACGTTCACAAATCTAGACAGAATTTCATGTAAGGACCAAAGCCTTGAGACAATTGGCCATCCAAGTAGATCTGTAACAATTTTATGTAGTTTCAGGAGAGTATAAAATGTGGGGATGGCCAGATTAGGGTTACAAATATACCTGAATTCAACCTCTCTGATAGAATTGTTGTTTTGTGCCACTTTCAAAATTTCAGGAAGTTTCTTTTGGAATACATGTGTAGAGTTGTTTGGCAACTTCTGGTAACTTCACTCATCAGACAATAATTCCAAAACATTACTTTCATACAAGTTTTAGACATAACCACTATATTGTCCCCTTTGTCTGTAGAATTTATTATTATCTCTGGGTTGTTTTTTTAATTCATTCTGTGCTATACTTTTGAATTTCCTGCAGTCAAAGGGGGGAGGATTGTCTACAAAGGCATTTCTAGCTCCTGTAGTACAACTTTCTTAAATGCCCAGGTCACAGAGATTGTTGCAGGGTGGACAGAAGGCAGATTTACTTTTGAACATTGTCTTACATAATGCTTTAATTCACTACCTGGGATATCAGAAAATCAAAGTTCTTCATGAGAATTATTGTTACTATTTTCAAAGAACAAGTCCTGCAGTGCTTCTAAATTTGCTTCATCTAGTTCTGTCCAGTTAGAAATGATGTTCCCAGCGTGATCTGAAAAAGCTATTTGTAGTTCCTGAGTATCAGTTGTGTCATGATTTCATAATGTCCTCTTCAATGAGTCCCATACTGACCATTGCAAAGCCCATATTGGAGTCTTGTATTGGATTCTTGCATAAAGAGTCTTTTAATTGTAATTTTCTGAAAAGCTTACTGACATCAATCAGTACATTAAATTTATCAGGTGGGGAGAAGGAAACAAAGGACACTCACAAACACTTACAACTAAAACTGAAGGTGACAACATAAAGAGCAAATTTAGTCTGCCAGTCCACTCCCCAATGAAGATCTAATGAGCAAAGCACAGGAGCACCTTTGGTGGTTATAGGCTGTGTATGTTGTGTGCCGGCACTGAGTGATGGTCTCAATAAATTCAGCCTGTCTTTGAATTTCTGTCTAATGTATCCTGCTCTCTCATAGTGTGTGCCACATCAGGCTTTGGTTGTTAGTGTGTTATGGTAGACACTCCAGTGGTAGCACCTGTTCACCAGCACAGTGAGTCTGCCAATTCCCAGGTTTGTACATTTTGGGTTTGTTTGTTCAGCAACAGGCATTCATCAGCATATCAGATGTTGAAGTGCAAGAGGCAGGCAGTAATTCAGTGTGACGGGTACACTACAACACCCTTATTGTGTTCCTCCTTGATCAGTATTGTACATCAGGTTGGGCTGGTCAAAAGTTTCCAACCCACTAGTATATAAAGAGAAGCCACAGATGAATGAAGTCATCAAATTGACCATCCCTTTATCTTGGGGGAAATAGCAAGTTGAACTTGTGAAAAGAGCATGTCAAGTCTATACTTGGAAACAAGGCACAGAGTAGAGAACAGTAATCTGAAGTGAAGGACATTAGATATTTATTCTTGACATTTGTAAGATACTTGTTCACTGTACAATATCATCACTTTGGAGCAACACTTATAATGCAAACACGCTCCAAGGGGCCTCAGTATTACTAAGGTCCCAACTGAAGGCTTGGAAGAGATTAAAAAACAGACTATACTGGGAAACTACAGTAGCTATGTGCAGTAAGGGACTTTTACAGTTCTTGATAAGGGAAGACACTGCAAAACACTATGAACAGAATTTGGAGAATGTAAAAATCAAAAAAGTATTATCAACATATTTATCCTTACCTGAACTTTCTATATTAGACAAAGATCTAAAGGAATGACTAAAAAAGCACAAAGCTGAAGTAGTGAAATGCAAGCAGAAAAAAACTAGATTGCAGTGAGGCGGACTATCAGGAGGGGCTGATCTTCTCATGGGGAAGATGCAACAGATCAGTAAGCCATCGGCACTCCACTTCAAGGGCAGGTAATCCCACTCCTGCATGATGTACAGTGATCCCAGATCCAGAATCAGTGGAGAAAACATGATTTATCAAGTATCTCTTGTCCAGATTTTCCTGAACTGAACATGTCTAAAACAGTGATTTTTTTCCCCCGAGAGAAAGCATCAGAAATCACACAAAAGAGAAACAAACAAGGTTTAAATGGAAACAAGGAGGGGCAGGTGTTGGATAGAGAAATTGCTAACCACTAAGAAAGCAAAGGAAGGCACAGCAGAGATAGTGACCCTCATGAACTTAAACCTGAGTGATGCCCAAATCAGTGTGCTAGTGAAAGGTTTGTCCTTTGTTCCCTACTCCGCACCTGATAAGTTTAAAGTATTGATTGACATCCATAAACTGTTCAGGAAATAGCAATAAAACATACTGTTTTTGCAAGAATCCAAGAAGAGGCTCCAATATAGGTTTTGCAATGGACAATATGAGACTCAATGAAGAGGACATTATGGGTCATGAGACAACTGATACTGAAGGACTACATGTAGCTTTTTTAGATTAAGCTGGAAATGACTTTTATAATGGGACAGAACAAAGTGAAGCAAACTTAGAAACATTAGAGGGGTTGTTTCTTGAAAATAGTAAAAATTCTCATGAAGAAATTAAATTTTATGATATCACAGGAAGTGAATTTAAAGCATTATAAAAGGCAATGTTAGAAAAATAAATCTTCATTCTGTCCACCCTGCAATAATTCTGTGATCTGAAACATAGAAACATAGACTTTGATGGCAGATAAGGGCCGTTTGGCAAACCCATTCTGCCCATTTCCCTACCTAAAATAGGGCCATTTAAGAAGGTTGTACTACAGGAGCTAGAAAAGCTGTTTGTGGATGATACTACCTTTGCCTACCAGAATCTCAGTGTAAATGAAAGTATAGAACTGAATGAATTAAAACAATATAGATAATAAAACCTGCAGACAAAGGGGGAAATATATTAGCTATACTCAAAACCTTCTATCAAAATAAGGTTCTGGAATTATTGTCTGATTAGAGATGTTACTTGAAATTGTCAAATGACCATACACTGCTGTTCCCAAAGAAGCTTCTAGAAGTGTTGGAAGTGATGAAAAACAACACCTTTATCACAGAGGGTGAATTTAGGTGTATTTGGAACCCTAATTAAGTCATCCCCATATTTCATGTTCTCCCAAAACTTCACAAAAAGGATATATACCCACAGAGATGGCCAATTGTATCAATGATTTCCTCCTTACATGAAAATCTGTGTATGATCATGGACTTTTTCATGAAACTGTGTGTGGGGAACTTATCTTCATATTTGAGAGAAACAACACAATTATTGGAAAAGTGTGAACTGTTTGAGTGGCAAGATACACATTTCTGGGCATTGAAGTAGTTTCATTATACACCTACATGGATCATGATATGGGTGTAGCAGCATGTGATTATGTTTTGAGAAAGTACCATCTGAACCATCATTTCCCAATAGAATTCATAACTGAGGCACTCAGATTTGTGCTTAGGCACATTTATTTTTAATTCAATATTGATTTCTATTTGCAGACATCTGGAGCAGCTATGGGGGCCACTATGGGCCTCTCTTTTGTGAATTTGTTTTTTGGAAAATGGGAGGAAGTCTTAGTGCTGAATTCATAGCCCTACTCACACAGGGATCACATAAAATGCAGGTGTAGATTTATTAATGTTATGATCTGTTTTTTGGGACAGTACTGCAGAAGAAGCTAAAACTGCTGTTTGTTGAATGGTTAAAGCTGAATGATCAGAACTTGAGATTCACTGGCACATATAGTAGGAACGTCTGAATTTCCTGGATGTTATCCTTACTGCCCAACACCACAGAGTGCAGAGCAAAGGGTAATAGCCTTTTGTGTGAGGAAAGTGACCACCCTAAGAACCTCATACAGTCACTCCCATATGGAAAATTCTTGTAGTACAAGAGAAACTGTTCCCAGATTTAGGACTTTGTAGTCCAACCAAAGGAACTTAAAATTTCTACCAAGAGGCTACAGTCAGAAATATGTGGAGGACGATTATAACAAAGTACTCAACACTGATAGACTCTCATTGCTGAAACCTAAAATCAGGCAGAAGGAGAACCAAGAACCAACCTGTTTTGTCATGGAATACAACCCACTGGCCAGCAAAGTGAGGAGTACTGTTTGTAAGTACTGGTGCATTTAAAAAAGTGACAACAACTTGAGTATGGCAGTGAGGGCTAAATCAAGACTTTCTTTTAAACATGCAATAATCTGCACAACCGTTTGGTTCACAGCCAGTTTAGACAGCCATCTGCATGACCAGAATATCTCTCCCAGTTACCAGCCAGAACAAATGGGACCTACAAGTGTGGAAACTTCACTGCCTGCCAGTACTATGAACACGCCATATCTTTTGGATTATCACACTTGAAAAAAACAGTTGGCATTTGAGAATTCATTAATTGCTTAACAGATTTTGTAGTCTATGTCTTATGGTGCAACTGTCAGAAGACCTATGTGTGTCACACCTCTAAACTGCTAAAGGAAAGTATTTGAGAGCATAGTCATTCTGTAAATATTAAAAACTTGTTAACTCTGCCAGGACTTCATTTTCAGATAGGAGCATATTAGTGACACAAGTGCATTGCACTTTATGGGATTGGAGCACATTGAAAAAAAATGCAAACAGGGTGCCAACCCTTTGGCACAGTGGTAGTTCAGGAACATGCTTAAGTCATTGAGAGCGAGGTGACAGAGAAGGATCAAGCATTCCAGGTGATGCTGTCCTCCTCTGGAGTGGGAGGGTCACTGCCCTTGCTGCAATGCTGTCACTTGGATGATCACAGGTGGCAGTGCAGTTGAGGGCACTGTGGGAGGGAGGAACACAAGCTGAGATACACTGTGGTAGCGTGCCTGTGTTCACACAGACACACACACAACACAAACACACACACACACATACAACACACACACATGCACACACCACACATACACACTCTGTCACACACACACACACACACACACACGATCTCCAGTACATGTCTGCATCCTCAGATCAAGGAGAAACAAAGAAAAGACCCCACAGCCAGCCTTACAATGCGCCCCTGGTGAACCAAACATGGCCTGACCTGGAACCTATAACCACCTGTATGATAAAGACTTGTTTAGGTAGGTAGAGTCCCTCCCTACTTACCAATCCTGGGGGGCGGCTGAGTCTGTGGCAGTATGGATGTAGGTACTTGTGGGGGGGTGGAATTTTACAAAGCTATGCACCTTGGGGGACCCTGAGAGAAAGGTTGGCTATGGCATGTGCACCACGTTCAACTTTAGGTTATCCCATGTGGAGGGGACATGCAGTTCTTCCATGAATGCTGCTGAGGTTCTACCAGACCCCCAGTGCATGGTATTCAGTTGTAAGGTTGCCTACGGGCTGTGGAGATGTGGTGCATTGGCAACCCACCCCTTAATGCATGGGGCAGATGTGCATAACTTTTAACTCTTGGAGTTTAAATTGCCATATATTCTACCAACTCTTCAACCTTTCCAAGTCTCTGTTTATGTCCCATATTTCACCTTCAGCATCCACAATGACTCAAATATTGTTGTCATCCGCAAACATACAAACCTACCCTACAGTCTGGGAATGGTGTCTCTGTCCTCTACTATGAAGGCTGTGCAAAATTATTTGTTCCGAATATCTGTGTTTTTTTAATCCTCTCACTCCCACACATACTCAGTTTTTTTTTTCAATTTGATTATTCTTTTCTTCATCTTCCTCTGTTCCATAGTGTAATAAGAGAAGGATGTGCCCCCTTCTAGACACCTTCTGCAGTACATAGTTCTGTCTGCACCTTAGATTTTCTCACCACTGTGTTGGCCTTTTCTAGTTTCCTTAGAAATACTTCTCTGTTCCTGTTGTGCTGTTCTGCTTTGCACTTTTTGAACACTGCTTTTTTTGCTCATAGTATGTCCCCCACTTCTTTGGAGGAACAAATTGATCATTCATATTTACTCCTTTTCCCTTTTTGTTTCAAACAGAAATTGGTTACATCCATTGTCCCTTTTCAATGACACATTGGCAAAACCTATTTCATCCCCATCCCCCACTGGCTAACTCTATTCTGAAGAATTCTACCATCTTCTAAAAATCTGTCTTTCTGAAGTCCAGTACCAGTATCTGTACTGTAACAGTTAACAGTGATACCTAAGTAGGCAAAGTGAGCAAACACTGAACATACGAGGGATGGCAATATAGCTTAGAGGTTAGACTAACGAGTTCTAAATGAGCTTAGTAGATCTAGCAGACATTTGTTTGATTCCCACAACCTCCACTTGCATACTGTGCAACTCTGAACAAGTTAGTTAGCTTCCCCAGCGCACCCAGTTTGCCCCTCAAAACAGACATTTGTACCTAGTGGGCTTTACCCAGGCACCAAAGAAAAAACAAATAATAATTCAGATTTTGCAGTCAAGCTTATTACCTGACATTGTCAATGTTCAGTGTTGCAAATTATTTTAGAAAATTCAAGTTCCAGATTATCATACCTAAACTTTAAAAGCATCTTAAAATGCAGATCACAAGATGCATTGATTCATCTTAAAGATGCCACTAAGTATTAGATCAGCTATGTATACAATCACCACAATGGCAATATTTACATTAGACTAAATCAGAGAACTTCTCTTGTGGATTTTTTGCAGGGAGATGAAATATTAGAAGGAATGGGTTCTTTTAAGTGAATAAAACTGTTTTCACTTCTGCTCTGAACCTATGTCATATTGAGAATTACCTAATTTGCACTTTTATAACTATTTGGTATAGATTCAAAAGTTTTCTGAGTGCTCAAATAAGAAAAACATTTATTCTGAAAACATACTGTTTATTAAGCAGGCAAGTATCATAGCCCCATACTTGGATTTCCTCAAAATGAGTTTTTTCATTAATGCAGTTTTTAATATAACATTGTTTCATAACTAACCAGAGACTCATAAATGAAAATAAATACTGGTTCAAAAAATGCAGATAGCTCTGTACTGTATGTGAAATTACCATCTGAAATGATACAATGAACATGTAAATTACATTATCTAGTAGTGACTATTAGCATGGTTGTGGAAAACACTTTGCTATGAGCTGACTTTATTGAATAATAAATTAGATATGTTCTTGCCTAAAGGCAGTTTATTATTGTTATCTTAAATATGAAAAGAAAAGTAAATATAAAGTTATATGACCAAAGTGCTGCAACATAAGTTAGGATTCTATCCCATTAAATGCAATTCATAATGTGTGACAACATGTTTGCCCAGCATTAACACTTACTGTGTATTAAGAACCCATTTAAACTCTATCATATATTAGAATGGAGTCCATGGGTAAGCAGTTAATTGGATTGGCACGATTAACTCAGCTGCAAAAATCCATGTTTCACAATGGTTTACACAACTTTCACACACTTCTGGAATATACTCTACTGTATGTTAATCATTTACACAGGGTCCTAACAAATTACTACCTAATGCACAGTGTTGAGAACAGCAAACAACATATCAAGACTGATATGATGATTAGCAAAAATGAGATAAGGACAAATAAGGAGAACAAAATTAAATGGTGGAAAAGAGAAACAATTTCAGCAGGCTTAAAGAGTAGCTGAAACCTATACACTCTCGGGTCAGGCAACTCATCACAAGGAGTTGCCTGTGCCCGAGGACCTAAATCACACATAGTTTTCATTTTTTTATTCAGGCATTTATAAGAAATTAAACTTACATTACATGCATCTGTGTGAAAGAAAGTTACTCAGCTCCCACCACAGCCCCATCCTGAAAAACAGTGTTTTGATGATGCTAAGTAGGAACGAGGACGCATGACTACTAATGGCTACAGATAGCATTTGGGAGCAGTGGCACCCTGTAAAAATTCATGTAGTTTACTTTGTAGGCCCTTACAAATGTTAGCTGCACTGGTTGCATTTCATTCTTTTTTTCCCCTTTCTTTCCTTTTTCTCTTTTCCTGGCTTTCTTAGCTCTCCCCCAAACCCCCTCTCTATTCTTGTTTTTCCCATGCCTCTAACCTAGTCCTGCATTACCCACCTATTTCCCCCTTACCCCCCCTCTATATCCTGATAAAGCCTGAATCTGGCTGCCATTCTTTTTCCATAGGTTGCACTTAGTGTAATAATTCCATACTGGAAAATATTTCATTGTAAAGTATGTCATTCTGAAATGTTGTTCTTGTTAACTGATTCAAAGCTACATTGCTTGCATTTATCATACTTGTTCTCCCATTGTTCTGTATTGCCAGTTTCACACTGTCTTGATTTTTGTATTACATTGATTTGGAACCTTTGTAAAAGAGCTTTCTGTGCTCAAAGGTATTAATCCAAATTGTGAAATAAATAAATAAATGGGGTAGTATTGCATTTATATACCCTTTTAACATGTTTAAGTGCCTACAAAGTAAACTATGTGACTTTGCAGAGTGTGTTGCTCCTGACAGCTATCTATAGCCATTAGTAGTCATGCAGCCTCTTCCCAACCTAGTATCATCAAAATGCGTTTCTTTGAAGTGGGGTTGTAGTGAGAGTCAAGCGACTTTTTCTAATGCTGAAGTGACATTGCATGTAATGTAAGGTAATTTCATATAAATGTCTAAACAAAAAATTCAAATGATGTGTGATTTAGGTCCTCAGATCAGACAACTATTCCATGAGTTGCCTAACCCAAGGTGTCAGTAGTTCTTTAATGCTTATGGGACTGTAATGAAAATATGCATTTACTTTATCTGTTGGCACTACAGTATATCACACTGGCTCATGCATGGAATCTTATCAAATATTCATTCATGAAATAATGTTTAAATTACTCTGACATCCCTTCTAATGATGTGTGTTGTTTATGGTTTGCCTTGGATGATGACATTTGCACAGTAAAAGTGATTGAAAGAAGCTGACCTAGAGATAAGAAAAGTTCTTTGCTGTCTCTGGTGAGGATAAGCTCTTGCAAAAGGCTTGTATACAGCTTGGCCTTACTGAACAGCTTATATATAGTTCTTTAGCAGATTTATAAAAACTCAGACCTTCTGGAATTGGAGTTTCTAGTTCTTAACCCTAAAACTAGAGCTGCAAGTTTAGTTCATCCAGAGAATCGAAAATCGGGTATTCGATTCTCCTGAATTCTAGTGAACCTTTTAGGATAAATCAGAAATGTTTGGCTTGACTGATTCAAGTTTTTATTTATTTAATTATTTATTTGAAAACTGGTAACTGTGAAAGGCACATTGTGCCAATGCTCATATCCAGGCATGACCCAAGGAGAGGGAACAGAAAATACAGTAATAAAAAGCATAAACAGTTTTAAAGACTGGCACAAAGTAAATGCAAACAGAGTACACATTAACACAGTACTGCTCCAGTAACACAGGATTGTCTTACAAAAAGATGAGGTGGTTGTGCAATTTATCTATGAAACTGCCTCCAGTGCCTTGTCCTGCCATTGCCCACCTGCAGTAGCAATGTGCAGTTACTTGCTGTTAGAGTGCTTCTAGGTGCCCATAATAAAAAACATCACTGTTACGTTGGTCTATATCCTACCCAAACAGGTGTCCATAGGCCTGGAGTCACTCTTGTACTGTCTGGATAGCTTTAGTCTTACCTCTGAATCATACTGCTTGGTGACTTCAACATCAGTTGGCTTTCCCCAGATGCCTGCCCCTTCAAAGATGCCCTCTCAGCCATTCACTTTACCCAGCTTGTCAATTCCCCCATGAGAATAGACTATAGAATTGGTATGATTACTCTCTTGGACTGGGTACTCTCAAACCACCCTGACCACATTTCTTACCCCTCAGTACTCCCAGATGAAATAAGCGACCACTCCCCAGTCCTATTCTGCTGGACTAATACATTCTCCAAGCCCTCTGCTAGAACAATCTCAACTAGAGTCCTCTTATGAGGTCACCTAGAACTTTTGAAGTCCAACCTCCATCAGCTTGACTTGTCCTCAGTCTACTCCACCATGGACGTTCATGCTGCGCTTGAGCAATTTATATGCCAATTTAACGCTGTATGTGACAAGCAAGCACTGTTTAAAGTCCTTAAAATTAAAGGTAATAGGAACTCATGGATATCCCCAGATCTCATTGTGCTCTTAAAAACCAGGGACCACCTATGGCATAGGGCACATGCCACCGGGAGACAGGCTGACTTTCAGAGCTATAAGCAGGCTAGAAATAGTTGCACTAGGGCACTCCATACTGCAAAAAGTAATTTTTTCAAGGATGCCCTCTCCCACTCCTGGAATGATAGTCATATGTTTTGGAGCAACCTTAGGGAGATCACCAGTAAGGCCCACAAGGCAGCACCCACCATGCTTACCATAAATGGCAAACCCTCCCTTGACCCAAAAGACATGGCTAATACTTTTAACAATGCATTTACAGACCTGAGTAGTGCCCTTCCTTCTGACTTCTTCTGCCCGACTAACAAAATCAACTCCTCAGGGAATGCTGGCTTGCCTCCCTCTCACCCACCATTTTATTTTAGAATCATATCAGCCCCTGAAGCCAGGAAATACCTCTTCATGGTGCTAGGGAAGCCAGATATAGTGGAGATACCTTAGAGCACAAGTTTGTCACACTTGCACGTGATGAAATCCTGGCGCCCCTCACTGATATAATTAATCTATCACTTAGATTCTCCCAATTCCCAAGATTGTGAAAAGCTGCTACAGTGACCCCAGTGCATAAAAGTGGAGGACAGGCACTGCACAGGAACTATCATCCTATCTCCATCCTCTCTCAGCTCTTGAAAGCTTTAGAAAGAATAGTGGCTGACCTGCTGGTTGACTACTTAGAAAAATATCAACTGCAATGCCCAGAACAGCATGGTTTTATTTATTTATTTAGTTTTTGTTGACCGGGTAAGTGCACTAGACAAATCCTGCCTATTTTCAGGCACGACCCGGGGGAGGGGGATACAGATGAATGGCAACTGACCTTGAACCAGATTAAGCTGTTGGTGGTATTTTTTTAGTGAATGAGGGAAATTTGGCCAGGACACCGGGGACATTCCCCTACTCTTTTTCGATAAGTGCCATGGGATCTTTAACATCCACCTGAACTACCACCAATCCAGGCAGATGGGACCTCGGTTTAACGTCTCATCCGAAAGACGGCACCTCAGAAGTGCAGCACCCCTCTCATGCTGCACTACAGTATCAGTACTGGAATATTAACCCAAGTGCCAGATGTGGGAAATGAACCCACAGCCCTCTGATCTCCCGGCCTCAGAGGTGAGTGTGCTACCTACTGAGCCACTGACACTGCAAGGAGTGAGAATAGCACCACAATGGCCCTGTTAGAATTTATGTTTTTTTTCCATTGTTCCTTGGACCAAGGTCACCTTGTTGGAGTGACCTTTATTGATTTGACCAAAGCTTTCAACATGGTGACTTGTGGCTGCTTGTCTGATTAGCTCTCTGCCACTGGTCTTTCAAATGACACTGTCACCTGGTTCCACAGTTACTTGTGCAACCACTCACAGTAGGTGAAGGTTGGTAACACCCTTCCTGACACCAGATCTGTTCTTTCAGGAGTTCCTAAAAGCTCCATTCTGGGTCTGCTCCTGTTTACTGTTTTCCTTAACTCACTCCCTCTCTCCTGCCATGACCATATGCTGTTGTATGTAGATGATGCTGTCCTGTTCACCAGTGATCCAGATCCCAAAGCCCTGGAACAGTGACTCCAAGGCAACTTTGCAGACATCAAAAGGTGATTCAGGGAGCACACACTTTTACAGAACTACAAAAAGACAAAGACTGTCTTGTTCTCCAGTCATCAAAACAAGCATGAAATCTACCTTCTCTCCATAAGCAATGCAATGGGCTCTGATCTGGAACTTGTTCAGCACTTAAAGTATCTGGGGATAATGGTAACAGCTCCCTGTCTCATGCTATGCATATTGACAATATTGCCAAGGCTGTAAACTAATGCATAGGTATCCTTTTCAGACACAGACACTATCTTGCTGCAGATTCCCTCTAACTTGCTATTCTTAGCTCTGTGGTCTCACTGATTAACTATGGTCTTGTCATCTATGGCTCAGCCATGGAAACATCTCTCCACCGTATCACTACTGTTCTCAACAAAGCCTGCTGGCTCCTAACTGGTTCCACCCGTATGACTCATACCTGTGTCCTGTATTCTCAGGCCAATTGGCTCCATCTCAAGGGCAGACTAATGTACCAAACATGTCTGCTTGCAAAAAAAATTAGCCTTGGAACAATGCCCCCTGGAATCCGGGGACTCCACATTCCATACACCAGTCCTCATCTCAACAGCAGCTCTGACAGCCAGTTTTACAAAATTCCCCACTGTCGCACTCCCCCCCCCCCAGGGGCAAAGAGCTTTCACCCATAGGGCCCTGCTCTGGTTTAACTCTCTACATATCAACATCTCCTCAGCACCCACTATAGGCTCATTTAAACAAATGCTCAAAAACATCTAACTGCTGCAGCCAGTCGTGACTGTTTCCACTAACTACTTCCCACAAGTTGTCTTGCCCAGTCAACATCAAACTGCTATAGACATCTGTGACTGCTTTTTCTAACTCATCCCAGCTAGCAGTCTTGCACGTCTCCAGGTTCTTCCACCTTCCTACTTCACCTTGCCTCAAGCTTCTCCCTCTCCACCACTCCCTTCACCTTCCCTGTTCTCCACCTGTGCATCCTGCATCCTCCCCTTTTCCTCACACCAGACCATCACACCAAACAGTTCTTCATCTCACTCCTCCTGCCATTTCCTTGCTTCTCCCCCTCCCACCACATCCCCTCTGCCTTTACACCCTGCATCTCCTCCTCTCCTCACCTTGTCCAGGACTTCTCCCAGCCTCCCATCCTACCTAGATATGGGCCATCCCTTTCCTCCCTATGGTTCTGTTCTGCCTTCATCATCTGCAACTCACCCTTGACTTGGCCTTATGGGCTGCACCTCATCTGTCTTCCAATTTTTGTGCCTGTGGCATACATTGCACAATGCCACATGATGTTTGTGTATCTTGCACCAAATTTAAATTATCTTATGTACCTGTTATTATGTTTCATGTTTTGTTCTAGCCTAATTCATTATTTGTACTGTTATCCTGTACTGTATTCCTCTGACAATTAACCTATTAAAAGAGCTCTTAGCTCACAGTTGTTATCCGAATATTTAATAAATAAAAAAATTAAAAAAGTATATTCACTCCAACTCTCCCATTCCTCAAATTATATCCCCATTGCCTCTATCGCTCTTCTCCACTACCTAACCTTTCTTTCTTTCTCGTTCCTGTCCTCCCTACCAATTATCTTTTCTCCATCCCCTACCTTTCCTTGTTCCACCCCTGGCAGGGTTCTCAGCATCCTGAAGGGGCCAGATCTTGGCATGCCTCTCACCTTCTATTATCTTCTCTCCTTCACCTCTATCTTTGACTTGTTCTGACCCCTGGCAGGGTTCTCATCATCCTGAAGGAGATAGATCTTGGTATGCCTCTCACCCCCCCTTCCCTTCCCCTTCTTCCCACCTCATCTAATCCCCCACCTCCCGCCTCTTCCTCCTCCCTACTACTCTGTACTAAACTGTTAGCTCCTAAATCTCCATTTCACTTGTAGTTTATTTGCACTTCTGTTGTACTGAAGCTTATTGTACTGTCTGTGCTTCTGCACACCAGCTTGACTTAGACCCAAACTGTTTGTATTCCATTTAATGCACTGCCTTCTAGCTACTCCATTTGCTTACCTTCCCCTTAATAGTCATTGTTTACATATACATGTTTCTCAGTTTATGCATTCAAATGTGAATTTTGTGATATTGTATTAATATCTGTAGTCTATCCTCATGTTTCCCCACCCCCCAGGTTGCACTGTGAGATGAGCAACTTGTTGTTCAGTGTGACCTCCTGGAGCAACATTTTAAAAAATAAATAAATACAAGTGGGAAAAAGAAAGAAAACAGAGCTAAACAAATATACAATGAGTGGTGCTGATGTGCAAATAAGGTGAACAAAAGAAGAAGGAATGAATGACAGTGCAGATGTTGAAAAGGAAGGAGCCTGATACAGGCTGAGGTAGAAACCAGAAGGAGGCCCAGCAACATGAATAGTAGGGGCTCCAGTTTGGCAGGATCACAGAAGGGCATTATTGAATCTGGTAGTGGCAGGGAGGAGTTTTAGCTTCAAAACAATTCAAATTGTAAGCAGTTGAACTGAACTCCTCCTCTACTTCTTATCTCCAGATTACACAAATACAGTAGTTAGTATTAGGAATAAAATGAGCTGGCTACTGGCACTACACCAGGATCTTACACCATCTTTTTGTCTGATCCCCGCCCAAGCCTAGCCCACCCACCCAATACACCCCAAAATGTTTTAGTCTGACAGTTGCTCCAATGAACATAAAGCAGAATTTCATAGAGGGGGCAATAGTAGTTAAAAGCAAGGCTAATGCTGTTGGGCACCATTCTCTTCCCTGTCCTCCCATGCATGGCAGGATATATATTTTGTGGGAGCCAATACCCTTTCATTGAACACCCCTAGCTAGCCCACCAAGGGCCAAACATGCCATTTGTTTACATGTGGGCCCCCAGTCATGAGTTCCAATCTATAATTACAGGGACAATGGGGCAGTGTGTCTATCATCATCAATTATGCTATCTGCTCTGAGTCCTCCATCCCTCCCTCTACTGCATGCATGCTCAGTGTGTGAATAAAACAAATATACACCACTGTTTATATAAAGGGAAACTATTATGGACTGAGCTTGCCTGGTAATGTCAGTGTTATTCCCAAGGATTATGGATTATGGGTCCAGGAGGAGGCCATCACAAAAACAAATTGATGATTGGGGCTTTCAGGGGTGGGTTAGGTAAGTGGATTACTAACAAGATGTGAACTACCCCCCAAAATATAGCAAACTATATTAGAGGTTTAATGTAGGAGGAAAGGATGAATATCTGGCCATGGTAGCCTTGCTGTTGACATCAGTGGCCTACACACCCTTAAATCATTGCTCAGAAATCAGATGGATACTATTACATTATTGCTTTTTTGTGTTTTGGTAGGCCAGCTCTAGATGGTGGATTAGAAAAAAATGGTGCTAGTTCCTAGTGTATTGCCAAGAGCTGACAAATTTTTTAGGGCTATGGGCAGAGTCGCTCAGTAGCTCTAAAAATAGCCAATTGTGGAACCTTCCATTGGACTTTTGGAAGTATCCTTCCAAAAGCCCAATGGAGCTAGAAACCCTCTGCCACAATTGACTGCTATGGAATAACAGCCACACTATTTAGGCTGTTTCTTTCACATTTCCTGTCATGAACTGCACATGCATGACTTGCACAAATGTGTAGTACTGCTGGCATCATCATGCTGTGAATGGCAGAATGCCATTCACCACAACTGCACATGCAAGACTGCCACGCATGCACAGTTGTGTCGTTGCCACTAGCACCGGCAACAAAGGAAACCCACACTGACTTTGGACTCCCCAGTCCCCATGTCAGCATTTTGTGGCCCCCCAACTCATGTGGCACACTGGGATCCCACTCCAGTGTGCCCAAATATTTTTCTTTCCCCTGCCGACATTGGGGTCCCCAATCCCCATGTCGGCATTATGTCCCACCTCCACTCATGTGGCATACTGGAAGCCCACCCTAGTGTGCCCAAATGTTTTTCTTTCCCCTACCAACATCGGTATCCCCAGTCCCCATGTCAGCATTATGTCATCCCCTCCATTCATGTGGCACACTGGGAGTCCACCCCAGCATGACCAAATGTATTCTTTTTCCACTGCCAACATCCAGGTGCCCAATCCCAATGTCAGACTCATGTACCCACCCACTGCCCACTCATGTGACACACTGGAAGCCCACCCCAGTGTGCCCAAATGTCTGCATTTTTTGGATTACCTGTAAAATAAGAAAACAGCCCCCCTACATGATTTCCCATGTTTTTTTATCTGTAAAATAGAAAATAGTCCCTCGTCATTGCCCCAGTCCCCTACCCATCCCACCCTCCCACTAAGCACCCACCTCCCAGCACCCCCATCCTATACTTACCTCCAGAGGTCAGCGCTGTCATCTTTTCTGGACTGGGACATGTCTGCACTTTTCAAAGCTGAACCGCAAACTGAAGAATCAAAGGTAAGCATGCTATAATGAAATTCAATGGGGTTTTCAACTTATTTTAATAAATAAGTAATTTTTTTGGAATTTTGGCTCCGCATTTTCAACATGGGGTTCTTGGGACCCTACCTCATGAAAACTTTCACTGCTCATTTTGTTACTCTGTCCTGAAAGGTGATTTTGCGGTCGCTGCACAGAATCACCTTTTGGGACCAATTCATGAAATGACAGTGGCATTGTTCATGAGGTGGGGTCCCAAAAAGTCCATGTTGCAAATTTGGTGAAAAATTTCCCAAAAATGACTGCATTACGAGTGTGCATTGTGCATTTTCTGTGCATGCTCCTAACTTTGGCAACTTTTAATATTTTCTCTCCACATTTTCAACATTGCCATTTTTGCACACCTAATTTTAAACAGTACAGCTGTCATTTATCATGTCCTGCCCAAAACATGTTTTCACACCTGTGGCACAGAATGGCATGGTTGCTCTGGAAAATCACCTTTCAGGACAAGTGAACAAAATGACACTGGCAATCTTCATGAGGAGGAGGAGTCCCAAAAAGGCCATGTTGAAGATCTGGTGCAACACTTCCAAAAAATGGCTAAGTTACACCCAGGTGTTCAATAATTTTTACGGACATGAGTAACTTTGCCCTCTTGGCAGCTCATCATAGCCCTGTCCGCTCTTGCCAGAATTTGTTTAATGTGTTGCTGATATCTATGGGAAAAATATGGAAACATTAAATTTGCCAAAAGAAAAATGGCTGCTTGGCCAACCCAATCTACTGCAGTGTTTCCTGCCTACTCAACCTCTGCAGAACCTATCTGGTCTTTAGCCACCCTCCCTCATCCCTGCCTTTGTTCTAATATGCCCCTATTTTAGCAGTTTTTGGTCTAATTTCTACATGAAATTTAAGTATTTATATTTTGTAGTAAGAACTGCACTTTATGTACTATGTATTATATACTGTTTCTTATAATGGTATGATGGTAAAGCAGGGTTTACAGTGTTGTAATGCAAACTGTTATATTTCTTGTGTAGTACATAGCCCAGAATTCCTTGCATAACTCAGTGAGATGATGTCATAGTGGAGACTGGAGACAGACAGGGAAGACACCTTTTCAACCAAGTGGTGTTCATAAAGTGTGGGACAGTGGTGCCACTGCTGCTAAATGGTTCCCAGTAGTAAATATACTGAAAAAGGTAGGAATGTCTAAAGCAATTCTAGGAGGAAAGACTATGAACATGGGATGTTAACAAGCTTGCTATAGGTGTGGTAGGACTAAACTGATCAAATATTATTCTGGTGGCACAGAATGTGATTTTACAGAGTAGCACAATAAAAAACATTTTGATTAACCATAAAGCTGAAAATAAGGAATGGTTGGAGCCCATAAAGAACTTTGAAGCAAAAATAAATTTTGATCAAGAGCAGAACCGTTGTTTCATAAGCCATTGCCTGTGCCTTATGCTCTTCATGAGGCTGTGGATAAAGAGTTAGCAAGGTTAGAATCCAGCAGCATAATTTCCAAGATGGATCAAAGTAGATGGGCAGCACCAATTGCAGTAGTACAGAAATCAGACAAGTCTCTTCACATATGTATTGACTATAAAGTTACTATAAATTGATGTAGTGATGATGAAACATATCCACTTCTGAATGCTGAAGATTTGTTTGCTGCTCTGGCAGGTGGGATCTATTTCACAAAATTGGACTTGTCAAATGCATATCAGCAACCTGAATTAGACACAGATTCTGAGAAGTATTTGACCATAACCACCTACTGGGGATTGTACAGATACCGTAGATTACCATATGCCATTTCCTAGTACTTCTGATATTTTCTTGTCTGTAATGAATCACATTTTTCCAGGACTGGATCATGTGGTGTGCTTCCTAGATGACATTTTGATCACAGGCTACTCAAAAGAGGAACATTTGAAGGTACTAGATGAAGTGCGTACCCAGCTTGAGTCCTATGGGGTCTGGATAAAGCAGGCAAAATGTATGTTTTTACAGCCAGTGTGGAATATCTCAGAAATGTGGTGGATGCATAAGGATTGCACTCCACAATAGAAATGGTTACAGCCATAGAGAAAGTGACCCAGCCCACAAATGTCACCAAACTTTGATCTTTCCTTGGATAAGTGAACTATTATGGTTGTTTTTTGGAAGCCATGGCAACTACCCTAAACCTTTATATGAGTTACTACAGAGAAGTATATCTTGGAAGTGATCAAGAGAAAGATAAGTGTCACTCAATGAATGCAAACATCAATTTTTAAACATTCATTGACTAGGAGGAAGTAGGCTGTTGGTTAACTAGGATCTGCAGCTTATCCATTAGGTAGGGAAATGGGCAGACTAGGTGGGCCAAGTGGTCCTTATCTGCCATCAAATTCTATGTTTCTGTGTTTAATGCAAACAGCAACTTTTAAACTGTCAAATATTAATGAATTATAATATGAAAAAGTCATTGAGGTTAACCTATGATGCCTCACCATATAGAGTGGTGGCATGATATCCCATATAACAGAAGATGACAAAGAAAAGCCTATTGTATTTGAACAAGTATCTTATCCAGTAGTTAAAGGAACTATGCACAGACTGAGAAAGAGGCACTTGGGTTAATTTTTGGAGTAAGTAAATTTTACAAATATCTGTATGGTCAAAAATTCATACTTGCTATTGACCATACAGTAGGCCTCTGATGGCCATTTTGGCCCTAAAATCAGCAATACCTACACCAGCAGTTGTAAGGATGCAAAGATGGGCATTAATGTTGCTTGCTTATCAGTACAATATTGAATATCAGAAATCAGGGAGCTTGGTAATGCGGATACCCTATCCTGGTGTCCATGCCAAGGACAGACAACCACAGCTGAAGAAGCAGATTTTCTTTTTCTTTTTCTGTGTTGGGGAATAACCTTTTTAAACAAGAGATATCACAGGAGGGACATGTAAGGATCCTATTCTTTCATGACTGTGGGAATTCACCCTAAATTGCTGGCCTGTTTAAGTGACTGGTGAGGTAGTATGTCCTTATTTCACCCAAAGAGAACAGTTGTCAACAGAGCAGGGCTGCATACTATGGGGACTGATTGTTATTGTACTCCCATGTTACAGTGCCAGATTGCTGGAGGTCTTGTACAGTGAATATCCAGGGATATGCACAATGAAGGACCTACAAGGAGCTACTTCTGGTGGCCAGGACTAGATAAAGACATTGAGCAGAAGGTGCAGGACTGAGGATTGTGCATGATGGTTCAGAACCTGCCACCAGTGGCACCTTTCATCCCTGGAAATGGCCCACATGAATCTGGCAGAGAATCCATATTGATTTTACTGAAAAGGGAAGCAGTACTTCTCTGTCGTTATGGACAGTCATTCTAAATGGCTGGAGGTGATTTTAATGTCCACAATAACAACAGCCAAGACCATAGCAGCCCTACGGAATCTGTTTGCATCACATGCCCAGCCATATGAAGTGGTGTCAGATAATGGGATCCAGTTTTCCCCAGTAGAATTTCAACAGTTCATGAATTCAAATGGAGTTAACATACTTGTGTACCTCAGTACCATCTAGCATCAAACAGGAATGCCTTACAATGTGCGCAAACACTTGACCCTTACAAATCAAGTACTAAGTGTAGACCAAGGCAGGGCAAAACTGTCACTACAACATTGTCAGGCAAACTTCCGTTTTATGTAGTGAGGCACCCCACATTCAATTATGGGTTGTTCACCAGCTGAATTGTTCTTGAAACATTATCTTGTAAACAAATTGACTTTGCTTAAGCTGAGCCTTCGGATAATTGTAGTGGTCAAGCAAGAGAGGCAAATCACAGCATAACAAGGTTCGGAAAAATCTGTGAGAACTCAAACCTCAGGACAAGGTGAAGATACACTGTTTCCCAAAGGGGAAGGAAAAATGGGAGTGTGGAACTATTGTAAGGAAATGTGGGCCTCTGGTTTATTTGGTTCAGATGGGCTCACATGCACAAAGTACATATAAACCATTTGTTACCATCCAAAGTGCAAGATTTGGACTCTAGTGCTACACTTTCCAGGTAATGAGACTATATGAGATACATGATTACAGTACCTTTGAAGCCAGTAGGGAGCACACCAGATCCTATCATTTATGTAGATAAACTTATGAATCCAGCAGCACAACCAGAAGCAGTTGCACTGGAACCTTTATAAAGGAGTATTCATACTGAGATGGATGTGTCAGTAACAAATGGTGGGGACGAGCCTAACTTCAAAGACGTTATCAAGTAAGAACACATAAATCTCCAAACTGACCTAATCTATAAAAGTCAGATTACAGAATAAGATCCCAGCCAAAGGGCAAAATACTCCCCTGATCTTGTCTCCAGAACTGGAGCAGTACTCCAGTTGGGGGCATATCAGAGAGCAGTACAACAGCAGAATTACCTCCCTCCTCCTGTCAATGCCCCTTCCTATGCACCCCAGCATCCAGCTAGCTCTGTTCACAGCCTTGTCACACTTCACCACTACCCTTAGGTCATCTGAAATAATAACCCAAAGGTCTCTTTCCTCTATAGTGGCTGCCAGTATCTCCCCACCATTCTAGTCTTATCATGGGATTCCTAGACCTTAGGTACATGATTTGAACTTTTGGGTACTGAACCCAAACTACCATGCCTTGACCACTCCCCATGTTTCTCAAGATCCCTGCACATTTCTACACCCCTTCATGAGTGTCCAACCTGTTTCAGTGTTCTGTGTCATCCACAAAATGGCATACCAACCTCTCCAGTTCTTCTGCAATGTCCCCTATAAAGACATTGGGGAGGGGACATATTCAGAGTTGGCCAGATGCACATGCAAAATGATGTGCTACGCAAACAAAATGGACTGTCTGGCTCTTGCACCATATTCAGCCAGATTGCGTGATCCAAACAGATCACGCCATCTGATTGAATATCAGACTCTGGATGCATGAAGTACAATGGGGAGTCACCAAGTTCTGTATAGCACATCCAGGGTGTGGGGCTGAGGACTACCCATAGGGGAATGTGTAGTGCATACCTCTATGCATGGCAGCCCCCATGGGCAATATTCAGCCCAAATATGCAAATCAGATCATTGGGCATGAATGGTGCAAAGCGACCATTTGCATGCACATTATGAGCTCATTTGCATGGCTGCACCTGGTGGAATGCACCAGGCCAGCCCCCCAGCCCCAATCTGCAGAAAAATACAGAGTCTCCCAGATCACCCTGGTACTCAAGTGTGACTCCCTTCCCCAGCCCTGATCCTCACAAAATAAAATATCCACCCCAATCACCCTTGTAGTCTAATGTGACCCACCTCCCCTGCCCTGATAACAGCTTTCATAAAAAAAATTCCTGATCCATTTTCCCTGGTAGACTAGTGGCCACCCCTCCTCAGCCCCAATCACAGTTTTTGTAAATAAACCCCAATCCCCTTTCCCTGGTACTCAAGTGCCCCCCCAGCCCCAATCACAGTTTATATAAATAAAAAAACATGATCCCATTTCCTTGGTAGTCATATAGCCCCACCCCCACCCTGTTAGCCAGTGATCCACCACCCCACCCCCAATATGACTGGAGTCGGTGACTGGCACAGCCCACCTCACTCCTCACTGGCCTGCCACTGACTAACCTGTACAGGAGCACTGTACAGTATATAGTACATGCCCTTTTTGTTTATTACAGGTGCAGTTGGCATAGTCCTGCAGATGTTTTGCTTTGATAAAAGGACTTCCTGCATAAATTACCTTCCAAACAACATGATAGAGTGTTAAAAATAGTGTCCTCTGCTGAAACCTCATTACTGTGCTGACTTTACGTATATGGGAGTTTGAGAGCACTATTTTTCCTCCGACTTAAGAAATTAATTGAGCACTCCCCAGTACTGCCTTTTTTTGCAAAATGAAACCTCCTCCAAAGTGTTTTATGGACCTTTTCTTTCTTTGTTAAGTTTCAGTGCTTAATTTACTACCTTTTCCAAAGTGAGAAACTCCTGCTTTGCTGGTATCCCCTCCCCCGCCCATCCAGAGGTTTGAATTATTTTGTTAGCATTGGATGACCACAGCTGCAAAATGATTCAAGTTCAAGTTTATTGCAGGAAATCTCCATTGAGCAAGCTCATTCACAAGGAGGTCCTAAATCATGTACACAGTCAGAAGACTTAGCATAAAAGAGGCAACATCTAAACAGCAAAAGTGAAACAATATACACATAAGATTAAAGTGCATCAATTCATGTAAGTACATCATACCAAAAAGAGGCATAGTAAGGTTCATATATTATCAGGTGCTCAATTACGACAGTGCAGGGTGGGAATTATTAGCATAAGATAGAGGTAGGTAGAAAATGTGGGGACTGTACCAAGACAGGAGAGAGTAGTTAAATAAGAGTAGTTAAGCAGAAAATGTGGGGACTGTACCGAGACAGGAGAGAGCAGTTAAGTAAGAGGGAGGAATTAAAAATAACAGGAGAACATAGTAGAATAAGATGGAAGGGTAGCTAATGAGTGGTATGAAGGGGGCGAGGGCTAATGAGAGTGGGGGAAAAGGATATAGATACAGAAGGCAAGAACAGGAGAAAGTTCTGAGAATAGCTGAATGGTTTCATGTCCTGTTGAGCGCTGATTCAAGGTGGATGTTCATAAGGAAAAAAGGGCAGAGAAGAGGTTTAAAAGCATCTACAACTATCTTTTAATTTGGATGCAGTTAACTCTTTGAAGAAATTAACCAGGACCACACTGGATAGTTTCAGGGTGGATTGGAGTCGGTTCCAGATAGTTGGAAGAGCATATGAAATAGCACCTTTACCAAAGGTGGTGTGAGTCCTAGGCACATCAAGGAAGATGAAGTCAGATTTCCTGAGAGAATATGCACAGTGGTAAATACTGATGAGAGATGTGAGGTAGCTCAGCATTTTGTTCAGGAGTAACTTGAAGGTCCTAATACCAACATGAAGCAGACATCTAGTGGTAAGTGATGTCCAGCCAACAGCTGCATAAAGATCACAATGGTGGGTTCGGCTGGGGGAATTGGTAATGAACCACAGGGCACGGTGGTAAAGTACATCCAACTTGTTTAAGTTTGAGATCGCAGAGGAGCTGTAAATTAGGTCCCCATAATCAAGAAAGGGAAGAAATGTGGCCTGCATGAGCCTCATTCTAGTTTCAGTCGGAAAGAGGGGCTTGTTTCTGAAAAAGAATCCTAACCTAGCTTTTAGCATTCTGGAGAGGTCCTAAAGGTGATCATTAAAAGAGAGTTTGTTATCCAGCCAAATGCCAAGATATTTAAATTTGGGGACAACTTCCAAGGGTTCGCCTAGCGAGGTAGTAATAAAGTCCTTCGGTAGACCTGGGGTGGCGGTAGATGAGTTACTAAAAGAAAAAATCATAACCTTAGTTTTCTTAGCATTAAGTAGAAGCTTAGCATTAAAAAGGTTAGTTTCCAGCTGGTCGAAGTCAGCTTGCAGTGCGTCCCTTACTTCAGACAGCGTAGAGCCAGAAGTGTACAATACTGTGTCATCAACAAAGAAATGTAGGTTGGATTTGGTAATATGAGAGTCAAGATCATTAATGTACAAGGAGAAGAGGATAGGACCTAGGATGGAGCCTTTTGGGACTCCCCTGGCAATCGGCAAGGAAGCTGAGTATAAACCACCAGCTTTAACTTTATGAGTCCTCCCTTCGAGGTAGCTTGTGAACCACTGAGCGGTGGAAGGAGTGGCACCTAGTTTAGTAAGGCTGGTGATTAGTAAGTTGTGGTCAATGGTGTCGAAAGCTTTACTTAGATCTAGGAAGATTGCACCAGTGACCTTTTTGGTATCCATAGCAGAGATCCAGTCATTGGTAACTTTAGCCAGTGCTGTGATAGTGCTGTGCTTAGGGCAGAAGCCATATTGAGCTGAGTTTAAAAGTGATAAGGTTTCAATATGAAGTTTTAATTTATTGTAGATCAGTTTTTTGAAAACTTTAGAGAGAATAGGCAAAATTGAGATAGGCCTGTAATTATTTAGGTGGCATGGGTCTCCTGATTTAAATAGAGGAAGTAGGTGGGCATATTTCCAATGGGATGGAATTGTGGCAGAGGAGATGGAGAGATTGAGAATATGTAGAATGGGGGCTGAGATATAGGCATAACCAAGTTTTAGGAAAAAAGGTTCAAGGCCATCATCCCCAGCGCTTTTCTTTATATCAAGGTTAAGTAGCAAGTCTTCTACTTCCTTGTAGTTAAGTGAACACAACTGGAAAGGACAATTCGAGGTGTGGGGAGTAAGGCTAGAGCTGGCTTGATTAATCCCTTGGCCTACATAAGGCGAGGAGTCAAAGGCTAGGCCAGCCATGACAAAATGGAAATTGAGTTCTTCTAGGATTTGAGAATTACCTTCGACAATCCTGCCATTGGTAAGGATCTTAGCTGGAATGGAGGGGGCGCTTGGCCGTCCTTCAAATTTTGTGTGAATTCCCTTTGGCCTGTTCTAGTGTGGAAGCAAAGTAGTTTGCTTTGGCAGCACGGACGCTTTTTACAAATGCATTTCTAGCTGCTCTGAATGCCTGCCAATCTGCATGGCTCTAGGTAAGCCTGGCCTGAGCCCAGGACTTGTCCCTATTAGTAAGTGTGGCCTTGAGACTTGGAGTAAACCAGGGGTGTGTGGTGCGGTGAACCCTGACCTTGATAAAGGGGGCATGCTTATTTGCCAGTGTGACAAGGTTGTTGTTGAGAACAGAGACAGCCTCATCAACTGATTTGGCAAGATAGAGATCTTGCCATCTAACCTTGCCTAAGCCAGACAGGTAATTTCCTGCCTGGAATTTATGAAAGGACCATTTAACTATGAACTCAGGCTGGTGTTGATTCTTGACATGCGATCTTATGCATACAACAACCCCATGATCGCTCATATCATTGTGGAACACTGCGAAGCATAGGATTTTATGCTGATGAATGGTTAATATGACATCTATAAGTGAACTGTTGGTGGGGTTCAATGTATTATTCCTTGTTGATTCGCTTACAAGCTGTACTAGGTCACACTCATGACAGAGAGATTTCAGACTGTGTGATTTTGGGGAAAGCCAGTCCATACTGAAATCTCCAAGTATTATTGTCTCAGAATTGGCAGCCATGATTAAAGATCTAAGTACATTGAGGATATCAGTTCCATCAGCTGGGGGCCTATAGCCACCTATAATAGTGATGTATTCCGTGGAAGGAAGGTGAAGCTTCAGGGATACAGTCTCATATTCCTTCTGTTTAGATTTACAGGAGATATCACTAACTGTGAACTTGGCTTTTGAATAGACAACACCCCCGGGATTCCCTATCTGCCCTGAATAGTTTGTAGCCTGGTAGGGCAATTTGTCGATCAGTAGTGGACTTTTTGAGCCAAGTCTCTGTAATAATGATAAGATCTGGTTCTGTATGAGCAGCCCATGCTTGGAGCTAATTGAATTTTTTAGTTAAGCTTAGTATATTAACCAGCATCATTTTAAGCCCAGGGGCAGCTGCAAATTCTGATAGAGAGGAAAGTTGTAATGGGGGGCCATGATTTAACTCCACATTACCTGAGCAGAGTAGGAGTAGAAGTAGCAGTTTCCTGAAGGAGCTCAGTATGAATGTAATCACTTTTTTTCTTTGTGACCACCCCCTGGGCATTGCCAGGTGTGTAAGTTTGGTGCTAGGGGAAAAAGGCTGATACAAAAGTATAATGAAGTGACGGAGAGTGCTCAGATAGTCATAGGCAAAGGGAGCAAGAATGGGAAGGGGGAAAGAGGGGAAAGTGTAGTAAGAGTAATGGGTGCAGTGTGTGGGGGCAGTATATGTTGGGAAGGGAAATTCCAGGGCCAGCCTATGGCCTGGCACTTCGTTCCGTAGTGCTATACTACTTACTAATAATACCAAGAATAAGAAAATGTAAGCCATAGTTCCTGAAGAGATTAAAATAGAAACAGAAGGTGGAGTTTTGCTGGGGAGCAACGGCAGAGCAGGAGAGTGTGAGAGATTGTGAGAGATTAAGTTTGTCTATAAGACAAAAGCAACTGAATCAACACACACACACAAGCAATACCCTAAGCAGAACACACATGGATATGGTACCAGTATTTAGGAAACTTATTACACTTACCCAAAGACTAGCAATGTGACTCCTGGCTGCTGTGTTCTCTCTGCTGTGGCTGAGCTGTAATAAAGACCCTGTAACAAGACACTGGCCTCCTGCAGGGGCTATTAAACATCAGAGCAAAGGGCACTCTGGGAAGACTCTCTGGGACAAGATGCAATGAAAGAAGCCTGAATGGCAGCACCCAGGGTCCATAAAACTGCCAGAGAAAGTTAGAAAAAACTCCTTTCACAGCCTGAGCAAAAAAAAAAAAAAAACAACAACACTGGGATGAAGTAAGAAGACAAAAAAGGTAATAATACATATATTTTCCTGATTGTAACAGACAGTTTCCCTTTAATAATCCACAACAAGGTGTGGGTTAAGGTGGGATTTGCCCACACCTGGCAAGTGACCAACAACACCAGGCATGCATAAGTCCCAGTGCACGCCACACTGTGCAGTGGATAACTCTGATTGTACAACTGGTAGGAAGTAAAGAATTAAAAAAAAAAGTTATTAAAATACTCAATTTCTAGGGTGGAGCATAGATGCAAAGGGGATGAAGTACTGGGTTTACCTTTAGATGTCAGCTGTCCAAGCATATCCCTGCTTAAATCAGTCTTAAATCAAGGCAGCAGCCATTTCATAGAACCATGAGACTGAAACTGATTCTGCAATTGATAAAACTGTGCTGGGCAGCATATAGCTAGCTAAACTCTGGCATCAGTTTCTGTCTCAAGGTTTTGTGAAATATCTTCTGCCTTTCTTTATTGCTTTGTTGCAGAGGTGTCAAAATGGATATTGCTGGACATTACCTCTTGACTTATAGTGTTGTTATTCCTTTGGTTTTTTCCAAAAACATTGCTCCTCATCTTAACAAATTTTAATTGAATAGACCAGAATCTTGTTCTAATTTAAATAATTCTGTGACACAGGTTTTTTACTTAGAAATCCTCAATGCAGCACTAAATGTAGAGAATACTGGATGGGCAACTATAGACAACCAGTGTCTTCTACCACAGAGGGGTTCTGATACCCTCTGACCAGGAGTGCAATGCTCAGGAGGTCCATGGGAATCAGTATCCAAGGTGACAGAACACATTGGTTATGCATAAAGTTGTTCATCCTTTATTTTTTGTAGTGTATAGTAGTATTATGTGAAATGTGTCAATTGTGTTGTTTTTTTTCTCTCTTTCATAATGAAACTGACTTGTGAAGTCTCTAGAGGTTCCACCACCCTTTCTATGAAGAAATACTTCCTTGCAGTACCCCTTAGTCTACCCCCTTCCAACTGCATGTTATGCCCCCTCATTCCTGGACATCACATTTTCTGAAAGATGTTACCCTACAGCACCCTTTTTATGCCTTTTAGATACTTAAAGGTGTCTATCATATCACCCATGTCTCTTCTCTTCTCCAGGGTATATATTGAGATCATCCAGTCTCTTTTAGTGCAGACCCTTCACCATCTGTGTTACCCTTCTTTACTGCCTCCATTCTGTCTAAATGCTTAAGGAGATGCAGCCTCCAGAACTGGACACCGTATTCCAAATGAGGCCTCATCAGTGATCTGCACACTCACATTACCAGCTCCTTCCTTCCTTCTGCTGGTGATACCATTCCATATGCACCCCAGCATCCCACTGGCTCTCCCCATAGCTTTGGTACATTGTTTAGCCACCTTTAGGTCATCCGGTATGACTACTCTCAAATCCCTTTCCTGTTTGGTGACCATCAGTCCTCCCTCCCACCATAATCCTCCCAAGAGCTGCTGCAACCCAAATGCATGATTTTACACTTTTTTGCATTAAATATCAGCTGTCACACTTCAGACCATTCCTCCAGTTTACATAGGTCCCTCATCATTGTTCCACCCTTCCTGAAGTGTCCACCCTGTTGCAGATCTTAGTGTCATTCGCAAACAGGCACACTTTCCTCTCCAGCCCCTCCGCAATTTCACTTATGAAGACATTATACAGGACTGAGCCAAGGACTGATCCCTGTGGCACCCTGCTGGTCAAACTCCTTTTCTTATATTGAGCATCATTTACCATGACTCTCTATCTTCTAATCATTCAACAAGTTTCTAACCCAGTTTACCACCTTGTGACCCACTCTCAGGCTGCCCAGCTTGTCCACAAGTCATATGTGGAACAGTATCATAGGTCTTACTAAATGCAATTCATGTTTATGTTTAAGCCCATGAAACACCGATATCTATTTAATGCATTTGCAGCAGTAGTGCCTCAACCAGCTTTGTTTTTTTTACCAGGAAATCGTCTGGGCACTGCCCTTTTTCAGCCATGCCTGACATGCTGGACATCACAGAATACATACTGGTTGAACGGTTGATTGCTTTGTTTACCCAGGGATTATGTTTATGTCTTTCTTTAGATTTTTTATGAGGGGCATTTTTATCACATATTTCTAGGTAGGTCTTTGTAAAATCTCTAACTGCCAATATCTACTTCTGGGATCAAATCTATACGGGCCCAATTCACTTGTTCCATTTGAAGCTGGAAAGAAGATTTTTTAAATGGGTAAAGTCTCTAACATACTTATATTTTGAAATATAAGTATTTCCAAAATGTTTTTTTATATTACACTCAAGATAACTGTGATCTCCTAAATTCAGAGGACCCGCCCTGTAGTCCAGCAGGTGTATACCATTTGTTATAAATATTAAATCCAAGATATTCCCTGTACTAGCATGGGTACTTCTACATTTTGGAATTATCAGAACTTGGTTGAGGCCCAGGGAGTGAAATTCAGATTGAAGCTTAAAACCTCTTTCTGCTCCACATACTGCATTAAAATCTTCAATCAATACTACTTCCCTTTGCCCCAGCAGCTCATTTAATCTTATAGCCAGCACCTCAAAAACTGATGTTTTTATTCTTGGGTGGTAGTATATCACTCCAAAGCACATTTTCAGCCCAGTCACATGTACCAATATTATCTCAATACCCTAGATATTACCTGAAAAAAGTATCTCTACTTGACCCAGATTATTTCTAAAATAAAGTGCTACACCTCCCCTTCTAGTTGGCCTATCACACCTATAAAGATCATAATTTTCTTTTTGGAATTCATAATCTGGATGCTTTTTTGAGAGCCACATCTCTGTGATGCCTATAATATCATAAGCATTTTCAGATACCCAATAATCAAATAAAGACTGTTTTCCAGCAAAACTTCTGGCATTGTCATGAGCTATCCTGACAATATCAGTCCAGTTTACTGGGCCTAGGTTTGGCTTAATATCCCCACTGGCCAAAGCAATGGCAAGAAGAGATACCAAATCCTTACTGGCCTTAGGGAATTTTACCCTTTGACTTAATTTTTGTCAGTAAGCCTGATCTTACCCGTATGGCAGCAAAAATTGAATTTATTTCTTCTACTAACCCCCCTCTATGGGGGGAGACATTTTTGTCATAGCCACAGAAAAGGAACATGTCCTAATCTCTGAGTCTGACTGAAACCCAAAGATGCATTTATCTGAAAACGCTAGAACCAGCATTCCTAACAAAAGAGCAGAATAACCCATAATTTTGTAACTGCTTAAAACTCAGAAAAGCAGTTTAAATAAACTGGCTTGAGAGGCTTTTTCTTTAAATATCACAGAGGGGCTGGCTGTGCTTGGAGGAAAGCCTAAATATATCTAGATATAAAAATATAAAAGAAATGAATTAAAACATTTATACAAATAAACATTCAGGATAAGCAATAAAAGCTGATTAACTCTCAAGGAACAAATATTCACAGACCATGCTTAGCTTGCATCTAAGGACACCACCAAAATACAGAAGATATGGAAAGCCCCTATTAAATGATACAATAAAAAGGAAAACTAAATTGTTTTATGTTTACAACATATTCTGGTGAATGTCTAAATATAATTTGGGATATGTACAAGGCATGTGTGTATAATGTGTTACCAGAAAGCACATAAACAATATAGAATGTGAAGACTTAGAACTTCAAATCAAAGAGACACACAGAACACACAGACATGTGTATTGCATCATTTAACACAACTGAATAACCTGAAACAAAATATTCTACTAAATGAATATCGAAAGAGACTAATTATGTAATCTAGATACTAATTTCAGTCTTATACTACAGAGAAAAAAGGTGGAAAGACACATTATGCAATTAGAAGTAGATGAAATACTGGGGAAATTTCATCAGATAAGGAAATAATCAAATATTAGATAAATACTATTCAAAACTTGACAAAGCTGCATATAATGAAGCAAAGGAAAAAGATGTAAGAAATATAAGACTTAAAACTCCACTTATTCAAAACAAACACAAAACAGATATGGACAATGGCATTTTACTTGAGAAGATCATAAATGTAATAAATGCATTCAATAGTGGTAAGGCCCTGGGGCCTGATGGCCTCTAAATTGATGTTTACAAAACATTTTGCAATATACCAGCACATCTCCAACTTGTCTGATGCTTTGATTTGTTCAGGTGGAGTCCCTCCTTCCTTCCCTTTATGAAGTTATAATCCTGGTTCTACAGAAAGCAGATACATACCTGTTTAAATGTTCATCATACAGATCTATTGCATTACTTAACAAAGGCCATAAAGTCTTTTCAAAAACACTAGCCACAACATTAAAAAAAAGTCCTCCCTTCTATAATATTAGTAATAGTAAGCAGTTTGCTGTTTGATCATGATAAAATATCATTACAAATAGTGTCACATCATAAAATTATAGAAATAAATTACTTTATAAAATTAAATTTTAAAAGACAGCAGAATGTTCCTAGGACAGCACAATACCTGCACTGGTATACATAAGTAGGGACAATATAACATATAACATATTTCTCTTAGACTCCTGTTCAAACTGAATGTTCAAGTATTTTAAACATTTCTAAATTATTACTAAGTAGTGAGCAACTCTCTTAAGAATATATCCATCTTCTATACTAAACAGAATTTTTGAAATTTCATTCCCATCTGAGCAATCCAAAGAGTTAGGTATTGGGGCTATCCTATGATTTCTAGCTTTACAATACCAGTGACATTTCAGCATAGCATGATGCAGATCCTCCCTAGCTTTGTCACTATATTTACAAAGCTCCTCTTCTCAGTTTGAAAATCTGTTAAATCTAGCTAGGAGAACACTTGATGCAAACATGTCAGTTCTCTATCTTGCAAAAGTTTTCCTTTGAGTGGGATCCTTCAGAACTTCCATATAGTTCTAAAGCTGTGTCTGCTATCATTAACTCTCTACCACTTAGAAAATTTAGACTGCTGAATAGCATTCAAACCCATCAGTTTGTACCAATCTTCAATTTTTCTAGAAATAAATTAGTCATATTTGTAATTAAGGATAATATTTTAATGCACATGCCTAGTGAAGAAGTCAATTCCATATTTTTGTAAAAGTTTAAGAATATAGCTCAACCAATAAGTTGACTTGACACTAGAGATATTGCAAAGTTAAACTTTACCCATGAAGTCCATGTGAAGCAACAAAAATTAGAACTTCACGGAATTCGCAGAGTTTTGAAAAACACCGAAACTTCGATTCACCTGATTTGCATGACAGTTCTGTTGAAATCTTAGTTTTTTCTGGAGAAGCACTAATCTCACAGGTGAAGCACAAAATTCACAGGTGAAATTTCGCATTTTGCATTGTAATCCATGATATTCACGACTGCGAATTTCACGAAATTTCAAAATTGGCAAAATGCATGAATTAAGTTGTGGTGCACATTTCACAGACTCTGTACATCTCTACTTGACACCATCATACTTCCAAAAGATTTTTTTTCTGTGTGCATTTTGTAAGCAGTCTATCCTCTGTATATCAATTTATTCTTAGCCAGTAATTGACTACTTTATTACCAGCAATTGCTTGGATACCATTTAGACCAAACTAAGCTCTCATGAAACAATTTAGAGTAGATTTATTAAATCCCAATGCAGAGTGTACTATTTGTATAGCTGTTTTTTTTTCCAATCCCTCAACTGGGGAAAAGGCCCATACTTCAGTACCATAGAGAGCCTACATGTTATATTTAGATTTAATGGCCTCCACAAATAGTCAAATCAAATGCCAACCATGTAGGTGGCTGAACCTTTTTAGACCAGTAATCAATTATTTTGATTTTACTAAAATGTAATCAAGATGACTTTTCAATGAGAGAGTCCAAAAAAAACATGATGTCCTTGTAACAAAATGTTTAACTGTGTCCAATGGCCAGGTCATCTCTGTAAATTATCAGGCCAATTTTGGGACAGTCTGTATCAGGGACATCTTTTGCTTTCAATAATTTATTAATATATACTATATATATAGGAAAAAGAATAGGGGCAAGTATACACCCTTGCATAATGCCTTTATTAGATGGGAACCTACAGGTATCTGAACTCATACTTCCATTCCCAACTCTAACTTGGGCCCATGTCTGTATAACGATCTTTGATAATATTAATCAGATTGAGGCATATCCCTTGGTCCTTCATGATATCCCATAATGTATTCCTAGCAATATAATCAAATGCTGAACCAAAATAAATTAAGACAGCATAACATTTCTGACCTCTTAGTCTAACATATTTTCCAAGAGATGCTGTGGAATGAAACAATTATCTAAAGTTGAGTATCCTTCTCTGAAACCAGCCTTAAAGGAGGAAATATCATCCACACTTTCAAGTTCTACTTTCAGTCTTTCTAGTAGTGCTCTAGAATAGATTTTAGACATGATGTCAAGCAGATTAATTGGTCTGTATATTTTTATATCATAACAATTCTTTTTTTTAGTGATTGAGATTATTTCTGAACCTCTCCATGAGTTAGGAATACACTGTTCAGCAATACATTTATTGAAAAAGGTTGTTAAACAATTTTATCATTGTTCCACTAAGCAGAAATGCACTACAGCTGGGATTTTATCAGAACCAGAGGCTTTTTTAGATTAAAAGGAAGTAATTGCTAAAAGTACTTTCTGCTGATTGATCAGAATAAAACAAGATCTTTGATCATCTTAATCATAAATTTCCTCATGTATATTAACCAATGGATCATAAATATATTGAAGAAATACTGAAACTAAACATCCTTGGTGAGATAAGAGTCCAGGTCTTCTTTATACTCTTTATAGCCACTTACAACTTGGGACAAGAAGCGCTGTTGATTTTTTTTCTGTATTGCTATCGGTATATGATCCCACTGGTTGTTGTAATATTTCCTCTTTTAAAGTCCAGAAAGATATTATATTGTTTCCTTTAGAAGTCTGCAGATGTATATATGTATGTCCAGAATCCATATACTTTTAAACATATTCAGTTTGCAAAAGGGTTAAGTCTTGAAATGTATGTTTATTAGGAGATTCTTTTGCGGCTCTTATATAAGTCATCAATCCTTTCTTTCTATTTTTACATTCTTGGTCAAACCAACCCCTCTGGGGTGTAACTTTCTTTTTGTGGTTCCCTTCAACATACAGGAGTTGTTTAATTTCTTCAAGAAATTCCCCTACCTAATGAACTATGACCGTAACATTTTCATTGATCTTGAGATTAGAAAACCATTGGTCCACAAAGACTTGAACCTTGTTCTGTATATTTATCTCTACCTCACTATTCCATCTAACTCTTTGAAGGTATCTAATCTCTAAATGATGGGCAATTACTTTGGTCCTGAGATCTTTAGTACAATTTTGATAATATTTACTAATTAACACTATGGGAAAACAATCACTTTCGCTACTTATTAAAATTAACATTCTGACCATAATTCGTGGGGACCATTCCATAAAGCTAAATCCAAGACTGACAAAGCCAGGTGTGAGAAAAGGGTAGATTGGCCAGTAGTACCACCCCTAATTCTCCCTTTCAGTGGGTAAATGTAGTGGCTTTTCATTAATTCCATCAATCTTTGGCCACTAGAATGTATCTTATTTTCAGAAGTCCTTCTTGTAAAATTGCTGTCCTCAAGAAGCATCCAATATAAAATTGGCTTATCCAAGCCCAATTCTGGGATTTAGATCACCAACAAACAAAATATGTGAGTCAGGATTATTGATCTGTACAGCCAGAATCTCATTCTGTAAACTCTCCCATATTTTATCTGTGTAATACTTGGAATTACTTGGAGGGATAGATAGATACAGTAGATGCATAGATAGATAGATACAAACCTTTATTTTTTAACAGGAGAAAGGCTATTAGGACTGTAAGGCACTGTTTTACAAAGTTGTCCTGTTTAAGCAAACAGTTTCATGGAATAAATTGTGTACAGAATTTATGTGTTCCACATCAGATGATAGACAATTATATTTATGTGTGTGTGTATATGTATGTATGTGTGTGTGTGTGTGTATATATATATATATATATATATATATATATATTAGTGCCATGGTAGCGTCACTATAGTTGGGGTTGGAGCAGGGGTTTCGATGTTAAACCTCAATTTTTGCACTTTAATAACTTTGCAATCGTTCAATGGATTTGCACAAAACTTTTTTGTGTGGTCTCCAGGAAAAGAGCTCTTCACTTACCAAGCTTTATTCCATTCAAATGTGTGAATTCTAAGATCTGGATACTGTAAAAACCTTAAGATTTGCCACTTTTTGCAGTTTTTTTCTCACTGCCTTGTACACACACAGTGTTGAATTTTGGTATGAAATGCTTATGGTAGAAAGGGCTTGGGTCACAGAACTGATCTGCATTATTTGGTGAAAAAATATTGATCTGTTTCAAAGTTATGACATTTTTAAAGCCTTATTATTTTTAGTGGGAGTTTTGCTTTTCATGATAAAATCATTGAACGAAAATGGATTTTGCTCTGATGAACAAGGATCCTTTTTCTTGAGTGGCCAATACTTGTTCACCAGAAAAAATCCTTTTCCATGAGCCGCCATCTTGTTTTTTGTTTCTGGCTGAAACAAAGTCTTGTAACTGTGCTCGGGGATGTCTGTTTGAGACATTTAACTATGTATATTGCTCATTGGGAGTCGATGAGCTGTTCTGTGTGGTTTCCGACTTTTGTATGCCCCTAGAAAAATGTTTTAAGTGTTTTATTCCTTTTTTGCCACTCATTAACTTACTTTTTTGCGAGTCTGTATTAGCCATGGAGAAAAAGGAAATCCCCTGGTGAAAAAAGGATTTTCCCTTTTCACGACCAGATGGCCATGCTGGTAATCCTTTTAAACCAGCTGATTTCCTTTTTCACCATGATTAAAAATGATGGCACAAAAGGAGTTGCTCTGGCAAAAAAAGATTACTGGTATGGTCATCTGGTTGTGAAAAGGGGAAATCCTTTTTCACCAGCCAATTTACTTTTTGGCTATGATGTAAAAGGATGGTGAAAAAGGAAGTGGGACAGCAAAAAAGGATTCTTGGCACAGCCATCTGGTTATGAAAATGGTTTCAGAACTATCTGGCCCCCAAAAATATAGCCATCTAGTCATCATCCCCTTGTAAATATCCCTGATGTCTACTGGGACCCCTACCCTCAATCTCTATATGTTTTATTTTTATAATTTTTTTTATTTATTTTTCTCTCTTTCTGTTTTAATTTTTCTTTTTACAATTGTGGCTTCCTGCCACTGTGCTCCTTTGTCCCTGGTGTCTTGTGGTACCCCCCACCCTCTGATGATTTTTTCCTTTATTCATTGATAGTTAGTGGCATCCCTCCACCCTCCCAGGTGTGTTTGATGCTAAAAATAAGAAAACCAATCCTCATTTTCTTTTTTTGTTTGTTTACCTGTAAAAAATGGTCCATTGCCTATCACTGTTGCACCCCCTACCTGACCACCCACTGTGCACTCACTTCCTCACACCACCTTGACACCTCATAAACTGTGACTAACCTGAAGAGGTCCCAGATTCAAGATCCACTCTCCTGATCTAAGACATATCTTGCTGCTAGAACCGGCGACTGCAGTATGAGAGAATAAAGTAAATGCACTTCAGTGTATTTCAATGGGAGTTTCAACTTTGGTACATAACTCAGCCATTTTTCAAAACTTTAATCCCAAATTTTCAACATGGCCTTTTGGGGAACCCACCTCATGAATAATGTGCAATTCCCATCAGAAAGGTGTTTCTGTGTTCAGTTGGCAAAATCACCTTTCTGGTGGGATTTGTGTAATGACAGTCATATTGTTCATGAGGTGGGTCATAAGTATGCTGTGTTGAAAATGTGGGGTCAAAATTTAAAAAAATGGCTATGTTATGACCATTTGTTGCAATTTCATTATGCACACTTGTAACTTTGGACATTTTCAACATTTCAATCCATGTTATCAACACAGCCTTCTTATTACCCTACCTCATGAATGTGACAACTGTCATTTTTCAAATCCTAGCCAAAATGTCTTTTCCCACCTGTCATGCGGAATGTCATTGCATTTGCACAGAATTACATTTTGGCAGAGATTTGAAACCTTTCTGTACTGGGTACATGTGGCAAGGTCATAAAAAGGCAATGTAAAATATTTAAAGTAAAAATTATTAAAAATGGCAGAGTTATGACTATTTGTTACAATTTCACTATGCATGCTCTTAAATTTGGGAATTTGAAATATTTTGAGCCCAAATTTTCAGCATAGTCTTCTTATTATACATTCTCATGTATGTCACAGCTGTCATTTTTCAAATCCTGTCCAAAATGTGTTTTTGCACCTGTGTTTCAGATTGGCATTGTGCTTCCATAAAGTTTAATTTTGACGGTGATAGAAACATTTTCTCACTGTGTAAATGAGGCCATAGTAGCAGGATTTGCTTCCCACCCGCCAATCAGCCAAACCAGGTAGGCCTCTAAACTTCCAATGTACACTGCACCCCGCCATATTTCAGATTTGAACTTGGTGCCTTTTTACTTTATGGTTTTTCCAACTCCCTGGCCTCACTGAGATTGGGATTTTAACTTACTGTGTGTACTGTGTCTGTTGCTAATAAATCACTGTAATTCACTCCCAGTGATCTGCTGATTTTTGGTTAAAGTGCTTCAACCAAATAATTTCATTAGCGTGCCTTATTCCTAGTGAACTCTTACTTCAGCTCCTAAAAGCATAACTTAAATAATCTAAATTAAGAGCCTTCCTGATAAAATTTATTATGGTACCCTAGTGTATCGAAGCCTCCCTCCATGCATTTGCTTTAAAATAATGGGCTCCGTTTGAATTTTGATCCAGTTCACCTTTTCAGATTCAGAGCTGTTTTCCTGTCTGTGAGCTGCTCATTTTCAGCTCCTACAGTTTAAACTCTAATAGTTAATTTAAGAGACTTCATGCTAACACTATTTTCAAGTCCTAGTGCACCAGAGCCTCTCTCCAAGCATTTAATTTCATATTGGTGCACTTCCTGAATTAGATCCAGTGTACCCTAACTTCAATGCAGTATTCCTGATTTGGAGCTGCTTTTTTTGCATTGGAGATTGTACCTGACTGAAGCAGTTTTTGTAACCAGAGCTCTGAAATGCAGTGAGCGATCAAGTGCCACACACAGTTTTATCCCAAATTAATTTAAAAGATCCTGTCCCTGTTAATCTTAGTTAGGGAGCCAGCCAGTTTTGTTTCCTCAGCACAAACTCAGCAGATCTCTGACTACTTCCCGCCAGCACTTTTCGCCAGCTCCCCACCCTCTCACACTATCTGGACTCTCTTATTTATAGCCACTGGGTGTCAGGTGAACAAATCTGCTTGTGAATTACTAAGTACCCATTTTCCCTGTGGCAGGTTATATGGAACCGTCGCTAGAGGGCAATACACAGTGTACTGTAATTCTAGTTCCCTGCTGGACTTTTTGTTCAATCTAACTTAATTCTCCCACTGCTCAGCTTCCTCTACTCTGCTTCCACTCTTGCTACTTTATTCACCCCAACTCCACTTGACTATCCAAATAATCATGCATCCCTGCAACACAAAACTTCTTCTCTTCTCTCTCTCCCCATTTCCCTTCAACTAATACTGTCCCTAACCCCTCTGATTGGTCTTTGCTCGCAACTGCAAAAAAACTCACCTTATCCAACCTCATATCTCCAATTTCCTATTTACATACTCACTATCACACCCTCCCCACCCTTTGAGCCATGATCATATTCTTCATTTATGCCTCATGCTTCACTACTAACTCTCCCACCCTTCTTTGCTGCTTTTCATCTCCTGCTCCCCTACTCTCATGTGCTCTACCCTGCCAGTTGCACTGATTCCTCCACATCCAACTCTAAATGCCCCAAACTTCACTTTCTCATCTTAGCTCTACTCTTGCTCACCTGCAGAGGCATCCACCCCAACCATGGTCCATCTGCGTCTCATGCTCAGAATGCCCCATGATCTGCCATGGCCCCTTCTATTGCTCCCACTGTCCTCCCAAAGAGTTTCTAACTCCTTCATCTACTGTAAATATATGTAATTTGTTGCAAAAATCAATCCTCCTACAAACCATGGTGGCCACTCTAAAACCTGACATACTGATCATCATGGAAACTCAGCTAAAGAGCCCATTCCCAGATCTCTCAGTCTCCATTCCTGGCTACTCCCTCCTCAGGCAAGGCCGTGCTGGCAGGGGTGGTGATGTTGCTATGTACATCATTGCCTCCTTCCAGTATTCTATTATTTATTCATCCACTAGCCCAGCATCATACAATGCACTGGTTATCCATTTAACTCTGCCCTTCACCCTCCCCATCTTTTTAGCCAAAATTTACTGTCTCCCAGATGTCCAGCCCTCTATCGCTCTCGACCTCATAACCTCCATCGCATCCCTTTAACACTTTAGTGAACTGCACATCTTAGGTGACCTTAACTTAAACTGGCTGTCTCCCAAGACATCCATAATATGTAATGTTCTTGGTGCCCTGAACCTCTTGCAATTGATCTCTGAACCCACCCACCCTAACCATAAGACACAAAACACTCCATGATCGATTGGGCTCTTACCACCCACCCAACATAGTAATTAGCTCTGGTATCCTCCCAGATGCTCTCAGTGACTGCAACCTAATATCCATTGTCAGGAAAATCCACAGACCATAATCGCTACATAAAACCTTGGAACTTCACTCCTTCAAATCCCTAGACCTTGAACCTCTCCTGCACAACCTTTACCTCTCTGACTGGTCTCCTTTAACCTCCTTCATCTCAGTTGATAAGGCTGTAGTCTACTTCAAAGAATTATTCCTTGAAAATTGGAATAGCTTTGCCCCTCTCAAACAAACTAGGGTCAGAGGCAGCAACCTACAGTGGATTACTCCTGAACTCATAACCTGAGTTAGGGCCAGAGATTGTTCCTGGAAGCACCACAAGTCCACCCAGCTTCCTAGTGACCTCATGGACTACCATAAACTCCAAAATGTCTGTACCAGGGAAACATGGCCATCCAAGTCCGAATACTTCAAAAATGCTTTCCTCACTAACAGAAATTCCCCTTCCAAGTTCTAGAAGGAGGTTCATACCCTCTTTACCCCTTAGTCCCACCCCCCTTCCCCAGTGCTAAAGATAAATCGCAATCTTGTAGCTGATTCTCATGCTGTAGCTGCAGAATTTAACTACTAAACTAAACTGAACTACTAAAATTCCTCCCAATTTACCTCTCCTCTCTCAAATGTCATGGTTGCCCCTCTTCCCCCCCCCACAAACTGCTCCACTTCCTTCTTACTCACACCCCTTCATCTCTTTTTCCCCAGTCTCCCCAATGATACTGTAAATGCCCTCCTTGCCATCAACCCCCCAAAAGTATCTTCCCCAGATGACCTAGACCCTAAACTCCTCTCTCTCTCTCAGCCCCAGCCATTGTCTACCCACTCTCCATAATCTTAAATCTCTCCTTCTCAATCTCCAATGTCCCTACCACATGGAAGCATGCAGTGAGCCTCCCCCTACCTAAAGGTGGTGACCTTTCATCCCCTGGCAACTATCGCCCTATATCGCTACCCCCTACTCTAGTCAAACTACAAGAACATCTAGTCCTCTCCCAACTCACCTCCTTTCTATCTGATACCTCCTTCTTCACCTTGTTCCAATCTGGGTTGAGGAAAAAACACTCTAGCACCACCTCCTTACTTTCGCTCACTGACTCCATCCTCTCTGGGATGAACAATGGCCAAATCACCTCAGCCATATTTGTCGACCTTGCTAAGGCTTTTGACAATGTTTACCACTCCCTTCTCCTTGGTTCCCTCACATCTGCTGATTTAACCCCTTCTGCCACCAACTGGTTTAAGGCTTACCTTACTGGTAGAACTCAGTCAGTTAAGATTGCAGATGCCATCTCACCTCCCCTTCCAATCTGCACTGGTGTCCCACAGGGCACTGTGCATTGTTCTTACTAATCTCCATCTTCTTAAATGACCTGCCTTCTATATGCTCCCCTGTCTCTGCCAGACGTATGTACATAGATGATACTAACTTGTATGCATCTGGCTTATGCCCAGCTGAGGTTACATTCAGCTTGCAGCTTGACTTCAACAAGGTCCAGCTCTGGTTTGCAAACCATCAATTATTCCTCACTGCCAAGAAGGCAGTCTCCATGACCTTTGGCACAAGGCAGAGACTGTCTAGGCTTCCCTCCCTGCCCACTTTCTGCACTCATGACAGGACTGTACTTGAGGACACCTCATCCTTCAGATACCTTGGGGTTTGGTTAGACCAACACCTCAACTTCTCTGGACACACTGACACCATCCAGAATGAATTGCACCCCAAGCTTGGTGCCTTGTTCAAAACCTCAGTTGCAACCCTCTTGCAGCTAGGCATGAATTTGTCAAGAAGATGACCCTCCCCATTTTTGACTACTGTGACATAGTCTATGGTGTTGTTTCCAAGTTTTTCCTGACCAGATTGGTCACTTTCTTGAACTCCTTCTGCCGCTTTGCCTTGATGCTCTCTCTCGCACCCACCACTGTGAACTCTATCGAGCCCTTTCCTTCCCCTCCTTTTCAAATAGATGTCTCTCACACTGCATCAAATTCATCTCTAAACACTGGCTGGGTGAACTCCCTTTCTACCTCTCCCAATCATTTATAACACCCCTCCTCATTCCCACTCCTTCAAATCTACCATCACTTGCACACTAACTGACTCCTGCCACTCCACCATCTCCAGCCAGTCTGGGTACTCTCATCACGTCCTTAAAATATGGAACTCTCTTCCTCCCCAAATCTGACACTCCTCCTCCCTCTAGTCCATTAACTCTGTCATCTCCAACTACCTCACACCTAGCTGTTCCTGTTATGATCCTCCTTAATTTCCTTCATCTAGCTCCTTACAGCTCATCCCCTTTGGAATTTACCCAGTGACTCTATCAACTCTACTGCCTCTAGAGCCTCTTAGGTGCTAGTTCTCACTCCTTTCTCCCTTCTCCTACTCTCTCCCCCCTTTTCGCTAGCCTTCACACTCCCATTGCAGGGTTCTCAGCATCCTGAAGGGGTCCTATTGTGGCTAGGCTTACCTCCTTTTATTCTCCCATCCACCTATCCTGGCCTTCCAGGTCCCCTTTCAGAATCCCCAGCATCCAGGAGGGTTATATTGGACCAGGCCTCATCCTCGCCCAGGTGTTATTTCTCATTTTCTTCCTCTCACTATCCCTCTAAAATTGCAACACCTACCCTCAGGAGGGTTTACAATAACTGGATCTTCCCTGCCTTCTTGCAGGTTTCACCACAACCTGAACAATTCTCTTTCTGGGGTCAGGTCTTATTCCCCCTCCTAGGTGTTAATCCACACATACGGTCTCTCTCTTTCTCTCTCTCTCTAATCCCTACCCCAGTTCCCTGGCCACTTGCAGGGTTCCCAGTATCCTGAAGGGGTCTCTCTGGGACACAACTCTTCCCTACCTCTCATCTCGCCCACTCTTCCTCACCCCTTATTTCATGATAGCACTTGTTCACTTTTAATATTGCCCTTATTATTTTCTCACAAATTGCATATGTATGCAGCACTGCTGTAACAAATTCCTAATTAATTGTATGCTGTATTGATCTTTGTAACTTGAATGTAAAATATCTTGTCCCTATTGTTTTCCCCTCCCCCCAGATTGCACCGGGAGATAAGTAACCTATTGCTCAGTGTGCCTTCCTGGTGAAACATTTCAATAAATAAAAATAAATAAATGAGATGGGGTAATAACATGACTATGGTGACAGTTGGGTGACTGTTTTCCTTTAACTGGAAGTGCAGAGGTCAGAGATCTCTGTGCTTCCACAGCTAGAAACATGTACGCATACATGGAGGGATGGGAGTGCAGGGCCCAGGGGGCCCTATGCTCCCACAATCAAATAAGGATATGATTATGCTATCTCAGAAAATAAGGAAATAAATTGCAAAAAAAACTTTGCTAATGCATCATTAGGGTTAAACTGACAAAAGCAGGGAAATGTGGCGTTAGGGTTTCCAACCCTAACACCATAGTCCCCACCCTTTACAGACACACAGGCAGGGGGGCTGTCTTGAGGCCATCAGCTGTAATGCTCACTCCATTCTTCTATTCTGTAGCCATGTCACCTAATTTTGTAATGGAATAGGATGAGTGTTAGGGCTGATGGCCCCAAGACAGCCCCTCCTTCCTGTGGGTATGTGCAAGGTGGAGAATGGGGTGTTATAGTTGAAAACCCTAATTTCTCTCCTTTTATTTGTTTAACCCTAACAGATGAATTAATTAAGTCTTTAGCTCTCTCTCTTTCTTTCTGTCTCTCTCTCTCTCTCTCTCTCTATATATATATATATATATATATATATATATATATATACAGTGCAAGTCACATTGAACTGTCTCAGCATTGAATTGGTTTAGCATTGTTTTTTTTACAGTTAGCAATGCAATGGCAACTTACATTGCATTGTTTTACAATGCTTAACCAGCTCAAGAACAATGTTTATAAAATGTTTTTGCAACTCACTTGGAATGCATCTGCAGTCCAGTCAAAATGCAATGCAAATATGATTTATAACATAGAAACATAGACTTTGACAGCAGATAAGGACCACCTGACCCACCTAGTTTGCCTATTTCCCTGCCTATTGGATAGGCTGCAGATTCTAGTTAACCAACAGCCTATTTCCTCCAACCCCCACTATAATTGCCTTATGTCTGCACCATGCATTCTTCAATTCCTCCACTGTTTTTGACCCAATGACCTCCTCAGGAAGGAGGTTCCATGCATCCACCACCCTCTTCATGAAAAAGTACTTCCTCACATTGCCCCTGAGCAATCACCCCCTCTATCTTCAAATTGTGCACTCTTCTTCTTGCACACCCCTTTTTTCTGAAAGGTGCTTCCCTCTTGGACTTTGTTTATTTCCTTGAGGTACTTGAAAGTTTCTATCATGTCCCCCTCTCCCTCCTTTCCTCAAGGGTATACAAAATACATAATTCTTAAGAAACAGTTTTTGTAGGGTCTTGTACCTGATTCTGTAGCATTTATGCAACTCAATTAAAAATGCTAAAGCTACTCATTGGAGGAACAGTTTAATGTGACTTGTACTGTATATACGAACATGCGAATGTGCCAGCAGAAACAGACCACCCGGTCTATCTAAGTCTGCTTGACTGTGCAGCTAGCACCTCTAGTTTGCAGCTGCCCCAGCCCCCCATCCCATTTGTCATCCTACTGCCACCCCCCAGCTCCCCTACCCTCACTCTCCCCTGTTTCCTGTCCTATGCCCTTTTGAAACTGTTCACAGATTTACACGATACCACCCATTCTGGTAGGGCATTCCATTTTGCTACCACCCTCTCTGTGAAATAGTGTCTCCTCATTTCCTTCCTAAATCTTCCCCCTCTATTCTTAGCACATGCCCCCTGTTGACCCTCCCCTCCTTAACTTAAAGACCCCATCTGCCCCATCCTTATTGAGTCCTCTCAGATACTTGAATGTCTCTATCATGTCCCCCTGTCCCTTCTATCCCCCAGGGTATACATATTCAGGTGTCTCAGCCTGCTGTCATAGTCTGTCCCTTCCATTCCACATATCATCTTTGTTGCCTTCGTCTGTACCCCCTCCAATAGTCTGATATCACACTTTAGGTATGGCCTCCCAAAACTGCAAACAATACTGTAAGTGCAGCCTTACCAGTGACCTGTAGAGGGGCAAGATCACCTCTCTTTGCCTGGATGAAAAACCCCTCACTATGCACTCCAGCATTTTGTTCACTTTTGCAGCTGCTCTCCTGCACTGGGCAGTATTGTCCATGGTCCCTGTTATCATTACCCCTAGGTTCTTCTCCTCCTCAGTGATCCCCAGCTTAACCTCTCCTAGCCAGTATTCTCTCCTTGGGTTCTTCACCCCGAAGTGCATAACCTTACACTTCTTTGCATTGAACCCCAGCTGCCACCTCTTGGACCACTCCTCTAGCTTGCTTAGGTCCCCCTGCAGCTTCTTCCATCCCTCCTCTCCATTCACCACTGCTCTGATTTTGGTGCCATCAGTGAACAGACTCATCTTGCTCACCACCCCATGTCTAATGTCTAATATGAAGAGCCCGAACAATAATGGCCCCAACACAGAGCTCTGTGGCACCCCACTCATCACTGGCCTTGGAGTTGAGGGCTCCCCTCTCACCACCACCCATTGCAACCTCCCACTCAGCCAGCTTGTAATCCACTTCATTATTTTTGTGTCTACCACTATACCAGTTAGCTTCCCCCAAGCCGCCCATGAGTCACAGAATTGAAGGCCTTGCTGAAGTCCAAGTAAAGAACATCCATTGCATGACCCTTATCCAGCTCACCTGTCACCCAGTCATAATACTGTATCAGGTTGGTTTGACAAGACTTCCCTGAAACAAACCCATGATGCCTCACATCCTGGAAGCCATTGTCCTCCAGGTACGATGTCAGGTGTGACATTTCCTTTAGTATTGTCTCCATGAGTTTGCACACTGTGGAGGAGAGACTTACTGGGTGATAATTACCTGGTTCATCCCTTAGTCCACTCTTGTGTAATGGTACTACATGTGCCATCCTCCAGTCCAGTGGCACACATCACAACTCCAGTGAGGTGCTGTACAGATCCACCAGCAGCTCCACGAACACCTCCACCATCTCCCTCAGCACTCCTCCCTGGGGTGGATACCATCCAGCCCTGGTGTCTTGTCTACCTTCAGTGCCCCTCAGTCCCTCTAGGACTCTACTTGCCTCAATTCTTCCATCTGTTGCCTCCTCTCCCCCATCCCCACTCACCATATCATAGATTTGTGCAAACCTATACCCAAAACACCAGGAAGAAGTCAGATTCAGCTGTGCCTTCCACAGTCCCAAAGGAACCAACTTTAAAATATGCCATCTGTCCCCCTACCCTTCTACCAGCAATGCTTCCTTTTTCCCAGGTATTTAAAACAGTACCCAAATAATTCAAATACTTGCTGAGTGTTGTGCCATGTTTCTTATAGACATGTTATGTCAAATTCTCTTATTAGAGTAACCCAGTCCTTACCCACTAACTTTGTATCAATACCAGAGATATTCCATGAGATAATAAATCCCTTTTTAAACATCTAATTTTTTAAAGGGGTGTATGAAAGGGTAATGTTTCCATCAAGAGGCGCGATCTCCACTTCAAATTCTTTAGTACAACTTAGTCGATTAAAATAATCAGTAAAAAATTTACATCTCTTTTTTGTTGGAATTTGATAGACTGAATTGTTTGCATTCAACATTATAGTACTAAGGGCCAAAGCTCCTGATTGCTTCTCAGTCAAGGTATATTTTTGACTGCTCCAGGCAGAATCATCAACTAGATAAAGACCCACATTCTCCGGCAGACCAGTCTTTTCCAAAATTCTGTTTGCAATCTCTCTGTCCTTAGCAATTATATCAACCTGCCCTTCCTCAGAATAATTCCCTCTCTTATGGGCACTAACAACTCCCTTTCTACCTAAACAGAATTGCAAAACATGGTTCAGGAATCTACATAAAGCCTGAGTTGATTTAAAATAATTCTCCCTGTATAGCTTCTGAAATCCAATCAGACCGAGAGTAACCAGATCGTGATTAGGCATAACAGTATGCTGAAATCCACTATGCACGCAATCAATGTTAATAAACTCAGCAATCAAATTGTGCTGTACCAACATATGACTGTTAATCCAAAGATAATTCAGTACTCTAGGAGAGATGCAATACACATCAACACATTCAATCCCTTGTGCATTTGTATTCCTGGTGACATTTTGTATGTTGCAGAAACAATGGGTAGATCCAAGACTTCCTTCGATAATAGGAAAGGTTCAGAAGGGCTTCAACAAGGGAAGGAGGGGAACATAACAACATAAGGAATGCATTCAATATGATTCTCAGCTGTAAAAACTATAATGCATTGGCAGTGTCCCTTGATGCAGAAAAGGCCTTTGACCAATGAGATGGTCTTTCTTAATAGCTGTATTAAAGAAAAAAAACACTGGTTTTAGAGAAACCTGTATTGCTTGGTTAAACTTGTACACATCTCTGTCAGCTAGAATATACACTAATAAAATCTTGCCACCAATTGGACTTAGTACAGCACAATGCAAGGCTGCCCATTGTCCTTAGTACTATTTCTGTCCTTGCTGGACCCTTAGCTAAGATAATATGACAATCCCCAGGCATACATGGCTACAAGCTCAATAACTACATTAAAGCTATATGTTTATACAGGCAATATTTTATTTTCATCACAGAAACAAAAAAGAGTATTTCCAAATATTTTCAATATGATACAAGAGTATGTTGTTTCGTCTGGTCTTAAATAATCTGGGACAACACAGGTTCCTTAGCAATCCATCTATGGGAAAAGGACATCTCATGTGGCTCTTTTCCATTGAAGATCTGGGAATCTTATATTAAATACCTGGGAGTTCAACTAAGCAATAATGTTAAGTTAATTAACTCTCTGAACCAGTAACCCCTTTTACAAAATACTAATGAAGACTTATTGAAATTTTCAGATGTGCCCAGAACCTTTCTAGGGTGTATTCTGGTTATAACAATGGATATTTTACTCTGTTTAGTGTATGCAGTTCAAGCAATCTTAAAGCAATTTTTCACTGCTCTAGACAGTATCATCTCATATTTTTTTGCTGAAGACCAAGACGGTATGGTTGAATTTAAAGAAATTGAATGCATGTTATATGAATGCAGGCCTAGCCCTACTACATGTTCAGTGACACCTATCCTCAATCATAGATCACATACAGTACAAGTGTTTGGTACCTGCCCTTTTTGATAATAGCAGAACTAAACAAAAAAAAACAGCAATCCATAGTACTATCTGATCACAGGTTCTCATATCAAAAAAAGAAATATCTGAAAATGTGGGTAATACATGTGTAAAACAATTACACTGCATTTGGACACCCCAGTCTAGACACTGAATACTCACAATGCCACCCCCCCACTTCATTACCATTCCAATAGTGCAACCTCCACAGCATACACCCACTGGCACTCAGCTCCCTCTGCCATTCCTCACCACCCAAAGAATACAATGCAGTAGTAAAGTCCTGCAAAAATGAAAACCATCCACAACAGTCCATGGCCAGCCTCTGTATAACTAATTCATTCCCACTGAATAAATTAGTGATGATATTGTAGCAGTAAAATCTGACTGGTTAATGTGATCTGCCAATCAGCTGTTACTACAGAATTATCTGGTCATCACCAATGAATTAGGTAGAAATGAAATGATGATACAGAGAGGCTGTTTGACCACCACTGTGACAGATTTTCTTCTTTGCAGGTCTTAGCTATTGTATTATACAGTATCCTTTCAGTGGTGGGGGACAGGAGAGTTCTACATGCAAGTAGGTGTATGGGATGGGGGTGTTAATACAGAATCTCTTATCCATTCCCACCTCACATCTTATATCCATCCTCCCTGTTCTCCAACCCAAAGAAGTCCATTGTCAATATAAACTCAAATCCACACCCTCCCAGTTAATTACCATCCCCTCATCCCCAGTTATCTTATTAGTAAATACAGTACTTGATGACACTGTAATCCATGCTGCTGACAACAGAACTTGAATTCGCCCATTGTGACCACCAATGCAAAGTAGTGCAGTGGGTTATGGAAACCTGACTGGTGATGCTAAGGATATGCTGTCACTCATCTCTTTGGGAGATCTGGGGTCATGTCCTGAGCCTGACCACCCGTGCCTCAGCTTGAGGTGGCTGTGAGTGTTGTTGAGATGGTGCACTAAATCTCTGGGGCAAGCCTATTTTTTTTTCTGCTTCTTAGGAGCCTCCTGTGGCAGGAAAGATGAGCAACTTTAATATTGTGGATGACCACTTAGCATCTGCCCTTCCACATGGAGGCAAGCTTCAGAATGGTGCATGTGTGGTTTTTACAATCAGGCACAGTAATTTGGGGTTGGGGAATAGAAAGTAGAACTAGATTTAAGCTGCTCATTTCTACTGTATGTTTTCAAAGTATCCAGTTAGCACCACAGAGCAATCTCATCAATACACATTTGAACAAATAATTGGCAAACATTTAACCAAAATTCAGAAACAGTGTAAACAACTTATTTTTTAAATGATCTTAAATTTTTATATGTCCATTTAAGGAAGTTGTAAGAACATATCATTGATGTATCACTAAGACTGACTCTGAACTTTCATTTAAAACCAATGTTATAGCCCTAAAGATTCCAAAATTAGTTCTTTTTGAATAAATTATCTTTAGAATGGGCAATTTATGGGCCTTTAGGTCTACAAGAATATTTTGTTTAAAAAATTGAATGCTTAAAGTTGGATCAATTTGAATAAATTATACTCATAAGTGGATATATGTGTATGTGTGTATGCATTTATATGTCCAGTACCATTCACATTAAATTATAGTGCAACTATTTAATAGTAGGTTAACATTTGAGCTGTTAAAGCTCTGCATAGCAAATCTCTAATTTACTGGTACCTGGTTGTTAGCTGGTTTCTGCTAAGCTATGAGTAAGTCCCCTTAAAACTTTCAGTTAAAGACACATTTTGCAACTGAAGGGGGAAAAGCAAGCCAGCTTGTTGGCAACAGATTACAGTCATGTCAAAAGAATACATTGCAAACTGCCATGACAGTAATGACAACCTTGTTAACTCATTACCTTGTGTTCAAGTATTGTATCTATTAATATGTATTTGTACCTATTAAGTGTGGCATATAAATGCTGTGAATCAAAACCCTGTTGTTGCAATGCCCCTGGGCCACCTTAGAAACTAAGTATATCACCTATGGTACACAAGGCTATCCCAAGGTGTATAACTACTAATGAATAAATAACTGTATTAATATGATGTATTCATTCTATCCTTGTTGTGCAGGCCAACAACTATAATAAAACAGACACAACATTGTATATCACCATACATAAATATCAAATATGTGAAATTTGGTGCAACTGATCCATGTGCACCCTAAATAAATTTAAATGATCTCAAATCTTTGGTATAATGCATTATTACCAAATAAGAAAGGCATCATTTGTATTCAATACAATATTTTTATTGCAAAAAGAGATCAGTGGCTGGAAACGTTAAAGCCAAAATGCTTATATAGTAAGTAGCCAGACAGATAAATTCTTCAATTAAAATTACATATTGAGACCTTGAGGTGATAAAGGCCACATAACTGGATCATGTCCCACCTATATCTGGGACATAAAAACATGTGACTGGTATATATATATCTATATATATATAGATATATATATACAATGGAAACATATACAAATTGTGTATACATCAACAGAAGTAGGGGGAAAAATAAAAATAAACACAATGTATGCTAGAAAATTTTATTAATTAAAACTCTGTAATAATGAGGGTGGTTCCTGTCTATTTAACAACTGTACTGCACGTGAACAGTCAGCTGAATCCTTTTTACCACAAAAGTCAATTTTTCTACAGCATAATGGACTTGGGCTTGATTTAAGTAAGCGTTATGTTAATATTTCATTTTTTACGGATTTATTCATTTTAATAGAGGCTTCTTACTAGGCGTCTGGAACAATGGGCATACTAACTGGTCAAAGACATCTACCTTCTGCCGACCACAGTGGCAGAGTTTCAGATTATTAGGAATTTCCTAATCTCTGCCTACGTTATTACAACTGCAAAGGACATTAGTTGGAACCTCAAGTTAGTAGACATTTTCCTTTGCTCCTCTTCTTGTTAAATAACTGAGATGTGATTCCTGACAATTGATTATCTTAAGCTGAGCATACATTAGACACATTGGCCCAGATATTCAAAAGGGTTGCGCATGGCACAACGGTGTTGCGCCATGCAAAACCCACTGATGCGCCCCGGTGCGATATTTAAAAGGAAAAGTGTGCCGCTCAAATCCCAATGCGCCGGGGCGCATCAGTAATGTATTCAGGCACCTGATATTCAGCCCTGCTGTGCAGAGTTATGCAGGCACAACCCCTACCTGCGCCTGCACAAAGTTACGCCTAAAAAAAAAGGAACAAGTTGAGGGCCACCCACAGATGAGCTGCCGCATTGCAGGGTGCAACATAGCAGCTGCCACCTGTGGGTGGCCATCACCTGTTCCCGCGGCACCTGACAGTGCCCCCCCATACCCTGATTGTGGGCATCAGACATCCCCCTCCCCCAAAGTCCAATATCCCTGGTGGTCCATGTGGACCCGCACGGAGCCGATTGTGGGTGGCATTCCTCACCCCAAGTCTGAAATCCCTGGTGATCTAGTGGACCCCCACCCCACCCACCTGCCCACAGAGCCCCCACCCCACTCTCCCCAGTCAGCCGGTGAGCGGCAGCACCCCACCCTCCTGCCCCCGCCACCTGCTGACTGACAACTCAGTATGGCTGCCGCCCATTGGTTTCAAACGCGAGCCAATGGGCGTGCAGCTCTCCAGCTACTAGTCAGTCCAGATATGTGAATGAATTCATTCACATATCTGGACTAGATCTCAGCATGTATGGTCTGCACGCCTCATTGGCTCATGCCTGAACCAATGGGCATGCAGCCATACCCCGAGCTGTCAGTCGGTGGGCGGCGGGTGGCAGGAGGGTGGGTGCTGCCGTCCCGCTGGCTGGGAGGAGCGGGTGTTGGGGCTTCATGGGTGGGTGGGGTGGGGGTCCACTAGATCACCAGGGATTTCGGACTTGGGGGATGAGGAATGCCACCCGCGATCGGGCTCCATGCGGTCCACTGGACCATCAGGGATAGGAGACATTCATTGTCCCTTACGGGACATCCCACAATCGGGCTGCAGGGGTCGTCGGTCCCCGACAGCTGCTGCCTGGCAGGGCACCAGGCACAAGTCATCAAGGATCGGTGCACCTGCATGCTAATGGCATGCAAATGGGGCCATAATCAGATGCAAATGGCCCCCCATGTGCCTTGCATAAATTATGGCCCCATTTGCATGTCACCCTTTGAATATCGCAGGTGCTGTGCATGGCGCAATGGAACTTGCACCACCTCATCTCAATGCTCCACTTTGACCATTTGCGCTGGCGCATTTCCACTGTGCCATGCACAGTGGGGGTGGCCAGTGGGCGATATTCAAAGCAGTTGCGCCATACGCAACTCTATTGAATATCGCCCTGGCCACGCCCCAGCGCAACTATTTTGAGCGGCGCACAGGCTTGCGCCACAAACTGGCACAGTTTGAATATCTAGGCCCTTGTGACTATTGATCCTTTTCCAAATCTATCCATTCTTGGATAGCCCACATCCTGTCTAATTTTTTTTTAGTCTAATTTGTTGCTAGATTACACAGATGTCAAAGACGTATCCCACTTAGGTCTTTTTCACATGTACCACCAAACCCCACAGGTGATTTACATGTTCATAGATTTTTCTTCCAGCATATGCTCTGCAATCTTTTGGAGGGCATCTGAAATATTTTGTGAAACTGGCTTAGATAAAACATTAATGCTTTATGAGTTATCATTAAATGGGAAGTAAACAATGCTTCTAAGCAGACCTGGCCTATGTAATAGAGAATAATAGCTGATTCACATTCCTAGCAAGAAAAAAAAAAATTAGAAATGCCTAATTTGTTTGAAATTTGTTCCATCTGTGTTACCCCTCCATTTTGGTACTCCTCTGACCTCAAAACTACCAGAAATTACTCGGTGGTCTTCATTTTTTTTTTTTTTTTGCTTGGTGCTGAGTTTGCCATTAACTTCTATATTTGAATTATGGCCTTATTTTGGGACTTATAAACACAAAGCAAGTAAACAAAGCTGTTTATGTGAGTACATGAGTAAATCTTTCCTTGTAGACAGTCACTTTCATCTGATTTGCCTTAATTTGTTCCTTTGCTGATGCTGCAAGAGGAGGGGGGTACCTGATTGTCATTTCTTGTTGTGTTGTGGCTGTGTTGAGCTGGTCTTGCCACTGCATTCTAATGCTCAGTAGTTTCTGTGGAGAAAAGTTTGAGAACCATAACATATTGTAAAAATGGCATTTATATCATCAAAATAATGTTTTTAAATGCTTCTCTTCTGATTTGCTGTTCCCCCACCCCGTGTGTGCCTCTCAGTGTTCCCTGTGCCCTGTTTTCCCTTACTTGTTGCTGGTCATGCTTGTGTCACTGACGTACATGTGTTTTGTTGCGCTCTTTTATGCCACTCAAAACTATACATAGTTTTGTAATATAACCCAGTGGCTAACAGGGTGTTGCCAAAATGGAACTTGCTGTGAAATAACCTAGAGCACTGACTGCATGAATACCAGGGTATGATGTGATAGTAGGTACATCCGGATAGAAAAATACCTACATTATATGCAGTGTATATAGATATAGATATATATATATATATATATATATAGGACTGCAGTTGCACCCCTATATTTGGGATTATGAAGCCACTTCTATGTTAAACTCTAAATTTTGTGCATTAATAACTTTGGACTTGTTTAATGGATGTGCATGAAATTTGGTATGTATGGAGGGGCATGGTAGATCTCTTCATTTGGCAAATTTTGTTCTGGTCAGACTTATGGTTTTTGCACACCAAAACACAGTAAAATGCACTTTTCGTCAGTTATGTTGGCAGTTTTTCAGATGTTGTCTGTGTTGCTGGGCAGTCTTTGTGTGTTGTGCCGCTCTGTAACTTGGCACATTGAAAGAACTTGGGTTAAGGAACATGCCACTGTTTGTTTGGTGAAAAAATATTGATCCATTCATTAAGTTATTAAAGTTTTAAGTTCTCATTATTAGTCTAGGGGGAATTTGATATGGTTATTTTGTAAATGAAGAATGGGGTTTTGGTCATCCGGTCCCTCTTCACAATCAAAGAATATGCAGGCTCACAATCAAGATTCTTTGATCACGAGGGAGGCACTAGATGGACCAGATAGCCCAATTTTAACAACTTTTAAAAATAAATATCTCGGAAACAGTTTGGTCTTTTAACTTGAAACTTGGAGGGTGTTGATGTAATGTCCTGTAGATGTGAATTATGATATTTAGGTATCAGAAAATACATTTGTTGTGGAGATATTACGTGGTGCAGTTTACATTTTGCAGAAAGCATTTTGCATTGTGGTAGTGGCTTGAAATTTATAGGGTAGCTAGCCATACTGCCATGGACGTACTTTTCAGTTGTTAGGTGTGTAAAATGTAAACAGGTGACGAATTCTGCCACTCCAATGAATGAAAATCTCAAACTTTAAAATGTTATATCTCTGACACAGTTTGTTTTTTTTTAAATTGAAATTTGGAGGGTGCTGAGGGGATGTCCTGTCCATGTGAATTATGGTACATAGGCATTGGAAAATGTAGTTGCTGCAGAGATATCGCGTGACACACTTTACATTTTGCATATAGCATTTTGCATTGTGGTAGTGGCTTCACATTTATAGGGTACCTAGCCTTACTGCCACGGAGGTTATTTTCAGTGGTCAGGTGTCTGACATGTAAACAGGTGTGGAAGTATGCCACTCTGATGAATGAAACGTTGCTTTTTATTAAGGTGGTGGGAGCATGGGGCCCATTGGGCCCCGCGCTACCACCAACATGTGTGACTTTCTACTTTTCTATTCTTTCTTAAAAAATAAGGACATTCTATGCAAAAAACATTGTTAATGCATCATTTAGGGTTAAAACACAAAAAGTAAGGAAATGAGACCTTTTGGGTTGTCACCTCCCCCCTCGTGTACCCCCCATCCTCCCAAGATTGACAGATGACGCGTGTTTCATTGGGGTTGTGAAGCCTGTCACCCCATTCTTCTTTACTGTGGCTTGTGAGTTACAGGGGTGCAGTCATGCCCCTATATTTAGGGTTGTGTAGGCACTTTAATATTAAACCTCAAATTTTGTGCTTTAATTACTTTGCAACCGTTCTACGGATGTGCATGAAATTTGGAATGCACAGTCTGGTATGTTAAATTGCTTGATTTCCTAAATTGTGTTTCAGTCAGACATACATTTTTTGCACAGCAAACCACCAAAGAATGCACTTTTCACCACTTTTGTGCATTTTTTGTCTGTGTTGCTGTGCGGACACCATGTGGGTTATTGGTCCGAAACTTGTGATATAGAAAGAGCTAGGGCCAAGGAATATGCCATCATTTGTTTGCTGAAAATATATTAATCTGTTCAAAAGTTATTCTAATTTGAAATTCCCATTATATCCTATGGGAAAATGTATATGTGTTTTTTGAATGTTAACGGGAAAGACCAGATGGCCCTAGGAAAGACCTGATGGCCCAAATTCGGATGACCATATCTCAGTCACAGTTTGGTCTTTTTACTTGAAATTTACAGGGTGTTGAGGGGATGTCATAGATATGTGAACTATGCTGTTTAGGTGTTGATGAAATAATTTTCTGCAGAGATATTCAATGACGTAATTGACATTTTTCCCATAGGATTTCATTGCAGTCTGTGTCATGACTTTCAGCGCCGTTATCTTGGAAATGAAGCGAGATACATACTTTTCACTACAGGTGGCTTAGATCACCTTCAGGTGATTTTAGCCACTGGAAGAAGATCTGAAATTGTAGAGTAAGCCTGTAGTGGAATTTTGTTTGTCCATTGCATGGTTCATGAGATATTGTGAAATAACTGTCACAAGGGTTGAAAGAGTGCCTTTCCAGTGCTTTTCAGTGTCCATAGCTCAGAAACGATGTGAGACATGGATTTGGCCAGTGATTGTGGTATGATCTGCTCACTGTCATGGTTACAATGACACTTGAAATGTTTTTTACAGCTGTTACGGTTCCCCAGCTATGGACAAATTAACGTTACAAGCATTCGCTGGCCAATAGGAATCCTGCATGGCTCTGTAGCTATGCATAAGTGACAGCGCAGGTCCAGAGGTCCTGCACTGCCTCAGATGCATATTATTATGCATAAATGGGCAAGTTAGTGGCAGCACAGGGCCCTCTACCATCAGTACATTCTTTTTAGTGGCTATTATTATAGTGGCGCAGTCACACCCCTATATTTAGGGTTATGAAGCCACTTCTATGTTAAACTCTAAATTTTGTGCATTAATAACATTGGACCTGTTCAACAGATGTGCTTGAAATTTGGCATGCACAGTGGGGCATGGTAGATCTCTTGATCTGCCAAATTTGATTTTGGTCAGATTTACGATGTTTGCGCACCAAAACGTAATTTTCACCAGTTATGTGAACAGTTTTTTAGACTTTGTCCATGGCACTGCACAACCATTGTGTGGTGTGTTGCTTTGCAACTTAGCATGTTGAAAGAACTTGGGACAAGTAACATGCTGCTTTTTGTTTGGTGAAAAAATATTAATCCATTTAAAAGTTATTAAAGTTTTAAGTTCCCATTATAAGTCTGAGGCAAAATGTGTATGGTTATTTTGTGAACGAAGAATGGGGTTTTGGCCATCTGGTCCAGCCTCACAATCAAAGATTTTGAAGGCTTACAATCAAAGATTCTTTGATCGTGAGCAAGGGACTAAATGGACAGATCTAGAGGGACAGATAGCCCAATTTTAACAACTTTAAAATTAAATATCTCGGAAACGGTTTGGTCTTTTAACTTGAAGTTTGGAGGGTGTTGATGGGATGTATTGTAGATCTGAATCATTGTGTTTAGGTGTCAGAAAATACATGTATTGTGGAGAAATTGCGTGGCAAAGTTTATGTTTTGTGGACAGCGTTTTACATTGTGGTAGTGGCTTGAAATTTATAGGGTAGCTAGCCTTACTGCCATGGATGTACTTTTCAGTTGTTAGATGTGTAAAATGTAAACAGGTGTGGAATTCTGCCACTCTGATGAATCAAAATCTCAAATTTTTAAATGTTGTATCTTGGACATGGTTTTGTCTTTTAAACTGAACTTTGGAAGGTGTTGAGGGGATGTCATGTACATGTGAATTATGGTATATAGGTGTTGGAAAATGTATTTGCTGCAGAGCTATTGCATGACACAGTTTATATTTAGCATACAGTGTTTTGCATTGTGGTATTGGCTTCACATTTATAGGGTTCCTAGTCTTAGTGCCATGGAGGTTATTTTCAGTGGTTAGATGTCTGATATGTAAACAGGTGTGGAATTATTCCACTCTGATAAATGAAATTTTCTTTTGTTTCAAGGTGGTGGGAGCATGGGGCCCGAAGGCCACTGCGCTCCCACCAACTTGTATGACTTTCTACTTTTCTATTCTTTCACAAAACATAAGGAAATTCTATGCACAAAATATTGTTACTGCATCATTTAGAGTTAAAACATAAAAAGTAAGGAAATGAGAACTTTGGGGTTGCCCCCTGCCCTCTTGTGTACCCCCAATCCTCCTGAGATTGACAAATGACAGGCTGTGTCATTGGGGTTTTGAGGCCTAAATGTCATCCCATTCTTCTTTACTGTAGCTTGTGAATTATAGGGGTGCTGTGGTGCCCCTATATTTAGGGTTGAGTAGGCACTTTAATGTTAAACCTCAAACTTTGCAACTGTTCAACAGATTTGCACAAAATTTGGAATGCGCAGTCTGATATGGTAGATCTCTTGATTTCCTAAATTGTGTTTCAGTTGGACATACATTTTTTCTGCAGTGAAGCACAAAAAATGCACTTTTCACCACTTTTAAGAACTCTTTGTGCATGGTGCTGCACTGACACCAAGTGAGCTATTGATGCGACACTTGGGACATAGAAAGAGCTTGGACCAAGGAACATGCCATCATTTGTTTGGTGAAAAAATATTAATCTGTTCAAAAGTTATTACAATTTGAAATTCCCATTATATCCTATCCTATGGGATAATTTGTATGAATTTTTTGAATGTTATTGAGAAAGACCAGATAGCCCTAGGGAAGACCAGATGGCCCAAATTGGGATGACCATATCTCAATCACAGTTTGGTATTTTTACTTGAAATTTTGCAGAGTGTTGAGGGGATGTCATAGATATGTGAACTATGCTGTTTAGGTGTTGTGGAAATAATTTGTTGAAGAGATATTCAATTACATAATTTAAATTTTTCCCATAGGACTACATTGCAGTCTGTGTCATGACTTTCAGCACCGTTATCTCAGAAACAAAGCGAGATACAGACTTTTCTTTACAGGTGACTTAGATCACTTTCAGGTGATTCTAGCCATTGGAAAAAGATTTGAAATTGTAGAGTAAGCCTGCAGTGGAATTTTGTTCGTACATTGCACGGTTCATGAGATATTATGAAATTACTGTCACAAGGGTTGAAAGAGTGCCTGTCCAGTGCTTTTTGATGCCCAAAGCGCAGAAATGATGTGAGATATGGGTTTAGTCAGTGATTTGCTGTATGATCTACTCACAGTCATGGTTACAATGATACTTGAATTGTTTTTCTAGCTCTTACGGTTCCCAAGATATGGACAAATTACTGTTACAAGCATTCGCTGGACAATGGGAATGCTGCATGGCTCTGTAGCTATGCATGAGTGGCAGCACAGGCCCAGAGGGGTCGCACTCCCTCAGATGCATATTGTTATGCAGAAATAGATAGGTTAGTGGGAGCACAGGCCCCTCTCCCACCAGTACATGCTTTTTAGTGGCTATTATTATAGGGGTGCATTTGCGCCCCTATATTTCGGATTATGAAGCCACTTCTATGTTAAACTCATATTTTTGTGTGTTAATATTGTTGGACCTGCTCAACAGATGTGTGTGAAATTTGGTATGCACAGTGAGACATTGCAGATCTCTTGACTTGCCAAATCTTGTTTTGGTCAGGCTTTCGGTTATTGCACACCAAAACGCTGAAAAATGCAATTTTCGTCAGTTATGTGGGCAGTTTTTCAGAACTTTTTCTTGGCACTGCACAGCCATTGTGCGGTATGCTGCTCTGCAACTTGGCATGTTGAAAGAACTTGTGTCAAGGAACATGCTACTTTTTGTTTGGTGAAAAAATATTAATCCATTCAAATGTTATTAAAGTTTTAAGTTCCCATTACAAGTCTAAGGGAAAATTTATAAGGTTATTTTTCTAACGAAGAATGCTTTTTTTTCCATCTGGTCCCTCCTCACAATAAAAGAATTCACAGGCTCACAATCAAACATTCTTTGATCCCGAGGGAGAACTAGATGGCCAGATTTGGAGGGACCAGATAGCCTAATTTTAACAACTTTTGAAATTACAGTAAATAGCTCAGAAACAGTTTGGTCTTTTAACTTGAAATGTTGAGGGTGTTGACGGGATGTCGTGTAGATGTGAATTATGGTGATTAGGAGTCAGAAAGTACATTTGTTGTGGAGGTATTGCGTGACACAGTTTACATTTTGTGGACAGCATTTTGCATTGTGGTAGTGGCTTGAAATTTATAAGGTAGCTTGCCTTACTGATATGGATGTATTTTTCAGTTGTTAGGTGAGTAAAATGTAAACAGGTGTGGAATTCTACCACTCTGAGAAAGGAAAATCTCAAACATTAAAATGCTATATCTCGGACACGGTTTGGTCTTTTAAATTTAAATTTGGAGGGTGTTGAGGGGGTGTCCTGTACATGTGAATTATTGTATATAGGCATTGGAAAATGAATGGGCTGTGGAGATATTGCATGACACATTTTACATTTTGTGTATAACATTTTGCATTGTGGTAGTGGCTTCACATTTATATGGTACCTAGCCTTATTGCCATGGAGGTTATTTTCAGTGGTCAGGTGTCTGACATGTAAACAGGTATGGAATTATGCCACTCTGATGAATGAAACTTTGCATTGTTTCAAGGTGGTGAGAGCATGGGGCCCGCCGAGCCCCACACTCCCACCAACATGCGTGACTTTCTACTTTCTATTCTTTTTTAAAAAGTAAGGAAATTCTATGCAAAAAACATTGTTAATGCATCATTTAGGGTTAAAACACAAAAAGAAATAAATGAGACCTTTGGGGTTGCCCCTCCCCCCTCATGTACCCTCATCCTCCCAAGATTGACAGACGATGGGGTGTGTCATTGGGGTTGTGAGACGTAAATTTCACCCCATTCTTCTTTACTGTGGCTTGTGAATTATAGGGGCATGGTCATGCCACTATATTTAGGGTTGATTAGGCACTTTAATGTTAAACCTCAAATTTTGCGTGTTAATAACTTTACAGCCGCATTTGCGTTTCAGTCAGACACAACATTTTTTGCACAGCGAAGCTCCAAAAAAATGCACTTTTCACCACTTTTGTGCATTTTTTGTCAGTGCTGCTGTGCAGACACCATGTGGGCTATTGGTCCGAAACTTGGGATGTAGAAAGAGCTTGGGTTAAGGAATATACCATCATTTGTTTGGTGAAAACATATTAATCTATTCAAAAGTTATTACAATTTGAAATTCCAATTATACCCTATGGGAAAATGTATATGTATTTTCTGAATGTTAATGAGAAAGACCAGATGGCCCTAGGAAAGACCTGATGGCCCAAATTGGGATGACCATATCCAATCACAGTTTGGGATTTTTACTTGAAATGTTCAGGGTGTTGAGGGGATTTCATAGAGATGTGAACTATGCTGTTTAGTTGTTGGGGAAATAATTTGTTGCAGAGATATTCAATGGCATATTTAACATTTTTTCCATAGGATTTCATTGCAGTCTGTGTCAACAATATTGGCGCCGTTACCTCGGAAATGAAGCGAGATGCATATTTTTCACTACAGGTGTTTTAAATCACCTTTACGTGATTTTAGCCACTGGACGAGATCTGAAATCACAGAGTAAGCCTGTAATGGAATTTTGTTTGTACGTTGCATGGTTCATGAAATATTGTGAAATTACTGTCACAAAGGTTGAAAGAGTGCCTGTCCAGTGCTTTTCGGTACCCATAGCTCAGAAATGATGGGAGACATGGGTTTGGTCAGTGATTGTGGTATGATCTACTCACTGCCATGGTTACAATGACACTTGAAATGTATTTCTAGCTGTTACGGTTCCCAAGATATGGACAAATTACTGTTACAAGCATTCGCTGGCCAATAGGAATCTTGCGTGGCTTTGTAGCTATGCATAAGTGGCAGCACAGGCCCAGAGGTCCTGCCCTGCCTCAGATCCATATTGATATGCAGAAATTGGCAAGTTAGTTTGAGTACAGGCCCCTCTAAAACCAGTATATGCTTTTTAGTGACTATTATTATAGTGTCATAGTCGCACCCCTATATTTAGGGTTATGAAGCCATTTCTATGTTAATCTTGAAATTTTGTGCATTAATAACATTGGACCTGTTCAACAGATGAGCAAGATATTTGCTATGCACAGTGGGGCATGGTAGGTCTCTTGATCTGCCAAATTTAATTTTGGTCAGACTTACAGTTTTTGCCGACTAAAACGCTGAAAAATGCACTTTTCACCAGTTATGTGGGCAGTTTTTTCAGATTTTGTCCATGGCACTGCACAACCATTGTGTGGTGTGTTGCTCTGCAACTTATTATGTTGAAAGAACTTGGGACAAGTAACATGCCGCTTTTTGTTTGGTGAAAAAATATTAATCCATTCAAAAGTTATTAAAGTTTTAAGTTCCCATTATAAGTCTAAAGGAAAATTTTTATGGTGATTTTGTGAATGAAGAATGGGGTTTTGGCCTTCTGGTCCCTCCTCATAATTAAAGAATTTGCAGGCTCACAAAGATTCTTTGATCACGAGCAAGGGACTACATGGCCTGTTTTGGAGGGTCATATAGCCCAATTTTAACAGCTTTAAAATTAAATATCTCAGAAACGGTTTGATCTTTTAACTTGAAATTTGGAGGATACTGACTGGATGTCCTGTAGATCTGAATTTTCATGTTTAGGTGTCAAAAAATACATTTGTTTTGGAGATGTTGCATGGCATAGTTTACGTTTTGCGGACATCGTTTTGCATTGTGATAGTGGCTTGAAATGTATAGGGTAGCTAGCCTTACTGCCATGGATGTACTTTTCAGTTGTTAGATGTGTGAAATGTAAACAGGTGTGGAATTCTGCCACTCTGACAAATGAAAATCTCAAATTTTAAAATGTTATATCTCGGACACAGTTTGGTCTTTTAAATTGAAATTTGGAGGTTGCTGAGGGGATGTCCTGTACATATGAATTATGGTATATATATATGCTGGAAATTTATTTGCTGCTGAGTTATTGTGTGACACACTTTACATTTTGCATATAGCATTTTGAATTGTGGTAGTGGCTTCACATTTATAGGGTACCTAGCCTTAATGCCATGGAGGTTATTTTCGGTGGTTAGGTGTCTGAAATGCAAACAGGTTTGGAATTATGTTACTCTGATGAATGAAACTTTGTTTTGTGTCAAGGTGGTGGGAGTATGGGGCCCGAAGGGCCCCACGATCTCACCAGCTTGCACGACTTTCTACTTTTCTATTCTTTCTCAAAATGTAAGGAAATTCTATGCAAAAACATTGCTAATGCATAATTTATTGTTAAACACAAAAGTAAGGAAATTAGACCTTTTGAGTTGCCCCCTTTACCCTCTTGTACCCCCCATCTTCACGAGATTGACAGCCGATGGGATGTGTCATTGGTGTTGTGATGCCTAAATGACACCCCATTCTGCTCAATACTGAGCAGCAAATCAGAGCTCTTTTCCTAATAAAAGGCTGCTGATATTTTAAATAAAGAAGAAAGTCAGAAATAAAGAACCAGTGGCTTATGGAAAAATTTACAAGGATTTGATTCTGCCTTTGTGGGGAAAACACAGGGAAAATGAAGACTTTGTACAGAGTAATGGCTATTTGGATCTGGGACCACTGAATATTTCTTATCCTATATTTTGTATCCTGGATAGGGCAGGGGAAATGCTACATCTCATTGTCACAGGGATGTTCATTTTACACATTTTTGTACTGTATTTACTCAGGCTGTCCCAGATTAGATGCAATATCTTGTTTAAAGTGGGGTCACGATTTTACCATTTTTATAATGTATTCAGGCTACCAAATCTAGGCCCCTGTATTCAAAGAAGATATGCAGCGCACCCTGGTGGAAAAGGGAGATGTGCTGCACAACTCCAACAATGTGCAACAGCACAATATTCAAATGTGCGGGATGTGCTAGCTGCAAGAGAATGGACCTGGGCACATACAAATGGTATGCCGTTCAAGTCAAGGGGGCAATCCCATCCATATGCTGTCCTGCAGCATATTCAGTGTAAATGTGCCCCTCACAGTCCAGAGCACCACAGCCCACAGTTAGGCCATGAATAGCTGGCCTAACCCAGACAGCCACCCACAGGCAGGCTGCAGAAGTGCTCCCAGGTGCACAGCAGCCTGGCAGCCCTGGTAGACTAGAGGTAACCCCTTTCCATCCCCAATCTAGCCAACTCCATCCCTGAAGAGCTCCATAGTGTAGGACCCCTCAGAGCTGATTGCAACAGAGGAAACCATGGTCTATATCCATAGTCTAGAGGACTCACATCAACCACCCCTGTACACAGGCACCCTCACTCCCCCCATACCCAACCTGTTGCAAAGACTGGCACTGCCTCCACACTCTGTCATGGCCAGCCATTGACTGCACTGAACCCGGGCTGAGAACCTGCACTCTGGAATGACCCAACTGTCTGTACCATGCATTGGGGCACCATGCCAGTTGCAGATCCACCAGCGCATGCAGCTGTGAGTACATCCCTGGCAAACTGAAGAGGGAATTTACATACCTCCAATGCATGCCTTGTCAATGCTGTATCTTCCTGCTGTCATATACTATTGTAAGTCCACACTCTCCTCCGTTCCCCTGTGTAACATGCCACCCTCCAGATTTCTGAAGTGTCCTGGGTGCCAAGGGGTGCAGTATCCTGTAATGTCATTTGCAGTGTACACTTCAGGCTATAGATAGTTAATTCTCAGTTCCCCTATTTTACAAACAAATGGGAGATAGGCTGTAACATGCCTGGTTTGGGACCTGTGTGAGTGGGTGCAGCATCGGCCATCACCCGCACTGAGCAGTGCAATGGCACCAGGGTGATGGAGCCATATGCAAGTGCATGAGGAGCATTGCCACTGGGTGTTATCACCCACACACATCTCATGCCTACTTATAACACATTCCTTCATCCTACTGCAAGTGCTGTGCCACCCACCAATAGAGTGGTACAATCCCATTACAGAGTCAGTCATTGCTTGGGATGAGCTGGGGGAGCAGGGAGGGGGCTCTCTGTGCACCGTTGATGGGAAGCAGGGGCCACTACACTATGGACATGGACTGCGGGTATATTCAGGTGCAATTAGAGATGGCATTGGGGTCCCTACAATATGGAACTGATAGAGCCTGGATGACGTATGATCGGGGCTGGTGGAATGGATGAGGGGGGTGCCACTACACCACCAGAGACTTCAGGTCCTGTTCCACATGGGAGCAATTGGGGTTTGGACTCGGGGCGAGAGCCACTCCAGTGTGTTCATCCCCATGCCAACATGAAAATAGGCTAGTAATGAGCATGATAAGGCTCTTTGCACCCTGCATGCTCAATTAGTTCATTTGCATTCCTGGGCTGAATATCACTCACAGAGGCTGCAGTGCATACCTGTACATGTCACACATTCCCCTGGAAGGTATTCACTTGGAGTCACCATGGATGCACCTGACTTGGCGGCCACCTGCACTGCGACTCCCGTCCAGGGTCACATTTTCAGCAGGAACGATGAATCCTATCAGGATGAAGCACAGTGTCACAGGTTTACTGCATGATAAAAAGGATTACCTCCCTTTGAAATTGCATTGTTTGCTTCAGTAACTCTACTGCAGAATTCTGCAGTGCTGCACTTCATCCTAGTGGGCTTCACTGTATGCACACCCTGTACCAGTGGCACATTCTCTTTGAATGTCGTATCAGTGCCGACCAGAGCACCTTCTTTGTGCAATGCATCTTTCTGCTCGTGCATCGACACAGCACTTAATATATGCCCCCAGATGTAAAATATTGTTTTTAGTATGTTCTGATTTTACACAATGCAGCATAATATTGTGTAGATGTAGAGTCCCACTGAAAATAAGATGCCATTTCTTGTGTGAACTATCCAAGCTAAATATATAGCAATCAGCAGGCATATTCTAGGAAAACACATTGTAAAAATGTGTAAAAGGAAGACCACATTGAAACTACCTCTCCACCGATTTGCATTGTGCAAATTCATTAGAAATAACGGGTAAAAGCATCCCAAAAGCTCTCCACAGCTATATTGGCTCTGATCAGAATTTGTTAGACTTGTCTCAGCTAAGTGTCTAGTTACATTCATTATCTCATGAGCAGAGAGGCCAGGATTCATGAAGAGATGAAGTGTAGTAGATGTGATACTGTGGTTCATGTAGTACATGCTGAACTCAATTTTTGCACTTAATTATGGCATGAGATTGCCTAAAACATTTTTATCCATTGCTTCTCAGGTATGTCACCTCTGTTAATTGTTGAGGTATTGTAAGCTTGTGTTTGCTCCAGGGTAGGGATAAAATACTGGGGCATCCACCAGAATTTTCTCCAGGTACTTGAAGAAGGATTGCACCAGGTACAAGGGATTTACTGCATCTTCATACATGATGTTCTCTTTATTTTGAATGGATTCTTGCAGTTCTTTATATCTGCATTGTGTGACAATGTCACATATCATTGCCAGGTATCATCACTCTTGATTTTCAAGAAGCTGTGCTGAAGTTCTTGGAGGCCTTCCTGACCGCACCTGGCCACAAAGAGGTGCAGACTAGGCCTGGCACGGATTGTAGGACAAAGATGGTTAGTATCCAATCTTTTCTAAATCTGTTGCTATTATTGTTGGGGGGTGGGCAGCCAGATCTTTCCCTAACTTCCCTCCTCATACCATGTAATAGCCTCTACTCCTTCAGATCTTCTGACAGTGACCAGCTGACTACCCATAGGTCAAGGTCCAAACATGGCACTATGGCTTTCACTAGCACTGCCCCCAAACTTTGAAACAGCATCCCTTACACATGTGGCTGTACCAAGCTCCCATCCCATTCAGAAAATACCTCTGCTCCTTCCTGACCCAGCACTTCCAAAGCACTTGCTCTGTGTAACCTTGTCCTCCTACTACATGCCTCCCACCTTCTCACACTTTCTGTGAACTAACTAACTATCATTGAACAGTATGCTTGCTCTTGTTATAGGTTTCAGATGTGCAATGTCATTATGCTGAATATGCTTACTATGTGTATCACTGCACTGTATGCAATTTGCACCTCTCACTCTAATGTGCTTGTGTATCTTGTTGCATTTGTTACCCTGCACCCTATGTAACCTGTGCCTTCTGAACATGTCATCTTACTGTACTCACCCCTGTACCCTAAGTAACCTGATTTGTTTTGCCTAGCTCTATATTGTACCCTTCTAGGCATCATGTTAATGTTTTCACTGTTATGAGTAATCCTCTGCCTTGTAACCTCCTGGGTCATGCCTGTCAAAAATATGAATATGTCTGCCTGGAGCACCTTGCCCAGTCAACGAAAACTAAATAATTTAATAAATAAACAAATAAACTATGTTCTTGTTTTGGTCAGAATGGGAGCCATGACATTGTTTGAGCATCAAAACACAGGTTCACGAATCAGCCTGGTACTGCAATCTATTTCAGGGGTTTTCAGGTGTCAGTTGATCCTACCGCAGACAGTGCAGTACCCAGAGATACAGTAATGATCTCTGGTCACTGTTCTGGCTTCAGCATAAAATTGCCAAAGGAGGTTGTTAATGGTGTTAAAACTGTCTGTATGACATTCAATTGTAAAGTTTTTTTTTTCTGTAGCAGCCCATTGATTAAACACTTTGACTGCATTCTGAGTGTTTTTTTTTTTCTCAGGGGGTTATTTATTTCCTTTCTCTCACTTTAAATTTGAACTAAATCTGTTGTACTCACTGAAAGGAAATGTTCTGATGTATTTTTAAGCTTTTTTTGTTTTTGTGGCAGGTTCTGACTGTTGAACAGGCTTTTCCTGTTCAGGGAAGAGATTTCTGATATTGTCTTCAGGAGCCAGGTTGAATTTTAACACCAGATAATAAAACATTGTGTGTGGTCTTCATAAAAAAATGGTTACAGGTCAGTGGCCGAAAAATTTAATTTGGGCACATAGATATCAGTGGGTACTGAGGTAGGCTGGCATGGAACTTGTTTTTCCCATCTGTGTTGGCATAGAAATGTTACTCATGGCAAATACCTCAGCCAATCAGAAAATAAAAAATTCTCTTTACCTTTTCTAAGTAAAGTTTCAAAGTGTCTCTGAGGTATTATGGATTTTTTTAACATTACAGAGCTAAGCTTTCGATATCAGACTATATATTTTGCAGAGCAAAGATGGTATACAGCCAGTTATTTTGTCACACTGACTGAGATGGGGGCAAAAGGAGATGAAGATCCGTATACTATAAACAAATTCTGCTTAATTAAAGTCAGTTGTGAATACATCAACATATGGTACCATATTATTTTGATGAATTGTTATATTAATAAATTAAAAAAACTCAGTTGAAATACTCTTCAATCTTCTGCTTAATTGCTCTGCAGTCATTTTCAGTAAGTTGTTTTGCTGGATTTATTATTGATAAGTTTTCATGTTATTCTGGCATATTTGTATGAAGATGACAAATTCATATTAAAATTATTTCAACAGCATTAGCAGCATACAATCAATATTTTCATCTGAACATTTAAATCAATTTGGTTATTTTCTGCTTCAACAAACTTTTAATGTGTCAGTGTATTTAAAAACATGCTGTCATTATAATTTATTATTATATGCCACTTTAAAATCATCTTTTTAGAGATTTCTGTACAGAGCTATAAACTCCAGTATTGCAAAACCACAATGAAATTTGGGAAATATATGAGAAGAAGGCTAACTGACTTCCAAAGCAGTCTAAATGATGCCAAATGGCCTCATAAACAATCTGCAAAGCCTGAGAACAGCAGTCAAAGGCATATGTTTTACCCTTGCATGGGCTAATCATTGTAGCACAACTGCATTTCATCCCAGGGGGGCAGGATAACACCATGAGATACAAGATCTTATTTTCATAGGGTCCTAGGGAGGATAACAATAGGCAGCTGTATAACATAGCATAGCAGAAAAGCAGTTAGAAACAATATACAAATATAAAGATAGAAATGTATGGTAAAAACAAATAAGATATGAACAGCAAAACATTATTCATTTCATTATAACATAAATGGAATAACATTAGTATGGAGAATAGGGACTTAAATGTACTATGTACTGCCATGGGTTGTGGACAACACTGGAACTAAACAGGTACAAGGGGTTCACCAGCAGTGGGAGAGACTAGTTTTGAATGCTTGTAGGATTGAGGAATTCCATAGTTGAAGGTGTTGCTTGTTCCGAGAATCTGGGGCAAAATTTGCAAAGGCCATTTGAACAGAAACACTCTTCATTCTGGGAGTTGAAGGGTTGGGTGGTGCAGATAAGTGATACAAGAAGGCATTTCTTAATTGCATTAAGTAATTTAATAGATAATCAAGAGCTCTGTCATGTATACAGTTGTGTAGCAAAAAGAACCAGTGAAGATCATATCTGCTTGAGGGACTTAGCCAGTTGAGTTTGTCAAAAAGTGTATAGTAGTGGATGGCCAAGTAACAAGAATATAAACCTGCACAGCATGTTCTAAAAAAGTCTAGGGATAGAAGAGTGGATTTGCTGGCCTATCTGCATATGATATCACCATAGTTAATGGTCTGAAGTAAAAAGTGGATGATCACCTATCTCCTTTCCTTTACTGTGAGGCAACACTTTGTCTTGAAGATAAAATAGAGTTTCAGCCCCACAGTGGCCAGGATGTGATCTATGCACTCGCAGTATGAATGTGAGGAATCATGTCATACCCCCAGATATTTAAAAACATTGATTAACTCATTTGGATTGCCATCTAGTGTCTTAATATCCAGTCTACTAAATTCCTCACTACACTATGGGAGCCAAATATCATTCACTTGACTTTAGTTGCATTAGGGTCAGGTGATTGTTAAAGAACCAAGATGAGATCACACTGTCCTCAAAATGGAAGATTACCTTGACATGGAAAATGGACAGTGCTGTATGCTAATGAATGGTGTCATCCGCACAAATGTGAACATGACACCTTGCCCTATGCCTTGGAAGGTCATTTACAAAAACTGGGAACAACAGAAAGCATGGTATAGAGCCTTTTGATACTCTCATTTTACTGTCAGCTAGATAAGGGTTAGCACTTCATATCGACACTAACTGTGTACAACCACTCAAGTGGTTCTTGCACCGCTTGATGGATGTTAGACTAGTACATAGATTCCTGAGTTTCTGTGGGAAAACTACATGATGACATGTTAACATACTGTATACTGCACCAGACTAGTGGCACTGAGGGTTGAGGTGCTGGACACCACACCTCACTCCACACCAGTGACCTGGGTTTGGTAGTAGACTTGGGTTGGCGGGGGTCAGCAGGGGAGGGAGAGGATAGAGCAGTCAGAGGACAGCTCTCCTCTCCTCGGGGGAGAGTCAAGGGTTATCCGATGTCCCAGTGACCCCTGAAGGAGATTGAGATTATTGCAGGATGATCGGCGTGCAACAGTGGGACGAGCGTGACAATGTCAGCAGGGTTGCTGTGTGCCAAGATGTCATTGCACATCACGCTCACGGGGGGAACAAGGGAAGTAAGCAGAAACCCCCTGGAGGTTGTGGAGGTGATGGAGGCTCTGGTGACATGGCCCATATCCCAGCACCAGCCCACACTACAGAATCCTCCCCAAGGCACCAATCTGAGAGTCAGGTAGGACCCCTTGAATCTGTAAGGTTGCAAAGGGTGGGCAAACCCTTCCCTGGAGGTACCTAGTTGCTGGGAATGGGTCTGGATTGGGCTGTTCGGGTGGGGAGTTCCTGGAATGGGTTCAGACAGGGAGTGAGGGGCCCTTGTTGGGCAGGTAAACTGGAAGGATGCCCTGCCTCCTGAGAGCATAAAAAAAAGTAAAAAAAAAAAACAAAACATACTCTATACTGTCACAAAAATGTGCCCATTCATTTGGTGTTCTTTTATTGAAAAAAATAAGTCTGCTGCATTTTGTTATGTTTAGATTTGTTTGCTTCTGTAGAGAGAAATCTAGAAAAGAATTGCATTAGAAACTTAATTTAATGAACACTTTAGTACATTAAGCAGAAAACTTGGAAATGCATGATTATGCTTTTATATGTTGGATTTTTTTAAATAATACGTGCATACACAGAAATGCAACAGTATGCAAATACAGTATGCATCCTGACTAGGGTGGGTAGGCTTGCCTCCCTGAGACTTGTAATACTTTCAACAGCCAGAACAATACCCATGCTTTGGGGGCTTGGAGGAGGGGCACTGCATATGGCAGAGCTGTTGGCCACAAGTGACACATCTGTGCCAAAACCTACAATCAGTCCAAGAACATATGGATACAGAATCCCACTATGGTGGAATAAAACCATAAAGAAGGCAACTAATATGACAAAAAAGAAATACAAAAAGTACAAGAAAAACCCTACACCTAAAAATTGGAATGTTTATAAGAAAACAGCAAATAAAGTGAATCACACAATAAGAACAGCAAAGGCAGATTTTGAATTCAAAATGACAACTGACACAAGAGACATTACATTGGATATCTCAGAGGCAGCCATCCATCTGTGGGTCCTGTAGATACTGATAAGGGAACAGAAAGTGATGAAATTGACATGGCAACTGAGTTTAACAACTATTTTCTCAGTGTGTTTACATGCAAAGAAACTCCAATTGTCCTAACACCAAATGAACAGATACCTCCACCAGCACCATTTACAAAAGAGGAAGTACGGAAAGCTCTCCAAAACCTAAAAACTAATTTATGAGCAGGACCAGATGGAATCCATCCAACGTTCCTCCGGGAAATAACAGACAGCATAAGTGGTTTACTAACTATACTTTTCAATGCCTCAATATTAAGAGGTGAAACAATTCCAGCATGGAATGAGGCATCATTTACCACAATTTATGAAGCAGGAAAAAAGAGAAATGTAACAAACTATAGACCCATAAGTCTGATGTCAGTTATAGGCAAACTGTTTGAGGGACAATTTAGTAGATATATCACAACATGGTTTCTTTCCTAGTAGGTCTTGCATAACCAATCTTTTAAATTTTTTTGAAAAGATGAGTGCATCCCTTGACGCAGGCCTTCTAGTAGATATTATCTTCCATGATTTCTCTAAAGCTTTTGATAAAGTTTCCAACCATGTTTTGATAAACCAAATGATTAAATTAAAATTTCATTCAGATATTATAAAGTGGATAACATCATGGTTACATAATCACCGCCAACAAGTTGTAATTAGGGGGTATGACTCTTCATAGGGAAAAGCTACGAGCGGGGTCCCACAGGGTTCTGTACTCAGCCCTGCTTTGTTCGATATCTTGATTTCTTCAATGCAGATATCTCCTAACATCTGGATGTTAAAATATGCGGATGACGTTAAACTTGGATGTATAGTCAATAATAGTCAATCTGCATAGGCCTTGAAAGCAGAATTATACTCACTTGAAACATGGACAGCAAACAATAAGATGTTTTCCGATGAACAGAAGTGTAAAGTAATGCACCTAGGGCATAACAATCAGAAGCATGTTTATAAGCTTAATAACATTCACCTTCAAGAACAACAAAAGGGATTTAGGAGTCATGGTAAATAACAAACTTACTTTTGACACACATACACTTAAAAAAAGGATACAAAATGCCAACACAATGTTGGTTGTATTCTTAAACACATATAGAGCACAGGACCTAATGTTATAATTCCACTATACACTGGATATTTCTGCTCAGTATTCACAACGGAAGGGGGGGGATACCTAAACCAAACAAGAGAAACACTCTGGATAGGGGGTCAATACCAGTCCAATCACAGAAGAAAGGGTTTTGAAAGAACTCTTGAAACTGAGGATGGACAAAGAAATGGGGTCTGATGGGATTCACCTAGAATTCTAAAAGAACTAAGGGTAGAACTAGTAACACCACTGACTACTCTCTTTAACAAATCATGGGAGGATGGGGTGATACCTGAGGACTGGAGGAGGGAAGATGTGATTCCACTTCACAAAAGTGGGAGCAGGGCAGAGGCAGGAAACTACAGACCAGTTAGTTTGACCTCAGTGGTAGGGAAAATGATGGAATCACTTCTGAAGGAAAGAATAGTTGAGTACCTAGAGGCCAGTGGTGCACAGGACTCAAGGCAGCATGGTTTCACAGTAGGATTGTCATGTCAGATGAACCTAATAGATTTATTTGACTGTGTGACCAAAGCAGTAGACCAGGGAGGGGCTGTGGACAAGACCTACCTAGATTTTAGCAAGGCATTTGACACAGTCTCACAAAAAGATTAATACACAAGTTAGCCTGTCTTGGAGTGGGTCCCAAGGTGGTAGCCTGGATAAAAAACTCAATGGACAACAGGACGCAAAGGGTAATAGTAAATGGAGTCCACAGTGAAGAAAGGAGGGTAACTAGCGGGGTACCACAGGGTTAGGTACTGGGACTGGTCCTCTTTAATGTCTTTATAAGTGACATTGGAGAGCACCTGGAAAGAGAAGTATGTCTCTTTGCAGATGACACAAAGATCTGCAACAGGGTTGATACACAAGGTGAGGAGGAAAGGATGAAAAGGGACTTGGCAAGGTTGGAGGAATGGTCAAATATATGGCAGCTCAGATTCAATGCAAAGAAGTGCAAGGAAATGCATCTGGAAAACAAAAACCCAGGAGAAGAGTACACAATGGGGGCGAGATAATAACAACAAAAACCGAAGGTGACCTAGGAGTAATTACATCAGATGACCTATATGTGGACAAACAATGTGATAATGCAGTAAGGAGGGCTGGGGGGATACTGGGATGCATAGGGAGAGACATCAACAGTAGAAAACAGGAAGTTGTTATCCCTCTGTACAGACAGTTGGTGAGACCCCATCTGGAGTACTACATGCAATTCTGGAAATCCCATCTCCACAAAGACATAGACAGAGTGGAGGCTGTTCAGAGGAGGACAACCAAAATCGTGCAAGGTCCGTACCAGAAGACATACAAGGAGAGACTAAAGCAGCTTAATATGCATACCCTTGAGGAAAGGAGGGAGAGGGGGGACATGATAGAAACTTTCAAGTATATCAAGGGAATTAACAAAGTATAAGAGGGTAGCATCCTTCAGAAAAAGAGATGTGCAAGAACAAGGGGCACAATTTGAAGATGGGGGGATGGCTCAGAGGTAATGTTATAAAGAATGTTTTCACAGAGAGGGTTGTGGATGCCAGGAACAGCCTTCCTGAAGTGCCTGTGGAGTTAGGAACAGTGGGAGAATTCAAGAATGCATGGGACTGACATAAAGCAATTCTAGTTGGGAGGTAGGAAGAAGTAAGCTGTTGATTAACTAGAATCTGCAGCTTATCCATCAGGTAGGGAAATGGAGAGACTAGGTGGGCCAAGTGGTCCTTATCTACCATCAAATTCTATGTTTCTATGTTTGGCATGACCCCATCTTGAGTATTGTCCCCCCTTCTGTGCACCAATGACAATTTGAGGTACACAATTAATAGAAGGAGTCCAAAGGAAAATCACAAAAAAAAATCAGAAATATGGATACCATAGAATACGAAGATAGGCTCATAATACTTGACCTGTACTCCATGGAATACAGGCAACTATGTGGAGATCGATATTTAACTTATAAAGCCATGCAAAAAAGCACCACTCATGGAAACCTTGGGACTAGAAAAAAGCAAAAGTCCATACAAGTACACACAATTTCAAACTAAAGGGTAATATCTGCTGAAGCTATAGAAGCCAGTGGTTCACCCAACATAATGTTTCTCCTTGGAGTGCACTTCCAACTTCAGTTGTAGAAAGCAAAACTATGGATATTTTTAAAAAGCAATTAGATCTGTTTATGGGCAGTAGGAAAACAGCCTATCACTAATTGCTTACCATTCCACCTATGGGTGGCGAGCTCACATAAGGGGTCTGCAACTTGAGCCTATAATACTCTATGAAACTATGAAACAATTCCTCTGATTGTACATGAAGAATGTCTGAGGGGGCTGGCACAGAGTTCAGTCACTGCAGCTGGGAAGTCCTAATGGGGAATCTACTGTCTGTATGGATGACCCCCCCCCACCATGCTTCACTTCCACCAACAGGGTCATGTCCAAGATCCCCCACCCTTGAGAAGCATCATTCTGCCACTGACACCGGAACTCTTCATCATATTCTAGCCATGCGATGTTCCTTTGTGCCTTTGAATTAGCCTGATTCTATTCAAATAATTAAACAAGTCTAAACCTTGCTCCAGCATAGTTTGTAGTATGGCTGTAATGAAGGCAATGAACCTTGCCTGCCAGTTCTCAAATGTGGACCTTCACTTTTTAATCTCTCGATCCTCAGATTTTTTTTTGTTTTCACTCGGACAGTTGATCAGGGAGAATTACATACTTCTAGTTCCAGATCTGTTGCAGGATCTTGTCAGCCAAGTGGGAATGCACTGATTGCACCACACTAACATAATTACAGTGGCTGCCCACCACCATTGTCTGCTTTCGTGTCATGCTGGCTACAGCTACAACCATGCTCCTCAGGTCTGTCCCCTCTTTTTGTTGCTGACCCTGGGTCCAAGCTGCTAACATGTTCATTGGGTCCAGGATCTTGCCTAACCTCTCCTTCATAGTTGACCCTTTTATGACCGCCTACTGGGTCAGATCTGGACCTGGTGAGGCCATGGCTTTCACCTACGATTCTGCCACTGGGTGAGCCATGGCCTCTTCCTTCATTGGGCTCAGATGTGCTCTCGATGGGGTCATTCCGCTGCTCCCTTCCCTGAACTGTGCTGCCAAGTCTACTCCCTGAGACATCTCTCCAAAAGCCCTAATTAACATGTGTTTTAATTGCTCTTCCAATATCTGAGGAACCCAAGTATTACTCTGACCTGTCTGTAGTGTACTGGGTGTCTTCAATGGGGGTGCTGCCAGCTCTTTGGCTGGCCACTTATTCTTTGCCTTTGCTGATGGGTTACTTAGAGTGCTGGTTCCCTCCAAACAGACTTCAAGTCACTTCTACCCCTTCTTCTTGTACGTCTTGTGAAGCTGGGCTTCCAGTGGTGTTGTCACTGCCGGCACTGTAGGGGCCTTCCTTCTCTTGGGAATTATGCATTTGTAAGGACAAACTACTACCCCACCCAAAGAAAGGGCACATTAGTAAGTGTGTTCTTGTAAGCCAGTCACACCGTGGGGGGGGGCTCACATAACTGCCTGATTTCAACTAATGCTCCACCCACACTCATCACAGACATAAACCAAGAAAAGAAATAAACTGAAAAGGAAACTAAAAACAGAGAAGTAGATCACCATTTTTTCATTTTTACTGTTTAAGCTGTATCCCCTAGCAGTTGCTGCATAATGCACTACCCCCATTGCTCATTAGTAATACAGACCCTATTACTATTATCTGAATTGCCCCCTGCCTCATAGTCGTCTATGGATAATTACTCCTTCCTTCTTTATTTTATCTATCTATCTATCTATCTATCTATCTATCTATCTATCTATCTATCTATCTATCTATCTATCTATCTATCTATCTCTCTATCTTTATTTTTATTTAAGGCACTCAGCTTGACCTCAAGACCTGCTGTCTTAGTTCCTTTTTCTTTCTTTTTTTTATTTTTGAACTGCCAGCCCAGGGTCCAACTGCTCACAGCTGGTGTTTTCTGCAGTTGACTTTATTTCTGAGATTCTTCAGCTTTTTCTACTTAGGGCAATCCTGGCCAAAGGTTCCTCCACCCCTAAGCCATGTGGAGTTCCTCAGGGGTTGATCATGTCTTCCATGTTGTTTGCAGTGCACATGCTGCCCCTGGGTGAGATGATTAGACGATACAGTGTGGGTTTTCACTGCTATGCAGATGATACCCAGCTGTACCTGTCCTTTGCCACTGGTACGTCTATGTCTGTGGAGGTGCTCAATGATTGCCTGGCTGAAGTCAATAGCTGGAAGGCCACCAGTGGGCTATAACTTAATCCGGACAAGACAGAGGTACTTAAGATTGAGCCAGGTCATGGGCGTGCTACCGCAGCTGGGATGCCAGGTTTACATCTGAGTCTTGTGACGTTGATGGCCTCCCACCGAGTCTGAGAGCTTGGCATGCTCCTCAACAATAGACTGACACTGGAAGCCCAGGTGCCAGCTGTCATCCAAAGTGGTATTGACTGGCCTTCTGCAGTCCAGCCATATAACCCCAGTATTACACTGGTTGCTTGTCAAGTGGAGGGTAAGTTTCAAGTTGAATCTTCTCACCTATAAGACCCTACACGGGCTAGTCCCTGGCTACATGACAGAACTCTTGACACCTAACTCCTCAGTGCTTTCCCTCCATTCCTTGACCAGGAGCCTCCTAGAGGCTCCCAGGACCAGGCTGAAAACTTCTGGTGACAGAGCTTTTAGAGTCGCCAGACTGGTCCACCTTCACTCTGGGAGGCCCTATCGGTCGAGGTTTTTAAAAGGATTTTAAGGTGTATCTTTTTGCTCTGGCCTTCTCGAATGAGATAATATAAATGTAATCTAATTGTTAATTGATTTTATAGATCATAGATTTTATTTTTATTAATAGTGTTATCTTCATTGCCGGATGTATGATTTTATTTGTTTTGATATTTCTTATTTACTCCTTTGCTATCTCTGCTTTCATTGATTGTGTACAGCACACAAAGCCTCCAGGACTGGGCACTTTATAAATAAAGTTTGCCTTGCTTTGCCTCTGCTACTTCTTAATTTGTCTTATTGAATAGCCTATGAAGGCAGATAGTATTCTGAATTGCTTTATGCCTTTTTGCCTTCATGGGTCACTGTTTTCCTTCTATTTAATCTGATACAATGCTTACTGTGATATGTTGTTTATCATTGAGTTTATCTGTGCAGCCCCTGTTTGTTCCAATGTGCAGTGTTGCACAGTGCTCTCACAGCACACTAACTGGGCACATTGAAAAATGGTGTTAAATACTAACCTCACCCTACCCCCCCTCATTAAAATTACTTAGTCTGTTACAAGTAGTAAGGCTAATGGTAGCTTTTTCAATTGGTTGCAGTTAAGCACAGACAGAGTGATTTACCTTGCTTCCTCCAAGACCCCTTCCAGAGGTCTCAGCATGGAGCTACCTGCACAATGGTCCCCCTCATGAGCAGAACTGTCCTCTACAGAGTTCCATAAAAAGGACCCCTTCACCTGCAGCAATAATGGACTGATCATGAGGTCATACTTCCCAGTGCAGCTCTGTTATTCTGCATACTCCTCTGTTTACCATGCAGTTGCTTATTGTTCATGCCTATGAACAGCAACATGCTGTCTTGGATACTGCTGTTCCCCACATGCATGTGAGTTTAGTGGACAAACTACTAGGTGGTTCGAACTTAGGCTCCATCCCCTTGTTACACAAGGTCCCTGCACCCTAATTGGTACCCTCAGAGGTACACCGCAGACAGCTAGCACTTAGAGATAGGTTATACTAAAATTTAGGGTTAAGGGCATCTACCGTATAAGAGTAGATGTCAGGATATGAATGCATATTGTTGTAATACACTTTGCTTGCTAATACACATATATTCTGCCATGTATTTTTTGTGTGTCTTACTTGTCAGATGCCAAGACACCTGTGTCCTTGAAGTAACTGTAATATGTAAGACGGCATTGTCACCTTTTGGTGATTTGTACCACTACATTGAGTTATGCAAGACTCTGTATAAGAACTCTTTTGTTCTCAAACTGATGACTTTACAGAATTGTATAATGTTATCTTGGACCATGGAGCCACCTCTAATTTAGCCAATAGGGCTCATCTCTGTAACTAGAAATGTTTCTATCTTTTGGTAACCATAGTAATTATCATAGGTATATAATGTAATGCACAAGCCTTACACCTCAGACAACCGAGAGACCCCAAGAGACAACAGAGAAACCTCGAGGTGTAGGGAATGCTTAGCACTGGCTCCCGGTTCGTATCGGTAAGAACTGCTTAGGGCAACTGTGATTTATCGCTTGGTAGTAATAAACTTGTTTATTACTCTGTTGCAATGTGTCTGTGATTACTTGCATTCCAAATATTGTCAAGAATCTGAAAGTGAGGTTTAGACCTCTCAACAAATTGGCGACCGTGTGCAGGCGATATTTGGTGTTTGTAAGTTTTCACTTGTTGCTTAAACTTTTCCCTTTCCCACGGGGACAGTAGGTGTACATTCTCGTATCACCTCTCCCATTTTCAAACCAGTTTGTAGTCACTTGCAAAGTCTGACTGACTTTTCGGGTGTGTTCAATGCCGTCTCGACACACTCCACAGTAGTTTTGAATTGCAAGTCTGCAACTAATACAGTAGCTCGGCTGAGTTTAAAGTACTCGTGCTGTGGATCGATACACAGCACGCTGTCTTTTTCACAGTTTGAATTTCCGTTCCCTCCCACACCATGGCCACAGTATCAGATATCTGCGCAGAACTGAGACTCGATGTCTCAAACTTCCTTGCCTCCCATGGAGGATGGGCTGATTTCAGGCGGGATGCAAGTCAATCCGACAACCCTATACTGGGGATTTCAACCCAGTATACAGAGACGAGACAATCAACCAATAAGCGTCATGCTAAGGGGTTGATGGTCGCGGCTCTCTATGCTGCTTTGGAAGCCTCTGAAGCGAGTTTTTGAACCCTTGATCTGCAGATTTCATCTCTTAAGCAACAGATGGGTTTGCAGGAAACAGAATGTATTAGACTGCAGCAGAACTTGGAGTCCAAACTCCAAACTCTTCGAAATGAAAAGGATTCAATATTGCATCATTCCGCCCAGGCTGGAGAACAGGAAATAAGTATGTTGAAGCAGGAGTGTGAAAGTTTGAGACAGGATAAGAGTCAGGCAGTGCAAATGAATGATTTGCTGAGTGCTGCGAATGCTCAGTTGAGTGACGAAATGGGTGAGCTGCAGGACGAAATTAACCAGGTATGTAATGATTTAGAAGTAGCTTACAGGGAGAATCACGAATTGAGCGCCTCATATAGAGTTTTGCAAAAGCAAAAGCAAGATCAGGTTGATATGGATGTTGCAAGTGTGAATCACGATGAATGCAGAACGAAGATGGTGACACTGCGCCATCAGCGAGAGGTTCTGGCTGGACATTTTAAGGCAATGGGAGGTGTAGCCCCTGCCTTTCATTCATCATCGGAGGGGGAGTTATCTGATGATGACGTTTCACAATACAACGGCCAGTCATGCCCTTACTATGGCCCCTAATTGGTACCCTCAGAGGTACACCGTAGACAGCTAGCACTTAGAGATAGGTTATACTAATGTTTAGGGCTAAGAGCATCTACTGTATAAGAGTAGATGTCAGGATATGAATGATTATTGTTGTAATACACTTTGCTTGCTAATACATATATATTCTGCCATGTATTTTCTGTGTATTTCTTACTTGTCAGATGCCAAGACACCTGTGTCCTTGAAGTAATTGTAATATGTAAGACGGCATTGTCACCTTTTGGTGATTTGTACCACTACATTGAGTTATGCAAGACTCTGTATAAGAACTCTTTTGTTCTCAAACTGATGACTTTACAGAATTGTATAATGTTATCTTGGACCGTGGAGCCACCTCTAATTTAGCCAATAGGGCTCATCTCTGTAACTAGAAATGTTTCTATCTTTTGGTAACCATAGTAATTATCATAGGAATATAATGTAATGCACAAGCCTTACACCTTGGAGACCCGAGAGACCCCAAGAGACAAAAGAGAAACCTCGAGGTGTAGGGAATGCTTAGCACTGGCTCCTGGTTCGTATCAGTAAGAACTGCTTAGGGCAACTGTGATTTATCCCTTGGTAGTAATAAACTTGTTTATTACTCTAAAGAAAACATGTCTGTGATTAATTGCATTCCCAATATTGTCAAGAATCTGAAAGTGAGGTTTAGACCTCTCAACACCCTTTTCCAAACTATCATCGCAGTGCATCCAGATTCAAACCCCCTCACACATTATAGAAAATCACGACCACAGCTGCCATCTTACTGTTCACTTTACAGGTAGCCATCTTAGGTTTAGATCATTCATATACCTCAGGCAGCTGTTGCCTTCATTACATACTTTCACTGGTAAACACTTTCAGTTCTAGGTGCACGCACTTCATCTCTATTGGGTTCTGCTTATTTGGAGCAGGACATGAAGTTACCATGAATTCTGCCAGTCTGCAGTACAATCAAATATACTGCACAACATAGTTTTGCCAAGTTGTACTCCCAGTTCTTGTGGGAAACTCAAGAGATGCTTGAGGAAGGAGGATAGGAAACACATTTGGCCATTAATATATGGGTATGGTAGCATCCTTATAGTCAGGGTTGAGTAGGGTGTTCAATATTAAATACCTTATTTTGTACCTTATTAACTTTGGCAACATTTAACAGAATTAGCTGAAATTTCGCATGTGTTGTCTAGGTGGCAAGGTCTAAATCTGTGGAACATTTTGTGACAGTAGCTTGTGCAGTTTCTGAGAACCGCATATGTAATTTTCTGCAAATGTCACATTTTTTTCCTATACTTAACATGGGATTTGGGTTTGATCTCATGTTCAGCCTACACAGAATGGAATCTTTTCCCAAAAACTTGCAGGGTAGAAGCATGCTCTGCCAAGGTAGTGTCATTGGAAGGCTTGGTGAAAAAATATTAAATGGTTCCAGAGTTATAAAGATATACGGCAGAATTCAAAAAAGACTTGTGCTCAGCACATCTCAGATACTGCAGTGCAAATGAGATGAGCTGAGCGCCAACTGTGGTATTGACAGAAGATGCACCAGGGAATGCCCTGGCACATCCCCATTGTGAATACCACAGATGTGCCCAACCCTGGATGCTCTGGTGCAACCCCCTGGTCAGGCTGGGAATACAATGGGGCAGCGCATCGCACAATGCGCTGCACCCAAAGTTGCTGTTCAGTGCCAACAGCATGCAAATGGGTCCATTAGATATGCACAGCACAATGGGGACAGTTGCATGTCATTATGGCCCCATTTGCATGCATCATGTGGGGATGCACCCAGCCAAATGCACCGGGTGCACTGCTAGGGCTGAGGTCCACACTCAGAACCCCATCCAATCCAGAAGTACCCCTGCCCTCCCCAGGCAACCACATCCCATGCACACCTGGATGTATCTCTGGCAGTCCAGTGTGCCCCCTTCCTGCCCTCATTTCAGTACTAATGCCACTCCCTGCGATGATACAGTTATAAAAACAGCCCCCCCACCTGCACTTCCATTACAATGCCTCTCCCTGTGGTGATACAGTCATAAAAGCAGACCCCCCACCTGCACTTCCATTACAATGCTGCTCCCCACAGCGATAAAGTGAAATGAGCATAATCCCTCCTCCCTATCCTGAGCCGAATGCCCCAGCACCGGCGGTCCATAGGATCCCCCCATAGCTCAACAGACCACCCCATCCACCCACTCAGGCACCCCCTACCATCCCCGCTCCCCCCATCCCCACATATTCCCATTGTTAGCAGGCAGCTCAATGCACCCTCATACTGCCATGGATGCTCGCCAACAGAGCTGTCTGCAAATGACAGCTACTGGACATTCTGCAGCCTATTGGTGGTCCCTGTTGACCAATGGGTTTGCAATGTGTACTGTACATTGTCATTCACAACATTGTGAATGACAGTGTACAGTATACACTGCAAGTCCATTGGAGTAAACTTTGCCTTAAGCACTCACAAGTGGAGGACTATAGAGACAAAACAAAAATAGACACTACACAGGAATGCTCAAGAAATGTCCATTGAACCAGTGAACACCAGCACAGCAGCTTTCCTAAAGGTCCACCAAACAATTATGTTACACTTCATAGACTGTATGGCAGCCATGCCCAAAAAATCTTTGACTACCACTTCCCCACCAACATTATATTGCACAACTCACCCCTTATACAACTCATCAATTCAGATGACTCAGTGTCAACTACCATGGAGCTAGAATGGCAGACAAATCTGCTGATGAGGTACCAAAAGCTAAAGGGTCTGGGGAGGAGGAGGACAAGGAAGAGAACCTTCCACAACAAAATGTTGTGCTTGGCCAATGACAATTCAGAATTAATCACAGCAGTCTAGGATTTGAGGGGATATGAGAAATCTGCACTACAAGCCCAATCTAAACTAAACCTCCTTCTTAGGCTCAAAACTAAGGCTCAGGATGTCTTCCCAATTTGTTATTCAATGAACAAAATCATATAAAAAGAATTAGAATCATGTGAAGTGACACAGATTGTGGAATGAAAAACATTTGACAGCTTTTATCCAATACAAGAGGACACAAGTAAGGCTTTGTGTTCGACTCCTATAGTCAACCTACAGATCGCGGCACTAAGCCAAAAGATGGTTTTACCACTTGAAGACATTGTGCCACTAAAGGACCCCACCGATAAAATGATGAAGAAGCTCCTAAAGAAGAGTTTTTAGCTGTCTTGTAGTGCTGTGCGGAATGCAAAATTTCACCAGTGGAATTTTAGCAGAATGGACATTCCGCTGGCAGAATTTTCCATGCCGAAAACCTGGTGTACTGGCAGAATTCCACCTGTATTTTAAATCTGGAACTATATTCCGCAGATGTCCAACATTTTCGACGGAACATATTTCTGCAAGATTAAATTTCAAATTCCATATAGTCAAGTGGATGAATTTTAATGAAATTTCATCCACTTGATTCCTGCTAGACTGGAGACATGTACGTACACTATGCAGTGTATCATAATGATATCCTTGTTTAAAATTTTTAATGATGACAGTGATCAGTGGCTGCTGTTCCACCAATGTTCTGTTCCATGGACTACTATTCCTCCATGCATTGATGCTGTTTAAAATAGCCACTGGAATGTTTTTCTGTGGATATTCCTTGCGAGTATACATATTGGTGGGCCAATAATTGTTTCTGCATAATGATATTCCACAGATCCAGTTGTGGAAATCGGGTCTGGTTTTCTCAGCAGTCTGAGCAGCTGACAGAGTGATACATTACAAATTACATTAATTCCTCTTGCCCAGTGGGTTTATCTTTTTCCTAAAGCAGCAGCAGCATATTACCAGTGCCACTATCAGTTCAGTCAGTCAAGGTTCATCACCAGGCATATGAGATGGCAGGAGTGGGAGAAGCACATGAGGATGAGCTTAAAGCAGCAGCAGCAGCATCATCATCAGGGCCACTAACAGTACAGTCAGCTGAGGTTCATCACTAGACATATGAAATAGCAGGAGTGGAAGATGCACATAAGGACGGACCTAAAGCAGCAGCAGGCACATCTGGGCCACTATCAGTTCGGTGTGCTATGTTTCATCAGCAGACATATGAGAAGGCAGGAGTGGGGGAGGCACAGGAGGACTT